>CM057831.1:86282911-86882911 GCA_030068075.1 Paguma larvata
CTCATTCAGGCAGACAGATTGCGTGCAAGGCCTATGACATTTCCGGACCTCCTGTTAGCTACCCAGTAGGACTTACCTGGAACAAGGGGTGTAGATACCTGCCCCTGACAGCCAGGTGTGTGAGGACGGGATCCGGTAAGCGATTCTTGGCCTCGGGATCCAATAGAGACATACCGAGAAAAGGAAAATGATCCTCGAGCAGAAAAATACTGCACCCTGGGGGGACAGAGAATGGGAAAGAGACAGACCCAAATAAAACTACGGCCCAGAGAGGTTAGAAGGTTGCCCCGGGTCACAGAGCTAATAATCTCACCCATAGAGTCACACAAATACTATAAGAGTGAATTCGGTCTTTTAAGCATTTCAAATACAGGGACTAATTTAATCCTCGCAAGGACCTACAAGTTTTGCCCCCAATAACCAATAATCGTCAGATGTTACATACCCGTTATCATTAGTATCAGTAACACCAATAATATTACTACAACTGCACTTAACTCACTTAGCGGGTACAGTGAGGCACAGAGAGGTCAAGTAACTTACTCAAGTTTACGTGCCTGGGAAGTTTTAAACCCAGTTTGGTTTGAGGATGTGTTCCCTTAACCGTTTCACTTAGTAGCAACCCCAGAGAACATTTCAAAGCAAAGTGTAATCCGAGTTGAGTCTACTTCGATTTAATGCAATAACTTTTTATATCTGACGTTTCCCCGGTATTTTTTTCTGCAAAGGGTTTCTCCTCCATCATTCTAGACTCTCAGCCCTGCTGTTTACTTGCTATGTGGCTTTGGGCCGGTCACTGGCTAGGCGTCAGCGTTCCCGTCTGTAAAAGGGGGACAATCATATTTGCTGGAAAGGTTAAAGCAGATAGCACGTGTGGGGGGCCCAGCCCTGTGCCAAGCCCAGAATAAGCCCTGGGTGTCTGCCGCCAGCTCCGTGGTGATTATTAATATCTCGCTAGCACTTCCTAACCACTGTGTGAGGTAGGTAGGATTTATTGCCCTCATTTCTCAGATGTGGAAATCTCAACTCATAGAAGGGAAATAACTGGCCAGAAAGGAAACAGCCAGAAAGTGGAAATGCCAGACTTGCCAAATGTTCCAACTCCAAGCATCCAGCCCTGCTCCCAAGCCTCTCCTCCACCCCCACCCTCTTCCCCGGAGGCACTGTTCAATGGGCCGCATCATTCTTCAAACAGGACTGTGGAAAAATTTGAAGCAACTGGATGACAAGGCTCAGGGAGAAGCTCTGAGGAATATTAATAAAGTTTTCAAGGTGAAAATAGTTTCATAGGGACCGATAAGGGTCACCTCCCTTCATCCACAAGCGACCAGAGACTGTGCTATCCCAAGGAGAAGGGGGGCGTGGCCATGAGTGGGGGAGGGGAGTGTTCCCAGGCTGGGAAGTAAAGGCAGGCGCGAGTGTATTTAAATACTCTCTGAAATCATCAAAGACCCCTTTAAAACTACATTCCACTTGGGGTTTGTGTTTTGCTTTTGATTTTGGTTTATTCCTTCGGTTTAGTGGAATTCTGCATTTCGGTGCACTTGTTCGAGTGTTAGTGCATCCCATTGTGGTACACGGTGTGTTCAGTCCTGTGGCTATGGGATAAGAGCTATGACAAGGTCAGTCCATCTTCTAAGGGGTGAGAGCTTAGCAAACTTCTTTAAGGCCCAGTTTTCTTCATCGGCACCAGGAACATGATTGAAAGATTCTGGGATTTGGAGTTTCTGGGCTGGAGGCCAGACTGTTCTGAAGGAAAGTCCCGTGCTTCCTCTTGTTATATTATGGGGTGCCTTCACCAATGTTTTTTTTTTTCCTTTTAAAATGAATGAAAGTTCTTATTTTGTATCTTTTAGTAGTATATAGATTTTATCTAAAAAAAACTCAACATGCCACTTGCAGAAACTTAATCTCATTAACATTCCAATGATTTATTCAGCAAATCATTACTGAACACCCACTAGATGCCAGGCAGCCCTGAAACAGCCAAGATGGACTCCTCGTAGTTTCCAATGAACTATCCCCTGCAGTTCTCTATAGCTTTTGTTAACAGCTAAAAAGACAGAGATGCCAACTGCTCTGGATTTCCCCATAGCACCTAGGACATGTCATGGGCTGTGGTAGCCACCTAACAGTCTCAGAATTTAACTGAAATCACGAACCATCCTGTGAAACATGTACACACGTTTCTCTAATTAGATGATATGCCACTTGTGCCCACTAGGTGGCGATCTTGCTTACAGTTTACCCAAGCTGAAAGCATCACATTACAAAAAAAAAAAAAAGACATTATCAGAAGTTAAACTAAAAGAGAAAAAATCAAATTCAATTTATTGAGCACCTATTTGGTGTAATATACTATGTTAGGTAGTGAGAAAAATAAAAGGTTGTTAAGAAACATTAGTCCCTGCCCTTTAGGGAAACATAGAAGGTAAGGACAATACACAGAGCAGAAAGTACCTTTTAATGAATTAATGTGTTTTGATGCATACATATGGGAGCCATAGTCAGCACATCATTAGATAAGATCTATAAAAAGGCATGATATGCTTGTGTGGTGTGGAACAGATTCAACACAAAGACTGCACACTTCAGTCAGTATGGAAACACTTGGGGGTATATGGGGTCAGCACTAGAAGCCCCCAGATGTGGTCTTTTGATGCCTCTGTTCAGCCACAAACATTAGGGTGTTTGCCCTATAACTCTAAACATTCATTCTTTGGAGAATAAAATACAATCGGTGCCACCCAATGAGCTCATAAAGCTAAAAACCCCTATGTGCACCTGATGGGGATAAACAGAGAAAAGAAACACATTCAACAAAACATCTCAAAGCCCTGCTTCCGGGAGGTGGACGCCACCTTCACCCACCCCCATCTTGTGTCTTACCTGGGAATCCTGTTTTGGACCCGGGACAGGCTCCTGCAGAGAGGGAAGGGGGAAAGTCAATTCTTATCCAAGAACCTTCCTGGTGGCTTGAATCCAGAGGTGGCTGGAAGACAAAGTGGTTTGTTTGTCATTGTTTTGGGTTTTTTCTCCTCAACTCCCCGCCCCAATCACTTATTTTTCCCTTAAGCCATTAAACCGGCAAGTCAAATGTAATATCAGGATGTTCTTTTTCATTCGAATTGAAAGTCACTTTTGAGACGAAAGTAACTGGCTACATGATAATGATTTAAAAAAAACAACAACAACAACGACGACGATCCTGGCAACTTGATAAAATAATGAGCTTCTTGGTGAAGGGAAAATCAGGAGGCATGCTGCCAGCAGGCCCAAGTTTGAATTTTAGTGTGTGCGCTTGCTAAGTCTAGCATATTGAGCAAGCCTTCTCCCTGCC
Organism: Paguma larvata; assembly: GCA_030068075.1. Taxonomy (NCBI): domain Eukaryota; kingdom Metazoa; phylum Chordata; class Mammalia; order Carnivora; family Viverridae; genus Paguma; species Paguma larvata. The sequence goes on from CM057831.1 coordinate 86,286,252, forward strand.
TCAGTTTCCTCGTGGGCAAAATTGTATCATTTCTTTAGAGAAAGAGAGTCTCAGGCACCTCTCCCTCCTGCACTAGGTCGGATCCTGGGTTACAATGTTCTCTTACCAACCTGAACCTCTCCCAGGAACGTCAGCTCCTCGAGCACGGGGAAAATGTGAGTTTTACTGCCCTGAGACCGACGCTTTGTTGAATGGATGAACGCAAGGCAAGTAGCTGACCTAGGTGTTCTATTACTTGCACAGCGAGGTTTAATTCCCCCGTGAGTCCCACGGGAAAGACGGAACCACCAACCTCAAAGCGCACACGCCCACCCGCAGTGACCCGCCGCGGTAAGCGCGCTCCGAAAGGGGGTGTCGGTTCAAAGTTGTTTGCTACAGATGGTTCCTCTAACCGGGCTGGAGTCACATCCTCTGTGGCTCGGAGAGATTCCCAGGGATTTACATAAGGCAGGGTGAATCACACCGTCGGAAAGCGAGCAGGCGAAGGGACCCGCCCCAACCCTCGCCAGGCGGCGCCCAGAGCGCGGCAGGGGTCAGTCTGAACTTTGCAGGAGGCCAGGCGCTGCCCGGGCGCGGGGACCCGGCGACCACTTCGCCCTCCGCCAGGGTCCGAGGCGCGGCCCTCTCGCCCGCCCCGCGCGACTCCAGCTCGGTGCAGCCCCCTCCGACGCCCCCGCGCGGGCTCGGCCAGCCCGGCTTCCTCCAGGCCCCTAAGTCCCCGACCGAAGTGGGGCCGCCTCTCCCGTTCGGAAGGAGCCATCGCCGCTTTAAGGGGAAGAGGAGGGGAAGGGGGCGGGGGAGTGGGGGGCGGGGAGCCGCGACCGCGGAGGGGGAGGGGGATCCCCCTCGCTCCCACGTGGTCCGGGCGCCTGTGAATCGCGCCCGCCCGAGGGTCTCACAGCGAAATACAAAAGCAGCTGGGAAGCGGCGGCGAGGCCAGTTCCCAGCGCCGGGCGGAGCGCCGGGCAGAGCCCCGCTGCCGCGATGGGGCTGAGGCGCGCGGAGCCCCGGAGCCAGCACGCTGCCGGGCCCGCCTCGCCGCCGGGACCCGGGCGCCCGGGCTCGGCTTGAAGCGGCGGCGGCCCCGGCACGGCCGGGGAAGCATGGGCAGGAGGATGCGGGACGCCGCCGCCGCCGCCGCGGGGCTCTGGCTGCTGGCGCTGGGCTCGCTGCTGGCGCTGTGGGGCGGGCTCCTGCCGCCGCGCACCCCGCCGCCCGAAGACCGACTCCCGCGGCGCCCTGCCCGCCCAGGGCCAGCGCCTCGCTTCCCCCTGCCCCCGCCCTTGGCGCGGGACGCCCGCGGCGGCTCCCTGAAAACTTTCCGGACGCTGCTCACCTTGGCGGCCGGCGCAGACGGCCCGCCCCGGCGGCCCCCGGGCGAGCGCGGGCGGCACGTGCCAGCCGGGCGCCCCGGGCCCGAGGGGCGCGCCGCGGTGCACGGGGGCGTCTTCTGGAGCCGCGGCCTGGAGGAGCAGGTGCCCCGCGGCTTCTCGGAGTCGCAGGCGGCCGCGTGGCTGGAGGCGGCGCGCGGCGCCCGGGTGGTGGCCCTGGAGCGCGGCGGCTGCGGACGCAGCTCCAACCGGCTGGCCCGCTTTTCCGACGGCACCCGCGCCTGCGTGCGCTACGGCATCAACCCCGAGCAGATACAGGGCGAGGCCCTGTCCTACTACCTGGCGCGCCTGCTGGGCCTCCAGCGCCACGTGCCGCCGCTGGCACTGGCCCGGGTGGAGGCTCGCGGCGCGCAGTGGGCGCAGGTGCAGGAGGAGCTTCGTGCCGCACACTGGACGGAGGGCAGCGTGGTGAGCCTGACGCGCTGGCTGCCCAACCTCACGGACGTGGTGGTGCCCGCGCCCTGGCGCTCCGAGGACGGCCAGCTGCGGCCCCTGCGTGCCGCCGGAGGCGAGCTGGCCAACCGCAGCCAGGCGGAGCTGGTGGACCTGGTGCAGTGGACCGACTTGATCCTTTTCGACTATCTGACGGCCAACTTCGACCGGCTCGTCAGCAACCTCTTCAGCCTGCAGTGGGACCCGCGCGTCATGCAGCGCGCCACCAGCAACCTGCACCGCGGCCCCGGCGGGGCGCTGGTCTTTCTGGACAACGAGGCGGGCTTGGTGCACGGCTACCGGGTGGCGGGCATGTGGGACAAGTATAACGAGCCGCTGCTGCAGTCGGTGTGCGTGTTCCGCGAGCGGACAGCGCGGCGCGTGCTGGAGCTGCACCGCGGCCAGGACGCGGCCGCCCGGCTGCTGCGCCTCTACCGGCGCCACGAGCCTCGCTTCCCGGAGCTGGCCGCGCTCGCCGACCCCCACGCTCAGCTGCTGCAGCGCCGCCTCGACTTCCTCGCCAAGCACATTTTGCACTGTAAGGCCAAGTACGGCCGCCGACCCGGGACTTAGCGTCCCCCGGAGGAAGAGAGAGAGAGGGAGAGACCCCTGGCTGAGGAATGGATGATGGGGGAAGGGCTGTCGCCTCGGCCGCCGCCGCCGGGGACCAGCGGGCCAACGCCCAGCCAGTGGCCGGAGCTGGAAGGAGGCTGAAACTTCAGCTTCACCCACCTGCCCCTTTCTCTCCGTCTCCTGCTGTTTCCTTTCAAAGTTCTGGGAGGACGAACGCACCGGGGTAAGAAGTGAAACATTGCCTCGGCCCAGCCTCTGAAAGGATTCTGCCCTGTGCCAGCAGGGAGTTTGGATCCGAAGAAACGGGCTGCGGAAGTTTGGCCCCCGGGTGACCGTCTCCGTGGGAGATGCATCCCATTCCTCGGTCCCCTCATTCCCTTTCCGAAAAAGGAAAACTTCTGTTGGAGCCGTTGAGCTAATCCTGCATTTCCTACCAAACGCTGCGCTGGTGGCCCGGGAGCTGGGCTGTGACATTGGCTGGTGGAGCCCCCTTCCTGTGTTCCGCCTTTGTTCCAGCACCGTGATGGTGAGATCACTGTTAGGAGCTGGGGGAGGGCTCCCGGTAGGACAAAGAGAGCGGGACCTTCGGAACCAGGGGGGGGGTCCTACGGACCCTGACAATTAGTCCGACTTGTTCCTTGCCACTTGTCATTTTGGCCTAAGGGCTCCAAATGCAGGACCGGCCGTATGCGCTGAGTCAAGTCTAGAATTTCTCCTTCCTCCCCCCTCCCCACCGACCAAAATCTTGACAATGATGATGTTCACCAGAAGAAAATGAGTTTCATGCACTTTACTTTTGTTTTTATTTTAATTTTTTATTAAGAAAAACTTTTTTATTTGACAGAATTTGCCTTCTGTGTATATATGTGCATAAAGTGTGTTGTAAATATACTAAACAAACTTATATTTCAATAAAAGGGAGTTTAAAATTTAGAAATTAATTTCTGTGATTGTCAGTGTGGGAGATATCTGATGCCCTACCAGCTTTTTAGAATAAGCTTCAGGGTTTCTCCCTGGTGGGCGTGCTTCGCAAAACAAAGGATGCAGGTCCATCCCTGTCGCGACTATCAGAACTTGGAGAATTGAACAAAGACAAGAGCAGCTTCTCTGTCCCGTTTGCTCAAATGAACCCTAATGCTGGAAATTTCAGAGTTCAGTATAAAACGTGGGGGGAGAGAGAGAAGGAAAGAATTCTATTTCCTGGCAAAGAAAACTTTGAGATAAAAGGATTTCACTGGAATGTATTTCTATATTAATCAGTTGGCAAATATGGTAGAACCAGATGTGCAGACGAAAATATGACGACTGTCCCCCTTTTAAACTTAACTACAGCGGTCACGTGTTGCACCTTGTTTTCAGCATTGTAATTGCCAGGCATCACAATATGGACAGATAATAAGCCGAGCACATATTGCAAATAGGGAGAGAAAGTCATAAATTAATTCTTTTCTTCAGTCTCCTGGCATAAAAAAAAAATCTCCTGGCATAAATTCCATTGTATCCAGGAGATGACAATTCTCCAACATTTGGGCTCATACAGCTCTCTGAAGAGATTGTATTTTTTTTCCCCAGGTACGGATTGCACAGCCCCCTCAGAGCAGCCATGGTGAGGGAGACCAAGGAAGTGGGCAGTTCTTTGTCTGTGACCTTTGAATCCTTACTTTTTGGGGACTTCAAACTCAGAAAATACTTTTGGATTGTCGTAAGCTCCTTTTTGACCCATGAGGGCAGCGGAGAGGGGGTGGGTTTGTGTTGGTTTTAAGCCCTCCTGTGTTTTATATCGACATTTTATTTGCTCTCTGGGTCCAAGTGACCTTCCCTGTCATCTTGTTTTTATTTAATGACTTTTAACTCCAAGCCACTTTGGGTTACTTTAATAGTTATTTATCTGGTGTGCATTTGTCAGCCCAGGGTTTTCTAGGCTCCTGAAGATAATTGAATCTCCGTGGGTTCCCCTTCTCACTCCACATTACAACACAGCCTGTGTAATTTCACTATTTAACACCGTCCTTATGCTTTCAGTGCCTTAGGCTAAGCCAAATCTTATCTCAACTGAAAAAAGAAGTCCATAAACTTTGCGGGATAAGCCAAGTTTCTTTCATTATAGTACAGCCACTGAACGTACTGATAGTGGCAAATACCATCTTCTTTTTATCCAGATACTGTTCATGTGAGACCTCTGATCATTACGCCTTTCAAAAAGAAACATATTCCATTTCTGATGATTAATAACCGTAGGAGACTTGCTGCCTCAGTCAACCCAGGCTGCTCCAAGAAAAGGATTTAGCCACCTGCTTTTTTCCTCGCCACGTTCATCGAGGGAAATGATGAGCAGAAATCAGTTAGAAGTTGCGCAGATGATGCAGGAAGTACACCCTGACTCCCCCGCAGCGTCGGCATTGGTGAGCCCTGGGCCAGCAGCATTCTTCATGTTCCCAAGCCCGGACTTGACCGTCAACCCAGAGACAGAAACTAAGCATCACTGAAGTGGCTCTTCTCAGGCTCTTTAGTGAACCATATCTGCCCGTTCGAGAAATAAGTTTAATTACATGGTGGGGTTGGTGAGGGAACCAAGACTTAATTACAGAGAACAGGCCTTAACTGTTGCTATTCCTCGTGGATAATCAGTAGGCTATGGCATGGAAAGATCAATTAAAGATTTGCCATGGTCAGTGAATACTGCTAGGGCCGAATCATTTTTCAGATGACAGAAAAATAATTTTTTTTAAAAAACTTTCAGGCCGCAGCATGGAGTGGAAAGAGTAATGGATTCTGCAGGCAAACGATCCTGAATTCTGTCCCTCACCTATTTACTTTCAGCAAATCCTTTAACTCCGTTCCCTCATCTATGAAACGGAGACCCCATCAGAGTGTCGTGGGATTTAACGTTAACCTATAAAACATAAGGGCACGCATAGGTACTTAAAACAAAAAACCCTCACTTCCTTTTCATCTTTAAAAAACCACTTGCCCTTCTTAACATTTCAGTATACTTCTACTAATTTTCATCATCAAAGCCAAAGCCAGCAGTTTCCAAGGTCAGGTTCAGTTTGTGAAGTGCGATACTAAACGAATTCAGCAAAGTACTGAGGACCCTCTCCCAGCCCTATGCAAGGCACTGGATAAGGCCGAGGGCGCAGGTTTGATCTCTCCGTGGGTGTGAGGGGGTGTTTTCTGGACCCAGGCGGATACCTCACACCAAAGCGGCTGTCCTACAAATATATGAAGGTAAATGGCTTGTCGCAAATCCGTCACCACTTCTGGAAAGCATCAGAAAGTGATGAGTCTTTGCAGAAACAATCCTCCTTCCGATTCCTTCTGCCAAGAGAAAGTAGGCAGCTGACCTTTTCTCCCTGGATTTGACTATTGATTAATTCACTTCGCCGGTGACATGGTTTCTGCACTGTTAACAGTACTCACCTTCCTGTCTTCGAATCAGGAAGAAAAACAAATTATTTTAATGCATCTCCATGCTTTTCAACCTTGCACAGCGAGGAGAGTCCACCAAGGCCTAAAGGTTGATTATCTGGATTAAATGGGTAAATATTTATAATATTTTCAGAACAGTACCTGGCACGGGTGTTCGTTTCTTGATGAGGGTGATCATTTTCTCCTGTAAGTCCGAACCAGAGACACTTTGAGTCCTAGGCAGGATCCTCTTTCATAATCCTGCTTTATCTTTGCAGTCATGGAACACTTTGCATGCTTCTATTTCGGCTCGGGAAGACCAGCCAGAGTGCACGAGTCTGGCAGGAATTACCTAAAGCCCACGGTTGTCAGCTGGTCGCCTCCTTTCTGAGAACGCCTTCTCCGTGAGTGGTCCCAGGCTCCCCCTCGTTTTCACAGGGAGGCTGTGATTCTGTTTCTCCTGTGGCTCATCAGCTCCAGGCTGCAGTCATCTGTGGAATTTCGCACCTTCTGAGCTCTCAACTAGTCGTGGATTATCCACGCCTGGGCACTCACACTCGTCCCTCTACACGCCCGCTCCACCTCACAGAGCCACGGAGGCTGTGTAGTGTAAAGTTGGCAGAGTTAGTAGTGGAGGAGGAAGGGGAGTCCAGTGGATCCAGAAGCACAGGAATTGCTCCAGAAGGGACTAGAGCGTCAGCTGACACGGCGGTATGGAAGCCACAGGGCAAGCGCTGGCACCCACCTACCAGTATTCTTCCATCATCAGAGTTGAATGTTAAGGATACTGGGAGTCAAGAGAGCGGGGCTACTTCTGACACATATCACTTGAGGAAGTCATTTACCCCCTCTGGCTCCGGGCGTCTTACCTGGAACAGAAAGTGTTTGATTACACTGGGGACTTGCCCATTTGTTTGACCAGAACTCACAGTAAGGCACACGCTTTACAGAGTGAACCAACATGTACCATACACACACACATGCGCGCGCACACACACACACACACACACAACTAAAAAAACATTTCTCAAAACGGTTTATGCAAAAGGCTTTTAATATTCAATTTTATTCTATCACCTCCTTCTTTACTTTCCAGTGCTAGGTGTGACCCTCTAAACTGATTTCATATCTCACCAGTGGAGCACAGACTCCACACTGCAAGACACTGGGTTCGATGATGATGGGTAAAGTCCTTTCCAGCATTAAGACTCTGGAGAAATTTGACTTGTAACCAGTTTATACCGCCTACTACAATTTTTCTCCAAAGGGAATACAGACGTCAATGGTGTATACCTCTTAAAAGCGAAAGACGAGGGTTTTATTTCAAAACGTAATTAGGAGAACGGCTCAAAATCTTCCAGTAAGTTCTGCCTATAAACACCTTTAAGATCCACTAAATGTGGGAAATAACTTGCAGTCCGTTCCAACCACGTGTGAGCAAGTAGCGCTGTTGTGGGGCTTGGAGGAAAAAAAAAAACATCCTTTGCGTCTCCGCCTTCACATGGCCCAAGGACGACTCAAAGGGACAGTTTCTTTTCTGTGTATTCATACAGATCAGATGTAGGAGTCATAATTTTTTCATGTGACTGTTTTACCAATTTCTCTTTCTATGTCCCGCTGTGGGGGAAACTGCATTAATAAACTATGTCTCAATGCTGCCTTGCTGGAATTTTTTTTCTCTGCAGGACTCCACCAAATATAGCTAAAGGAATGTTCATTTTATTTATCTTTTCAACTTTCTTCCCATGTAGGATATGTCTTCCTGACACTTTGGAAATGTTTCTCTTAATGGCACCTTAATATGTTTAGGAGAACAGAGAACGAATTGTTCATTGAGTACTAACAACAACAAAAAAGAATTCTTGTTCCCCCTTTCTTTGGTGCCATATGGTATCTTTTATGGGTTTAGAAGTTATTTTACATGCTATCCCTTATGGAACTGGCCTTTTTCTAGCACCAGCTTAGAGATTTTACTTTGCTGAGAAATTGTGGGTTAATAATAGAGAAACGTCACTTTTAATTTGATGGTCCGACATCAGGCATTATCTGCCTGTTTACACCTCCCCCCCCCGTGATATTTTAAATGCTCATTAAAGAATTTGTCCCCAGTCTACAAACGGCCTGAAGAAGCAAGGCGAGTGGGGAGCAACCACAGCCGTGATTTTCATTTCTCTGTCCTTTTAGTTGTGATAAAACTTACATTGCATATAATTTGCCATCTTAACCGTTTTTAGGCGTGCAATTCAGTGATATTATGCTATCAGTGTTGTACAACCACTTACCACTGTTTCCAAAACATTTTCATCATACCACACCGAAACACTGTCATCATTAAGCAATAACTCTCCAATCCTCCTCTCCCCAGCCTCTGATAACTTCTAATCAACCTTCCCCCTTTATGAATTTGCCTATTCTAGATATTTCATAGAGGTGGAATCACACATCCCTTGTCTTCTCGTGCCTGGCTTCTTTCACTCACACAGCCGCGATCTTGGCCGTGGAGGTAACACAATTCCATTTGGGGACTGGCGAAACTGGATGGAGTCTGATTTCCACCATTTAATAAATAGCCCTAGACTTTAAGACAAATTGATAAACTCATTTTTCTCATCTGGAAAAGCAATGGGAAGACTACATGTTTTCTAGAATCCCTTCCAACTCTAGGAAAATACCATGATTTTATGTACGACAACTTGGTCAATAAATTCCATCTCAAACTTCCAATTTCTTTTCTCTGAAGATTCGGTAACTTTTTAAGTGCCTCCTTAAAAAGTGCTGGGTCATGTGCTAAGTACGGTGGATTCAGTGGTTAGCAAGATAGGTAAGTTGCTGGCCTTCAAGGAGCTTAGAGTCTCCTGAAAAAGCTGGAACGTTATCTAGCAGAAATAATATGTGACCAGTACTATGAAAGAGCCAAGTACTATGGGACCGCGTGGCAGGACTTTGTAAGCTAGTCTGGGAGAAGGTTAAGGAAGGCTTACAAGTTGGTTTGGGGTTTATCTTTGAATTTAGGGAAGTCCTGAAGACAAGGAAGCTACAAAAAGAGAGATTTTTGTAGTAATTCCGAAGATGTACTGCTGACAAAACTGTGGCGGGGCAGGACGGGGTGGGGGTGGGGGTGGGATTGATCTCTGAAGCTTGTCTTGCAAGCTTGATGGAGTCCCATGTTAGGGGTTTAAACTTACGGGGTGTTTTTGCAGCAGGGATGGCACCTTTCTGCAATACAACATACATGTAAATATTAATCATCTTGAGGTTGGGTTCATGGGCAGGGTTATGCTGTAGGAATTTATATCATGGGAAAATTACTTCTGTCAATAATAGCTCCTTTTTGCTGAACATGTACTAACAAACGAGCCTTTGTGTCAGGCATTTTGCAGGGAATTAGCAAGGATGACTGTGGATTGAATATTTATTTTACAGATGTGGAAGCTAAGCCTCAGAGAGGTTAAGGTCAAAGAGGCGGGGTCGCTGCTTAAAGACAGATCTGTCTAATACCAAAGAGTACGTTGTACTTTTTAGTTTTTCTCTTTTGTCTTCCTTTCTTTTCTTATTCCCTCATGTTTCTTAATATTAGTCTTTCGTAATTGGTTTCTTTTAAGATCTTCTCTTTGTTTTTGGTGTCCTGTAATCTCATTCTGATGTATTTGGATACGGATTTATTTTTTTTTTCTGATAAGAAAATGATGTGTTCCTTAAATCTAATGATTCTTTTTTTTTTTTTTAGTCTAGAAAAAGTCTCAGTCATTATCTCTTCAAATATTTGATCTCTCTCATTCTTTCTATTTTCTCCTTCTAGAAATATTTATTATTGGACATATGTTAGGTCATCTTTCTCTATCCTCCATGGCCCAGGTTCTAGTACATGTTTTCTTTTTTTAATTTAATTTAATTTTTGAGAGAAAGAGAGAGAGAGGGAGAGAGAGAAAGTGGGAGCAGGGGAGAGATTCAGAGAAAGAGAGATCGAGAGAGAGAGAAAGAGAGAGAATCTTTAAGCTGGTTCCATGCTCAGCACAGAGCCTGACACAGAGCTTAATCTTACAACCCCGGGATCATGACCAGAGCCAAAATCAAGAGTCAGACACTTAACCAACTAAGCTACCTAGGTGCCCCTACTACATGTTTTCCATCTCTTAATCTTTCTATCTGGTCCTCCAGGTAATTTCCTCAGATCTGTCTTCCAGTTCACTAATTCTCTCCCCAACAGTGTGTAAGCTCTTATTTATCCATCCCTGAAGTTTTGTTTTGTCTTTTTTAATTCAACTATTTATTTCCAAAAGTCCTTTTTGCTTCCTTTTTTTTAAAGATTTTATTTTTAAGTAATTTCTGCACCCTAAGTGGGGCTCCAACCCACAACCCCGAGATCAAGAGTCACATGCTTCACCAACTGAGCCAGCTATGTTCCCCCCCTTTTTTTTTAAGAAATCACTCCTTTTACAGCAATTTTATGTTCATAGCAAAATTAAGCCAAAGGTACTGAAGTGTCCCACATGCTCCCTACCCCCACACATTCCTAGCATCCCCATTATCACACCATTTCCAAACCAGAACTTTCAGCAGACATTTCCCACCAGAGTGTTAATTTTACAATTGATGGACCTATATTAATACAGCAAAACCTTGATTTGCGAGCATAATTAGTTCTGGAAACATGCTTGTAATCCAAAGCACTGTATAGCAAAGCAAATTTCCCCACAGGAAGTAATGGAAACTCAGATGATTCATTCTACAACCCAAAATATTCATGTAAAAATGAATACAATACTGTAATACAATACAAAATAATAAAGAAAATGCAAAATATAAAGAAAAGTAAATTAGCCTTCACTTACCTTTGAAAACCTTCGTGGCTGCTGTGAGGGAGACAAGAGAGAGGGGTGTTATTGGGTAGGAGGACTTTCACTCTCACTAATGGAATCACTGCTATCTATTGGCTCAATAGATAACGTTTCCTGCAACATTAACAAGGAACCTATCCAATGACACTTGCTTTTGCCTCCTTCTGAGGATTTTTGTGGAAATGTAACATTGCATTGCTGTTAAACAAATTCATTGCTCGCACTGCTATTGTCTTATTCTTGTGGTTGTTATCTACAAAATTTTGCACTGTTTCCCACATCTTACACTATCTCCCTAACCTCATTTAAAGTTAGATTCCTCTGCCTTTTTCTCTTCCTCTGCAGACAAGCTGCAGACGTAGACTTCTCATAAAATCTTGCAATCTCGGCCACTTGAATACCTCATTCATACTTCTCGATGATTTGTTCAACTTCCACCGTAATCATCTCTTTCTTACTGCCTTTCTTTTCAACCTTTTTCTGAACAGGGACCATCATATATGCTCGCATAGATGTTGACTACAGTACAGTATTAATAAACTCTTATCATAGACTGTATTTAATGTAACCGGCAATAAGGCTGCAGAGGAAGGGGTCTCTATCTGCAGGCAGCCTGACCTAGAATGAAGCAAAGCACTCCTGAGCTCACTCTTGTGTGGAAGAGGAAAGGGGTGTCCCTTGGTGCTTCGAAGTGACAAAAAATACACTCGTGCCAGTTGTGGGCACCTTCCAATATTCTGAAAAATCACTGATTTCTGCCAAACACCAGGGCCTGAGACCGAGGATCAGAGCATGGGAGACAATCACTCACAATCTCGCATTGAGAGGGAGGGAGAGAGAGAGAGAGAACCATTGGCTCAACTGTGATCATGCGGGATTCAGCATCACATGCTACTTGTATTGCAAGACATCACTCATTGATCATGTTAAAATTTATTAGAAATGTTTGCTCATTTTGTGGAACGCTCACAGAACAAGTTACTTGCAATCCAAGGTTTTACTGTATATCATTATCACCCAAAGTACATGTTTCATAAAGTTTCACCCTTGGTGGTCTACATTCTATGGATTTAAACAAAGGTCCAGGGACACGTATCCACCATGATAGTAACATGCACATATGTAGTTTCACTGCCCTAAAAATCCTCTGTGTTCTGCCTGCTAACTCTTCCCTCTCCTCTAAACCAGGGCTACTGATCATTTTATTGATCCGTAGTTTTGTTGTCACCATAGTTTTGCCTTTTCCAGAATGTCATATAGTTGGATTCATACATGTGTAGCCTTTTCAGATTGAACTCTTCCAGTTAATAATATGCAATTAGATCCCTCCTGGTCTTCTCATGGTTCTATATAGCTCATCTCTTTTTAGTGCTGAATAATATTCCATTGTCTGGATATACTACAGCTTACTTATCCATTAACCTACTGAAGAATGTTTTGGTTGCTTCCAAGTCTTTGGCAATTGTAAATAAAGCTGTTATAAACGTCCATGCACAGGTTTCTGTGTATACGTGAGCTTTTTATCTTCTCTGGTAACTACCAAGGAGTGAAATTGCTGTGTCATGTGATAAGATTAGATTTAACTGTTGTAAAAAAAAAAACTGTCAAACTGCCTTCCAAAGTGATATTCCGTTCTTTTCCAGAACTTTCCATTTTTTAATATTTTCTTCTTTTCCCATGTTTTCAAAATGCATTCAATCATGTAATGTATTCAGTCATTTAAATTACTCTAGTTTCTGGGGTTCTAGGGTGGTCTGCTCCTGTTACTTGTATGTCTCCTGACTTTTCCACATATAGGGTTGCCACGTAAAATTTAAATTGAAACTTAACTTTTAGATAAACAACAACAAATAATTGTTTACTGTAAGTGTGTTGCATCCAATATTTGAGATCTGCTTGTACAGTAAAATTTTTTTTCTAAAATTCAAAGTGACCTAGGGGCGCCTGGGTGGCTCAGTCAGTTAAGTGTCCGACTTCGGCTCAGGTCATGATCTCACAGCTTGTGGGCTTCAGCCGCGTGTCAGGCTCTGTGCTGACGGCTCAGAGCCTGGAGCCTGCTTCAGATTCCGTGTCTCCCTCTCTCTCTACTCCTCCCCCATTTATGCTTCGTCTCTCTCTGTGTCTCAACAATAAATTTAAAAAGTTTAAAAAAATTAAAAAAAATAAAATTCGAAGCTACCTAGGTTTCCTGTTTTGTTTTGTTTTGTTTTCCTAAATCCGGCAGCCTTACAAAAGCTTCGTGTTGGATACTTTCGGAGTGTAAGCCCGTGCTCATCCAGGCTCTTACCTGCGACACTCTCATGTTGTTTGGATTGAACATAGGTCCTTCCTAAGAAGTTTCATTGCCTTCTGTCAGGCAACCCAGGGTAAAAGGCATAACGGACTCACTTTCATATTATTTGGCCTGAAAGTTGAGGTCCCGGATGGTAGTGTAAATTTAAATACTATACATAGATAACGTCAGAGGGAGTCTTCCCAGAGACTTTTATTTTCCCCAACCAGAGTTCAGCCTGAGACAAGCCAGCTTCTCTCACAGTTCCCTTTGCTGTAAGGATAGAGTTTTTCTGAGGGTCTTAGCTTTTTGTAGGGTGTGGGAAAGAGCCAAATTCCCCACCTACCCATTCCCAGCTGGAGCACATTAAACCCAAATCACCTGATCACAAAGAACACACACGCACACGCGCACACACACACACACACACGCACACGCACACGCACACACACACACGCACACGCGCGCACACACACACACACGACAGCCCCGGTTTCAGTTCACACCTATCACTCTGCTTTTGATTCTCTCTTTGTTTTGGCCCCCCTGGGGATTTTCCTTACATTTTTATGAGCTCAGTTCTGCATTTAAAAAGATGTTTGTTACATTTTATAAAACATTTATAGGTGTTTTATAGAGGGAAGGCTTTAGGTCATGTAGTTTGCCTTATTGCTGGAAACTAAGTCCACCTGAGCTCTTTCTAAACCCTGCTATCAAATTCTGCTTGCAATAAGCTGGCCCGCACTTGAGGAGTAAATGCCCCGTTTGGTTATTCAGAGAGATTTCCCTACAGTGGAGACATTTACTTTAATAGGATTTGACCTGAAATAATCCATGAAACAAGTGACCTAGGAGTCAATAACAAATTCTGCTCCGTCTGCCACTAGCACGTTTGAGATAGAAGCCAGGAAAATGATTAAAAGGGAAGAAGAAAGGAAAATCTTGAGAACAAGAGGGCAGGGCAATGAGGAGGGGTTGTTAAAAGGAACCACATGTGGTAGAATGGCCAAGGGGCAGCCTTTGCCTCTGGAATACCTAGCCCTCAGGTTGACCTTCAATTAGCATTAGAGCAGGAAAAGCAATGCCACATTAAGGCAAAAGAGCGCGGGCCTCTGCAGGTGACATTTAGGATTAAAGAAAGGTCAAGTAACTTCAGGGAAAATCACTTGCCATCTGTAGTCAGCTTCCTGCCTCCTCCGCAGCTCCCAACTCTGCAAAGTCCACCCTAAACCCCCGATCTTTGGCCTCTTGACACTGAAGACCCGACTCTGCCGACCTTGTGAAGAAAACAACAACTTGGCCATCACATGTGAGTCTCAACCTTGCACTTTCAGGGGCAGCACAATCAGTTTTGTCATTTAGCGACACCATCTCTAGGGACCTATTATTAGCAACATCGAAATGCTAATGAAGAAGGGGTTGAGCATCTTTGACTTCTCAAGGCATCAAGCTAATAAAAGATGTCCTCCAAAACGCTGCTGAATGACTCCATTTTCCTCCATGCGTTTGCAGTTGGAGTCCTATCCGAAGTCTCCCTTTAATGTATATTCATGACCCAACTCCACAGAAAGCGTGTATCCTTTCCGATGCTATGATCCTGGATGCATGACTCATACCGTACAAATTATTGTAATGCCTCTAGACTTAGCAACTCAGAAGTTGGTGCTCCACGTGAAATCCCTAGTGGGTTATTTTCAAGTGATTACTCATGGCTCATAGATGTGCAGTATATATCAGTGCAGTTACGTTGGTTATTAGACTATTGAAATACTTCCAACTCGGTTGAGAAATGCCTAGTGCCCTGAGTCCCCAGAGAGCCTCTCCCACTTTCCCAAACACCCCTGCCCTTCTCCTGAACAATGCCCTATACCCATGATCCAGCTGCTAACAGGTTAACATCTAAAACAGCAAGAAGTCTCTTGGATCGGTGTCCCAGGGCTAAGATCTGATTGCTCCTTATGCAATTTGAATAATATCTCCTGGGTATAAGGCATAATGAAACAGTGGGGTTGTCATCCTAAACCCTATCTTTGGCGTGCCTGGGTGGCTCAGTCATTTGAGCGTCCGACTCTTGATTTTAGCTCAAATCATGATCCCAGGGTCCTAGGACCAAGCCCCAAGTTGGGCTCCACGCTGATTGTAGAACCTGCTTGAGATTTTCTCTCCCTCTCCCACTGCCCTTCCCCTGTTCCTGTACATGTGCTCAACCACTCTCTCTCTCTCTCTCTCTAAAATTAAATTAAATAGGGATACCTGGGTGGCCCAATCAGTTAAGCTTCTGACTCTTGGTTTCAGTTCAGGTCATGATCTCATGGTTTGTGATATCAAGTCCCAGTCGTGCTTTCAGTGCAGAGCCTGCTTAGGATTCTCTCTCTCTCTCTCTCTGTCCCTCCCCTCTCTCTCTCAAAAGAAATAAATAAGCATTTAAAAATAAATAAATAACCCCTACCTTTGGTTGCCCTGCCTTTTCCACATTCTCCATTTATTTGGCAAGCAGATACTGAGCATCTACTCATCCCACAAATATTTCCTGACTGCTTACTTTGGGTCAAGCATTGTGTTAGGTGGCGGGGACAAGTCAGCAAACTAGAGACACAGTTTCTGGTCTTCTGGTGTGTCAGCCCTGGTAGAGGAGACAGACATTAAGCAGGTCATTACTGTAATAAATGGCATGACAGGAAAATACATGGCCCTACAAGAGTGTTAATAGGGGACCACCTCGCATTGGAGGTTGAGGGATGTGGCATTTAAACAGAGGCCAGAGCGGTGAGTGGAAGTCAGCCAGCATAGAGGGGAAAAGAGGGAGTGGAGAGCATTTCAATCAGAAGAATTGCCTGTTTGAGGCTCGGGGGTGGGGGGAGGGGCTTGCTCTTCAGAAACCAAAGAAGGTCAGTGTGATTAGAGAATGTGGTACCAGATGGAGAATTGCTCAACCCAAGGCTGCAGAGGTAAGCAGGCACCTGCCAAATCCTAGGCACAGGGGGCAGGAGACGCATAACACGACCCCTGCCCTTTGGGGAGACACTATACATAGCTTCGGAGCAAAGGGCTGGAATCTAGAGAGAGACTGTAGGTCCTGAGCCTGGCTCTTCCATTTTTGACTCTGTGACCTTGGGCACTTCCTTATACTCTCTGACCTTCAGTCTCCCCCTCTGAAAAGAGGGGGAATAATAAGATCTACCTTTTATGAGTTAACAGATGTAAAGCACTTAGAAAAACACCTAACACATGGTAAAGAATCAGGAAACGTTAGGAATTGACCATTAGGACACAGGTAAAGACACAGGCAGATTAAGTGGCTTCTTTCTACCCATTTCCACCCACTTCACAGGAGGCAAAACATTCTGTGTGGAATAATCCCATTTCGAAACTCCTCACAGTGTGTTGCTGTCACGTCAATATTTCACGAGAAGCTTGCGTGTTGACCCCCTTCCCATGACTCGGCCTTTGAAAAACAGGTTTCGTATGTCTTTGGGGGTTCACTAGTGATTCTTCCCTGAATCAATTTCTTAGCATATGCCTCAAAAAAGAAAAAGCCGCAGAAACCTGCCGATAAAGGGAGATCATCCAGACGGTGTCAAAGAAACAAGGCCATCATCTACAGAGCTGTTAAAAAAAAAAAAAAAAAGGAAAGAAGAAGAACGAACCAAAGAGGATAAAACCACCTTTCTGAAATTGATCACAATGAGGAATAGAAGGAAAAAGAAATTCAAACTAGAAAAGGCACACCAAGGCCCAGAGGTCCTTCTGAGAGGTTTACAAAAGACTATCCCAAGGGCTTCGTTGGTGCCCCTGAAAATGTACAGCACGGAAACAAATAGCCTCAGGTCGTCATTCCAAGATTATAGATCCCTGGGGATTCCGTGGAGGTGTCATCACAGCCATCCTGGCCTTAATCACCCTGGGCAGGAATGGGAAAAATCGGAGGTGAAAAGGGCCGATTAAGGTCTTGAGTCTTTCCCCAGAGAATGCCACGTGGAGACCTTTCTGTGAAGTGCCCTCTCACGAACTCCATGAACTTTGGAATTATTCAAACCAAAGGCAGGCAGCTCTTCCCTTGACATTATTCTGTGCTGCAGTCTGGTGGGCCTCAGGGGTCTGGCACCGGTCTGGGCTGCCAACACATTCTGTGAAAGACTGCGATGTGCGGTTCAGTAGGCATGACCATCCCCTCTGCCGGGAGGGACCATGAAACACTTCCCACCGGGAGGACTTAGGAGGCGGAATGAGCATTCGCGTCGGTTGTGGCCACCCGGCCTCCGTTTCTTCAAGCGCACCTGGTTTACTTCGGGAAAATACCTGCTTGTGGGCAGTTGGGTTGAGTCCTAAATTTAGACACCCTCTTGTAGCCAACAAGTGGGCATGTGATCTAAAAAGTCAGTCAACTGGATTCTCCCTCCTAAGAGTTTGCTCCAAATAAATAAATAAATAAATAAATAAATAAATAAATAAATAAATGAAAGTTTAAAGCCTGTTTATTCTGGCTGGTAATACAGTGGAAGGGCTCCCTACCAGAACTTTCTGCAGCTGCCTGGGACCTGTCTGTTCCAAGCCATCTACTTCAAACTCCCTTTCAAGCCGGTGAGCGCAGGATTTGTTACCATTAAACTTCTCTTTCTCTTATGTTTGCCAGAGTTCGCCTCTGTGGCTTACAATTAAAGATCCCCAACTAAAGAGAATATTCAAAAAGTAAGCAGGGGGTGGGGGGGAGAAGTGGTGTCTGGAAAGATGGCCTCTGACAACAGGTATTTCGCCTGATGCACTGTCACAGGATAGATAGGGATGAAGACTGCAGAGTATCTGCCTCTCCCCTTCGGTTTGATTGGGGAGCAGTCTTTGACCTGCCCGGCACCCCTGCTCTCATCCGACCCCAGAGTTGTGCAAAGGCAGCCTCGGGGGCACCATGAGTTCTTCAGTACCCAGCAGGGTGTTGACAAATGTTTAATGACTGGGTTTGGGTAGGAAGAAGGGAGAGGGGCTGATTTCCAGTGTTTGCCATTCTCATAATGTGAAGACTCCCACAGTGGGCAGTTTCAGGCTACCAGTGTGCTGTCCCTGAATGCAGAGTCGGGAAGAGATACACACCATCGGCGCTCCTAAGTTGGTGTGAGTCAGCTGTGCCTTTCTCCTCTAGCTGCATAGGAAAGCTTCTGGGGAATAATGACTAACTTTTATTAAACTTTTGTTCCATTCCAGATGAGATTCTAAGCCCTTTACAAGTATTAACTCATTTAATTTAATTACGACCTTTGAGGCAGGTAAAATTCTTGTCCCTGCTCTACAGTTCAGGAAATAGACAATACGAGAGCCTAAGAGGAGCGCCTGGGTGGCTTAGTCAGTTAGGCATCCCACTTCGGCTCAGGTCATGATTTCACGGTTCATGAGTTCGAGCCCCACATTGGGCTCTGTGCTGGCAGCATAGAGCCAGCTTCGGACTCTGTCCCCTTTCTCTCTGCCCCTCCCCCAAGTGTGCATCTGCCCTCTCTCTCTCTCAAAACTAAATAAACTTTTAAAAAAAGAGAGAATAAGAATTTGTTTAAAATCATAAGGCTTAGAAGTTGAGGTCATTTGATCCCCGATTATTGACTCCCGAGGCATCTCGCTTGACCGTGACAGTGCTGACAGAATACCCTGAGAGCCGTCCGCCTTCTGGAGCGGAGGGTGGCGTCAGACATCCCGGACGAAGTGGCAGTGGCAACGTCCCCAGGTAAATGTGACACAGATATTTTCCTTTTTGCGTCCAAATTTTATTTTCTATATATACGTTCTGATTATGTGTGCCCCATTGACCATCAAAAGGATGAAAGGTAGCTTGAAATAGTAATATCTAACAATTATTTATTTGTATTTTTTAACTTTTAATTTTTTTATAGCTTGAGTTTTTTTTCAAGTTTATTTATTTTGAGAGAGACAGAGACCGTGCGAGCAACGGAGGGGCAGAGAGAGAGAATTCCAAGCAAGCTCTGGGCTGCCAGCGTAGAGCCAGACATAGGGCTCAAATCCACCAAACCGTGAGATCATGACCTGAGCCTAAACCAAGAGTCCAACCCTCAACCGACCGAGCCGCCCCATATCTAACAATTACTGAGTATGTATATGAACCATTTACTTGTCCTAAAAGGTACCTCATCTTACAACAATCCTTTAGAGATAGGAGTTATTCTGCTCATTAGTTCATTAAGAGTGGATCTACCAAAGCCTATATAGTTAATAAGTGGCCAGGGGGCGTTAAAAATGAATAAATAAATAGCCAAAGCAAGGTAGATTTTTTTTTTGATTCTTTCTTTCGTTGACGTGGAAACAGGCACAGAGAGGTTAAGTAATTTGCCCCATGCAACATAATTATGCAAACCCCAGTCTGTCTGCTGCCAGAGCCCATGATCCCACGATCGTCACACCATCCCAGGGACATCTCCTTCTAAGCAGACCCCCTGATGCTGCAGCCAGAAGTCATTTTCCTAGAAAGCCCTGTCTGGGTAGCTTAGGAAGGTGACTCTACCAAGTGCCCATTGAAGGGCCGACTGCACCTCCATGGCTCAGACAGCTCCCTCCTAACCATTTGCTTAGGAACTACTGACCTCTGGCCATTTGCTCATGCATTAAGCCAACAGTATTTCCTCTGCAAAGCTCTTCTCTCTCTGCTAAGATCAGCAACAGGTTAAAAGCAATGTAAAACGAATACTAAGTTGGGTTGCTGGCTAACGGTGACTTCTGAGCTTCTCCTGCAGTTTCCCTGTGGGGACGGGGCTGCATCACCAGAGTGCAGGATTCTCCCTGCGTGTGACGTTAGAGCTGGCTCTTTGGATACATACGCGACCCAGCCTGACTGCCTTGACAGGTGTGATATGGATGAGGTACTCCCGTTATTGGTGATAATGAGACTTTTTCAGTGTCTGTCAGTTACGGAACAATTGATGTCATCAAGAAACTGGCAGCTTCTCAGCTAACTCACTGCTCAGAGCCAGGGCTGCTGAAACACCGTATGCTTTGAGGAAGTCACTGATGCTGGTTCAGGAAGGGTTAACACATCCCAATGTGCCTGGCTTAGCTCTTCCAGCAGAGAGAGGAGGGGGTGTTGTGGGGGTGGGGTATGTGTCACATTCAGACACATGTCTATAGCAAAACAGTCGAGAAACAGTTTTAAACCGTATCGTTCCCTGTTCTGGTTTGCATACTAATATCTCTGGGATGACTTTCCCTTCTCTGGCAATCCATCACCTGTAAGTGGGGAGGAAAGGAAGGCCAGAGATACCTAGGTGACTGAGTAGCATGCCCCTGTTTCTGTGGAGCTGCCTTGTAGGTCCTTGAACGAATCTCAGGACCGATGGGAACCCCTGAGTCTTCCCCAGGGTTCCTCTCAACACCTCTTCTACTCCAAATAATACAAAAGACACGCAGGCTCAAAACTTAAACATGGACTTACCATATGATCTAGCAATCCCACTTTTGGGTATAAACCGCAAAGAACTGGAAGCAGGGATTTGCTTTCGCATTATTCACAATAGCCGAAGGTGGAAACAACCCAGATGCCTCTTGCTAGATGAATGGGTGAGCCAAATGTGGTCTATGCATATGGTGAAATATTATTCAGCCTTAAAGAGGAATGGAGTTCTGACTTGCGCTACAACATGGATGAGACTTGAAGACGTTACGTTAAGTGAAGGAAGCCCGACAGAAAAAGACAAGCACTGTGCGATTCACGTATACCGGGGACCCAGACTAGTCAATTTCATGGAGACAGAAAGTGGGATGATGGTTGTCAGGGGCTGGAGGGAGGGGCAGATGGGGAGTTCGTGTTTAATGGTCCAGAGTTTTAGGCAGGGAAGATGAAAAGTTTCTGGAGATGGATGGCGGTGATGGCCGCGCAGCAGTGTGAATGTACATAATGCCACTGAACTGTGCGCTCCAAAACGGTTAAAACGGTAACTTTTATGTTATATATATTTCACCACAAATTTAAAAAGAGAGACACGCGGTAGAGTGCACGTAGCGTACTTACAAAGCGTGAGCCAAATGAAAGGAAGCACGGGCATTCATTGCTGTAATCTGTAAAGTGCCCTAAAATGTTAGCTAAACGTGCACGCTTTTCTTACTCTCCTCAATCTTCAGGGAGGTCCCACCGGCTTCTTTTGACAGAGCAGGAAATCAAAGTTCAGAGAGGTGTACTAGGATGTCCCAGTTCCACTGAAGTGAGAGAGGGGAGATTAAACCTTGATCTCCCATCCTCACATGTAGCACGAATTAAATACCCTGAAATGCCTGGGGGGAAAAAAACAAACACCACTCTTTCAGGGCGTTCATAGGCTAGACAGGCAGAGGAAGCTGAATTCACCTGCCTTCTGAAATATGGGGCACCCAAACTCAGAAATACTTTAGAATTCGTCAGTAGAAGTCAACATATCATTCATAGAACTAAAATATACTGATGTTCTGATCACAGCTAAGTGGACAGGAGCCTGGAGAATTTCCCTAATAAAGATGCAACTCTCTGTCTTGTGTGGCTTTGGCTGGCTTGTAGAAATAAAATCACAGGATGCAAAGCATTCTATGTAATCCAGAGAGCCACACCGGAACTGTACTGGTAATAACCACCAACCACTGGTTATTTTTCTAAACTCAGTTGGAATAACTTACTTATACCTGGCCACGTCTCTCTTTCTTTGTTTGAAATGAGGCGTCATTTGCACTCTGTTTTTCTTGTAAGTCTAAACGTCGAAGGGATGTGTGATTTTCCCGGGGAATTGATGTCACCCCCGATATTCATATTAGGATGTACATTATAACCTCATCTATGATCGCAACAGTGGTTAAGATCATGGGCTCTGGGGTCTGAACCGTCAGGGCACAAATCCTGGCTCCACCACTTATGGGTTGTATGACCTTGGGCAAGTCACTCCACTTCTCTGTGCCTCAGTTTCTTTCTCTGTGATATGGGGATAATAACAGCACATACTTCATCGGATTCTTGTGACATTTAAATTCCTCGACTACATCGATGCCTCCCCGTTCCTGAAGTCCAGTGATTTAGGAAAGGTCTAAGATCATTTATCTTTAGAAGCGCATCTACTAGTATCTCAGGAGAGGGTAAGGCAGGGAGTGGGAGACGAGGAGAGGTGGCTTTGAACCAAGTATAAGCATCACACATTCTCCTCTGGTACCAATTACTGTGATAAATTGAAGGTGACAAGTTATTTTATGACATAAATGCAAATCAGTATCCACTTCCCTGTTATTTTCCAATGCCCTGGCACTTTAATGGTCCCCATAAGTTTGCTTCGCTTGCAGTAAGTATCGGTATGTTCACAGTCAGCCAGAGAATTTATTCTTAGGTGGGGAGTGCAATGAACTGAGCCCACCGGCTGACTTAGAAAAATGATCGCATTCCCGTCCACAAATTATTCACAAAGCTAGTTAGCGTTTGAGCCTTTGTTGGTGAAATAATACAATAGATAGAGATTTTTGTCAAAAGGGCTCATTTCCACCTGCCAGACTTGACCCTAAATATGAGGCCCTCACACACTTGTGGGCGCATGTGTGTTTATGCATGTTTATTAGAAAAACAAAAACCTGCCTCAAAATGTAACATTCTCTGCAAGCACCAAGGAGCTGAGCTCTTCTAACCCTAAACCCAACACCAGGGAGAGGGGAGGCGGGCTTCCTGTCCGTGGGGGCAGCACAGCTTCCTTGTGCCTGAAACTCCACAGGGCCCGTGATTTCAACATGAAACGAGACAAGAAGGAGAGAACCACACTATTTGTGTGCTTTTCGCCGTTGAAGCTGATTTCCTGTCCTGCGAGTTCCACCGGCCTGTCATCCCTTCTCTTTTGATGTTGATGGGGAAGTGGGGGAGGAAACGAAAAGAAAAGAAAAAGAAAACAAAACCCTAGAGAGAGGCAGCCTTGTCACTACCACCAGGACCGCACCGCCCCGCCTCCTGCTCTCGAGCATGTTGGCATGAACAGACAGTGGAAGCTGTTAAGTACACAGCTTAATGAATTTAAAATACAACTTCAGAGAGACGGCCCCCTAATTGTTCAAAGCGCTTTTATTAGGGCATAAAGATAATCACAGAATTAAGTCATTAGGAGTCATAATAAGGAAACCGGTGTACAAAATGAAACGCGATTTCCGATGTCACGGACCTGTTAGCCACGTATTTAGTGAGCACCTACTACCATTACCCTGTTCTGGCCAGCAAGCCGCCAGAAGGTCCCACATTCTGAAAGATAGGTAGCTTTTTCTTTTTCATTTTTCTGCTTCATCCCGAGAACTGCTGCTTGGCTGCGTGAGTGAGTGTGTATGTCTAACAGTTTACCTTCTGAGAGGTGATCACGATCAAATCAGCCCGCAAGGGCAGGACAGGCTGAGGGAGGCCGGCAGTGAGAAATATTCCCCCCCAACCCCCGCATACCACAGAGAAAGGAGTCTTTGTATCAACACCTCCCCTTAAGTGCATTGCATTAGGCATTCCATCTGACAAGTTGCCACTTGGAGACACAGTCATACTCCCCCTCCCCCATCCTCCAACCTGAAACCTGACATTGCTTCACATCAAATGTTTAATTTCCCATTGTTTGAAATAAAATGGTATGTAAAGCATGCGTTGCCATGGCTGCACGATCCAACGCTGCATATAGAGGTTCCTGAAGCCGGTAAGTTCGCATCTGCCCAGGTAACAAGGTGCCGACCCTCTCAAAAGACACTTCCGAAATGGGAAATTCTTCAGCTGCAGCCATGACCTGGTGTATCCGCCAGCATCGAGCTCTTTCTCCCGCCTAAAGAGGATGTGCCTGCTCCCTTCCTTCCTCGTCTGCGGTCAACAAAGCCATTTTCTTCTCCATGGAATGCTTCCAGGGTTCAAGTCCTCGGCCGGAAGCTTGTCTGAAAAAGTTCCCGAGCGGTACTGTTGTGATTCCTGAGGCACAAAAGCAAGGTTAGAGGAGTCTGCACGCAACACTTAAGGCGGGGTGGCGTCTACTAAAGCCCGACAGGCCTTCAGCTCTGCTCCTGGGTCCATAGCTAATAATACCCGCACAAGAACCAAGTGCTAGAATTTGACAGCGGCCCTCGCCACCATAGCCCCACAAGGGAAATTGCCCAAATGCCCACCAGCGCAGCGGACGACTAAATGCCCACAGCAACGCGGATGAACGACCCACAACAGCACACCACAGGGGTGTCATCTCACGGACGACACTGCGGGGAAGAGGCCAGGCCCCGTGAGGACCTGCCGGGCGATTTCTATTTATACACAACTTACAAAGCAGGCAAAACTGATCCGTGGGGAGAGCGGTCAGGACGATGACTGCCTTCAGGGGAAAAGGAAGGACAGGGTACACAGAGCACTTTCTGGGGGTTCCAGCAACGTTCCATTTCTCGACTAGCTGTAGGTTTTGTGCACTTTTTGGTCTGTGCGATATCATTTCACAAAAAAATAAAAAGTTAAGGAAAAAAAACCCTTAAGGTTGGCCTTGAGGCAAGCCAGGGCAATTAGCTCTCTTGGTTCAATGTGAATCTGCAGTTTCCTCTTGGTTCAATGTGAATCTGCAGTTTCCTCACGGCCACTTTAGGGAAGCCTGGGAGACAATTCAAGGCGGTCAGCTCAGGGCAGAAGGGAGGCAAGCCTTTCTGCTCCCACCCAGAGACTCATCGGTCCTGACAGTGAGGCAGGCTGTAGCTTTGCCTCAGTTTCCGTAAGGTGCATATTCTTTTGGAAGATAAGTATTCACAATAGCCAGTGGTTATTAGTTTTTTCTTATGTTTAAAATCAATTATAGGGGCGCCTGGGTGGCTCAGTCGGTTAAGCATCCGACTTCAGCTCAGGTCATGATCTCATGGTCTGTGAGTTCGAGCCCCGCGTCGGGCTCTGTGCTGACAGCTCAGGGCCTGGAGCCTGCTTCAGATTCTGTGTCTCCCTCTCTCTCTGCCTCTTCCCTACTTGCACTCTGTCTCTCTCCCCAAATAAATAAACATTTAAAAAAATAAAATAAGATCAATTATAAGATGGGGCGCCTGGGTGGCTGAGTTGGCTAAGCCTCTGACTCTCGATTTCAGCTCAGGTCATGATCTTGCTGTTTCGTGAGTTCAAGCCCCACGTCGAGTTCTGTGCTGGCAGAATGGATCCTGCGTAGGATTCTCTCTCTCTCTTTCTCTCTCTACCCCCTCCCACTCATGCTATTTCCATCTCTCTCAAAGTAAATAAATAAACTTAAGTTTTTTAAATAAATAAAATCAATTATAAGAGGCACTTCTCCACCACGCACACACATACTTTTACGTCTTTGAAATGTAACAGTGTGTCTCACTGTTGGTGACAGGAAAGCATTGTGTCGGTGTTACTGGCAGGAGTATTTCTTTTCTTGTGGTATATAAAATAACTGCGTCTTAGATCTGCTGCAGCACAGTACCTCTCTTGAATGGTGAGATGGTTTGCTTACGCCATCTCTGCTTCATGGGGAGCTGGCCCTAGGCTTCCCGCCCCCTTTCCCTGCACAGTTTCAGGTTTAGGTCCACCACTGAGAAGCCCCTAAGGAGATACTTGGCAGGCAGGAGAGGAGAAGCCATTTTTCTCCCAAGGTAGTTGCAAGCAGACTCGTGGGCAGGCCGAGGTCTCCGGTGGCTTTTGGGCAGACCTTCGAGGATCCCCGAATCTGGGGCAGCCGGGCCAAATGACCAGAGGCTGTGTAGGGGAGGAAGAAGTCTTCCTGGACCCTCTTAAGGTGCCTGGCTGGGTCTGAAAATTCAACTGACAATGATTAACAGAAGAAACACACACAAATTGTATTGAATTTTTACATGCACATGGGAGACTTCACTAGAGAACAAGGACTCAAAGAAGACAAAGAAACAGTACATTTGTGAAGAATCGACAAGACAGAGGGGTTTGGGCTAGCAGAAGTACAAGGCGAAGAAGTCACTGGGAAGATGAGGATAAGTTTAACAAGGTTATTCGATAGAGATTTCTCAGCTCCCAATTCCCCGTCTCTGGGGATAAGAACATCTTCCTTCCTCCTGGTATAAATAGGGAGGGCACTTTTCACACGGGAGTTTCACAATCTCTTTTAAAAAATTTTTTAACACGTACTCCTTTTTGAGAGACAGAGCACAAACAGGGGTGGGGCAGAGAGAAAGTGAGACACAGAAACTGAAGCAGGCTCCAGGTTCTGAGCCATCAGCACAGAACCGGACGCGGGGCTTGAACGCGAGAACCAGGAGATCACGACCTGAGCCACCCAGGTGCCCCAGGAGGTTCACAATCTGCTGTCGGGAAGAAAGTGGGAGGTTGCATGAGGTTCCAGTTTTGCTGTTTTTTCAAATTCTTTCAGCTTGGTATGCCGAGGCGCCATTTTGGGGGGAGTGTGTCCTAAATCCCAGCAGTTAGCTTCTCTGAGCTTTGTTCTACCATCCTCCTGCCCTCAGCTCAGTTTTGTAAAACTTTAATTCCCTAGACCCTAACCTTCAATCATGGAGTATATTGAGTGGCCTTTGTTTTCCTGACTGTTGACCCTTTCTAGAATAATAGAAAGACACACGCGCGCACACACACACACACACAGGATTCTACCATTCTGGGGCCTAATGTCTAGACTTTGAACAGTGCCATGAAGCTGCCACTAATCTCTGCGGCTCGCCTGAGGAGTTGGATTCCACTACTGAGCTGTAAAACCTCCATAATCCCACCTCCGGCTCTTTCTATGACCTCGCTCACCTAACACTAATCATACCTAGCTCTCTGAGCTCCAGCCAGACAGGATCGTTTTGGTTTTCAGTGCTTTGACTTGCCTCATTCTGTACCGGCTCTGAGACTTCACACCAGCTCTTCCCCTTATCCAGGAGCCTCTTACCCCTGCGCACCCTCCCCCTCAGCCACCTAACATTCACCCTTAAGGCATTAATTAGTTACTTCCTCAGGGAGGCTTATAGTCTGGAGAGAGTCAAGCATTGCAAATCATAAGTAGGAGAGAGGCAGGATAGGGTGTAACAGGAATATGGAGCAGGAGGCCTCATGTATGCTCAGAATCGGAAAATGCCTCTTGGTTTTCTGTAAAAACCCAGTCCCAAAGGGAATATTCCTGTATTTCTGGCATCCAACACCCTCCTTGGGGCATAGAGGACACCCAGTAAATATTTGTTGGTATTCGAACCCCCCTCTTCATGCGTAAATAATGTATTTCCCTCGAAACAGACGGG
This sequence comes from Paguma larvata, assembly GCA_030068075.1. NCBI lineage: Eukaryota > Metazoa > Chordata > Mammalia > Carnivora > Viverridae > Paguma > Paguma larvata. Next base: position 86,313,356 of record CM057831.1, read on the forward strand.
GCTCAGTTTTCTAGCAGGTGGGATTGACAGAAGAGCAGGAGGAATTCAAATATTCATACACTGGGCACTCTCTGCGCGCGGCACGACTTGCATTACCATCATTTAAGCCTTAGAGAATGCAAAGAGGTAGGTGCTATTAATATCTCCATTTACGAACGGGGGAACTGAGGCTTAGAGAGGTTAGGTGACTTGGCCAAGGTCAGACGGCTGCCCCGAGCCTCAATTCCTCACCCTCTGTTTCCTCAGTAATTGTTTATGATGTCATATGTCCCTCACACGGATGGCAAAAATGTCTCAGAAATAGCACCAGTGAATTTCCATAATAATTATGTGAGGTTGTTTTGAATGTGTCCTGATATTCTATTTTGTCACTTTAGCAATGACAGGCTTGCGTTTCTACATCACTTAGCTACGGTGGCTTAGTCTTGACCCCTAACCTCCCCCGACTCTTTGAAATTGCTTCATTTCTCTCCGTTCAAAGAGAGCCAGCCCTGGTTGGGTTAGGAGGCCAGGACAATTTCCTTCCAAATCCCTCTTTTCATAGGCTCCGCTGAGGTTACCGGTTCTCTTAGAGGCTGCCCCACCCCCACTCCTTAGTAGCCTCCAGGGTGCGCGGCCTGCCGGCAAAAGCAGGTGGGGAGTTAGCAGTGCAGTGTCACGGCCAAGCGTACACATGGGCTCTGGAGTGGAAATATCAGTTCAAATCCTGGCTCCACCACTTCCTGTGTGAACTTGTGTTAACTTACTCTCTGCCTCAGTTTCCTCTTCTGTACAATGCAAATGATAATAGTATCCACCTGTTGGGGTTGTTGAGGGGATTAAATGATGTATGCTTAGAGCAGTGCCTGGCTAGAAGCCAACGCTCCATAAATGCGAGCGTTTATCACTAACGATGCCTCATGAGAACTGGACACAGAACATTAGCAGCTTTATCCTGGATTCAAACGGCAACACCTCTCTGTTTCCGGTTGTTTTCCTTCTCCCAGTGGACCAGAAGCTAACGTCCCCTGACTGTTTTGCTGTGAACTCAGGAAAGCTTGGCTCCTAGGAAAAAGAATCCATTCCCCTCCCAGTCCCCCCCCTCACCTGCGTGAGCCCCTGGCCCCCACCTCTTCTGTGTGGAGGAGCTTTCTTCCACAAGCACCAGCATCCTCTCTCACCTCCAACCAGCGCTCTGGTGGCAGAAAAATTCATTCCCCTTTCTAACTGAATCACGGCTTTAATAAAGCTATTGTATTTGACCACAGGCTTAGGAAACAGTAATATAACATAATAAGAGAAGATCATTAAAGTTCTATAAAGCGAGCCTTCGGCTCCTTCATTTCCAGGGTCCCTGAGCCTTAGATAAGGGATAAACATTTTTTAATCAAAATCTAAGTAACAGTAAACCTCACTTTTCATTTCATTTCAAGTGTTTTTCCAGCTAAGTATGGGGTGTTTTCTAATTTCCTGTGTGGATCAGATGAACTATAAAAGTTGGTTGTTGATTTTTTTTTTTTTACGTTTTTCAGGGCACTGTTCGGACTGCGATCCCGGCACATGTCTTCGGTACGGTTGTCAGAGAAGTGAGCCAAGAATGATTAAAATTCTGGAGACTGATCCGTAGGAGAATAAGAACAAATGAGTACTGGGAGGAAACACACTTATTGGAGGCATGACTGGCTCAGGGAGACTGAGGACAGCAGACGTTAATTTTACAGTGCAAAGGGTTATGTTTGCAGAATTTTTTTTTATAAAGAAAAATAGATGCTGCCGGCCCCACCCCGTTGTTGCTTATACGAAAAACAGTGGTTATGGGCACAAGCACTCAAGTCCCAGGCAGAGACTCAAGTCTTGTCGCTGCCATTTACATGCTAGGTGGCCTCACACGAGGAACTGAACTTCTGTGAGCCTCAACTGTCTCGTGTGCAAATGGCGATAATAAAAGCCTTATTGTTCATAAAGTGATCGTGAGAAATCAAGATGGATCGTGCATTTATTGTACCTAGCACAGCGTCCAGCACACAAGAAGTTCTATATTTCATCGTTAATGTTTATGGAGATAATTCTTAACAGTATTGCATTTTTTAAATTTTTTTAAATGTGTATTTACTTTTGAGAGAGACAGAGAGTACAAGCAGAGGAGGGACAGAGAGAGGGGAACAGAGGATGCAAAGCAGGCTCTGCCCTGACAGCAGAGAGTCCAATGTGGGGCTCGAACTCACGAACCATGAGATCATGACCTGAACTGAAGTCAGATGCTTAACTGACTGACCACCCAGCTGTCTCCTTAACAGTAGTGTATTTTGAACAACGAAAAATTTCTAATAGAATTGTTCAAAGGGAAGTTATTTGAGACATGTTAAAATAGTCTGGGTTGAAAACGAATCCCATGTGGTTTCATTCATATGTGGAATTTAGGAAACAAAACGAACAAGCAAAGGTAAAAAGAGACAAACGAATAAATCACTCTTACATACAGAGAACACGCTAGTGGTTGCCAAGGGGGAGGTGGGTGCGGGGATGGGTGAAATAGGTCAAGGGGATTAAGAGTATACTCATTGCGATGAGCACTGGGTAATTTATAGAATTGTTGAATCCTTATATTCTACACCTGAAACTACTGTAACACTGTATGTGAATTATATTTCAATAAAAAAACAGTTTGAGTTAAAACTAAATCATGGCAAGCCTGGGAGTAGATTAGCAAAAGGGAATTTGACACTTCATCAACACCATTAAAAAAATTTTTTAACTGTATTTTATGGACTCTAAGATACATATTTTTTCCATGTTTGACATCTTTCAAATTGCAGAGTCTTACAGGCCTCACCATGTCTCCTTTCCTCGTGCTGTACGGAAGAATTAGTGCATATTCCAACCGCTGGCATCTAAAGATGGATGAAATATGGTTTTAAGCATTATACTTCCTGGTGTACTGTTCTGAGTCAATAAGCCCAGACAGCTTGGTGCCCCAAATAATTTACGCTGTGAGATGGACAGTGTATAAAGAACATCGAAATAATGAAGGCAACACTGCACGGAGACAGGGAGAATTTGTGGTTCTTTGTGAGCAAAAAACAATGATATTCTTTTTAAAATTCCATTTTGCCATTTACTTTTTGTGTCAATGTGATCAACTACTCAATTTCTATGAGCCTTTATTTTCTCCTCCAGGAAAGGGGCCTAATAACATCTCTTAAAAGGTGGTGGCAAGGGTTGAGGGTCCATAGGTGTGGTTTTCACGCCTCCTGTCCCCTCCTCGCAGTCCCCTGTTATCAAAACGGATCTCCCTGCAGGGAGGCCAGACTCCAGTTTAACCCACAGCTTCTGTCCTAGACGGAGTCCCAAACACCTACTGCCTCAGCTCTTGCTCAGTTAGCAACCCGTACTCGCCTACTACTTTCCTTCTTTATGGGTTTCTGTGCCACATCTCTGCGCCCTAGCTGCCTGGACTTACACATTCTCATTCTCACTGGCTAATCCCATGCTTGCTACCAAATAGGATTTCATAAGACCCTGGTGCCACAGAATACATACCTCGTAAGCTCCACGCAGGTAGAGCTATGACTTTCTCCTTCATCGCTCAGTCCGTGGTAGCCGTCACAGAAGATGTAGAGGAGGGACTCAGTAGCAGGTCCCACTGGGCCAGGCTAAACTCCAGTTGTCAACATGGCTACACTCTGTTCTGCAGGCTCGCAGGGATAATTTGCTTGCTTGTCTTTGGCAGCCCCTGGAGACGGCCCACATCCCTTGGCCAGTGGCCCCTTTTCTCCATCTTCAAAGCTAGAAACAGCAGATGGAGACCTTCTTACAACATGTCACTCTGGTTACCTCCTCTACCTCCCTTGTCCATTTTTAAGAACCCTCGTGATTACATTAGACCCATTTGGATAATCCAAGATTATCTTCTTACTATAAGGTCGGCTGATTACCAAACTTAATTCCATCTACAGTCTTAATTCCCCTTTGCAGTGAAACAACATCTTCACGGGTTCTGAGGATTGAGACACGGACATCTTTATAGGGTCATCACTCTGCCTATCACCTTAGGTAATGTTTTCATTTAAAATAGCAAACATTGGTGAGAGCCTCGTATGTGCCACACACTATGCTGACTAAACATTTTGCATGCATTCCCTACTTTTATCCTCACAATAACCCTAGGAGGGGGCAGGCACCATTATTATCCTAACTTGAAACATGCCAAAGCTAAAGAACAGCTTTAGCTATCTTAAAAGACCTGCCCAAGGTTGCAGATCTAATCAGTAGCAGAGCTGGGATTTGAATCTAGGCCCAAGCCCAGTCCCAAGGCCTTCCTCTTAATGACTAGACCCTATAATTACAGGCGGGGGCAAGAATATCTATAGGAGTAGATGAGCTTGGATGAGGAACAGAGGTTCAAGATCAAAGTTGCAGCGAACGCCCTAGAATCAAAGTGGTTAGCTTGGCGGATGGGTTCATAGTGAATAGCCACACTTCCTCAGTTAGGAGCCTGTTCCTTGCAAATGACAGAAAGGTCTACCAGGACAGCTTATTCTAAAAACGGAGGGTCAAATAAATTGAAAAAATGCAAGATTAGGGCTTCAGGCATGACTTAATGGAGAACTTCAGTGATCTAGTCAAGAATCCATTTTTTTTTTTTTCTTGAGTCTGCCTTCCTCACTGAGACTTCAAGTCCATGAGATGGTAGAAAAACAGTCATAGCAGCTCCAGCTGCTGTATCCTACAAGCTTTTAGGTGCAGCAGGAAAAGAAAAAGACCTTTTTCCAAAAGTCACCGGATAAATTGCATTGCCTCTCATTAGCTCTGCCAGAGTCCCTGGTCCGTCTGGGAAGTAACTACTCGGTCACATGAATGGATGTGGTAGTTGCTTAGTTATGGGTTATGTGTTCCTTCCTGGAGTTAGGGGTGGAGTCAGCATCACTAGAAACATATACACTCAGAGGAGCAGGGGAAGGATACTTTTGACTGTAGGTAACAGACTCATCTATCATCTCATGTAACAAGAAGTTCAGTGGTAGGAAGTTCAGGATTGGATAAATCCAGAACTTAATATAATGTCAGGGGTCTAGGCACTTCTCTGTGGTCCTTTAAGGATTACCCCTCATGATCCCAGAGTGGCTTCCACAGTTGGTTTCTCACACAATGAGATCAGAAATCAGCAGAGAAGAGAGCAAAGCTTTCTCCTTACAAGTCTTTTACTTTTGTTCGGGAAGGAGAATCTTTTCCAGAAGTTCCCCCACGAGATTTGCCTCGATGTCTCATTGGCCAGTGCTGGGTCACATGTTTACCTTTTTGAAGGTTCGTGCCCCATATCTGAGGATACTAGCATCTAAGTAACGGATTCTGTTAGTCAGGAAGAATGGACGGTGGCATTTCGGTTAACTAACTGTGTCTGCACCAGGTCCCTGGAGGGAAATTCTGCACCAGAACGAGGCAGAGAGAATACTGGTTGACAAAAACAATGGATTTCAATTTGGGCTAAATTGAGAGCAGAGAAGGTCTCAAATCCTGGAGTCTATAAACGAAATCAAGAAGTGGGATTGCCTTGAAACTTTAGGTTTAAGTATGGACGGTCAGAGCCAACATGTACCACAGGGATTATGGTGATTTCTTGGAAAAGGAGTCACAGAAATTGGTACCAGCCTGCATGTTTTTCATAATGTGACTTCGAAAGGCTTCAGGAGATGGAGTCTCTTCCTTCCCCCAATGAATCTTGGCTGGCCTCCGACTTGCTTTGATAAACATTCTACAAAAGCGCTGTGTGACATGCGGCCCAGACCTGAAGATGCTTTGAAGTTTCCATTTTTGCCTTCTTGGAAGCCAGCTGCCTCATCACGGATATCAGTCATCCGGCTGGAGGGCCGCAGAGAAAGAGAAGGGCCCCGGAGGATGACGGAGAGCTGGAGCTGGCAAATACAGGTGCCAGCCATGGGGGTGACAGCATTCTGGATGTTCCAGCTCCAGTGGGGCACCCAACTGCAAGCAGCTGCATGAGTGACCACAGCTGCCCAATCGAGCCCAGACAACCCAGGAGGTCCTGAGAACCAACGAGTCATTATTGGCTTAAGCCACCATGTTTTGGGGTGGTGTGTGGCATAGCAACGGGTAAGTGAAACCATTTTTAGTTCACGCATTTCACAGAGGAGACTAAACAACCAAAGAAGTGAAATAACGAGCTAAGAGCCACGTAGCTCCATAGTGGCAGAGACATGGTAGGCGCCCGGATCTCTGCATTCTCGAGTTGCCACTCTGATCATTAAACCTGGGATAACTATTTTCATACAGATAAAATGAGTGCATTTGCAACTCTTGCTGATGTGCATATAATGTAATAGCTTGCACCGAGCCAGTGTTTATTATATGCTTGGCACAGTGCTAAATGCATTATCTCATTTAATCTTCCCAAATGAGCCTACGAAGTAGGTCTGATGCAACCCTCCATTTCAAAAATAAGATAACTAAGTGTAAAGAAGATTAAAAAAAACTCACTCAGTCACTCAGCTAGGTAGGAGGTGGAATCAGAATTCAAATCTAGATCTAGCAGTTTCTGAAGTGCTTGCTCTTATGACTGTCTTGGGACACAGCTTGCCCTGACCCACAAAGGCATTTTCCCTACCAGCCGAGATTTTCTTTCTTGCATGATGCAGTGATGCCATTCGGCCTGATTCTGCATTTCACGTCTTTACTGTGTCTCCAGGTCATGATGGATTTCAGGACGAAGACAGACTACATATGTTTCCATCCTTCTGTGAGTTTCTACTTACTGGGCATTTGCTCGGGTCACTAAGACTCCTTTTAAGGTGAGAAATAAAAAATTAAAAAAAAAAAGTCTTGAGTTTTGATCCCTCCCAAGAGCTGTAATCACGGCACTTGCGGCCCTGCCCCCACGCACCACACACTCTACATCAGGATTCAGTGCGCTCTTCTCACCCTTAAATTACCTCGTGAAGCGAAGGATGAAAATTGTAGTGTTGTGGTTTAACAAGTTTGTATGAGTCTTGCTGAGCAAGGAGAGAGAGAAAATAAGGAAGGAAAGAGCAATGGAAAAGAGGGGATATGAAAGAAGGAAGTTGGACAGGTGAAAGGTAAAAATATTGGCCTATTATTTGGGGCTGAGGAACCTAAGGCTGCCTCCCCTCGTCACCTTATTAGGATGACCGTACTAAAAAGTGGTCCATTCCTAGTGTCCTGTCATGATCGTCACTAGTGCTCCTTTGCACTCTCCAGGTGTCCCAGTTTGGATAATAAATCACATGGTGGCCCCCTCAGTCATGTTTCACTCTCAGTCCACCCACCAGGTATCATGGAAGAAAACTAGATACTAGATGTTATGAAGGATGCCAAAGACACAAGGGTCAAAAGACGCAGCCCCTGACCTGAAGGAGTCCATGGTCTGGGAGCCATGTAACAGCTTTTCGATGTGTGAAGCACAGTAACAATGGTGCTACAGGGCACACTGGTAGGTAGCAGCTGGGGGAAGAGCCGAGGCAGTGCATTATGGGAAGAGGAAATACTTGGTAAGATATGGATGCTCGGAAAGGCATGGCACGGTTTAGGAACCATAGAAAGCAATCATTCCTCATGGCCAATTGTAAGGCAAGCTTCTCCAAAGTATTTTTTGGAGTAGGGTCATCTTATATTTGATTTCTGTCAAAATCTTTCATCTTATCAGGTCATCTCCTGGTTACTTTATTTTATATAAAATAAGTCACAATTTGAGGAAGAAGGTGAGATTAATTGAGAGAGTGAGAGAGATTTAAAGATTTAATGCATAGGTAGTGTTATTCCTTGCCTGCGACACGTCCTCACAATTATAAGTGGTATGTGTTATTATAAAGTTGACTTTCAAAGACCATCAAAAAATTAGCACATGGCTACATTGTGGAGAATGCATGGATACACCTAGAGGAGACTATTGTTACATAAAAGGGTACAGGTACTGGTGGCTTGTGATAAAAATTCCAGGGGCATTATCATGCACAGTTTCAAAAAGTTCTGTATTACGGAACAACATGCAAGAGCTGTGAAGACAATATCCTCAGAAAAGCTGCATTCTGTGACTCAAAAAGTGCCTCCAGTGATCCCAAAGAGAAACACTGTTGTCAGAGCTGCCAACGAGGAGTCAGGATGTGATTATTTCATGAAATTGGAGAGACAAAAAGGAATCAATATTTCTAAATCAATATTTCATGTTAATATTTAACTTGAAACCTGTTTAAGTTAATATGTTAAATATTACTGGTGGATATTTAGAATTTTCAGCTATATTCCCAAACATTTATACATTCAAGTTGGCTATTAGAGCTTTTTTGGGGTGCTCTTGATATGAGAAGATGGGGGAATTGCCTTATGTTGGGGTCACGCGAGGTTAGCATATACGATGGTTTGTTCTACTAGAGACCAGTCCGTAGAGCTGGGGGGCAGGGGGTAGGGCTGGGGGGCAAGTGGTCAAATTAGGGATGACCTTGTGTAACATGCCCTGTCTGCAGCAGGCCATGGAAATCTGATGAAGTTTTGTAAGATCAGTGTATCTTAATGAAGTTGCATTTTGGAAGAATTATGTGGGTGGTAAAGCAGAGAGGGGCCCAGAAATGTAAGAATGGCAACTTATGTCAGAAATCCAAGTGCACTGGCAGCGGTAATCCTGTCAGTCCCGTTTTGTGGTTGCGTCCTCAGAGGCTGGAAGAATGCCTGGCTCAGGGAAGGCAGTCGAAACTTAGTGAAGTGGGGGGAGGGGAGGAGCGGGGTGCCTGGGTGGCTCAGTTGGTTAAAGTTGATTTCGGCTCAGGTCATGATCTCACGATTTGTGAGTTTGAGCCCCGCGTTGGGCTCTGTGCTGATTGAATTCTGCTGGGGATTCTCTCTCTCTCCCTCTCTGCCCTTCCTCCACTTGCATGCATGCTCTCTCTCAAAAATAAATAAACTTAAAACGAAAAAACCACGGTGAATGAACAAATGGCCCAGCCTAAAACTACCTGTCTTTACTCCACATTTCACCCTCATCAGAAGAGGCTGCCTCAAGAATTTTCAGGACGGCTCTTCTCACTTTTAACTCCAGGTCCCTTCCGGTTTAATCTGTCTTTCCCAACCGAAGCCCCTTCTTCTAACCAATTCCACTCTTCTGATGTCTCGTCATTATAGTCTCAATGACCGCTACGGCAATATATTACCTTAAAACTTTTGTGGAAAGGTACCGCTTTTCGGGAGCAAATGGAGGGCAGTAAGTCACCTGTTACTTGCCGGTCACCATCTACTCTTACTCACTTCACTGTGGCAGCTCCCATAATACAGATTTCTTCGTTCCTGATTAAGCTTAGAAATTGAACCAGGATGTTGAGAAAACTGTCTCACTCTAGAGAATAAAATAAAGTTGGATCGGTACCTCAAACTATATACAAAGGTGCCCTCCAGATGGACGTCGATGTGAAAAGTGAAAGCATAAAGGTAGAAGAAGAAGTTGCACGACCTCGGGGCGGAGCAGGACTTCTCAAACAAGATGGATTCGACTGCATCAAAACATTAGATCTCTAGTTGAAAAGAACACTGCTATAGACAATGTTAATAGACGGGCGACAGATCAGAAGGTATTTCCAACGTCTAAAACTGACCAGGGTTAGTTTAGCATCGAGAAGGTACAAAGAAACCTTGCAAAAAAAAAAAAAAAAAAAAAAGAAAATGGCAAGTAACTTAATCCAAACTAGGCAAATGCTAAAGATAAGTTATTCATTGTTGAAATAAGTTTCTAGGCCCAAGATGGAGCCACTCCTGCCCAGGACGCCATGTCTGCAAACTTTTGTGTTCCTGTAAATTCTTCTCTTGACCAGAAATGGAATACATCCAGTTAGCCAGCCTCCAAACACCAAGCCAACTCTGGATTCTACACTTATTTCCTTGTTCCTTTTCTTTTTTTTTTTTTAAATAAGGCCAGATATATAACACTAGCTAATCATGCCCTGTTTCTGCATTGCTGCTTCTAACACTCTGTACAACTTGCTTCTGCCCCAAATCCCTCAGGAAGAATGTTACACTGCTTATGAGGCACGGTGCTCACCCAGTCCATGGATTGTTTTCCCTCGAATACAGAACATCGAATTCACTACGAAATTGTTTTAGTTTTGTCATTTGACACCATATAACGAAAGTATAAAGAGCTATTCATCTTTATCGCAACCCCCCAAATGCAAATGTAATATCACAATGAGTTATCACTTTATGACCATTAGGTAGAAAAAAATAAGAAATTCAGATAATACCAAATGTCAAAGAGCAGTCATCCAAGGTTTTAACAATCACAGCATTGGGGTGGGGGAAGGAAGGAAGGAAGGAAGGAAGGAAGGAAGGAAGGAAGGAAGAAAGAAAGAAAGGAAGGAAGAAAGAAAATGAAGGAAGGGAGGGAGGGAGGAAGGAAGGAAGGAAGGAAGGAAGGGAGAAAGGAAGGAAGGAAGGGAGGGGAGCGCCTGAGTGGCTCAGTTGGGTGAGCATCTGTTGACTTTGGCTCAGGTCATGATCTCGTGATTTGTGGGTTCAAGTCCCGCATCGGGCTCTGTGCTGACATTGCGGGGCCTGCTTGGGATTCCCTCTCTTTCTGTCTCTCACCGGCTCATGTTCATGCTCTTTCTCTTTCAAAAGTAAATAAACTTAAAACAAACAAACAAACAAAGCATTCTCGAGTGTCCTATTTATGTAAAGTTTAACGCATACGCCAAACAAAACAATATAGTACTTTTTAAAGATACATACACTTTCAAGGACATTTATCAAACACATTAGAGAGAGTTTCTGTCGGAGGAAGTTGGGGGAATGGGAGTGAGGTTTCGAGATAAAGGGAAAATAAAATAAAGCTAAAACAAAGTGAAATGAAATAAGAAAGCTCTCTTGCATGGATTAAAGATGGGTTGTGATCTGTGTAGCAGGATTAACTAGCCCATCTGCACCTGAGTTCCAAAATAAATAAATAAATGGGGAGAACAAGCCTCAGGGAGATTTCCCCTCATAATCCCTGATTTACAAGGTAGCGCGCTAACTGCTGAGATACAAAGTCTTTAATTAGTTCCTGTCCATAGGTGACTGCTTTTCCAACCGGAGTAACGGAAGACAAATTTCAGGATTTTTCTCACTCCCAGAGTACTGCTCTCACAGATGATTAAGTGTTTGCCCTCGTTCCCTGCAGCCCACTCAGATAAAAGCCAAGACCACCCCTACGAAAACATTTCCAAGGAGAGAAGTTTGAAAATATAATTTTGCCAGAAAAAAAGAATTAGCATCACCCAGGGATTAGGGAGCTGGCTTGAAGACCAGGGAGGAAGTCGGAGATTAACTCACAATTGACTGGATGGTTATTTCTTTTTTTTAATTTTCACTTTTTATTGCTGTAAGTAGCATATTGCATATGCACACTTTTTAGAAGTTTGTGTGTGTGTGTGTGTGTGTGTGTGTGTGTATGTGTGTGTGACCACATGGTCCTTTAAATAACTCTCCTGGCATTTAATTTCTACATGTTAAAATGGGACATCCACTGTCAAGGACTTTGTAAAAAGTACCTGAAGAAAAACAGAACAAATATCAATAGAATCTTGAATTCTGAGTGTGAATGACATGGTAGTTATGAAAGTGAGGTATCTGGGGGCACCTGGGTGGCTCGGTTGGTGAAGTGTACAATTCTTGATTTCGGCTGAAGTCATGATCTTGTGGTTCATGAGGTCGAGCCCTGAGGAGGGCTCTGAGCCGATAACTCAGAGCCTGCTTGGGATTCTCTCCCCCTCTCATTGCCCTTCCCCCACTGGTGCTTTCTCTCAAAATAAATAAACTTTAAAAAAAAAAGAAAAAGAGGTATTTTTATTATTTGTTGTGGCTATTGGAGTTATTTAACACTACTAAGCAAGTAAAATATCAAATAAATGTAACTAAAATAGCTCAGTCAGAGCTTGTCTGGGGTTGTCCTTACATATACTATTTTTTTAAAGGGTAGAGGTGTTCGGAGCATTCTAGTATTAATAAGTAGGAATCAGTCGCTCGTTAAGAACTGGATGAGATGAAAATGTTTTGAAGAGTGTCGGGCCAATGCATCATTTTGGTATTCATCTTCAGTAGGTTTCTGAGCAAAAGAAAGATGCCCAGGCATAGAATAGAGGCTTTCTTCTTTATACTTGAGCAGGATTGGGATTGGCCAGGGGATAACCTATTTCACTGCACGGACTTTAATGGGATAAGATGTTGGCTAATACGATAACAGCATGAGATGAGATTTAGGAGATTTCGGGGGCTTGGGGCAGGGAGAATGAAATCCGTCACTAAAGTGACAGTCTAATGACATAAGAATGGGACCAGCTGAGGGAGTGCAAACACCTTCCTTGAAGCGGTGGACTTAGAAATTCTACACTGTTCCCTTTCACCTTCTAGATGTTTTTCTGAAATGAAACGTACCATGGTACGAATCTTACTAAACCCAGTTCATCTTTTTGGAACAGATGAAGGGGAAAGAAGTTGATTTCACAGCAGGAAAGGAAAGACAGGTAAAGTTATGGGGAAGCAGTTATCACCTATTTATACCACAGGCGAATATGGCGAGATGGAGTCAGATCTGAGTTTGAATTCCAACTAGGCCACCTTCGGGCTGGGTAAACTTTAACAGGTTTCTTCACCTCTCTGTGAATAGGTTTTCCTCATGTGTATAGAGTTCAAATATTGAATAATTGAACAGCTATCACCCACATAATTGACAGACACCTGTTTCTTTTAGGAGTGCAACATTTATTTCTCCAAGTCCCACATACGCTCACAGGACAGTCTCAAACGCAGGCTGCCCTATTCTCCACAGGAGTATCAAGGAGTGTCTCCTGCCTGCTAGCATCTTGGAGATGGCTTCCAGCTGTTCCGCGGTGGGAAGACAGCACCAAAGCCAGGAAGTCAGCCACCAAGATGATTCAGAGTTCCGGGGTAATTTAGTATCCACTCGTAAATGACAAATACATGCTTTATTATGATGACGAGTAAGGTGCTTCCAAAACAGAAACCTAGAATGTTGGAGTGGCTTTGGAACTGGGCCGTGGGAGAAGCTGAAGGACTTGGGGGAGAGTGTCAGCGAAAGCCCTTAAGGTCTTGAAGAATCTGTGAGTCCAATGCTGATGGCTTTTGAGAAGGCTTTTTGGATGAAGGTTTAAGGGGAAATAAGGAAAACGTTAGTGAAAACTGGAGGAAAGGGGTCCTTGTAACATAGTGGCAGGAAGTTTAGCAACACTGGCATCCGTAGGGATGCAGAAAGTACAAAATGTGTCTGGTTAATTGAGTATTCTAGCGCAGTATATTTCCAGGTAGAGTGTTGAAGGTGCTGACTGATGTCTTCTTCCTTATTATAGCAAAATGTGAGGAGAAAAATCTAAAGAAGGACTAAAAAGAAGTCCAGAACTTGCGCAACTAGAAAATTCTCATATTCTCTAGATGACACATAATGCTAAAATGAGGAAATGGTTTCCATTCAAAAATAACTGTTAGATATTGCAAGGAGCACATCATCAAATGATGAAACGGACAGTATGGCTATAAAACCCTTTGTTCGGACCTCAAGGAGATCTATAGCAGCGACTCAGAGAGAAGCATTCCGACGGACAAGAGGGATTCAAAGAAGCTGGTGAGTGTTGCGCCTCAGCAGTTTCAGCAGAGGGACTCTTCAGAGTAGAGAAGGGCTTATCCCAAAGAGATCTGTGGGTGTGGGTATGGCTTCTGTCCAATGGTGTGGCGGTGCCTCAATTACGTTCATAGGAGACTCACGACATTTTAAAAGAGTTATATTGAGAAACACTGCCCGCCTGGATGAAGGGGGGCAGAGATAGTACAAAACGGAAAGAGGTCTTTCGACTCCCTAAACTCAACTGGCAGGAAGCAGACTGATAAATTATGTAGCTGCAGACACGGGCTACTTTTCATAGAAAAGGAAGGGTGACTTAAAGTGGAATCGAGAGCCCACAGGGTAAAGTCAAAAGCCATGGAGAGTCATTTCCTGGCATAAGTAGGATTGAGCTCTAATCAAAGAATTTCTAACACGTGTCCAACTGGATCACAGGATTGCTGTGGACCAGTGACTCCCTTGTGTTTCCTGTCTTTTCTCCTTTTTGAACAGGAGCGTCTGTACCAGTTATCCCAAGCCTGTCCCACCATCGTAAGTTGGCAGTGTGCAGAAACATAATTATTCAGACGAAGGGGAACTATACTTGAGATCAGCTGCATTTAAGACACTAGAAGCTTCCTCCGTAGCCGCGCCTGATTTAAATGATAAAATTCTGGACTTTCAGCTGATGATGTAATAGGTTGAGACTTTTGGGCACCTTGGGAGGAAGTGAATGTATATTGCATTTGAGACAGATGTGAATCATTAGGGGTCCAAGGGCAGAATGTGGTAGCCAGCATCAAAAATGACCCAAAGACCCTCAGTTTTTGATATTTATGCCCTTGTGTAGTATCCTCCCACAATGAAGAGGGCCGATCTCTGTAACTAATAGGCTATGTCAGAAATGCTGATGTGTGACTTCTGAGCTTAGACCATAAAAGACGTTCCATCTTCTACCTTGCTCTCTCTTGGATCACTTGCTTTGGGAGAATTCAACTGCCATGTCCTGAGAACACTCGAGCAGCCCAACTGAAAGTGGTAAGGCTTCCTGCCAACAGCCGAGTGAGTAAGTGAGCTGTTTTGGAAGCACATCTTAACATTTCTAGTCCAGCCTTTGAGTGACTTTAGCCCCAGGCAACATCTTCAAAGAAATCTCTTAAAAGGTTGTGAGTTAGACCACCTAGCTAAGCAACTCCCATTTTCCTGGCTCACAGAAATAGTAGGGAATCATAAATGTTTACTATTTTGTTTAAATTTTTTTTAACGTTTATTTATTTTTGAGAGACATAGAGACAGAGTATGAGCAGGGGAAGGGCAGAGACAGAGGGAGACACAGAATCCGAAGCAGGCTCCAGGCTCTGAGCCGTCAGAACAGCGCCCGACACGGGGCTCGAACTCACAGACCTCGAGATTATGACCTGAGCTGAAGTCGGCTGCTTAACCAACTGAGCCACCCAGGCACCCCAAATGTTTACTATTTTTAAGCTGCTACTTTTTGAGGTAATTTTCTACGCAAAAACAGATTAATATAACAAAGTTTCTATTTCTGGATGCTCCCAAAAGTTCCTGGGGAATCACACCATTCTGATTTCTGTGCAGATGGGGACAGAAGGTCCATCTCATAGATGGAGATAAACCTCATCGCCAGAAGTGTATAAAGTCCCTTTTTAACAGTTCCATCAACTTCTGCCTCTAAGATCCTCTTATCACAGAGCGTTCAAAGAGAGACTGTGAAGTGTTAGATACTGAAATGCATGCTATGATCTTTTAACTTTCCCTCAGATAAAGTTAAGAACAAACAAAAACAATAATAATGACAACAAAAGACTCACGTCCCTCTCCGCCAAAGACCCCGGACACAGAAATGTTCTCTTCAGACGTTAAAAAATTGTTTCCACTGAAAAAAATATTTTCTAACTGTGATAACGCTATGTTTGTACAGGCTGTTTTCTTTTAAGCCTGGGGTGGTGGAAATAAACTAGCAGGAAACACTATTCACTAGGTATACTAAAGTTGATATTTGAGTTGACATTTGTTGAAATTTTTTCAGAATGATGCACCAATCCCTGTTTCAAATGCAGACACAGAAATAATTTCCAAAGAAACCAACTGGAGAAAATAGCAATGTGCATGGAATTGGAATAAAACGAACCTCTGATCCCTCCCGACCCCCACATCCCAAGATTCTATATAATCACTCTGCGGTTAAAAACACAAAATATTTCAAAAACATAAATCCTGGACAAAAGCTGCATGCAGATTAAGCATCATTACATATGTGAAGACCTTAAAAATGATTTTAAATGATTTTTACCCCACCCCATGCCCTGGCATTTTTGTGAGACTCAAATCGAAACCCGAGCTCAAAATTATCAAAGTGAATCAATGGAAAACAAACACCATTCCGTTCCCCTCCATTCTGCTCCCTCACACCTCTCAGCCTCTCCCTGGACTAGATCAAAATGTCTTTTTCCTCTCCTACATACAAAACAAAAGCTCTTCTAGGAATGGAGAGACTTAGATATGGGGTAGAGGTGGGGGGGGAGGGAGTGCTTATACTACCAGCAGCCAGCCAATAATGCCTAATGTGTTAAAAATATGGTTCAAACTCCCTTCAAAAATGGGCAACTAAATATAATTTGAGCCAATAGTTAAAATGTAGTGAATACTTCTACAAGGCAGGCACCATTATGTTTCATCCACAAAGGAGCCCCAACGGGTAGATAATTACCATTATTTCCACTTTACATATCTTTTTAAAAAGTGGAAACAGAAGGATCAATTAACTTCTCCATGATCACAAAGCCAACAAGTTGTAGTACTGAGACTTGGGAGCCCTCCGGGAGTGGATCGTCCAAAACCAGCCTTTAAAATGACACAAAAAGATCTGGCCCAATTCTTGGCACTTCAGTACCGGTTAATAAGGAACAGTCCCTTTCATTTCTCTTGGATACCAATCTGGATCTGGGCGGTCTCCTTACATAAAGCAAAACGACTGCACACTGGGACTCCCCCTGGACAAATCCTTTCTCCCCACTTGCTTCACCTAACATCTCAGCCAAACCCAAGGCAAGCTCTCAGAAAAAAAAGGCATTCAGGTTGCCACCCTAGAGATTTTGAGCCCCGAAGAAGCAAGAATGCAAACAGATTTTGCAAATAGACCAAGTATAGTATTGCTTTGGATCGAAAATGTCTGTTTGCCCAGCTTGACTCTGAATTCCCTGAGCCTACGAGAACAAACACAACCCTTCCGGGGGCCCTCATAAAAATCCCAAGCGGTCAGGTTCGGTCTGGTAAAGAACACTCAGTCCTAGCACCTTGCGGAACACGGGCGGTGGGGACTGGGACGGGCAGCGACCAACTGGAAGGACAGAGCCTGCAGTACCTACGTACACCTGCCTAGCGGCCTTGAAAAGTCGGGTTGACACCTCCAGGGAGGGACCCTGGGAGGCGGGGCCCGATTACCGCCCGTGGAGCGAGCGGAGACCTCCTCCTCCTCCCCCGCCCTCCCCCTCCATCCGGGGCTGCTGAGTCCCCCCCCCCCCCCCAGAACGCGGAAAAGGGCCTTTGCCACTTTAAATGACTCAGGAAGTGAAAGGAGACCGCTGACAGGGAAAGGGAAAGCAGAACCGGGGCGGCGGAGGCTGGCGGCGCGGCGATCTCGCCCCGGGCAGCGCGAGGCAGGAAGGCGCGCGGCGCGGGGGCCGACGGGGGCGCGGGACAGCCGCGCCGGAAGTGCCCGCGCCGCGGGAGGAAGCGCAGCGGGCTCCGAGCGGCGGAGCCGGCGGGAAGGCCCCTCGCTCCTACCCCGGGCGGGAGCGGGCGGCGGTGGCGCCGCGGCCCCAGGCCTGCCCGGAGACCCGGCGCGGCCAGTTCCTGGGACAGGACCCCCGCAGGGAGGAGGAAGGGAGGAGGCCCCGCGGCGAGCTCGGAGGCCCAGCGGCCTGGGCCGCGTCACCGCAGCCACATGGCCTCCGGAGTGGGCGCGGCCTTCGAGGAGCTGCCGCACGACGGCACGTGTGACGAGTGCGAGCCGGACGAGGCTCCCGGGGCCGAGGAAGTGTGCCGAGAGTGCGCCTTCTGCTACTGCCACCGCCACGCCGAGGCGCACAGGCAGAAGTTCCCCAGCCACCACCTGGCCCAGTACGTCCACGGCGCCGCCCCGGCCTGGACCACGGACGCCCCCGCGCAGGGCGACCCGAAGGAAGATGCCCAGGCCAAGGTGGAGAATGAGAGGGATGTAGAGAGGGATGTAGAGAGCGAGGCGGGGGAGGAGAGCGAGTCCGAGGAAGACAGTGAATCCGAAGAAGAGAGCGAGACGGAGGAAGAGAGTGAGGAAGAGAGCGATGAAGAGAGTGAAGACGACAGTGAGGAAGAGATGGAGGATGAGCAAGAGAGCGAGGCAGAGGAAGACAACCAAGAAGGAGAATCTGAGGCGGAGGGAGAAACGGAGGCAGAGAGCGAATTTGACCCAGAAATAGAAATGGAAGCGGAGAGAGTGGCCAAGAGGAAGTGTCCGGACCATGGGCTCGATTTGAGCACCTATTGCCAGGAAGATAAGCAGCTCATCTGTGTCCTGTGCCCGGTCATTGGGACTCACCAGGGCCACCAGCTCTCCACCCTAGACGAAGCCTTCGAGGAACTAAGAGTAAGTATTGAGCGTCGAGAGCATAGGTCTAGAGGTCAGGACACTTGGGTTTCAACATGTGGCCCAGTTGTTGCTTTCACCGTGACCCTTAAACGCCAGTCTGTGCAGCTTGTTGGGGGCAGTGCGTATTTCCCCTATTTGGTTGAACCCCTTTGAGAATCAGATGAAAGTTCTGGATCTGACTCAAGGGAAGTATGTGTACACACAAAGCCTCGTGCACAGTTTTCTCTGGAAAATTGCAAGCCTCTGGGCCCTGGATCCCAGGTAAAGCGTTCCTTGGGAGTTTTGACCCCACGTAAGCCAGTTCCCGCAACACCACCGTTGTTGAGCGAAGCGCCTTGACTTGGTAAGGCAGTCTCTTTGCCTGCTTGAAAATTCGGGAAACCGCGGTTCCGCCGATGAATCCAGGTAGTTCCTCTGTAGTGAGGAGACCCCCCCTGAGATGGTGGTTTCCTCTTAAGGTCATGTGCACCCTGAGTTTCTTTTAGGTTCTTCGTGTGTGACCCAGCTGGAAAGGAAGATGAGAGGTTGGGGGCAACCATGTGGTCCCTCTTGTCAGGGGGGCGGGACCTTATCTATTTTGGACCTTGCTGGGTCCCCTGGAGGTGTTTGGAAAGTAGTAGACATTAATCAGTCTAGGTTGGGCGAACAGATTTGCAAGTAATTTGCCTTTTATTTATATTGTGGATATTTACAGCCAGTGAGAGAAACTGCTGGACTTAACTAAGGAGGAAACCGAATGATCAGTTTATTAGTGAATGTTGTCATATTATGACGACTTTTGTTTCCCTAAGCAACCTCGCAGTTGATGGAAATGGAATAACAAATACTTGGTTAATGAAAATCTTTTCTATTGAGATTTCCCCTTTTTTTATTGTAAAATACAGTGTGTAAAAATGTGCATTGTCTAACAAATGATTATAAAGCAAATTCTGTTGTAAACTCTACCCAGATTAAGAATAGAATATTAGTAGCAATATTGAAGCCCTATGCCCTTTCTGGTTATAACCATTTCCCTCCCTGGTAACCATTATCCTGACTTCTGGGGTGATATTTCCTTGCTTATCTGTCTATATATACACACCCTTTTTTTTTTTTAATGTTTGTTTATTTTTGGAGAGAGGGAGAGAGGGAGAGCGGGAGCAAGCGTGAGCAGGGTAGGACACAGAATCTGAAGCAGGCTCCAAGTTCTGAGCTGTCAGCATAGAGCCCGACGCGGGGTTCCAACCCTCAAACCGCAAGATCATGACCTCAGCCGTCTGCGCCACCCAGGTGCCCGGATATACACACACATTCTTAAACTTACTTGAACTTGACACAGTTGGTATCTTAATGTTATTGTGCATTCTTTTGGGTTTTGCTTCATTTTTTTCAACTTTGTGTTTCTGAGATTTATCCCGTGGGTGGCTGTGGTTTGTTGGTTTTCATTGTTGTGTAGAATTCTATTTTATGACTGTGCCACAAGTTACCTGTTCTATCAGTGGTGAAAATTGACTCACAGATTCTGGAGTTTCTGTCTGTCGTAGACAGCGTTGGTATGGACATTCTTGTTCAACTCTCCTGCTGTGTATCTACATCTGCTTAAATGGAATATAAACCTGGGAGTGAGATTGTCAGGTCACAGACTGTGCATGTCTTAAATACTCCCAGATGTTGCCGATTACTTTCCAAAGTGGTTGTACCAATTTACATTGCCAGGAAGAGTATATGAGAGTTCCCGTCGTTCTATATCAACACTTGTTATTACAGAATTTAAAATTTTTGTCAATTTTGTGGATATGTGATAGTATCTTCTTGTGGTTTAAATTTGCATTCCTCTAGTTACTTAGGACTTGGCGTATCTTTTGTATTTTTCCTTGGGTGAAATGCCCATTCGGTTTTTTTTGTTCATATTTTTATTAGATTCTCTGTCTTTTTCCTCATTAATTTAAAAAAGTTTTCATATATTTCTTTGACTTCTTTGTTGTTTATATGGGTTGCAAATATCTTCTCTGTTTTTTAATTACGTCTTGAGTAGAAGTTATTCATTTTAATGTAGAATTCATCAATAATTGCCGTTATTGTTAGTGCTTTTTGTGTCTTATTTAACTTGATATTGATTTCTGTGTGGTGGAAGTAGGACCTCAATTTCATTTTTTCCCCATACAGGTAACCAATTGGTCTAGCAGCATTTATTGAGAAGTCTGTCTTTTCTACGCGGATTTGCAGTGCTACCTGTCTATATGTGTGTGAATGTGTTTCTTGGGTCTTCTGTTCTGTACCGTTGATCTGTTAGTGTATCCCTGTTTGAAAAGCATGTTTTCTTAGTTATCATAGCTTTGTAACCAGACTTAATATCTGGTAGAGCAAGTCCTTCCACTTTGTTCTTCTAGAAGGGTGTCTCAGCCAGTCTTGGCCTTTTACATTTCTTAGAAGCAAATTGTAGCCTGCGGGACATTTTTTGTATTGCATTGAGTTTATAAAGCAATACATGGAGCATTAGCACCATTACAAGATAAAGTCTTTTCATATGTTTATTTTGGTCTAAATTGCTTCATGATAAAGTTTTATAGTGTTTTTTTCTGAAAGATCTTGTACCTCATTGTGAAACTTATTCATCGACACTTAAAACTTTATATTATTGTAAAAAAATTAAAATTTTTTAGTGTTTATTTACTTTTGAGAGAGAGAGCACGAGCGGAGGAGGGGTAGAGAGAGAGAGACACAGACACACACAGAATAAAGCAGGCTCTAGGCTCCGAGGTGTCAGCACTGAGCCCTACATGGGGCTGGAATTCACTGAATTATAAGATCCTGTAACTTGGATGCTTAACCAACTGAGGCGCCCCCAAAATTTTTGTTTTCTAATTGTATAATGATTAACTTTTATGTATTGATTTTTGTGTTAAAATGTCTGCTAAATCCTCTTAAATATCCTAATAATTAATGTGTAGATTCATTCTACATACATGGGCATGTTATTTGCAAAGACGGACAGTTTTTGTTTCTCTCCAATCTTTAAATGTGTTGTTTTTTTCTTGCCTACTGCTTCAGATAGGACTTCCAATATAATGTTGAATATAAGTAATAGTGGGTATTGTGGCCTTGTTCTAGTTGATGAATACTTTACAACATTTCACAAATAAGTGTGATGATATATTTGTATATAATATATATATCACAGATAATTTCATCAGATTAAGAAAGTTCCCTTTTAATCCTAGTTTAAGAATTTTTCTTAATATTGAATGGATACTGAATTTTGTCAGATGGGTTTCCCGTGTCTGTTGGGATGTTCATGTGATTTTACTCTTTTACTGTGTTAATGTGGTGAATTATATGAATTGATTTTTTCAGTTAAACTTAAAAATCAGTAATATGTTCACATCTCAAAAGTCTCTTGTTCACCCTTGTTCTTTTCACGTGGTTCCCCCCACCCACACAACTATTGGTAGCCACTTACATTAGTTTCTTGCTTACCTTTCAAATGTTTCTTCTTGTATTTATAGACAAAAATACAGGAGTGTGCATATATATGGTCTTCTTTCCATCCCTTCATGTCATTTTTATATTTTACAATTAAAGCAACTTTGCATTTGTGGGGCAAGCATAACTTGGTCATGATGAAATATCTTTGTGTTTTTAAATTTGGTTTACTGATAATTTATGAAGGATTTTTTTCATTTATATTTATGGGAGACATTAGCTTGTAAATTTTCTTTGTACTGCCCTTATGAGAGTTTGCTATCAAAGTTATGTTGGCCTCATAGTATGACTCAGAGTGCATTGCTTCTCACAAATTTTTTCTTCTGTGCGCTAGAAGTATTTGTATAAGATTGTCTAAGATTCTAGAATGATTGCTAGAACTGACCGTGGAAGCCATCTGGACCTGAAAAGAGAGAATTTTGTTACTTTGCTTTCTGTAGTATTTTTGATTATGGACTCAGTTTCTTTAATTGTTATGGGTCTGTACAAGTTGTCTATTTTTCCTTAGGTCAATTTGGAAAAGTTACATTTTTCCCAGAAGTTTGTCCATTTTGTCTAATTTTTCAAATGTGTTAGTATAAATTTATGAATCACATGCTCTTACTATCTTTCTTCATATTGTTGCTATTCTCTTTATTCCTTTGAGAACAGTGAACATGTTGGCCGTAATCTGTCTTTGATTATTCTAGTTTGTGAAGACTTGTGGATCCAGTATGTGAACACTTTGATAGTGTTTTTCATGTTTCTTTTTGTACTTTGTTATGTTTGCATAGCTTCTCAATGCCTTTGAATAATTATTTGTTGGGATTTCTCTAGCCTAGGCATGAAGCCGTATTCTTTGAAAGAGGATTTGAATTTGCTCGTGTGAAGGCCTGAGAGTACAATTTGTTTAGAACCCCCTTAAACTAAATTAATTGCTTAAGATTTCTTGGACCAGATTTTCAGGAGGTACTTGCCCACGTTTACAACTTCTTAAAGATTCTGCTTTCATCCTTGCCCACAGCTCCTCACCCCCTTTTGTTCAGCTCCAAGGCAACACTCCCACAGTTCCCTTTGGAGGGTGAGATAGTGGCAGGTTTACTTTAGTTTGTCTTTACTCTAGGATTTCACTCTTTGACAGTTGTGAAAGCATCCCAGGTCTATGTGGAAAGGTCTCTTTTAAATGTCTCACTCTGGGGGCACCTGGCTGGCTCAGCTGGTAGAACATCTGACTCTAGATCTCGAGGTCATGAGTTTGAGCCCTACGTTAGTGTAGAGATTACTTAAAAAATAAATAAATAAAAATGAAAAAATAAAAAAATCTCACTCTGAGCGTGTCATCAACTTTGCTTTCTCTTGCCTTTGCCTCACTTTGCACCCCCAGTCAAATGCACAAACCATTTTATTGCAAATCAGTAAATGTCCTCAGACCAAGAGCTGCTTCCCAGGGGCACCTGGGTAGCTCAGTCAGTCAAGCGTCGGACTCCTGGTTTTGGCTCAGGTCATGATCTCGTGGGTTCAGGCCCTGTGTCAGGCTCTGTGCTGTGCCGGCAGCGCAGACCTGCTTGGGATTCTCTCTTTCCCCCACCTCCCTCTCCCCACTCATGCTCTATCTCTTTCAAAATAAATAAACAGCAAAAAAAGAGCTCTTTCCAGTACTCTTCTTATGTTAATGTTGGAGTATTGCTAACTAAACTATGGACATTAGTAGAATTTCGCCAGTTTTTCTTTTAATGATTTTTGTGCCAGGATCCTGTGGTCACATTACATTTTTTTTGCTTTTGATGACCTTGATAGTTTTGAGGAGTGCTAGTCAGGTGTTGTATAGAATGTCTTTTACTTTGGATTTGTTTGATGTTTTCCACATGGTGAAACTAGAATTAACGGGGTTTTGGAGGATATAAATCCTCTTTTTTGCTTTGCTTTTTTTACTTAACAGTATGTCTCGGAAATAATAGACATGTCTTTATCTATTTTTTATAGCTGCATATACTCCATTTTATTTCATTTGTTAAATTCTTAATTTATGATACTGTATTTTTCAACTCTAGAATGCTTATTTATTTTTAAAAGATCTTTTTCTTGAATTTTTTGGGGTCTGATTTTCTGTCACATTTTCATAATTATTCTCATGTCTCATAATTTTTCATCTAATACTAGACATTGTGTTTAAAAGAACCGTGGACACCAGTATTTTCTTTCTTCCCCCTCAGAAAGGGTATACCATTTACTCTATTAGGCAGCTAGGATGAAGGGCTGATTATTTTGATCCAGTAAAGATTCGAGCTTGATCAGAGCTTAGTTGCAGCTTTAGTTTCAGTTCAGTCTGGTTTCAAGTGTTTTGAGACCAATGTACATTTGCTTACTGGAAGACAGTAAGGCTCTTGGAATGTTAAAAGTAGCACAGCGTGATGATGGTGAGAGAACAGGATCAGTGTTCACTGCGTTCATTCATTCAGCAATTATGGAGTACCAGCCAAGGACAGGTGCTTTCTAAGTATTGGGGATATAGCAGTGAGCAATAAGTAAGCAAAAAGTCCCTACTTCTGTTGCAGCTAAGGAAATAGAGAAAAATAGAGAAAAACAAATAAGCAGATAAACATGTAATCAAGTGTTGTAAAGAAAAAAATAAAACAGCGTAGGATTAGAGAGGGATAGAAATTATCCTAGCTTTGCTACTTGCTTTTTGACATTGGGCAAGCTATGTAACAGTTTGGCTGTCTTCTGTATCTCTAAAATGGGTATAAAGTTATGAAATAAAATAGGATTTTGGGGCGCCTGGATGGCTCAGTCGGTTAAGCGTCCGACTTCAGCTCAGGTCATGATCTTGCAGTCCATGAGCTCAAGCCCTTCGTCGGGCTCTGTGCTGACAGCTCAGAGCCTGGAGCCTGCTTCAGATCTGTGTCTCCCTCTCTCTCTGCCCCTGGTTACAGTCTGTCTCTTTCAGAAATAAATAAACGTTAAAAAAATAAAAAAATAGGATTTTGATGTGAATAAAATGGGTTAGCTTGTGATAAGACACATTAGCAATGCTTAAACATCGTAAGTTCTCAGTAAATGTTAGCTGCTATTTTTATTATTAATACAGGGAACATGGTTAAACATACCCATTCTGAGTTGAGAGGAGTTTGTATAATATGTGTTTTGATAGCTTCATGCCTAGTTAGGCTGTGAGTGGCTGGTATCGATGGTAAAAGGCCAAATTGTTGCCAGGCATTGCTGACACTTGGGGTAAAGCAAACTTAAGAATAGGCAGAGAACCAAGGTGATTGTCAAGCAAGTGGGGACTGAGGAGAGGTTATCTGAAGGCTAGGCCAGAAGAACTAAGATGAACACTTCGAAGGGACAAGATTAACACTTAGTCTTTGAAGTGACTGTTAAAGTCCTGCCTTTTCTCCTATGCTAGTTTTATTTTTTTTTCTTTCCCATTTGGCTCCAGAGGATTCCGTCTTCAAAGGATTTTTGGGTCCAAATTTGAATTCAATATGTGTTGCAGCTTTATCATAGAAATATAGTTACACAACCCAAGTTATGATCTCTCATCTCGGTCATAACCTCTCATCCAGATATGCAGGTTTCTCCTAACCATAATTTCTGGCCCTGAAAATGGGTCATTGGGTCTGACAAAGGAACTTGATCTGGCTTATGGATTTATTCACATGAAAATTCTTATATTGTCCAGGGGATTTGCATTCATAGCTATGTTAATGAATCATTTTTTTTGAACAATAAAAGTGCAATTAGATATACTCAGAATTATAGACCAGTAGTTTAAAAAACTGAATATAACTTACAGTAGGGGAAGTGTACTTTATATTATAACCTTGCTTACACACATGCACATACACACCCCTTTAAATAACTCAGATGGACCATTGTATGGCTTACCAGATAGGATGTTTTCTGTTTTTGTTCTGTTCAAAAATGTTCTGGATTCTCCCACTAAATTGATTGTATTGCACACTAATGGGTTATGTCCTGAGATTTGAAAAGTACATGTCTAGTTCATTGGAGGATCCCCAAGGAAAAGGTAGAGTTATAAAATGGCTAAGAGACAAGTGGTGGGCAGAATTCAGCAAATGCTTATGAGCATCTGTGGAGTTCTTAATATGGCTTTATCGTGGATAGATCCAAAGGATTTGAAGCCACACCTTCTGCCCTTGAGTGTGCCTTTAAGACGGATATATGGGGAGAAGAATGTTTCGTTAAGTGACATTGGGAACAACTGCAGAGAAGAGCTGGTGAGGGGGCACTAGGAGGGGAAGGTTAGAAGGATATATGCATCTGCTCAGAACAGCTGTGGCTCTAGAAGGGCTGGAGTTGGAGGTATGTCACTGCTGCATCCGTAGCGGTCCATGACTCTGGCTCTTCAGTCACCTCGTAAGAAGCAGCCCTGGTAGGGAGGCAGAAGGTTGAAGGTCTGCTGGAGTGTACCTATTTATACTATTTTAATTGTTTGAAAGATTTGGGCTCTTTTTAAAAATTTTTTTGGGGTGCCTGGGTGGCTCAGTCGGTTAAGTGGCCGACTTCAGCTCAGGTCGTGATCTCACAGTCTGTGAGTTCGAGCCCCGTGTCGGGCTCTGTGCTGATGGCTCAGAGCCTGGAGCCTGCTTCAGATTCTGTGTCTGCCTCTCTCTCTCTATGCCCTTCCCCTGCTTACGCTCTGTCAAAAGTAAATAAATGTTAAAAAATAAATAAATAAATAAATAAAAATAAATAAATAAAAATTCTTTTGATGTTAATTTTGAGAGAGAGAGAGAGAGAGAGAGAGACTAGAGTGCGAGAGGGGGAGGGGCAAAGAAGAGATGGAGACAGAATCTAAAGCAGGCTCCAGGCTCTGAGCTGTCAACACAGAGCCCAATGTGGGGCTCGAACTCACAAATCACGGGATCGGGACCGGAGCCGAAGTCGGATGCTTAACTGACTGAGCCACCCAGGCGCCCCCAGGCTAACTTCTAATAAAACCATGAAGCATTAGCTACGGAGTGGTCCAGTGGCTTATTTGTTCAGAATAAGACAAGCTAAGATTAAGGTAAAGGGAATGACTTTCTATCAGAGCTGCCCCAAATGGTTCGTTCTATGGAAAATTTGTGAGAGACGTGTAGTTCTGGGATTCCCTATATGAGTCTGTCCTTCAAAATGTACTTTCTTACCCTGTAATAAGTCTTGGAGTTCTGCAGTGAAGAGGACAGAGAGGGCCCCAGCTTTCATGGAGTTTACCCTGTGGTTGGGGAGAAAGAGAGGTAGTTTTGGGTGGTAATATGTACTATGACATGTTAGTCAAGTCATAGTAGTGAAAGAGTGAGTGGCGTGGCAGCAGAGGGTTATAGTTTGATGAGGTAGTCACGGAAGGCATCTGTGGGCATTTGACATTTGGGCAGAGACCTGAATTTATGAGATCTAGGAAAACTCTTCTGTCATGTTACCAATTGAGTAGTACATGTGCAAAGTTCAGTGATTCATTGCAGATATGACTGCTTTGGTTCATATGACTTTTCATAAAGGGATAGTTGGCTCTTGAAGTGAGAAGAATAACATTTTTTTAGTAGTTGTAATGTTCTGTTAGCACAGGTGAAAATATTACCCTATTGAGGGAGTATGAGCTTATGGGGATCCCTTTTACAACACTTTATTTTTATTAGGGGATTCAGCATTCATGGCAGTGCTTTATTCAAGAGAGCCTGGAGGGCTTCTGCAGGGTTCACTGCAGGGAAAAAGCCATCTCACTGTGTCCTGTTAAAGACACGGACTCTTTGTGCAATCTTTATGAAAATTATACCTCATAATCTAAAAATTAAGCAAAATTCCGGGAGAAGAGTGGTTAAGATAGAAAAAATGGCGAATGCAAAGATTCTAAGGTAGAGGTGAACTTGGAGTATTGAAGGGACAATTGAAGGGACAACAAAAGGTCACTATGAAGTAGAGTGTAGTGAAAGAGGAATAGGAGATGAGGTCAACACAGTAAATAGTGTGTTCCTTACCTTGGTACAACATTTCTGAATCATCTGTGGAGGGTGATTCTTTAGAAATACCTGGATTGGCTCTCTCCCAGCCTGTTAAATCAAAATCTCTGGGAATGGTCATGTATTTTGTAGCTTGTCCTTTATTGGGATTTGTCTTTTGTGTTCATCTCATGATTAGCCTGGAGTTAGTAGTTTGGGGAAGGAAGACCGCAGAGTTTAGGGTACACACTATCAAGATGACTTATTACTGTTGGTGTCTGGGAGACAAATGGATTAATAGCTGGCACTTATATAATAGTAGGTGCCAGGCACTGTTCTCAGCTCTTTATATAGATTAAATTGATCCTTGTAACAATCCTGGGGGTACATTTTATTATTATCTCTATTTTAAAGAAAAAGGAAACTTAAGCAAGTTCATATAACTTGCCCAGAGTCTTACAGTTGGAAAGTGACCGAGTTTAGCCAGGAGTCTTAACAGTTGATTCTTGACAGAAAAGGTCCAAGCTTCTTCTCTCTCTCCCAAGAGTCCAGTGCCCTCTTTTTCTCTTCCCTGACCTTTCAATCAAAATAGAATGGGTTAGGGTGTTTGGGTGTCTCAGTCAAAACAGATGGGTTGGGGCGTTGGGTTGGTTGAGTGTCCAGTTTTTGATCTCGGCTCAGATCATGAGCTCATGGTTCGTGGGATCGAGCCCCGCGTTTGCACTTTCAGTGCAGAGCCTGCTTGGATTCTCTCTCTGTCTCTTTCTCTCAAAATAAATAAATAAACTTTACAAACAAAAACAGAAAACAAAATACAGTGGGTTAATGAACATTTTATATTTTTATTTTTAGATTATTGCTGTTCAGGGTAAGGTCGCTGCTGCAGTAGTCTTAAAATTCTTAAACCCCTCTGAGAATAAAGGACTGTGTGCCTGTGGCACCAGCTTTTCTCGACTACAGCCCGTAACATGGAGGCTGCCCTGCCTATTCACTGGTGCACCCACTTCTTCTCCTCCCTTGCATCCAACCCAGGACTGAGAAGCCAGAGGTGGATCTGTGTCAGTGCTCATTGTTTCTTCTGCTCGAAACCACAGTTCAGCCTGAGATGGCCAGCTCAGTTTCACATTCCTGTCCCTGTTGGTTATTTTGATATCCAGAGCCAGAGTCTAAACATGTGTGACAGAGTCTAAACGTATTGAGACAGATGCTCATGGACCTCTCAGAAGAGGGGGCAGAATATGTACAATGAATAGGTGAAATAAAAAGCTTTAGTCCTGATATGTGGGGTAGAGATGAGAATGGGGTAAGAAACACAGAACTCTGATCCTAGGAGACTTAAATCCCTTGTGTGTTTTGTTTTTGTTTTTGGGGTGTGTGTGAATCAGTTTGATCAGGATCAAGACAACGTGGCATCAAAGAAAAAAATATCAATATTGATGCCCTTTTCAGATGCCGCAAAATGAATCAAGAATGAAAAAAACAAAATTCTTCAAATACGCTAAAGCTCACTCCATAATATAGGCCAAATAACCATATTCTTGTTCAACATTTAATTATATATTAAACTCAGTTCAGATGCGTTTAGCTAGTTTTTGATCAGGTAGCAGAGTAATCTACTTTTAACTTCAATAAAATATTGAAGAAAACATTCATTTTAATGTGTACAAGCTATAGCATATAGTCAGCTTTATTGTTAAAGACTGGTATTTTTAAGTTAATCTTATTTATATGACTAATTTTTGAGCCTTTTTGGTGAGCCGTGTGATGTATATTGAGCATAAGGACAAGTTTTGACATTAGGAAGCTTCTAGTCTAGTAGGAAAGATAGTCTTTTCATGTGCTTGTTTGTGTGTAAACGTTAGAGGAGAAGTACGCACAGTATGCTATGGGGGCCAAAGAAAAGAGAAATTAATTTCATCTGAAAGCATGGAATCAGGAAAGATTTCTTGGCAGAAGTGGTATTTGAGGTGGATGGGATGGATAGGATTTTATTAGGTGAATACAGACTAGATACAGTTAGGTAACCCTCCTCTGTGTTCCCATAGCAACAGCCTATGCACATTTACTGTGGCATTAAATACAGTACTATATCAATGTTATTTCTTTTCATGTCTGATGTGGGTTATAAACTCTTGTAGGGATACTATTATATGTTATTTATTTTTGTGTTCCCAGTACCTAGCACAGTGCCTTTTGGGTAGTAGATATACATATAATATTTGGTAAATATAGGATATGAAATATCTCATCGAGTCATAGGGTGTCCATGAAGAGACAGTATTACGTAACGATTTAG
Source organism: Paguma larvata (assembly GCA_030068075.1). Lineage (NCBI taxonomy): Eukaryota > Metazoa > Chordata > Mammalia > Carnivora > Viverridae > Paguma > Paguma larvata. Next base: position 86,343,274 of record CM057831.1, read on the forward strand.
TGTATCAGTGTTTCCATTAGTTCAGCAGCTTCTAAAATAATGAAATAATTTGGAAAAATCCAAAATAATGGCAAAATCCAAAATAAAAGGTGTTTATTTCTCTCTGTGTAAAAGGGGTATGGATGTAAGCAGTCTAAGGCTGGTATGGAGGAACTGTGAAGTTACTAGGAATCTAGGCTCTTTCTAGCTCTGCTCTGCTACCTTTAGGGTGTAGTTGTTTTGATGGACCAAGTTGACTGCTGGAGTTTCAGCCAGCACATCCAGATTCCCGGAGAGCAGGCACAGGAAGGTGAAGAAAGGCACACCTCTCCATTTTAAGGACACCTCTAGAAGTTGTATACGTTGCTGCTTATGTTTCACTGGCCAGAATTCAGTCCTGTGGCCTTATCTAGTTGCAAGGGAGATGTTTTCTCCAGACTGTGTCCAGCTAAAGGCTGGGGTCTGTTACTAAAGGAAAATGGGACAACAAATATGAAGGACCAAGCAGTCTTGCCTCAGTTGGCTTTGCAGTCTATGGGTTTGAGTACTTATTAGCTGTGCCGTGTTGGATAATTCACTCAGCCTCTCTGAGTCTTGGTCTCTTTGTCTGTAACATGGGCATAATAATTGTTTCTCTTTATTGGGTTTTAGTGAAAAATAAACAAAGCTCATACATGTAAAAAGGTTAGTGTAGTGCCTGGAATATAACAGCCCTCAGCATTTGGTGGCTCTTATTCTTATTACCATTATAAAGCCATCTAAGGTTCTATTCCGAGTTCAATTCTAGACCGATTAGTCTGACGGCAGTAGAAGTTCTGGACACCAAGTTTCTTTTGGTGAAAAGTGTTCAGCCTCCTCTCCTTCTGCTCCTTCTGCCTGCTCTATTCTGGTGGGAAGATAGGCTGGTGAAAACCTTGCCTTTGAGAAGGGGCTCCTTTATGTTTCAGTGTCCTGCTGGTGCCTTGTGCACTAGCTAACCAAAACACAGCTGGTAGGTCTAATTTTAGGTTCACAAGTCTTGCTGGTTGTCCTCTTTAAATTCTGTTTTACATTCTGAACTATGGGAAATTTTTATAGAAGCAGAGGGGAGGCAGAGGCAATGCACCCTTTACTTTCTGGTTAGAAAATAGCTTCCATTTTCTTTCCAGGAGGGGAGAGATAATGTAGGCACCCTTCTGCCCTCCTCTCTGTTCTTTGGGTCAGTGTGAACCCTGGTAGGGTGTAACCTGTGTTGAGTGGTCGACTCTGACTTCATATGCATGAAGAATGAAAATGCTAATCTTTAGCCGAGGTTATAAAACTAAGGCCATCTAGAGACTGTCTGCTGTTGAATTTTGAGGCTCTTTCTAGAGAGGAGAATCTAGTAATAATAGGTACTGAGTGGTTTTAGGTCAGGTGCTTTTCATTCATTATTTCAGTTGATCTCACCACAACTCCCACAATAAGCTCTATTACGATTTTCATTTTATAGATGAAGAAACTGATACTCAAAAGAGGTTGAGCTTTGCAGAAGGTTACCTAGCTAATAAGTAGAAGGACTAGCATTTGAATCCAGGTCTGATACCAAAGTACATGTTCTTTCCACCGCCTCATGTTGCCTCTACTCCCACATTTTAATTATTCCCACTTACATTTAACTTTAACGTTGTACCGGCACATTCCTCTGATGTTTACCTTCTGTACGGAAGTATTTAATACTTTCTGAATATTCTAAAACTGTTCTTTCCCTTCTGTCTGACGTTTTCCTCCTAGATATTTTACACAGTATTTTGATTAATAACAGGTCATTTTGTCATTTTGTTTTTCCATTTATCACTTCTTGAGTATGGTACTTGGTACTTAGTAGTCCCTCAATATGTTGTTATTCAATTAATAATAACAATAATTAAAACTTACTGAGAACTTAGTATGTGCCAAGTTCTGTACTATAAACTTCCTACACATTATCTCATTTAATTTTTACCACTGTTCTTTGAAGTAGAGTACTTATTAAGATGTTTTTATGTAGTGTTTAAAGTTAGTGGCATGATGATTTTTTTTCTTTTCTCTATTCATTCAGTCAGGTGTGCAGTATTTTGGGCAGCAGGGAATTTAACAGTGAGTAGTCCTAAGTCCCTGCTCTCATGGAGCTTGTATTGTATGAACAAAACAGACATGAGGAAGTTCAACAGTAAATAACATTTCAAATAATGATAAGTACTGTAAATAACAAACTAGGAGGAGAGGAGAGTGACTGGGATGGGAATGAGAGGCAGGCTATTTAAGGATCTGAGTTTTTTGAGATAGTGACTTGGGTAGAGTTAGAGCCAGTGATGGGAAGGTCTGGGGGCATCGTGGTTCATGTGGAGGGAGCAGCATGTGAGGTGGCTCTGGGAAGGAGTAAGCTTGCTGGAAGGTAAAAAGGATGGCTGGAATTGAATACATGAGTAAGGGTAGGGGATGAGGGAATCATAGTAATAGATAAGGTCTGATTACCAAGTAGGCCTTGATGAGAACTGAGTAGCTATAGACTGTTTAAGCAAGGGAGTGAGTGACATGACCTGCATTCTTAGAATTTCACCGTGGGGTCTGTGTGGAGAATGGCCGCTAGGGTATCGAGAACGGGAGCAGTGTTGCTGCTTGACCCAAGGAGTAGAGATGACGAAGAGTAGTTGGAGGCGGCAGATGTTTTAAGAGTTAGGTTTAGAAAGACTTAGTGATGGGGTCTTCATACCCAGAAATGATTTTGGATCTGAGCGACCGTATAAAGGTGGTTGCCCGACATCGCAGTGGACTTTCCAAGAGTGGAGCTGGAAAATCAAGTAAGTTCGAAGATGGTAAAGAATTTTCATCCATGGCCTGGTGATACACAAATTCAGTTTCATTTCCTTTTGACAAGGCTTTGCTTTCTGATTTGACTCCTTAGGAGAACTTGTTGTATATTCTGTCTTTAAGTCGTTTTCTACAGTTTTTTCCCAAAAAAAACCCTTTTTGTAAAAATAACACAGTTGGGTTGATCTTTTTTTTTCTTTAAGCATGTTTCCAACACAAGGCCAGTGGAATAGGAAAAAAAAACAAAGCAGCCAGCCAGTGTTCTTTCTGAACTAGGCGTCTTCTGATTTTTTTGTAATGCAGAAGTCAATATATAGGAGCCAGTTTAGGATGTTTAAGTGATTAACATTTACATTTCTACTGACAAATTACTGTTCTTCTGGTGCCCAGCTGGTTATTGGCATTAGACTAGACTAACTACCATAGAACTATAGAGATATTTCTTGTCCAGAGACAAAAGCCAAGAGATGCTTCTTGCTCTGATGCCACTTTCACCTACCGTATTCAACCTTTGTTTCTGCCCCTTACACTTTTTCAAAGGACATTTACATTAGAATGAGCTACATTATATTTTTGGTTTGTTTCGGAGGTGACTGGATGGACGTGTTTATGAGGTGTTCTCAACCCCTTTGAAGAAAGATATCCCAACTTTTTGGTTCAAATACAAGGACCCTTAGAGGTACAGAACTTTCAGTGTGTTGCTTCCAGGGATAGCCACTTCAAATGTCTGCAGAGACCAGGAGAGTAATGTAAATGAGAAAGAAAATGAGGGTAACTACGGCAAACTGGAGAGAGCTTGCCTTGTAGAAAGCAGATAGCTGCTCCTTAGCCTCAGCCAGTTGCTGCTATAGGAGAATGGAAGCCCAGTACAAATCAGATCTTTTAGATTTTCCAAAGAATCTAGAATCTTGTTATTATGTCCTCTCTCCTGATTTTTAAATGCTGGCAACTAATTTAAAATTCCCAGTATGCTATGTGGGATAACACTCTAAACAGTAAAAAAAAAAAAAATCTGTAGGCTGCAGTCTACAAATTTATAGATTCTGATTTGGTCCATTTTCTTTATTCACATATTGAGAAACAGAAACCCGAAGATATAAAATGATTTTTCCAGGCTCACACAGTAGTTAGTAGCAGAAGTAGGGCTAGAACCTGGGTCTTCTTTCTTTGTATGCAATTTGTCTTTACTCTAGGAAAGTTAACCTTTTTTGGTACTCTGAGGAAAACTAAGCCCCTTTCCCTAGAAAAATGCATGTACATTCCAAATTTTGCATTAAATTTTAGGGATTTCTAACTCCCTGAAATCTTTACATGAACACCAGGTAAAGAAAGCTCTTGTACCTGCTGATTCCTATGTTTGCAGCATAAGGGGAACTGTGCCCTAGTATTTTTTAAAGCAAACTCATGTGGAAAGGCACTTAAGAAGCTGTAGGCCTGTCCTCCCTTCCTCACTCCGCCTTTATGTATACTAAATCTTAATTAGACAATAGGAATACATTTAGCTAACTCTAAGACCCTTCCTACTACTATCTGCAATACCCATGCTTCCGGTCATTTCTTTCAGGTCTTTTACATACATATATAGCACCCATAAAAAGTAATAGTTTTGTTTGTTTTTAAATAAATGATATGTATACTATGTTTCCTTTCTCAAGGTTTAAAAAAAAATTCATTATGTCTTGCCTTGTATCCAGGTACGTAACAGAGTTCCTAGTTTTACCAAGGCCCCTCATCATTTCATATTATCGGTTTTTTATTTATTTATTTTGAGAGAGAACACACGCACATGTGGAGCAGGATCAGGGAGAAGAAGACAGAATCCCAAGCAGGCCCTGCGCTATCAGTGCAAAGCGGGCCTAACTCCTGAACCATGAGATCATGACCTGAGCGGAGATCAAGAGTTTGACGCTTAACCCACTGAGCCACCCAGGTGCCCCCCAGAACGTTTTTTTTCAATGTGATGGATAAAAAATACCTTAATTGCAAGAAGTTTGAGCATCTTTTACATCTTTTCAGATGTGTATTAGCCATTCTACATTTCTGTTATGTTTTTATCCTTTGTTTGGATTTCTTTTGGGCATATTTGCCTTTTTCTTGTTTACAGGCATCCCTTTTATATTTTCTTATGTATTCTTCACACCAGTCTCTTCTGTTACATATATAAATCTTTTTCATTTGAATCATTCTGATCCTAGTTTTGCTACTGACTAGCTTTGTGATTTGGGGGGCATCATTTGACTTCCACAGAACCATCTTTTCACCATCGTAAAGTGAGAACATTACCACCTCTTAGTTACTGTGTTATTGTGAAATGCCAGTGACAAAGTGTGTGAGCTGTGTGACTTTTGGGTTCCTCATTTGATTCCAAGAGCCATTTTCTAAGCTGTGAAGTGTGAGTACACTAGTTTTTAAGTTTATTGTGAAATGCCAATGAAAGAGCATATTAAAGTGCTTTGGAGAGTAAAGAATACTTTCAAGCGTAAGGCATTTTCCTTTCTTTGGCTTTATTGTGACTCACCCCTAGGAGCTGACTTTTGTGAAGCATGTTGCATCTCCACAGATTGATCAAACGCTAAGAGTTGGGTGTCATAACATAGCAATTGTCTGTTTGTATTCTGCATTCTTTCAGGGAAGGAAAGAGATGTGTAAACAAGGTATGCTCACGTTGAACTCCTGTCTTCTTGGATGGTATTGGGCAGGATGGAGGTGGAGAAGAGCAATATCAGAAGACTCTCACTTTTCCACTCAAAATGCTTGCTGCAAGGAGTGACAGAGTAGAATCTGGCCATTTATGGAACCAGATGTCTCCAGAGTTAGAATTAGCCTGTCCATTCTTACTGTTATGGTCCACTTCTCAACTAGAATGCAGCTTCAGAGGCAGTGGTTCTATCCCACCGCAGTAGGGAAGTATGAGGTTATAGTTTCCTATCCTGGTTACCTTTTGCAAACAGATGATTAACTGAAACATGGTATCACCCTATGCTTTGGGGACATGCAAACTCAAATACCACCTTAGACCTAGATAACAGCATGCTGTAGAGGGCCCTTCCTTTGGCCGCACGCATTCCCTTCATGACTACTCTCCTAAGTACCCAGGACTCAAGAATTACCTGATGAAATATCTTCAGTCTGCTTTTGAGGCCTATGGAGCCTCTTTGTGAGTCTATTCTTCCAAAGGTGGATCAAGCCATTAGATTCTACCTCTGATGTATATATTACTAGGTCCCAGGTGTGGCCAAGAGTGACCGCTTGAGAGGGATGTTCCCAGAGCTTGGGTGCACTAGCTTGAACATCTGTGTACAAAGGATGAAGGGACTGGTGTGTGGGGAAAGAGAGGAGGTGAGTCTGGGGCCAGGGTCCTCCACTTGTACTTTTGCCCCTGTCCTGCAGCTGTTGGGGGCAGGTCTGCCCAGGAGCCTCTCCCTTCTGACCATCTGCTTATTTTATGGGGGGAAAAAAAAGCCGTTGGGAAATGTGTTCTTCACTACCCATTTAGAGGCTGAGTATAGCTGGCTCAATATAGACCCCAGTTAATCTTTGAGAATAATTCTCAGAGAGAGTGGGGTGGGGGGTGGAATGAGTGAATTTCCTGAAAGGAGAATATCTGTGCATCTCCCTCTGTCTCTCCCCTGGGTAGACAATGTTGCTGATGCTTGGTGAAAAGGAGGAAGGATTCTGCTGACACACTGTATTTTTATGAAAGAAGGCTAAGGGTTCCCTTATCTCTCCACACAAGGCACATCTGCCTGCGGAGGGGCTGTGTCTGCTTCTTAGGGATTCCTTCGTCCTTCCGTTTCTTTTCTGAACGTTTTAAGGCATGGTTTTGGTGCATTCCTTTCTGTTGTCTAGAGCGGGGGGGTCGGGGAGGAGTCATAATATATCAGGGCTCTTGCTGAAGAGCTTAAATTGGGCTCTGGCAGCTGGGATGTGGGGGAAGAGAGCTTTCCAGGGACCGGTGACCTGCTTGTTCAGCCAATGAGAAGCAGGTTAGAGAAATGATATCACCAGACAGGCTTTATTGTTTGATCATCTCATAAAAGCAGGATTGTGTCTGGCGACTTAACCCTTTTTTAGGTACTTCAGGTCTCACCCAACTCTCTGGTATGTGACCTCCGGATTCCTTTTCCCAACTGTCTGCTGTGAGACCACAGAGATTAAAGATTTAAATTGGTGATGAAATTTGGAGAGTTGTGAACCATCATTTTAAAACTACAATTTATTTAAATTTAGAACCATAGCTAGGACGGGAATGTCAACTACTCTGTGTTTGTTGAGCACGTCTAAAGCAGATACCAGTCTAGTCGTATTACACCAGGCTTTTACTGGATAGACTTGGAAGAGAAAGAGAGTTGGAGGGGAAAAAAAGATTGAGCCTTTAGTCTATTTTAATCTACATAAAGGGGTCTCATTAAGTATTTCCTGTTTTAGAGGAATTGAAATTGGCTTTGCAAATTGGAAAATATCACTGATTCTGAGACCGACATTGACCGACAGATATTTGTAGTGTTTGTTTACATTGTACCTCTTTATTATCTTTTCCCCCATAAAAATGACCGTCATTTTACTTCCTCGTGCTTCCTTTTCGTCACTGGTAAAATGTGGGTGATGATCCTACCATATCCCACAAAGGAGTTGAGATAAAATAAACTAATTTATGTGTTTTTAGAGTGTGCTTCACATGTATTATAATTATGTCATTCATTTTTTAAGATTGCATATTCATTCATTCATTTGTTCAGCAGACTTTTTTAAACCCTTGATGCTGGGCACAGATGCAGAGATGGATGCAGTTCTTATCCTTAAGGAGTTTTAAAACATGAGGCAGAGAGACAATAATAAAACTCTCTCATGCATCTGTTGCATTACTATATTCCAGGCCCTTTTCTAAGTACCATAACATATTTTAGTTCATTTAATCTTAATATAACCGCATGAAGTTAAGTAAGTATTGTTGTTAGCTTCGTATTACAGGTAAAGATACAGAAGCATAGAGAAGCTACGTTGCCTCAGGTCATACAACTAGTGGTAAAGTTGGGACTTGAATCCAGGCTGTGTGGCTCTAGAGTCCATTCACTAAATCTGTGTTGAGCAACACAGTAGTTACTAGCTATCTATAGCTTTGGAGGCTTGAAAGGTGGCTTGTCCAAATTGAATTGGGCTGTGTGTGTGAAATATATACTAGATTTCAAAGGCTTAGTATGAAAAATATGTGTAAAATATCTCATGTTGAAATTATATGTTGCAGTGAGTATTTTGGGTATTCTGAGTTAAATCATACTAGAATTAATTTCACTTTATTTTTGTGGCTACTAGAACTCTTAAAATTACATATGTGGCTTGCATTTATGGCTTATATCACATTTCTCTTGGATTGTGCTACTCTAATCATTATAATGAAATAACAGTAACAATAGACATTGAGCATTTACTATGTGCCACATACTGGGCAAACACCTTTACACTGTTCTAGTTAAGCCTCAAAATAATCCTGCTTAATTATCCCCATCTATAGAAGGGGAGAAGGTTTTGAGAAAGTACTTTATCTGAGGTTAGTCAACTAGTTAATGACAGATCCCAAATTTGAAATCTTCTATGTCTGACTCAAAAACCTGTACTCAGCCAGCACGCTGTAATACTATTTGCAGTGAAATCTCAGGGCATTTTCTTTGTTTTTATTTTTATAAGAATATTTAATACTGCATACTTCTGTATTTGGTATGTAGACGTTCAAAATAAAAAAAACGCTAAGTCATAAAATGGACATCCCAGATCAAAATTTCTTTTCAGACCCTCAGCCCTCAGTGAACACTGGCACAGTTGAACCCTAAGATGAAGCAGTGTGTCAGCCTGTACAAATTGCATTAATTTTCATTCCAATAGTTCTCTCAGGTCAGTGGGCAATTTATGTCCCGACCCTCTTTGTCCACTAGACAGAGGAAGAGGACAGTGCAGCTTTCCTTAGTCATTTAGTTATCTTGGCTAATAAGAGGAAAAAATTGCTTTCCATTTCATTGTCCTATGAAATGCTATTTGTGTTTGAGAGAGCAACAGAATGCTGTCTAATGACCCCTGACTTTTCTTTCTTCTAGAGCAAAGACTCCGGCGGACTAAAGGCAGCTATGATAGAGTTGGTGGAAAGGTTAAAGTTCAAGAGCTCAGATCCTAAAGTAAGTATTGTTTTGGAATTGATTGGGTGTTGGTACTCCCAAGTATTTCATTCTCCTTGAGCTAAGTTCTAGGGATGTTAATGACCATCTATCTGCACATCGCATCAAGATCTAATTAAGCCTGCCTATCAGAAGTAGTGTTCTAAGATGCCCGGAGATAAGTCCTCTGTTTTTTTCTCTTCTCTGTTTTATGACTTACAACACATAATCATTAATTGTTTTCTCTGAACTGCAGACAAGTGCATTTTTAATCTTCCTTTAACAGGCCTTTGAGACTACTGTCCTCTGTGTCCATTAAATCCGGCCAAAGGCATCCCAGGTACTGATCAGCTTAATGCTGGGGACTGGAACAGGCTCCAGACTTTTCCAGTTGGTGTTCAGCACTAACGTCTTGTCTCTCCGCCACTTACAGGAACCGGCTGCCACTGCGAATGCTTTTGTCCTTATGACCTCGAGTCTGGTCTGGGAAGTGATTTCAGCTTCCCCGATTTTTTTGCGAGATGTTAGGAGCTATAGGATTGATATTTTGGGAGACTCCATACCAGGGTGGGGGTGGACTGGGAACTGAACATGCCGGAGGGATTATGACTAACACAGCCTCCCTTCTCCTACCCAGAGACTTACTCTGGCACTACTTGGTATTGGTGCCAGCTGGCTCTCCTGACAGTCAGAGCCTCTCGCAATTCATAGGGAAAAGAGCCCAATTTTGTTTGATTTTTTGTATTCCCTACCTTTTTTTTTTTTTTAATTTAAAGTTCTAGCATTTTTTGAGTACCCCCTAGGAGCCAGAAACTGTGCTAGGAGCCTGACATTCCTTTTTTAAAAATTGTGGTAAAATACACATAATGAAACTTACCCCTTTAACCATTTTTAACTGTACGGTTCAGTGGCATATGTACATTCACATTGTCCAACCATCACCACCACCGCCGTCCATCTCCAGATCTTCTTCATCATTCCAAACGGAGACTCTCTTCCCATTAAACACTAACTTCTTATTCCCCCTGACTTAAATTCTTGTGATTTTTGCAATAACTTGGTAGAGTAGCTTGTTATTCCCATTTTATTGGTAAAGACGCTGAGGCTCAGGGAGGTTAGGGCCCGTTGCCCTGCATCTAGTGTAATTTAAAGCTGCGATTCATACTGACTCCGGTAGCTGTGCTCTCTCATCTATGTCATGCTGCAGACCAAGCACTGGGGCTCGCCTCCTTTCTATCGTCTAATCCCATCGTGCCTCGATTTTTTAATCCAAGACACTATCAAGGCAGAGTCACAGGCATTGACAGGCTTTTCAGAAGGTGGCTGCAGTCCGGAATCTGCAAAATAATCTTCTCTTCATATAGCACTGAAAGTATTGGGACGTTGGTAGTATCTCTTGTCTTCTGGTATGGTTAGGGTTCCAGAGATAGAGAGTATTTTGATAGAAAAATATTGGGGTAGCCTGCATCAATTTTCTTAGCTCAGAGTAGAAAGACCCCTGGTAAGAGTAGTTTTCCTTTAGGGAAGATGATTTAATTAATTATTAAAGAATACTGAAAGCTTTTTTTTTTTTTTTTACTGAGTTTCTCTGGTTTCTGGGGCAACGGCTATCCTGAAGGAGACAACTGTATTTTCTGTTTCTGCCATACCCACATGCTTGTAGGCAGTGAAGAGCAAGAGGATGCGTACAGAATACTCTGAGTGGCTTCTGTGCATGATGCTAATACAGGTAAAGGGCTCTGGGGTCCTTTATGAATGCATATAGTGCTTCTAATGGGAAGCTTGCCAGAGGTGAAAAAATTGAGTGGTCCCACGAGAGCAACTCCTGGAAGCCTCAGGATTTTCCCATGATGCATCGTAAGCTAAAGGATATTTGTTAGGACCAGACTTGATCTTGACTATGTGCATACACACTCACCTCTTTTATCTTCTCTTTATCTTGTCCCCGATTATTTCCACCAGTCTATTTTCAGGCCCCATTCTAGTTTCCCATATACATATGCTGTATGTACCTGGAGCCAGCTTGAAGAAGGACCACTGTAATTGCAGGAAGACAGTCAGATCACAATGAGGGGTGTGTGGAAAATGGGACACTATATATATGAATTTTGCAACAGATAAACAGTTGTCTTCCAAGAGAAGTTTTTCGTTTTCTCTGCTTTCCCTCACAACTTCACCATCTCTTTTTTAAGTTGGCCTATTTAAGAAGGACAGAATCTCAGGCTTTATGACCTGTCATTTCCTGGCACAGGAGCTTTTCATAGAAGCACTGATTTGAGTCATGGAGCACTGAGCACTATCTCTGCCTCACTTCCTCTAGAATTCCCTGAAGCATCACAAAGCTTCATTAGTCCAGACACTGAAATCTACTGGGGGCTGATTTAATTTTTACCTCTGAGTTTTGTCAGAGAGGAGTGGAAGATGACCAGATTAACCATTTTTTAAAATTATAAAATAATATATGCTTATAGATTAAAAAATACAGATATCCATAAGGGAAAAGTCAAATGAATTTCCCCCAAGCTAACCACTACTAACAGTTTGGTGTGTAACCTTCTAGACAATTTTTCCATGTGGAAATTTACTTCTAAGATTTTTTACAAGAATTATACTATACCTATTCTACTGTTATATTGTTACACAGAATATCTTGGACACACTTCTGTGTCAATAATGTAGACTTAATTCTTCTTAATGAGAACCCTCATTTTGTTCAGAATATTTGCCCGAAGCCCCTTTTTCTTCCAGACCAGTGGTTCTTAACTTTTAGTGTTCGTAAAAATCACCCGGAGGACTTATAAAATACGAAGTGCTGGGCCCACCCCCATAGTTGCTGATTCAGTGGGTCTGTGGTGATTAGACACTTCGGTGGATCGTAGTGATTTTCCTTCCTTCTTGTTTTGATTTTTTTCATTCCTTTCAGCAGATGGCCAGAAGAGCCCTTATAAATAAGTCCAAGCGATTTCAGCTTCAAAAAAAAAAAAAAAATGAGACACATAAAACTTCAGGCTTAGAAAACAAATAAATTGAGCCGAGGGGCAGAGGAGAGGAGAGGGAGGTGCACCGAGGCTGCCTGAGAGGACTGGACTCCTGTGAGGCGCCGTGTCCAGCAGAGAAACAGCAAGGCTCGAAAGCGGGAAGAGAGTTCTGGTCAGGATTTAAGAGGACGATCCCGGCTCATGCCGTGGTACAGGAGTGGGCTGAGTTCTCAAACCACGGGAACATCCCAGCCACTAGCGGTGAGCCTCAGGACAGGAGTCAGAGCCAGTGGTGGTTGGGAAATAAGGCACAGAACCAGATTAGGTCGTGTGCACGCATGTCGCTATGGTGAGCCCTGTTTTAAGAGTGCATATCTTGAGGGATCTAGAACTTTGTTTACAATGGAGAGAGAATATTTTTAGTAACAAGCAATCTTTAGTTTAATCGGAAGCGGTCTTTTAAATAATAAGGCATCCTAATGTGTTTCATATGAACCAGTTTGCAAACAAATTTTTTTCAGTCCTACTTTTCAGACACATTTATTGCACAAAGCAGGATTTTTATCTGTAGGTTTCTTATATTTACGTTAGACTTCAGGGAAATTAAAAGACGTAGTTAATCAAGTACGTGTGTGTGTGTGTCCGTGTCCATCCACACCTGGATTTTTAAGAACTTGAAAGCATTCTGAGTTCTTCACATCTCTCCTGTGAAGTGACTAGGCAGTAATCTTTCATAGCCTACCTAGAGGAAACTGAAGCTCAGAAGACACATTGATTCCTTCCCCTTTCTTCCCCCTGTCCAGCCTCTCAGAAAGCATTGAACCAAAAGCATAACATGCTAAACTCAATCCAGCTAACCTCTTATTATGCAGTTAATAACAGCCACTCTATTAGTGGCTTCTCTGTTAGTATCGATTGCTTTCCTTTCCATCTGAGACGCGCTGTTCGCTGTTTCCTATGTCTGGTGTGCTTGAAACAAGTAGTTAAGACCACAGTTGTATGTCTCAAAATCATACTAATCTCTAAGAAGTTATTCTCAGGGGCGCCTAGGCGGCTCAGTTGGTTAAGTGTCCGACTTCGGCTTGGGTCATGATCTCATGATTTTTGAGTTCGAGCCCCACATCAGGCTCTGTGCTGACAACTCAGAGCCTGGAACCTGCTTCGGATTATGTGTCTCCCTCTCTCTCTGCCCTTCCCTACTTCTCAAAAATAAATAAACATTAAAAAAAAAAAGTTATTCTCAAAAAAGTGCCTTAAACTCAAGCCAAGTGGCTCACATTCTCTCAGACTGGAGTGGGATTAAACATGGGAGCTAGCCATACTAAGATTGCCTAAAACATAACCATTTTCTGTTTTTTTTTTTTCCTGTATTTTCTTCAATCTCTAAAGGTATTCGTACTAAAGTGTGAAACCAAAGAATTGTCTGGCAATATGAAATTAAATAGATCTGAGAATTGTTGTCTTATTTTTAGTTAGCATTTACATAGCATTTTATAATTGCAAGAGAATTTTATAGTCCATTTTAGTAGCTGATATCATTGAATGGAACATAGCCCAGACTCTTGTTAAAATGGTAGGTTTTGCATGTACAAATAGAAATGGATATAAGCAAAACCTAACTTAAATTCCTGATGCTAGTGGCCTGTTATTCACCAGGGTCAATCCAGGTCTCATACTGGTCCTTGCCCTGCCCTTAGACAAAAGCATTCACTGTTTATTCAGCCAACCTAAGCAGAGAATTGAGATGCCTCAGTTATCAAGATGATTCATTCAAAAGTATTTCTTTGGTTGGAAAGCTATTAGAATGATTGACCTATTTCTGCACTTTTCATTAAAAAAAAAAAGGAAGTTGTAAGTAGTAATTTTGGAGTGTTTTGTTGTGTTTTTTATCTCTGTACCCTCCAGCCCTAGCTGGATACCTGGCCCATACTAATAGATATACGTTATCTATTAAAACAGTATGAAAAAACAATAATATTCTTTGCCCTGTTTAATGGATGAACAATCCAAGACTTAGAGGGGTTAAGTAGCTTGCTAGTAAGTGATGTGACTGGGCTTTCCCATTTGTCGTGCTCCATGTTCTTCCCCCACACAGACTGTTGAACCCATGGATGAGTAAATGTAGATATATGTGCTGTCGTCCTTAGCAGTATGACTCTCCACGGACTATTTTCCCGTCACATTTTTCTTTTACCTGCCTTTACCGGATCCTGCAGCCTACAACCCCAGGATCCGAGGACTGGAGAATGGCCTTTTCCAACAAAAAACATGGGGAGATGGCAAAGGAACCATGACAGCCCGGAGCATTTAGCTCTGACTAAATGAAGAACTGAGGCTGGTGCGTCAGTAGTTTCCTGTTATGGATGGAGAACACCAAATGGGAAAAGTACCTGTGCTTTCTCAGTTCCGATCTAGGCTCTGAGGCATAGAATACACTGAGAAACAAATGTGGCCCTTTTCATCCTCTTTAGACACTTGGGCAAAAGAAAGAGGAGAAACAAGTTCTGTATCCTCCTTCACTATCCCCCTGCCTTTATCAAAACAAAATGAGACAACTTCCCTTTTTCCCTGCCCCCTAGTTATAAAAATAATACATTCTTTCTGTAGAAAAATGTGGAAAACAGACAGGTATAAAAAAGAAAGAAAAAAACTTTAAACTACTTGCAGTGGTTTGAGTACCTTATTTTTGACTGCAGATTCTTGAGCCTCACCCAGAACATCCAGTTTGGTAGTTCTGAGACTGCTTTTTTAATATACAGCCTGCATGATTCTAATGTACCTGCTCAATACATCACACTTGAAGACATACCTATGAGAAAACTGGTTAATGGTGCTTGGCCTTTCAAATAGAAAATTAGTATTATTGTCTCTCAAAAATAGCTTTTATTCCATGGGTATATATGTATATGTGTATATATGTGTATATATATATTGTATATATATCTATACATATTTGTGTGTGTATAGATATATAAAATTATATAACTATATTCATTTGTGTGAGTGTATTTATGTGTGTGTGTATATATATATAGTTAGATAGCTATATGTATTTGTGTGTGTGGATATAGATAAATATATGTATTTGTGCGAGTGTGTATTTGTGTCTCTGTACATATACATACACAGACACACACATACATAGTTTGTATTCTGCTTTTTTCACCTAACATCATCCTTTATAAACATTTTTATCATTTGAATCCACTTCAGTCTTTGAACTGCTACTTGGAAAACTAAAATCCTGAAGGCCAATAGTTGCCATTATTGCCAAATGGAAGTTTTATCCAATAAGGTGTTTCTGTTTTTTTCCTAATAGCATAAGCAGATTCTGTTAATTTTTTTTTCGGACATGCCATTTCCAGTGTAAATTATTCAGGTACAGTGGAAACTGAGTTAATCCAAAGTCAGGTACACAGTCGTGCATTCAACCCCAAGCTGAGTGTTTGACAGCATCTACACCCCACTGGTCAGGGTGTCTCACATGACGTGAGTAAATGAATAAATGTGGGGCTCAGTGGGAAGTCTGCAGCCATCTCCAATCCCCCGCTTTACAGCTGAGGAAGCCGAGGTGCCGGAGAGTAAGGGTTCCTGCTGGAGGTCACCCGGGCAGTAACAGCAGAGCCAGAGCAGGCTGATAGTTTCTAGGACTACAGTGCTGTAGTTTTTCCAATAAAGAGACGTTTTCAGTTTGGCAAGGATGTAGAAAAATTGGAAATGGTATAGTCACTTTGGAAAACAGTCTGACAGTTCCTCACAAGGGCGAACAGAGGTGCCATATGACCTAACAAGTCCATTCTTGGATATGTACCCAAGAGGAATGATAATGTGTCCACACCAACACTGCACACTAGTGTTCATGGCAGCATTCGTACTATCTGGAATTTGAAAGCCACCCAACGCATGACTGGGTAACTGCTGTCTGGTATGTCCATGCAGTGGGATACTACTTGGCGATACACAGAAATGAAGCACCCATGCAAGCTGCAGGAAGGATAACCCTCAAAAATGTGATGCTAAGTGAAAGAAGCCAATCCCCAGAGACCAAATAGTGTATGATCCCATTTATATGACGTGTCCTGAATAGGCAGACTTTTGGAGGTAGGAAATAGACCCATCGTTCCCTGGGGCTGAGGGAGAAGGAGAAATGGGGCAGGGCTGGTAAGGGCTGTGGAGTTTCTTTTCGGTGTGATGAAAATGTTCAAATTGATTGCGGGATGATTGCACAACTGTGTAGATGTACTAAAGACCACTGAATTGCATACTTTAAATTGGTGAATTGTATGCTAACATGAATTATATCTCAGTAAAGCTGCTAAGAGAGGAAGATAGATTTCTGTCCCAGTCACTTTTTTCAGCCCTTCACTTAAAAGCGTCATCAATGAATAGTCTGTCTTTCTCCCTTCTTCCAGGCAAGGATGAGGGGCAGAAACCTGATGGCAGCCCCTGGCACGGGGAGGCGGTATTCTACAGTTATTGGAAGCTCAGGCTCTGGATGAACCACAACTGGTCAGATTACCTCCAGTGTTGACCGCTTTTCCATCCCAGGCAGATCCTGTGCTTAATCTCTTCATTTCTCAGGTTTTTTGTTTTTTTCAGCTGCAAAAGAGGGGATAATAGTACATACTGCATAGCGTCGTTAGGAAGATTAAATGAGATAATCCATTTAAAGTGCTTAGTACAACCTCCTGTAGATGAAGGCTCCTGAGAACCACCACTGCTTCCAGCAGAAGGCCATGGGCAGCGGGAGGACTGCATCAGGAGGCCTTCTGATCCCTGAGGAGAAAAATAAGCCACCTGTTAATACCTAACGAGATTCTATACTTTGATCAATCAGTGCTTCCCAGGATTAGTGACGCTTTAAAGGGCCTCTGATACCTCTTTTGAGTGATAATGGCATGTAGATAAGTTGAGTTAAATCTCCAGAGTTGGAGCCCCTTGGAATTTCTGTCTGTCTGTCTGACTCTAGGCCTGGCATGCCTGGTGTGTGTTCGGTGTAGCAACATTGCCCATTCAAGTTGAGGCAAATTATCTCAGCCTTGGAAGTTTATAGCTGTGTGTCCATATATTCCCAATAGAAACAAGAAATCAATGCATAGAAGCAATTAGGTTTATTGTTACGGAGCAAACTCTGTAGTTAGCAAAACTGCCTGGTGACAGATTAAAAAAATTAAGAGTCACAAAAGAAATTAAGTGTCACATTTAAGAAACACGTAGGAGATATGTCCCCACTTTAAACACCACTGAGATTCTTGTCTCTTCCTACTTCCCCTTCCCCCTTCCCCCTTCCCCCTTCTCCCGCAACTTTACCCTTTGGCCATTCTCTTTCTATTGGAGTACCAGAACTCCTAATTGAAGTACTGTACAAATCACCTCTTCTAGGCGTTTAAAACTAGGGTAGGCATGGGTTCTGAGCCGCCTGGTGGGCTAGAGCATTGTTAGAAAGCAAAGGGATTGAGCTTTAAATGGCTTAATAAAATTAATCCATTGTGACGTCCTCTTCTCCCTGCTCCAGGTCTTGTCTGCACTGACAGGAGACTTGATAATATACTCTCTGCCAAAGCCTGAAGGACTTATTACATGACCAACGTGGAGAGGGGAGTGGGTCTGTCAGGGCTCCCCCAGAGCAGTCACACTTCATGTTGCCAGTGCAGGATTGTATCTGACATTTAATTTAGGAGGCCGGGTGCCTAGACAGAAAACTTTCCTGGGATGATAGTGATAAAAACCACCCAGACTTTTATTTAAGGGCCTCGGCCTCCTTCTCTTCTGTCTCCCTTCTTCTCCTTTTCCTGTTAGTTCCTCCTCTCATTGCTAGGAAATAAAACTCCGGTCTGGTCAAGTAAAAAAGATGTTTCCTTTGATCTCTTAAGGCTAAAGTTACAGAGTGCAACTCTCGGTCTACCTCAGGTCTGTATGTAGATGCTCGTGTGTATATCTAAAATGTAAAATTTGGGAACCACATCTCTCCCCACTGACTGCGTTTAGCCAGAGGGCAAAATCCATCTGTGGCAGGGTAGAGAGGGTCCCTTCAGCCCAGTGATTTAGTCGATTACTATCTTTCGTTGAATGGCTTCTGTTTACCTCTGTGGCTGGTGAAATAGATTCTATGATAGATCCTTGATTCCTAGTTCTACCTGATTAGCTAGACATTGTAATTCCCATTTTACAGATGAGGAAGCAAAGATTTAAGAGGTTTAATGACTTGTCTAAGGCTAATGATGCCAATAAGTTGCCTTTTTATGACTGCTATGTAGAATTATTAGTAGTTGTAGGAAGTTACTAACTTTTACTTACAGAAATGGGTTGGGGATAGTATACCAATGGAGAGCTTGTTCAAACTTTCAGGGAAAAATCTATTGAGTATGACATACTTTCTTTACTTCTATGGTGGAAAGGCACAGACGTTGGAGTCTGATGACCTGAGTCCTTCTGGCACTTATTATCTGTCCCTCTTGATTTGTCTGAGCCTTTAGTGTCACCCATGAGCTAGGACTGACCCTGAAAACAGAAACTTTTGAGTACGGAGATAAGAAATAATGGAGGATGGTTAGTAGCATGGCCTTAGGGGACCCAAGAAGTATTTTAGCAACTGTACTTGGTTAGCAAGCCCTGTGGTTCTTAGGTAAGTAGACTGTTAGCTGCTCCACGGGTGTAATAGGGCTTCAGTCTGCAGAAGAGAGACAATCTGATAGAGGCGGGTTGTGAGGTTGAGGCAGACTGTGCTTAGGAGCTGCAGGGCGGAACGTGATCTACCCTTTCCACATGCTGTGCTTTGCCCTGGTGTCACTGAAGTCGACTACATCTGATCTTATCAAACCAGAAAAGGCAAACATTGCTTCTTGACAGCCAGCCTGTGGCCATTTACTAAAACCGAGGCAAGGAGCCTCTGGTTGACACCCTTACTTTTCCTGCCTAGGATGTATGAGAAGGTCCTTCCTGTGTTTCTTTGGGAAATTCAAATCTGCACTCCCAAGGGTATAGGTTCTCCTTCTGTGAGAAAACTAATTGGGGGCCCTTTATCTGTGAGCTCAGTGGGTACCGTAGAAAAGGCATACAATAAATGTTCATGGTTACTGTTATCTGCACCAGCAGAATAGTTCTGCTGATGTTCCTGTGTGCCCAGAGAATACTAAGTTCTTTCTCTGTATTGTGTAGACTTCACAAAAATATCTGTGAGAAACATATTATTACCTCTGTTCTACAAATGAAACTTTCACCTTTCTGAGCTTCAGAAACACAGAGTTAGCAGAGTCAGTACTCAAACCTATTTCTCTGCCACAACAGACTCCATGAGGTTTACCATTTTGACCTGTAGTAGAGATGACATATATCTCAGTGCCCTTTCTGGTAGTGTGAAGTTTGTTTTTGATAGTAAACAAATAACTGGTTTTGCAGGGAGAATGTTTGAATAGAGAAGTGGAATGGAGGATGAGGGGTGAGTCTTATTTTAAAATTGCTTTAACTATCAGCAGATAATATAAGCATACTTTGTATATTCAAGTCTAAAAGACTTAAAAATAGTATTTCTGTTGAGTTACCCCTAAAGCTTTCAGTGTCAGTTCCCACCTCCCACTTCCTTCAGGATAATTTCTGAGACAGAAACTGTCTTTCTAGCTTATGCGCAGGTTGAGATGGAAGAAAAGCAAGAAAACAAGGTGAACCAGAATCTCTGACTCTTATTCCTGTTACAGGCCCTGGGTGTCTCTGGGGACTCTGTCTACTTCCACATTTCTTTAGGGGGGTCACCCAGATTATTTTTCTGTTCACTTGGGAAGAGATGTGCTCCAAAGTTTGTGATTGCTTTCTTTATTGCCACCCTGGGATCAGGCAAGGAGAGAAGCATCTAAAGAGCAAGCAGTAGTATGGACTCTTAGGCTAGCATTCTCGTCGAACTGTTCTCTGGTGCCTCCAGTTCAGCGCCATGACCCTGGGTTTCACATCAAGTTGTCGTGGCAGTAGAGCCACGGCAGCTGGCAGCATGAACAGGCGGCCCTGGGAGGAGAGGATGCTTGGCAGTGATGCCACAACCATGGCGGCTGGATCTCCGTCGCTGACAGTCAGAGCTGCTCATCAGTCTGCTGTGACCATGTCTCTCTCAGATGACAGGGATGCACAGCTGCTATCTGCTTCACAGCCGATTCGCAGACTCAATTCAGTCGTCTGTCAGGATGTTTCCAGTACAAAGCCTCTAATGCTATGTGTGTGTGCTGTGTGCATGTGTGCATGTACATGTATATTCATATTTGCATTTGGGGGAGGGAAAACCATGAAGGAAGAGATTCGGAAGAAGCATACTACAGGTTCATATGCAGAAGCTATTAAAGAAAAGAGGATTTAGGCTCAGTTACCAAAATTTACGTCACAGAAGAAGCACTCTAGCAGAAGATGGAGGAAGGCTGGAGTATTCTGACTGAAATATGGGGTTCCTACCTGAGTCGAAGGTATAAGCCAAACCAAGGACTATATAAGACAAAACAAAGTCTTAACACTCCTCTTAATGGGAGGATCACCAGGAATTTCTTTGGGGCTTAGGATTTTAAAATGGTTGGCAAGTTAGAGGTACAAGTGAGAGTGGGACTGGCCTAAAGGGCCTGGGGAGGGGGAATGGCAGTTAGAGCTAAAATGGAGCATCGGGGTCTAGAGGCTGGGTATGGATATTTAGTGGAGAGTAGTGGAAGGGAATGCAAGGAAGGGGTTTTCATAGACGTGGGGCAGACGGAGGCAGATGCGGGCTGGGTCCTCACATTTAGTCGGAACGTGTTGACCGCCATTTTGTGCAAAAGTCTAAGCAAAGGTGTCATCGTTTCTCCTCTAGATATTAAGTCAGGAGACCTATTATCTGGTGGAGAAAATAAAACTGTACTCCAGAGTTTAGAGCCTCCTTGATTTCCTAAACCTTGGTGTTGTTGAGGGGGAGGGCAGGGAACAGGACAAGGTCCGAAGGGAAAATCTAGAAGAATATTGTGGTTAAAAGGCAGATTGTGTGGTCAAACTCTGTGGGTTCAAACTCCGACTCTGCCACATACTCTGTGTAAGTTTCTCAGTCCCTCTGAATCTCAGTTTCTTCATTTGTAAAGTTGATGGAATAATAATTGCCACCACTTGGTATCATCATGATGATTAATTGAAGTAAAACACGTGAAATGCTTCCATAGTACTTAATATCCGGGCACTCAGACAAGGCAGCAATGAAAACATTGAGGAGGAGGAAGAGGATTCAGGTTTGAGGCTTAATGGTTTGAGTAATAGAAAAGTATCCAGGTAGAGACACATCTAAAGGAATTGTGACCCTGGAGTCCTAGAGAGGAAATGCAGGTTTAGAAGCCATCTCTGTGGAGGCAGTAGTTGAATTGCAAAAATGGGATGAAATTACTAAGGAGGAAGTTGTGGAGAGAAAATGGTTTGGACGGCAGAGGACATTTGACAATGTATGAAGGGGGGGGGTGACGCTACTGTCATCTCCCGTGAAGAGGCCAGGGGTGCTGGCTGCTATGTATTTCACAAGGCACAGGACATTTTCCCTAGACAAAAAGTTACCAGCTTCAAATATCAAAATGCCGAGGTTGAAAAAACCCTGGTTAGAGGAGTTTCTCAATCATAGTCACCTAGAGAGAGAGTGTAAAATTGCAGGGATGGAGCCGATACACAGAAAGCCAGAGAAGTCCAAGGTTACAGAAACCCTGGAAGGAAATTCAAGACCGAGGGACGTCAGTAGTGCCTAAATGCTGCAGACAGGTCAGTAGTGAGGTGAGATGGAATTGGTGACTAGTCGACTCTGTAGTGGTGTTTATATGAGTAGGTTTTATGTGACCTCTAAATAAGCTGGGTGGTTAAAGGTGGGAAGAAGATAATTGCTTGATAGGGTAGCATTGTCAAGGGAAAAGAGTTATTTTATTCTCTTCTTATTTCGTATCACCTTAGAATTTCTATAGCAGATTCCTAGCCTCCCAAAAGCCCCTCTAGTTTTGGCAACAAATGTGACTAGAGACAAATCCAAATTGGTGAATTATTGCTCCAAGAATGTAAAATTTATGCAGTTGTATCATCGTAGAGATAAAAGGAAAACCATTTGGCTTTTCATTTTTCAGAGCCTGAGGCCCTGAGAGTCACCTAGCTGGTTGGTTCCAGAAGACAGGACTGGCTAACACTCAGGGCCTCTGACTGCCCACTCTGAGTGCTCTCCTCTGTGCCGAGTTGCTCTCCAGTGGTCTAATACTGGTTCTCAGGGGTTCAGCTTCCTTTTCAGTAGCGCGATGCTCTATGGAATGGTTGTCAGGGCACTGACCTGGAACAGGACTGACCTGAGGTAAATCTTGGGTCCATAGCTTACTCGCTGTGTAACACCGAGCAAATCACTGTGAGCTTCAGTTTCCCTTAACATAAAATGAAAATATTATTGCCTACCTGAAAGTTAGACTAGAAACACATGTAATAGCATCTGGAACACTGACTAAACATGGTAGCTTTAGTATTTTCATTGTCATTATTCATAGGGCCTGTGTTTGTCATGGATTAAAACATACGAGAATGTCCAATGATGGAATCCGGCATACCTTCTCTTTTCACCCAGTGTTGCTTCTAACTCCATCTCCCACTTTATGATAAGCAGTATCATGAGGGTTAGTGCTACTTGGTTATATAAGGTCCTGAAACAGATGTCCTTCTGACATATTGTTAGGATATCCATTTCTCATTGATGAGCCTGATACTTCTCTAAAATATGTGGCTTCACACTTGGTTACTCATTGGATCAGTTAGTTAGATATTTTTTACAGTTTTTCAAGACACTAAAACCTGCTCTTCTGAGGAGTCTCGGGACAACTGAAGCTCCATAGAAGAACCTTCAAATCATAGGAATAGCATGTGCTAAGTGCTTGGCTATTGTGGGAGCCATTATTTTAATGGACTTTGAAAAGGGCTTAAAAAACCCTTTGATTTCTTATAGAAAAGGAAAGTCAGGTTAGGAAGGAAGGGTCTATTCTTAACTGGGAAGGCAAAGAATGAAAATATTGA
Organism: Paguma larvata; assembly: GCA_030068075.1. Classification (NCBI taxonomy): domain Eukaryota; kingdom Metazoa; phylum Chordata; class Mammalia; order Carnivora; family Viverridae; genus Paguma; species Paguma larvata. The sequence goes on from CM057831.1 coordinate 86,366,204, forward strand.
TGTGCTTGAGATGAAGGTTCAAATAGAAGAACTTGAATTGGCCTGGCCCTTTAGATGCTCACCCCCCCAGACCTTCTCTAGGCTCCATTTCAGTAGCTATTTAGTTTTCTGTTTTAATTGTTTAACTTTTTTTAATAGACTTTTAAAGAGCAGTTTTAGATTCGAAATTGAGCAAAAAAAAAAAAATCAAGTTCCCATATACCTTCTGCCTCCACACACTTAGCCTCTTCCACTATCAGTATCTCACACCAGAGTGGTAGATAGATTTGTTACATTTGATGAATCTGTATTGACTTATCATTGTCACCCAAAGTCCATAGTTTACATTAGGGTTCACTTTGGGCGTTATGTATTCTGTGGGTTTGAACAAATGTATAAGATGTGTTATCTACCATTATAGTATCATACAGAGTATTTTCACTGACCTAAACATTCTCTGTGTTCCATATATTCATCTTTCCTCCTTCCCGGACTTCTGACATACACTGATCTTTTTGCCGTCTCTGTAGCCTTTTTCAGAATGTCATGTAGTTGGAATCATACAATGTGTAGCCTTTTCACATTAAATTTTTTAATTCAGTAAGATGCATTTAAGGTTCCTCCATGGGTTTTCATGGCTTGATAGCTCATTTCTTTTTAACATTGAATGATATTCCATTGTGTGAGTGTATCACAGTTTATTCACCTACTTAAAGACATCTTAGTTGCTTCCAAGTTTTGGCAGTTATGAAGAAAGCTGCTGTAAATACCCCTCTGCAGGTTTTCGTGTGGACACAAGTTGTCAGCTCCTTTGGGTAAATACCAAGGAGCATACTTACTGGATCCTGTGGTAAAGGTATGTGTAGTTTTTTAAGAAACTGCCAAACTGTCTTCTAAAAGTGGCTGTACCATTTGGCATTCTCATCAGCCATGAACAAGAGTTCCTCGTGCCCTACATCGCCGTTAGCATTTGGTGTTGTCAGTGTTCAGATTTTGGCCATTCTGGTAGGTGTGTAATGACACTTCATTGTTTTAACTTGCATTTCCCTAATGACATATGATGTTGAGCATCTTTCCTATGCTTATTTGCCGTCTGTATATCTTCTTTGGTGAGATGTCCAGGTTGTTGGCTCATTTTTTAATTGAGTTGTTTGCTTTATTATTGTTGCATTTTAAGACTTCGTATATTTTGATAACAGTGCTTTATCAGATGTATCTTTTTACAACTGTTTCTCCCAATCTGTAGCTTATCTTCTCATTCTTTTAACAGTGTCTTTCACAGAGAAGTCTTTAATGAAATCCAGCTCGTCAAGTATTTATTTCATGGATAATATCTTTGGAATTGTATTTAAAAAGTCATCACCATTCCCAAGGTCATCTAGATTTCTCCTATGTTATCTTTTAGGAGTTCTATAGATTTGCATTTTACATTTAGGTCTCTGATCCATTTTGAGTTAATTTTGGTGAAAGATGAAAGGCCTGTGGCTAGATTAATTGTTTTTGCACATGGATGTTCAGTTATTGTAGCACTATTTGTTAAAAAGACTCTTTTTCCGTTGTATTGCCCATGCTACTTTGTTCAGTCAAGATCAGTTGACTGTATTTATGTGGGTCTATTTCTAGGCTCTTTTTTGCATTCTACTGATATTTTTATTTGTTCTTTCACCAGTTCCACACTCTCTTGATTACTGTAGCTTTATAGTAAGTCATGAAGTCGGGTAATGTCCTTTAACTTTGTTCGTCTTTGACATTATGTTGACTCTTCTGAGTCTTTTGCCTCTCCATATAAACTTTGGAATCATTTTATCAATATCTACAAAATAATTGCTGGAATTTTTATTGGCATTGCATTGCACCTATGGATCAAGTTGGGAGAACTGACATCTGACAATATTTAGTGTTCCTGTCCATGAACATGGAGTATATTTAGTTCTCCTTTGATTTCTTTCATCAGAATTTTATAGTTTTCCTTGTATATATTTTATCAAGTTTATACTTAAGTATTTAATTTTGGAAGTGCTATTGTAAATGGTATTGTGATTTTAGATTCAAATTTAACTTGTTCATTGCTGGTATATAAGAAAGTGATAGACTTTTGTATATTAACTCTGTATCTGGCAACCTTCTTATAATTGCTTATTAGTTCCAGGAGATTTTTGGTCAGTTCTTCAAGATTTTCTACATAGACAGCTATGTTATTTGTGAACAAAGACAGCTTTATTTCTACCTTCTCAATCTGTAAACTTTTATTTCTTTTTTTGTCTTATTGCATTAGCTAGGAATTCCAGTATGATGTTGAAAAGGAGTTGTAAGACGACATATCCTTGCATCATTCCTGATCTTAGTAGGAAAACTGTAGTTGCTCATTATTAAGTGTGATGTTAGCTATAGATTTTTTGTAGATGTTTTTTATGAAGTTAAGAATGTTTCCCTCTGTTCCTACTTTGTTGAGAGTTTTTTTTTTAATCATAAATAGATCCTAGATTTTATCAAATGATTTTTCTGCAACTATTAATATAATTATCTGATTTTTCTCCTCTAGCTTGTTGACATGATAGATTATATGAACTGATTTTCAGGTGTTGAAACAGCCTTGCATATCTGGGATAAATCCTACTTGGTCATGGTGTATAATTTTTTAATAACATTGGTTCAATTTGCTAATATCTTATTGAGGATGTAACTTTTTCTTTGAGCTTCATTTCTTTTTAAAAATTACTGTTCAAAGTGTCACACATTATTATAGGAAATTTGGACCGCCAGGGGGAAAAAAGAAAAATACTCTTAATCCCATCGCTTTGAGGTAGTAGTCACTCTCCAACATTTTGGTGTATTTCTTCAGTCTTTTATAATAGAAATATTAATAACAGCAACAATAAATATCATTTTTACTTCATAGGGTGGGTACTTGAAGTAACTGATAACTGAGGTTGAGATCCCCTGGTACTGTATTTACACGATGGGGTAATGAAAGAAAGTAAAGAGGATATACGTGACTGCTTTTGTCTAGAGTCTTCTGATCAAGATGAGAAAAACGGTTTAAGGAAGAGATTAAATATTCACTTTAATAACCTTTTCTGTACCCTTCTCAATGCCCCATTGTAATATCCAGTCAATTCAGGCTTCTAACCAGGTTGTCAGGAAAATATTTGCCCTCACTCAGAATGCGAGTGATGGACTGTAGTTCATAGTTTGTGTCTGCTGTGTTTCTAGGCTGCTGGATAATTTTCCAAGCCTTAGGAATGAACACTGGTTTTATTCACAGATAGTGGCTATTCTTCTCATGCACAAAAGACACTGTAAAAGGACTTGATGAAGCGCTTCCCTCACCTGCCCTCGCTGGAGCCCGATAGGGATTTGGACAGTGCTCTCTTGGGGCAGAATTCCAGAATAAATACTAGAGGCTATACAGAAGCCTGACCTTTGAGATTCCCAACATGAAAGTTTCCATGGACACTGGCACGCGGGGAAGGGCAGTGTGCTGGTGGGAGTGAAGACAGATTGCAGCATCTGAAAAAATTTCATTTCGTGCTTTTTTTATTTTTCTATTTTAGAATTGTAATCATTCAGCAAAGGAAAGAGGGAGTCAAAGTGAACTTCTTCACCTTTTGGGGAGGTGTTTAGAGTTTCACAAACTACTACATACGGTTCACACTTTTTTATTTATTTTATTATTATTGTTATTATTATTATTATTATTTTAATGTTTATTTGTTTTTGAGAGAGAGAGACAGAGTATGAGCAGAGGAGGGTCAAAGAGAGAGAGGGAGATACAGAATCTGAAGCAGGCTCCAGGCTCTGAGCTGTCAGCACAGAGACCGACACAGGGCTCAAACTCAAACGGCGAGATCATGATCTGGGCTGAAGTTGGACACTTAACCAGCTGAGCCACCCAGGCACCCCGGTTCACACTTTTTTAGGTCATTTTTGGAATAGACTCTTTAAACTTACATGCAGGAAATTTGCCTAGTAGAACAGGTATTTCTGACTCTTCAGTTAGTATAGACTCCAATGCTTTTCTTTTGTGTAGCTTTCTGCTCCTGACCCTGTCCCATCTTTCTCAGTTCATGTCAGCAACGCTTTTCTAGAACAAGTCTTTCTTAAGTTGTGATGCTTTCTAGCCAGTATGCTTTTTCCTTTTTTAAATAATCTGCCTATAATAGAAAAATAAATAAAACCTTGGTTTCCTACAAACCAGCTAGCTAGGAGTTAATGGCTTGCAACCCATGTCAAGCATACTGAATGGTGTTGTTTTTAAGTACAAGCTCTTAATCCAAGGTTTTATGTGTTTAATTATGTATGTGTAAAGTGCCAGTCTGTATGCCTCTTGGGTTCAGCCCAGCTTGGAAATATTAACTATGAGAGCATATAGATGTGCCACGGGATGAAACTTAACTCTTCAGATGTGCGTCCTTTATCCCAGAGTCACTTGTGGGGGTGGATAACATCTCGGTGGGGGTAATATCAGAGCTGCCTGTTAGCCAAGGAAACATCTCAGTTAGGAGGAAATAAGTTTGAAGAACCTGAAGCAGGCAGAAAGGGATCATTACAGACAATAATGTTGTAGCACAAAATATACTGGAGTGGACCAAAGGAAATTGATTTCTAAACTCAACTTTATTGCTGCACTTCTGTGTGTGCGTGTGTGTGTGTGTGTGTGACCTATAAAATGAGAAGATTAGACTCTGCTCTAAGAAGATCAGATCTTCACTCGTTATAACTATTCACAAATAAGCCATCAAATTTTTCAAATTAAAATGCTGTGTTTAAGTAATTTTAGTAAAATGCTATGTTTAAATAATAACATAGTTTCTCACCCTAATGCAACCATAGCAGAGATACATCAACTTGCTTGTAACCTATGGCTTTTAAGTTTCAATGGCTTAGGTGCTAGTTGAGCAAAGGAAGCAAAATCCTTTTAGGGTTTAATTTGTGTAGAGGACCCACGTACCTCAGGGGAGATTTTGATGGAGACCGCTACCAGTGCCCTAGGAATTACTTCAAGGAGGAGGAAAAGGTTTTTCTTTTAACCAGAGTAGTTCTATTTTTGGTTCTGTTTTATTTGAGGGTTCTACATTAAGATTTTGTTTGGGGTAAGGGAAGTTCTGTGGCTTTAAAAAAGTTTAACAATTACTAGTAGATCCTATTAAAAAAAGGCACCTTTTACATTGCCAATATCCCCGTTCTGGGATACACCCACCCTTCTCTTCTCTGCATATGTAAAGTTTTCTGTTTTACTAGCACTGTATGTAATACTTTCAGGAGTGTAAGAGTATCACTCTCACCTTTGGGGAGCTATAGGATAGAGGCTGAAGAAGTTCCAAGAAACCCACTCAGAAGCGATGGCAGTCGAGGTGCTAACGGGAGGAGTCTGCTGCTCTTGGAGAGCTGTGAAGGTTGTAGCAGAGTGGAGTGTTGATGGCAAGAAGATGTAATGAAACTTGAAAAGGAGTTTTGAAAGTTGTTTCACTCCTGCCATTGGTAGGAGTCCTTTCTCCTGAGTACTCAGCTTGTCAGAAGCCAGTCCCCTAGGGAGTCCCTCCGTTGGCCTCTGGATCTAAATGGATACTTTGGCCCAGAAATCTATTCTTATCATTTTGAAATAGGTTGGAGAATACCTGTTTGTTGATTAGTAGAGAACTGGAGTGAAAAGGATAAAGGTTTTATGGAATAGATTATTCTGCCTTCAATTCTTATTCGTGGATGGTTGGAAAACCTATGTAAATCAATGGGAAATTGAGAATTTGATTTTTTTTAATTTTTTTAAATGTTTATTTACTTTTAAGAGACATAGAGACAGAGCGTGAGCAGGGGAAGGGCAGAGAGAGAGGGAGATACAGAATCTGAAGCAGGCTCCAGGCTCTGATGAGCCATCAGCACAGAGCCCGACGTGGGGCTCGAACTCACAGACCGTGAGATCATGACCTGAGCTGAAGTTGGCCGCTTAACCGACTGAGCCACCCAGGCACCCCTGATTTTTTTTTAACCCATGATTTAGTTACCTGCTGCAGTCTAGCCTCACTTTTTCTGACTGATATCAGCTTCTGACTCGAATCACATGTATATGTGAGGCCTAATAAAATTGGTTGGGAGTCAGTTTTTATTGTGTTCTCATTTTTAGTCACTTGAAACTGTTAAGAGATCTTCTCCGGCACTCAGAAAAGTTCATCTCACAGCTAAAACTTCTAGGTGTAGTCTCCAAGAGAAGGTCTTAGGTCTTATAAGACGTAATTTATTTCAAGGTTAGAGATTCATTTATAAAAGATCATCATAAAGTAGAACGGCCTTGAAATAAATGCACTAAAAATAAAAAGAAATTACCTAAATAACCACAAATCACAGTTCTCAATCTGATACAGAACTTGCAGGGACATTAATAACATTTAACACTCCCCCACCCCTTTTCTTTCGCACGGCGAGAGTGCCTGTAGAGAGTATAATGAATTCCTGAGGGCTTATGTCACTTAATCACTTGACGTGTGAAAGGATATGGATACTGTCCCCCAGGCCTTATTTTTCACTGGTGTTCTTATGGCGGGGTTACAAAAGCTGCTTAAAGTATCAGACCTCTTTCAGTTTTTAAGAGCTAATTACAAATGGCCCCATCTTCCCCTCTTCTTTAGACTTTCTGTTTCTCAATCTCCTCTTCAGGTTTTCCCACTTTGACTTTCCTTCCCATAGACTATTATAGTGAACAGAGCCACTGGAACAGGAAGATTGGTGTCCCTTGCATCTCTTAACAAGTCCCCTGCAGCTGCTGTTTCCTTATCTGTAAAATTGTCACCTAGATGACAACTACTTTCTCTTTCAGCTCTAAAATTCTCTATTGGCCTTTCTTCTGTCCACTGCTCTGCCTTTTCCCTGTTCCCTACCTTGGCTTTTCACCATGCGTAGTGGTTTGAAAATACTCCTCAAATAAACGTGACTGTTAGGAAACATCAGTACGTGTAGTTACTGGTAAGACACAGAGTTTAGAAGTTCTAGTTTTGGTAGTTTCTCACTTTGTGTACCTTATGCCCCAGCCACATACAGCCTGCGGCCATATTTTATTTGGTCTGTTCGGTGGTTGCTGCAAAATAAGTCTGTAATATAATTTTACTTATCAGAATAAAAATGTTAGGACTTGACATCTAATATTGGTGAGGGCGTAGAGAATGCTTACCTTCACACATCGTTGTGGGAATGAAGTTGGTACACCTTTTTTTGGAGGGCAGTTTAGCTGTATCAGTCAGTATTTTTAGAGTATATATAAATCGATTCGGTGACTCCACAAGTCTCTTAAAAAACTCATATGCAAATATTAAGAGATCCGTCCAAGGATGTTCATTACTGTGTTGTTTGTAATAGCAAAAATTTGGACATCTTGTATTTCCACAAGAAGAAAAATATTTAATGGTGGGTATGTTTATCTTTTTATTTATGTATGTAAATATTCATATTTGTATACATCCATATCATATAAACATTTAACATTAATAAAACAAATTAAGTTGATCTATATGTACTAATATATTTCAAATAGAAAAGACACAGAACTATATGTTCACCATGACCCATTTATATAAAAACAACATCATTGTATACCTGTATGTATATAACTAGATAGAAAAATGGCTGGAAGGATACATACCAAACTGTTAATGGTAACTACCCTCCAGAGAGAAAAGTGGTATTGAGCTGGAGACAGAGGAGGAATTTTATTTTTTACAATTTACACTTATCTATTAAATTGTTACAAAGTAATCATGTATTATTGATATAAAAATGAACAGCAGGAAAAGCAAAAAGGGAAGGATACAGAATTACGTCCTAAAGATTAAAAAAGGCAAAAAGATTAGTAAGGAATTCATCAACAATATTAGGGGAACGTTTCGAGGATATTCCCGAAACTTAGGATCAGATAGGAACCATGGTTGGTTTATATTTTGGCCACGGCTGCCTAGCACTTACAGAGGCAGCCCTACCATTCTATTTCTTTGTGTGTCCAGCTCACTGTTCTTATTTGTCTATGTTCTGCAGGTAACCCGGGACCAGATGAAGGTGTTTATACAGCAGGAATTTAAGAAAGTTCAGAAAGTGATTGCTGATGAGGAGCAGAAGGCGCTTCATCTAGTGGACATCCAGGAAGCAATGGCTACCGCTCATGTGACTGAGATACTGGCAGACATCCAGTCCCACATGGATAGGTTGATGACTCAGATGGCCCAAGCCAAGGAACAACACGATACCTCTAACGAATCAGCTGAGCCAAAGGCAGAGGTAAAGGAGAATGCCTAGATTATTCGTAGCAGGAGAGGTTGGAGGAGACTGACTGCCATGTTTGTTAGCTCTGGAAATTCTCCTTTGTGGTCCCTAAACATGAATGAATTGAAAGCTCGTATAGGGTATAAGTGTTTGGACTGGTGTGTAAACCATTATGGAAGTATTGGCTGCAGTTGAGCAGTTGAGCCTGGCAAAATATTTGTTTACTCTGACTTAAAGGAGTATGTATAGTCAATAGGGCAAATATTAATCACTGTTGAGGAGGGAAGTCAGAAATCAGAGTCTCAGAAGAAGGCAGTCGACAGATTCTCTGTTGTGAAATGAGCCTACAAATAAAGTCTTCTTAGGGATGACAGCAAGGTGAATGAGAGCGAGTCAGGAAGTGAAGCGAGCATAAAGCAGGCCAGAAGGAAAGGTTTTGGACTGATTCTGTGAGTAGTGAAAAGGTGCCTCAGCCTGGTTTTTATATGGAGCCAGCTGCATAAATTGGGGGCATAACTGCTGGATTAAGAGAGGCATGTAACACTGGATCAAAAAAAGATGTGAATGAGGGACGCCTGGCTGGCTCAGTCGGTTAAGTGTCCGACTCCGGCTCAGGTCATGATCCCGCGGCTCGTGAGTTTGAGCCCCGTGTTGGGCTCTGTGCTGACGGCTCGGAGCCTGGAGCCTGCTGGGATTCCACATCTCCCTCCCTCCCTCCCTCTCTCTCTCCCTCCCTCCCTCTCTTCTCTCCCTCCCTCTCTCTCTCTCTCTCTCCCTCCCTCTCTCCCTCCCTCTCTCCCTCCCTCTCTCCCTCCCTCTCTCTCTCCCTCCTCTCTCTCCTCCCTCTCTCCCTCTCCTCTCTCTCTTCCTCCCTCTCTCTCTCTATCACTCTCAAAAATAATAAAAATTTTAAAAAGTGTGAATGAAGGACACAAGGTAAATGTTAAATCACTACAGATGTTAGTCACTGTATTCATTGTTATTTTGTAACAGGCAGAAAAAGTCTTAGGCATTTTACCAAATAGCGTATTCAGACATTTAGAATATAATTCTAAAATAAAATTTAAGATAGCCTTTAAAAAAAAAATAGGGCATTTATATTTCAGCCACCGTTGAAAACTCTCGTCAAGCTTATGCCTAAAGGGTGGGCCCTTCTAGAAGAAAACCTAGGGGAGTCCGATGGACTTTCCAGGACTGCTACTGACTCACTGAGCTTAGCCAGCAGTCTTGCCCTGGCCCGGGAGAGCCTGGCCCCAGAATAAACCAGCCAATAGAAGAGCCAAGGTATAATCCAAGAGGCAGATGTCTTCTGAGCCAGCCTGACCAAAAATGTAAGAGACCTTTGGACAGTTACCTGCTTCACTCATCCAAGGTTCTTGATTAATTTTCATCTGTGTGTGAAAAGAATAAGATGTCTTGTTCTTTTCATTTTATCCTCCCCAGAATTAAGAAAGTGTGCGCCTAAGTAAGTTTCTAGATGGGAAGAGCACTTTATACTCATCATTTCACTTAATTCTTCTGTCAGCATCCATTAGCTTTGTTTACAGATGGGGTATTGAGGTACCGAGAACTGCAGAGATGCTGAGCCAGTAGCATTTAGTTAGTAGAAAATAGAGCCAGGACTCAGATTTAAGTCCATCCTATCCCAGTGCCTGTGTGTTTTCCTATCCCAGTGCGTGCTGTGTGCCAAGCATCCCGTTTGTTTATATGCGAAAAATGAAGAGAATCAGTGTCCTAGACGGCTTCACACTCCCAAGACCTATTATAGTGTGGAGGTATCTTAAACAAAAAAATCAGAGTTAACTCAAGGGATCAATGGCATAACTCTGTCCCAAATTCCCTGCAAATCAGACCACCACAGGTATTCTGTGTGTTGATGAGGTTGTTTTTTCAAAAATAAAGATTTAATTTTGAAAGATACCCCCTCTCTTTTATTTTCATTTCAAATAATGAATTTAGTCCCTCCCCAGCATTAACTCCCCCTCTAAGCCATCAGCTGCTCAGCTGAGCTATGCTTGTTAACTCTGATGGAATTACTTCTAGGGATGCAAAACTGACAAGGCCTAAGACCAGGCCGTGGACAGAATAAGCTGTTGAAAACAAAAAGTAGCATTCAGCTGGCTAGGGCTTTTACAAAGAGCTTTTCTCATCTAATAGCCTCCCGTTCCAGCTAATCTGGTAACTTATTGATCAGAGCAAATCCCCAGTACCTCTCTTTCACTTAGGAGAGGAATTCTTTTCTTCCTTTTGCATGTTCTGGATTTTTTTTTTTTTTAATCAACTGCATTTTGAATTTGGCCAAAAGATTCTTCCCTGCAATATTTTATTGTGAAATTTTCAAACATAGAGCAAAGTTGAAAGGATTTTACAGATTACACCGTATACTTCCACCTAGATTCTACCATTAACATTTTAATATACTTGAATCATGATTTATACATAGCCATCTTTCCAGCCTTCTAGTCTTCAGTGCATCTTATTTTTTATGCATGTAAAATCAAAGTGCAATTTCTGATTCTGAACAAGATGGAGTAAACATATTTCACTTTAGTACTTCCACTAATCACAGCAAAAATCTTGAACAAAAGATTTAAGTCACTACCAGAAGACTCTTAAAAGTGTGGAGAAAAGATGGTCCTGACTAGAGATCTTGGAATTTGAGGAACTACATGGCAGCGAGTCCCCTGGGATTTTTTTTTTGCTTCCGTATATCCTGGCCTGGGTGCCCTGCAAACTGGAAATCCTAATAAGCACAGACAAAAAGAAAATATCCAAGAAAAGCCTGCTGTCTTAGCCAGAGGACTGGGAAAAAGGGCACTCCGGCTCTAGAGAAACCTTTTGACCATTCTTACCTGTTCTGAAGACATGTGCCTGAATAATGCTGCACCCGTCCCAGCCCCAACTGGCACTGCAGTAGTGAAGCCAACAGACTGAAAACCTATTTTTTTAATCCTCCTCTGCTTTTCCCTGGAGCCTTTAGGTAAACGTCTGGCTTCTGTCATCGCCCCTGCGTCTCCGAGTAGTCAGTGGTGCCTATTTCCCATGGAGCCTGGGGGTAGAACTCTTATTTTACCCCTGCCCTGCAGTATCAGGAAGGAAACAGTATCCCTCTTCTATGGAGACTGCAGATGGAGCTCTAACTCCTCCCTCCCCACCCCTACATTAACTAGACAACTTACCTCCCTAACTGGGTCACCAGTAGTAGTGAGTCGGTGCCCCTCCTCCCACCAGCACTGTGCAGACTGTAGCTTGGGGTTTTTGTCATGTAGTGGGGCAGACCAGAATAGCACTGCAGAATCTTTGAAACTAAATTGATATTTGAACCACAGTCCACAAACCTGGTCTAGGACATGTGTCCTGAATCTTCTTTTTATTAAAACCATAATTTTTATTTTTATTTTATTTTATTTATTTTTTAATTGAAGTATAGCTGACACACAGTGTTACATTAATGTAATAGGACATATATTTTGAATTTAAATAGGCTGACTTCTTGCTAGAATAGAATATTTAAATAGAATTCAGATTCTTAAATACTCAAATGTTCAGGATACAGTCCAAAACCTGCTCATTATACCAAGAACCAATAGATCTCAACTCTGAAAAGAGACCATCAGTAGGTGCCACCACCAAGATGACACAGATTTTAGAATTATCACACAAAGATTTTAAAGCCTTTATTATGAAAATGACTCAATGAGCAATAAATAACACACACACTGGAAACAAATGAAAATAAAAAATCTCAACAAAGAAATAAAAGATATAAAGAAGGACCAAATGAAAATTTTAGAACTGAAAAGTACAGTAACTGACGTAAACCATTCACTAGATTGGCTCAGTGGCAAATTGGAGATAAGAGAGGAGAGAATTTGTGAATTTGAAGATACAGATCCAATCTGAACAACCAAGGAAAAAGATTAAAAAAATAATTGAAACGGGGTCCCAGGGACCTGTGGGACAACAAAGAAAGATCTAATAGACACGTCACCCGGGTCCAGTAGGTGAGCAAAAGGAATGTGGGCTAGAAGGAATTGAAGAAATAATGGCTCAAAACTTTTAAAATTCTAAAATTTGATTCAAAGACATAAACCTAGAGATTTAAGAAGTTGAGTGAACCCAGACAAGATAAAGTCTAAGAAATTCATACCCAGACACATTAAAATCAAACTAATGAAAAAGAAGGACAAAAAAAAAAAATCTCGAAAGCAAAGTAGCCACAGAGAAATGACACATTAGCAATGGGGAACAATAACTTGGACGAATGTGGTATATATAAGATACTTGTTCTATATCTGTTGAAGTGATTGTATGGGTGTTTTTAATTATTTTATTGTAATGACTGATTATATTGATTAATTTTACAAAATTAAATCAACCTTGCATTTCTGAGATGAACTCCCTCTAGGTCATTATGTGTTATCTAGGTTCAATTAAAAAAATTTTTTTAACGTTTTCATTTATTTTTGGGAGACATAGAGACCGAGTGTGAGCAGGGGAGGGCAGAGAGAGAGGGAGACACAGAATCCGAAGCAGGCTCCAGGCTCCGAGCCATCAGCACAGAGCCCGATGCAGGGCTCTAACTCACAGACCATGAGATCGTGACCTGAACTGAAGTCGGTCGCCTAACCAACTGAGCCACCCAGGCGCCCCTCAGTTAAAATTTTTATATCCGTGTTCAATGAGGGCTATTCATCTGTAGTTTTATATTTTTATAATTGTTGTCAGGCTATCATATTAGTGTTAGCTGGCCTCAGAAAACAAGCTGAGAAGTATTCCTTCCTCATCTAATTTCTGAAATTTTATGTATGATTGATGTTATTTCTCTCCTTAATAGTTGGTAGTGTTTACCAGTAAGATCATCTGCTCTGGAGCTTCTTAATGTGAAGGCTTTTGATAACCAATTTAATTTCTTTAATATAGAGCTATTTTGATTTCATGTTCTTTAAATTTCAATTTGTGTCATATTTGTGTTTATTTAAATTTGTGCTGTAATTTTCAAAGAATTTGTTGTTTTCATTTAAGTTGTAGTTTTTAATATAAGGTTGTTCATAGTGTTTTCTTGTTATATTTTTAACTGTAGCATCTAGAATGACAACCCATGTTTCATTATTGATAACTGGTGATTTTCCCTCTTTTTTCTTAAGCAGTCTAATTGTTGTTTTATTTTGTTAGTCTTAACTAACTTTTTGATTTGCTAATTTTATTCTTTTCTATTTTGTTTATATCCGATCTTATTTCCTTTTTTTCTACTTATTTTGAGTTTACTTCTTTTTTCTAGCTTTATGAATCATTGATTTTACTACTTTTTTAATTCAGCTTTCAAAGCTATACATTTCTCTCTAGCACTGCTTTAGTTGAATCTTAAACTTTGGCTCTGTTCTATTTTCAGTATCATTCAGTTTGAAATATTTTTCATTTACCATGTGATTTGTTTTCTTTACTCATTGATTATATATAAGTGTCTTGTTTAGTTTCCAAATAGTAGAGATTTTCTTATATGTCATACTGCTATTCATTTCTAATTTTTTCCATTGTGATGATCAGATAACAGGTTTTGAATGATTTCAAGCTTTTAAGATTTATTGAGACTTGTTTTGTGGCCCAGCATATGGTCTATCTTGGTAAATGCGTATGTGCACCTATTTTGTAGTTTGGGGTGTAGTGTTCTATTAAATATCAATTAGTGTTCAGATAACTTATGTTTTTACTGATTTTTGTGTCTAGTTATTTCAACTGCTGAGAACAGTTAAATTTCTAAGGATGATTAAGAAATTATTTGTCTCTCTTAACTCTATCAACTTTTTGAGACATTTTGATAGTCTTTAAGCAAATACATGCTTAAGATTGTTATGTCTTTCTGATGAATTGACCCTTTAATTATTATAAAAAGTCCCTCTTTTTCTCTGATAATATTTTTGTCTTCATGTTTTTTTTTTCTAACATTAGTAGGGCTGATCCAGTCTTCTGCTTACTGTTATACATGGTATATTTCTATCCATTTGTTTTTGGTCTATCTTTGTTAAAAGTGTGTTTCTCTTAGGCAAAGTATGATTTGGTCTTACTTACTCTTTTATCTTCTGGATAATCTCTGCCTTTTGATTGAAGTGTGCAGCCTATTAACATTTAATGTTATTATTAACATGGTTGAATTTAGGTCAGCCATGATTTGTTTTCTGTTTATCCCTCTATTCCTCTTGCCTTTTCCTGCATTCTTTTGGATTTTTGAAACTGTTATTTGAATTCCATTTTAGTATATTTTTTGGCCTTTTAGCTCTGTTACTTTGTTCTTATTTTGTAGTGGTTTCAATGGGGATTATAATATATATGTTGTAACATATGTAATATATGTTATATATATATAAATCCTTAAGTTTTCTATTTAAAACTAATATAGTAGTACTTCCTCTAGAATGTAGATACTTTGAAACTATATAGGCCAATTAATCCTCTTTTTAATGTCCTTTATGTTATAGTTGTCATATGTATAAAATCTACGTTGTAAACAGTACAAGGCAGTTATAATCTTATGTTAAGCAGTTATACACTTCTAAAGGAGTTAAGGAAAACAGGGGCACCTCAGTTATCCAATCAGTTGGGTGCCTGACACTTGATTTCAGCTCAGGTCATGATCGCAGGATTGTGGGATCAAGCTCCACGTTGGATTCCATCTGAGCATAGAGCTTGCTTGGGATTCTCTCTCTCTCTCTATCTCTCTCTCTCTCCAAAAATAAATAAAGATTTTTTTAAAAAGTTAAGGAAAATAAAATCATAATTTTATATCCATATATAACTAGTTTTTAAGCAAGTTTGTGATAATAGTTGTATAACTGTAAATTTAAAATCATTGAATATATACTTAAAACAGGTAATTTTATGCTATGATAAATTATACCTCAATAAAGCTGTTAAAAACAAAAATTGTAAATATTCTATCTGCTCAAGTGCTATTTCCCTTTGATTTATGATGATTATTTTAAAACCAGTCCATTAACCCAGTGTGGCTGTTTTAAGAAATCTTCCGTGGGACCAATCTGATTAGGCCAAGTGGAATCACAGAGTTTCTGGTTGAAGAAGTCCAGAGATTACACGGTTTCCTAGTGATACTTCTTTTTAAAAATGCATTTCTAATCTTTTGGCGTCCTCTTCCAGAATATAGGGTGTGGGAGGAGTTTCAGCACCACTCCCATAGGTCTGATGGGATGCACTCTTTCCCCTCTTCAAATAACTAACTAAATAAAAGTTATTTCCTTCTTAATCACTATAGAATATCAGAAACTTATAGACAGAGCAGAAGTAAATGCACTAATAGGTGGTTATCATTGGGTATATTTTCCTTTTTCCCTCTTTTTTCGTGTATGTTTTTTCCCCACCTTTATTGAGATAAAATAGACATATATGTAAGTTTCAGGTGTACAGTGTCATGATTTAATACATGTATATATTGCAGAATGGTTACCACAATATAGCTGGTTAATGTATTCATCCCCTCATGCTATTTTTTCTTAGCATTACCCATTAAATTTTCCTCTTATTATTAGAAATTCTTCATAAATATAATGTTTGAATCTCAAATCAATGATACAAGCTTAACTTTTACTTAATTTTAGGTTACTTCTAACTTCTTACTACTGTTTACTACATTATAGGGCATAAATCATAAGCAATTACTGAGTCAAAAGTATGGGCATCTTTAGACTCTTGTACATATTTGTAAACTGTCCATAGAACAGTTACATTGGTATACATTTTCATCACCAGTTTTGACAGTCTCTCATTTTTTTGCCTGAATTTTATAATCTCCTTTGCCAAAGTCAAATACTAAAAAAATGGTGTATCTTTATTTTAATTTGCATGTCATGAGTACTTCCATCTTTTGTCTAGTTTTGAGAGAAGATGGAAATACTCGTGACGTGCAAATAAAATTGTCTGGTTTTGAGAGAAGAGTTCTGAGCTACGTGAGATAATTTTAGAAAATATTCAAATGAGCCAATAATTAAAATGATACGTGCATACCCTAACGTTTATTTTAAGCTTGAAATACATATCTGTATATTTCTTTGATTTTTGAGTCAAGTTCTTTTCTTTGAGAATATGGGTTTGCTGTTTGGAGTGGAGTGTCCTGTTCCTGGCACGAACCACATCCATACTGCACTGTTTATAAGGTCCGATTGCATGACAACATTCGAAGCAAGCTGAATGTAGAGTCCCAGACTTTTATATTTTATTTCTTCTAGTATTTTGCATGTGTCCCACCTACATCAAAGTTGACAGCAGTTTTTAAGTAACTCATCTTCATTCAACTTAGTTTTCATGGAAGCAGCAGTACTCCTTCAGTCACTTTTCGTTATTTAGTAAAATGTATTGTCATCAAGTTCAACTGACATAAACAGGACACACACTTGCTTGATTCTTGGCGAACACACATTTCCACTGGTGGAAGTAGAAACAAGAGGTGGTGAGTACTAGCAAGTAGCTGGCTAGCCGGAACATACAAGGTATTCGATGGAGGGATTTGAGAAACACTGCTTAATCCACCAAGTTATTTAAATAGAAGCTGTTGTTTAGCAGACTTTCAGTTCTAATACTCTCCGAGACCAAAATTCACTCACAATGGGAGTAGAAATTAATCTTAATTCCTACTTATATCTTGCCTTCCCTCCTTTCCATTCTTGAATAGTTATTATGTGCCTTGTGCTGTGTTAAGTGCAATGACTAAAGAGATTAACAGTACACAGTTGCTGTTCTCAAGGAGCTGAAATCTGAAGCTGTATGGTACCGTCACTGTTGGTTTTCTGCTAGAAGGACCAGCCCAGGAGTATGAGCCGCACAAATGTGGAGGACAGAGCAGGATTACTTCACTCAGTCTGTCAGTGAGGAAGAATTTCCCGCTGAGGTTTGATCTTAAAGGGTGGATAGGAAGTAGGCTTTCAGAATAGGAAGGTCTAGCATGCACACTCTTACAAGGAAGATTAGCAAACTTCTGGATGTCTGCTGACCTGTTCAGAATTGCTGACCCGTTCTTTCATTTATTCATTCCTTCAGCAGTTGAAACTCTCACCCTGGTCTTCCTTCCTCCTTGCTTTGTGAGAGTGATTATCGCTTCTGAAAAGCCAGCATACCTCTAAGCAGCAGAAATGAATGCATATAAAAGCACAGTCTTATGCCCCATCTTCTCTGTCCTTCCTCACTCTCCCTAGAGATGTTATGAATCAATTCAGGGAAAGTACAAGAATGGGCACCATTTGTCGAACACTCATAATGTACCAGACATTTGCTTAGTGTTCTACATGTATTCTCATTGATTTCAACGCGTATTGCCACCCCTGTGAGGTAAGAATTAGGATCTCTGTGTGTAGAGCAGGGAACTGAACCTTGGATGTTCAGGCAAATTGCCAAAAACTTTACTGTTGGAATTGATGAACCTGAACTTGAGACCATGTTTCGCTAAGTCAGAAAGCCCATCTCTTAACTGCTGTGCCAAGATACATGTGATTGTGAGGAGAACTCACCCTAAATCACGGGAGAAAGTTTGGCTACTTTTTTCCAGAAGATTCTCCTAGACCATTATGTTTGAACATCCAAAGATAATTGAAAAATTGTGTTGAGGTTTAATTAAGTCATTGATACTTATGTAACTCATATTAAATTCAAATTCTGTGAATTTTTTTCTTATTAGGTTATAGTTCCCATAAGACCTGCCAGTCGATCAAAATGCAAAGAAAGCTTCCACCATCCCTATGTCCTCCTTCCGCCACTCACCCCACTTCTCTCTCATTAGAGTGCGGATGATTAGCGCCCTGACCAAGACTGCAAATCCTTAGCAGTCTGCTAAAAATGCCTTCCTTATCCAGCCTCCAGTGTATAATCTGACTTACATCACCTTTCTGGCTACAGCTGTCCTTTTAGCTTGTGCCCTGGCAATCCCCCTTTACCTCAGCCGCACTCCCAACCCTCCAGCCCCACGCCACCGCCACCCCACAGCTGGAAACACACACAAATACATCTCCATGCTCTAGTTTCATTAAACTCGAAATTCCATAAAAATACTTTTTTTTTTTTTTAATTGCTATGCCTTTGCTCTGGTTAGTCCAGCGCCCTTCCCACTCATCTTCTGTTATCAACCTGGGGAAATCCCGCTTATCCCTCAAGGGCCAACTTAAACGTCACCTTCTCTGTGAAGCTCTCCCTTCCCCCTTCCCCAGAAGAGGCAGTGTTTGTCACCTCTCTTCTGACTCTTTTTTTTTTTTTTTAATTTTTTTTTTAACGTTTATTTATTCTTGAGAGACATAGAGACAGAGGAGGGGCAGAGAGAGAGGGAGACACAGAATCTGAAGCAGGCTCCAGGCTCTGAGCTGTCAGCACAGAGCCCGATGCGGGGCTCGAACTCACAGACCATGAGATCATGACCTGAGCTGAAGTTGGCCGCCTAACCAACTGAGCCACCCAGGCGCCCCTCTTCTGACTCTTAAAGCATTCTGTTTATTCCTTTGGTGGAGCCCTTGACACAGTTCGTTTTCTATCTCTTTCTGTCTGTTTCCCCCGCTCCTGAATGGGAGCTCCTAGGTTAGAGCATTATTCGTCTTTGCCCCTCAGTGCCCACGTGTAGTAGTTTCTTAATGGTCGTGCTGAATCGTTACTGACATGGATAATAACCCTTATTAAGTGCATCCTCTATCTCAGGCACCGTGCTTGATGTTTATACATATATATTGCCGTGTTTAATCCTCATACTCATCGTACATTGCCTTACCCCTGTTTTGCAAAGTAGGAAACTAAAGTTTAGTAAGGCAAAATAACTTGACCAAGGTGACACAAGTGGGCGGAGTCAAGATTTAGCGTCTGTCTCCAGAGTTCATTCCTTTATACCGACAGAAACGGTCAAACCGATAAGTTCCCTGGAGAGTTCCCAACAACTAGGAGATAGATTCTCTATTGAAACCAACCCTGAGTGGCTAAAAAGCATGTAAAATACCCTGTCACCTCCCAAGGATGAGCCTCGGAAAAGGCTTGAGAGTCATTTGAAAAGTTTTATTTGATCACAAGAAGAGGCTCAAAGACCTCTGTTCTGATCATCCCTGGTAAAGTTAGGTTCAGAGAACGTGATCCCCGGACAAATAACCGTCTCACACTGTTTTCGCAGACAGTGATGAGCAAAGGAGAAGAGCCGGTGTTGGGCTGAAGGGCGTTGTGGATCATCAAATGCCAGAGCTACCCTTTTACAAAGGAGAAGACCGAAGGTCCAGCTTCATTAATTAACTTGCCCAAGGGCACATAACTAATAAATACTGGAGCTTGGCCTAGATTCCCGGTTTTCTGAGTCTCAGTTCAGTGCCCTCTCTACCGTAGTGTGCTCTTTATTAGAGTTGCTATGTTCATGTTTGGAGAAAAAGTCCTGGACCAAGGCAGAAATGAGTCTTTGAAGGAAACAGCTTGATGCCTTTGGAGCTGGTCAGCTTTTGCCTAAGACCTGCTGCTATTTTTGGGCTCTTGGTTTGCTCAGAACTAAATACTGCCAGCCATACAAATAAGAAGGCAAGGCTATTATTTAGGCCTCCTAGGTCTGTGCATTCACTTACCTGCTTGCAAGGGCAAATTACCAGTTCATCTCTGCCGGGCACTTCGAGCATAGGATTATATTAGCCCTTGTCTTAGCCTTTGGACATCTACTGGTGTGTCTCTGTTGAAATAAACACACGAGCCATGCTCTGTTGAAATAAACACACGAGGTTGCCACAGGAGAGGGAAAAGAATGAAATCTAAATCTGTCCCTACCAATGCCGATTTCTAATGCTGTTTCTTTCTGTTTCTTTCAGGGTGATGAGGAAGGACCCAGGTAAGATCACATTATTGCTGCTTGTCTCTTCTCAGCAATGAAGTAGAGTGACATTCGTGGCCTTTTAATGCCCCATGAAATATGGACAGCCAAAGAACAGCACAGAAAAGGGATCAACATCGTAAGCCAGGGCTTTGAAGATCTTATTTTGTAAGACTCCCACCTCCCTCCCCATCTATGCCATTTCCTGCCTGTAACCTTCAGATAAAGAGAGACTTTAAAATATGTAATGACAGTAACTTCGAATACCTTGTTAAGAAGAGTAGGCACTATATTTGAATGGTAATTAGGCAATCAGGTGGACTGCCTAGATAAACTTTTGCATTGTTCTTTCTTGATTGAAACTGGATTGCTTTTTTTTTTTTTTTAATGTCTCTGGATCCAGTAGTCTTTATTTCTGACGTATAACATCTTTGTGTCCGACTATAGACACCTATACCATGAATCCTATGGCATTATGGATCTTTGTTTAGGAAAAAAAATTGATCCTTTCTGCTTCTGTATCACCAAATCATGAGATTTGAAAGCGTGTTTCATTATTGTCTCAGCTTTGAAGTGAATCTGGAATTTGGTTTACTTCCCCCTGCTGTCCTGCTGCTCAGATGGTGAGAACGGGCTCTCGGAGATGCTGCAGCTTTGCCATCGACACAGTTGAGGGGCTTTTGTGCAAAGTAAAATACAATGTGCAGTTCAAGCTTTAGTCTTAGCAGAAGTGCCCCTTTTTTCAGATGAGCTTTGAAGCTCCCGATGTATGAACCTAGGGTTCCTCAAAACTTAGTTTGACAATCACTTATCTAGTTCAAATTTCTCATTGAAAGAAGCCAAATGACTTGTCCAAGTTACCTTACCGGAACCAGCATTCAGTCCTTCCTTGGTTTCGTTGATAAACCAACAAAGTTTCTTCTTTTTTCTTTTTCTGTCCCCACATCCTGGGCCTCTTCCTTGGTGCCATGTTACCCCACATCTGTCCGGTGCTTCGGAACTGTGGTTCTCAGCCTAGATCTAGTTCCTTGTCTACTGTGGCTAAAGCCACAGGGGTCCTAGCTTTAAAACTGCAGAGCCTCAGGGAATTTCTTCAAACTCCTCTTCCAGTCATTCTCAGGAACAGACTCCCTCTGTGTTGTGGTTCATTTATTTCTTCCATCCCTCCCTGCTTCCCTCCTTCCCTCCTTCCCTCCCTCCCTGCTTCCCTCCTTCCCTCCTTCCCTCCCTCCCTGCTTCCCTGCTTCCCTCCTTCCCTCTTTCCCTCCCTTTCTTTTCTTATGACCTACTATGTGTCAGGCACTGTGCTGTATACTGGGTATACAGTAATAACTAAGACATGGTTCCTGTCCTTGCTGGAGAAACAAGCATATAGTCGGGCCCTTGTACTGTGAGAGAAGTGCTACGATTAAGAGAAGTTTAGGCCGCTTTAGACGGCTCCTAACTCAGACTTGGAGGATAAGGGAAGGCTTTGCGGAAAAGGGCATATGTGAACGGAGCTCTGAAAGATGAGAAGGCAGGCAAGGGAGGAGGAGGGGGTAGGGTTGTTCTAGGTAGAGGGAACAACTTGTGGAAAAGCTCTAGACGAGAAGGGTGGAGGAAAGGAAGCAGAATCCAGATCAGTTAGGGCCTTAGAGGCCTCCTAAGTATTTGAGCACTAGCTTGCGGGCAGTGGGAAAGCATTAAAGAATTGTAAAGGGGAATCCACCCGAATAGATTTGCATTTTAGAAGTCCCCCCTGCATGCCTGAATTGGAAGTGGATTAACACCAGAGTAGTGGTGATGGGAGTCTAAATCCACATCTTCTCTAGTTCTTGACCAGGTTTTTACCATTTTGCATAGACCTTTGGTTTCAGCAGACTCTAAATTATCTCCTTAGCACTCTATCTCTCCTACTCTCAAGACTAGCTCTGGGTCCTTAAAATCCAGGCCCAGTACAGCCCTGGACCTTCTTCGTCCCCAGAAAGAGTGTTCAGACAAAACCAGTATCATGACCATGCCTTAGCAGAGGTAATGTGGTTTGAGGGGCCTGATGAGGGTGAATACACTCATTTTTATGGGTTCATGTCAGAGTCACGCGGACTAGAGGACTACAGGGACCTTATGAAGAGATTAACTCACTTCAGAGATACTATTTAGCGTGATACTGATTGTAGACTTTAATTGCAGATACCTTCCTGTCTTTTGACAAGATAGTCGGGAAGCGTAGTTTCTTTACTGGCAGCCAAGATGTCAAGCTGTCTCCATTAAGCCAGGCTGTCATGGATGTCAGCAGGGGTTCTGTTGGACCGGGACTTGACAGAACCCTTTTTTGGTATGATGAGCACTTGGAGAACATGTTCCGACTTGGCAGAAAGAGGAGAGAAGAGTCAAATTTTCCTTTTAAACTTTAAATTTATACTTGTTAGTTCCATTCAGTTTGTGTTGAACTACCATTTGGCTCAGTTAATTCCAATTAACACTTCAGGGCAGATTGCCTTTGATCTGGAATTTCTCTCATTTGTGATACACACTTTACCATCCTAACAAGCCAAACAGGGTTTCCTTCCAAAGGCTTCTGTGCTGCTGACAGTATTACATGGGAGTTTGAGTGTGAGGAGGACAGAGAGGAAGTGCGGGTCTGCCTGCACAGGGGACGGAAGAGGACTGAACCGGGAGGCTCTGGTACAGGTCTCTTGGAGGATGATACCTGTGTCTCCTTTGCTGGCGTTCTTTCCACACAGTCGCTTCCCCGCTGTCCGCACAGAAGTCCGGCCGCTCTCCACGGTGGCAGCGACAAAGGAGATTTCCTGTCCTGTTGGAACATAGGTGTCTACAGCAGAGCCATGTGTGCTGGGGTCTCCCTGCCTTCTTTCCTCCCTTCCGTTTGAGTCCCCAAGCCATCTGACCTGACGTGTCTCACTCAGTATCATGCTTTTGGCCCTCTCTGTTCCTTGCCCTGCATTTTATTGTGTAGTCGTCCTGCTAATTAATAACAATAATAATCATAGCTGTCGCTTATCGAAGGTTACCGTGTACAGTGTCTTATATATATATCCTCATTTAATCCTCACGTAAAGCCTTTGATGTGGTTATTCTCTCACTCGTAAAATGAGGAAATTAATGCTCAGAAGGATGAAGTTGCCCTAGATCCCAGAGCGAGTAAGTCGCAGAGCTAGGATTTGAATCCAGTCTGGCTTCAGGGTTCAAGTCCTCCGCCACCATTTGGACTCTCTGCTGTCATCCGCCAGCACACTGCTTTCCCCCCCTGCAAGCTGTGAAAACCCGGAGGCTTCACGCCCACTCCTCAGAGGATCACTTGGCTCTCATTCCTCTGACCTGGGAGGTCTTACTTGGCTTTGACATTGAATTGCTGGGGCCTCTGTTTTCTGCAAGCTACCTGTCCTCTCCTTAGCCTCTGTCATTCTAAAGGAATATTTCTTCATCTTACCCGCACACAGTGCCCTTTCAGGGTCAGCCGCAAAGCGGGGCCCCTTCGGACTCCCTGTGGAGCAGGCAGCCAGGCCTTCCGTGACACCCCCACCGCCTGCAGAACTCGCTGCATGTTGCCCCTGCATCTGGTGGCTTACTCCTCAAATCCATGCTACAGCCACGTCGGTGGTGAGGATCCTTGGAGGGTGTGGAGGGACAGAGGTGCTCATGTGTACACCACGGATATTAACTGCTGTGGAGTCATCTTTGAAGCGCGGAGTGTTTTTTTTTTTCCCAAGTAAAAAAAGCAATTTACACTTTTGGCAGCAATTTTCTGTCTTCTCTGTGCTATTATGGGAGATCTTGTGTTCACTCCCTCACAGATCGGCTCCTCAGCTCCTGCTGGGGCCCGCTGAGAAGTAATATATATTCCAGGAGAGGGGGTGGCAATAGTTGCTGCTGCCTTAAAGCTGTTTTGTGGTGGGAGGAAGTCAGAGAGGGAAGGACCCCGAAACTCTTGTGCTCGGAGGAAAAAGGAGCAAGATCAATATTAAATCTTGATTTGCTATTGAGATGTTCTGTGATTTTTTTTAACTTAGAGGAAAATGGCTTTTTAATAGTAACAACCATATTTGGGACTTCTGTAGAATTTCTCATCTTCAGAGCTGGCTCTTATTCAGGCAAAAAGCTCCCGCTGAGATAGATCAGTGTGAATCTGACCCATGCTGATTCCGTGATCAAACAGGCAGCGGGTTCTGAAGGAGTGGGAGCTCAAGGAGAGCAAGCAGACCTGCCTTCTATTCTGGCCTGCCTGAGACTGACTGTGTGACCTTGGGCTAGTCATTCAGCCTCACTGCCTCTGTGTAGTCTGTTTTTATTTCTCTGTAAACACTAGCCTTTCTCTCCCCTGCTCCCCACCCAGTTTTTTGGGAATGTGGTTGTGTGAAGAAAGACAGTCTTATATCACATACGGAGTGGAAAGAATCTGCTTCTTATAGATTCTGTAATTTTGCAGATTTTTAAAAAAAAATCTCAATTTTGTCTCTTTAAAAATTGTCTTGGGGCTGTATACAAAGTACTCTTCCCCGCCCCCCAAATAATAACCATATATTCTTAGACATGACATCTCTCCTCTTGACAACTTCGTTTGTAGGGATAAAAGGGAACTAAATCAGTAATACACTTACGTTTCTTTTGTCCTCTGATTGCAAATTTATGATTTGGGTTTTGCATTGTCTTCATTTCAGAACACCTAGCTAGAAGCCAAAGAAAATGGCTCAGATACTTGTGCCATGGGGTGGAGTGGTCAGGGCTGTTTATTATACAGAAGTGGGGTCCCGGCGTCCAAGCTGGCCTTTGCGTAGAGAATCTCTTAACTGTCACATTTCCCTGTCACAGAACCTGGGTTGACTTTGCTTTTCCCTGCTGATGTGGATTGTTTATCCTCTACTCGCCCAGGTGAGGGATGGAGCTCTGCTGTGCATTGTGCTGCCTCTCGGTAATAAAAGGAAAACTCCCTTGCTAATGTAATTGATTTTCAGATATTTACCCGTGATAGTAGCTTTATTTTATTTTATGCGTATTGGTATATAACCGGAGAATCCAGGCACAGCTGGAAAATTCAGCCAGGGTGCCTCTAGTTTCCCTCCAACTGCGTCACACTAGAAATGCTGGCCAGGAGCGGCTGCCTGCCTTTTCTGGCTGCATAATGCTAACAACAACAAGAGCCCCAGTAGGAAGGGTCCCAGGTGTCCCTTTGCATGCTGTGGTTTTACCTGAAACATTTACTTATGTTACCTCATTTGTTCCTCAGATCAGCCCTCATAGGTGGCTAATACATTATCCAGAGCTGCAGAGAGGTTATACGTGCGTGAGGTGGCACAGCTAAAAGGCGGTAGAACCGGTATTCAGACTCCAGTGGTCTGACTCGAGCGTGTGGACTTTTAACCACTGCACCGCCACAGTGCTCTGTGATAAGTACGTGGGGTGTAGCGTAGGGTACAGCCGACACAGAACAGAGAATCAGAAAAGATAGCGTTTGTGCTGGACTTTGAAGAATGGGTAGGGGCAGGCTTTTCCAGCATTTGTTTCCTTGGTGAGTACATGTCTCCTTCCCCTCTGGTCCCATCAGTTCTATTTAAAGGAAAGTGAGAGGGTAGAAAGGCCCTCCAAGCAGAGGGACTAGCGTGTCTCAAGACTCAGAGGAAAAAATGCATGTGCTGTGTGGGGAATGGTGAGCGACTGCGTGACGGGACTGTGGCGGGAGGTGGGACTAGAAAACGGTGGGTTCATGTTGTAGAGGGTCTCGTGTGCTCTGCTGAGGGGCCAGAAGGTTTGAATGACCGCTTTGCCCTTTATGTAGAAGAAACGGACAGACTTCTAAACCTTGCGGGTCTCTCCTCATAGTTGTATCTCGCAGTTTGTCATGGGTAAATTGTTTGCTCCCTTGTGCCTCAGTTTCCCCATCAAAATAGCACATCCTGTTATACTTAAAAGACAAGTGTTCTGTGAAGCATTGAAAGTGTTCTTTTGGGTTTCTTTTTTTAGATGGAAAAACAAGCAGCTGAGCTAAAGTAGCTGAAGAGGGAAATTGTTTGTTTGATTTGTATCTTATAACCCTATTTTGACAGCTCCTGCCTTCCTCAAACTTAAAATCAGGTTTGGAAAGTAGTAGTCTAGTTCCAAATTGATAGAGAAAAGGAATATTAAAGCCCCAACATTTTCCAAAGAGATTTCAGACTAGAGATGCTTTTTAAAACCTAGTCAAAGAATCAGATCGATGTCACATTTGTTCCTGGGTTAGATCCGTGCTAAAGAGTCTGGCTGGAGCCGACTTCTCTTCTTCCTTGTTTGTCTTCAGAGCCATTTTGGACCAGCTTTAAAACATAATCCGTTTGAGGAAGTCACAAAACTCTAGTCTGTATTTTAAGAACAACTAAATTGCACGTCGTTGCTCGTGCCCCCTCCCCTGGGGCAGCCACGGCAAAATTGTTGTTAGTGGTGTCTTTTTCATTTTAGGAGAAACCTGCTAGGCTCTAGCATCTTCTCACTTCCTCCCAGTGAGAGGCATGCAAGAGGTCAATAATTGCATTTTCCCAACAGCTTCCAAGGATCCTTCCTTTTTTTGTAGCCTCGTGTGCCTGAACCGCATTCACCTCTTTACCCAGAAACCCACAGCCGGCACCCATAATAGATGCTGGGAGCAGAAGCTGGTGTGTTTTGTGATTTGGTTTGTTGTTTTTTTTCTTTTCTCCTTTAAAGATGATGTGTAGTTAAGAGTTAATAAGCGTAGGTCTCTTTAAAACTAGAACCCAGGGAGGTAGCTTCAGAACATTAAGAGAGGTGGCCAACGGCCGAGATGAAACTTGGGTACCCTAAATGGTGAGGTTTTTCCCAGGGACCAGCGTTCATGTATGTTCCTGTTTGGACCTAGGACCTAACTATGAGAGGGCGTATGTTCATAAAAGAAATACTTCCTTAGCCACAAGCAGGGGTTTCAGGGAAGAAAAGCACCTTCTTACAGAAATGTCTCATTCTCCCCACTCTTTAGCACCACTGCCAATTGTTAGCCGTAGGTTGTGGTGTGGTTGTGAAACAGAAAAGCATTTGTTTCCTTGGTGAGTACATGTCTCCTTCCCCCGGTCCCATCAGTTCTATGTAAAGGAAAGTGAGACTGAGCCTGAGGAGCACAGCCCAGAGGAGGAGGGGCCGTGGCAATTGCAGCAAAGGTGGGAGAGACGCATCTCTCAGCTGCCCCCCGGCTGCTAGACGCGTCTTGGTGGAGTTGCAGTGGGGCGGTGTGCGGTCCCCCGCACCTGAACAGGTACTGCCACCTGAGAGCCAGTGAGAGGCGGCCAAGCTGCCAGCTCTGCCGGCCGTCCGCGCTTGTCCTGGGCTGGGAGCCGCTCAGCAGCCGTAGTGCTGCCTGCTTATGTGCTTCGGCGCCGAACGTTAAACAGGAGCTAGATCCACATAGCGTACTCAGGGCTTGCAAACAGCTTGTGAGGTAGAGGCATTCTGTTCTTTTTACAGAGGAGGAAATTGATATTATAAGAAGTTACATGATTAAGCCATGGTCACGCTGTCCGAAAGTGAGTTCACCAGGATTGGAACCCAGATCTGTCAGGCTGAAAATTCTGTGCTTTCAAACGACTGCACCATGCTGCCTTTCTCAGGAGATGCGAGATTCGTATCTTCCAACGTCGTGGCTGGGAGTAAGTGACAAGGCAGCAGGGGTTTGGCATTTTCATCAGAAAAATTTTTCATTTTCTTTGTTGAATGGCAACAAGCAGTTTGCCTGAGATGGAAGTCGAGGTGGAGCCTGCCAGGAAACAGCCTGAGGGAGAACGAACCAGAACTTCTCTCCCCAGGCAGGTAAACAGGAGTTTACTCCCTGGCTTTTGTGGAGCCAGCAACTGCCATCCCCTCTTCTGAAAGAGCCACTGTTCACCCAGTGGCAGGTGCAGGCCAACTGTTGTCATGGCAACGGCAGGAGAGGCGAGCATGTTTAATTCCAGAACTGATAATTAACTGGGGGGTGGGGAGGGGGGCAGGGAGAGAAATGGGGGGATAATTGTTTCAGGAGGGAAAACTTAGCAATTACGAGCAAGCTGCATAGATGAAAAGGCCAGACACAGATGCCCCTAGAATTCAGTGCTCATCCCCTCTGGTTAGGAAGTTTCGATAAACTGAAGTGAAGGGTCAAGTCCCCAGCCAACCAAGACACTTGAAGGAACTAGCTGAGGAAAGAAGAATGTTATATAGGCTGGGAAGAGGAATGCAGGGGGTCGGATGAATGACTCCCCTACATGACGGCACCTATCCAAAAGCACTCCAGAAGTGCTGTCTGAACTCTGCGGGGAGAGCTGTGCTGGGGGAGAAAACAGGGCCCATAGAGCACACCTGTTTGGAGTTTGTACTTCTGTGCACGGAATGAGGAGACTGGCTTAATAGAGAGTAAAAGGAAGGCTCGTAGAGACGAGGCACTCGATCACTGTGGCTGTTAGTCTAGGAGCCCTCAGAGATGGTGATATTGAAAGTAAGCTAAGCATTCCACGTGAATTATCCATCTCATTTAATCCTTACGGCAGCCTAGCATGAAGGTGTTTATTCTTCTCATATCAGACTTCGATACATTCAATACCTCGCCCAAGGTCGCAGAGCCTTTAACTCACTGTGCTGAATCCTATTGTCCTATTGATTTGTATTTATAAAATAAAACCTATATTACTCTATAGGGAAGAATGAGACTTAAGTAGATATGAACATTACAGTAAAAAGGAAAATAATTTTTTTTAGTAGAGGTAAGATAAGCTACAAAATAAAAATTACTGAATGAGGAATATTGGAGAATGTCCTGTCGTGCTTCTGAGGTCTGTCACACTCCTAGCTCACAGACTAACCCTGTGTCTCCAGTTCTGATCAGGGGAAGAAGTGTGAGTCATGATTCTTTCCTAACTTGTTCTGTTTTTTTTTTAAGTTTATTTTTTTTTTACAAACGTGGGGGTCAAATTCTTGGCCCCAAGATCAAGAGTCACATGCTCTCCTGACTGAGCCAGACTGGCACCCCAATGATGTACTTTTTTGAGAGAGAGAGAGAGAGAGAGAGCAAGAGAGAGTGGGCACACACAGGTGGGCTAGGGACAGAGGGAGAGATGGAGAATCTGAAGCAGGCTCCACACCCAGTGCAGAACCCAATGCATCTTCCTGTGAGTGAGTGAGTGAGTGAGTGTGTGTGTGTGTGTGTGTGTGTGTGTGTGTGAGGGGGGGGGGTGGTAGGTGGAGAGGTAGAAAGGACCAGGGAGAGAGAAATTTTAATTTAAAATGATGAGTCTCAGGGGCACCTGGCTGGCTTAGTTGGTAGAGCATGCAACTCTTGATCTCAGGGTCATGAGTTTGAGCCCCACGTTGGGTGTAGAAATTACTTAAAAAACAACTAACGTGATGAACCTCAGTGGAAAGAGAAACATAACATTTATCCAGAAGTATCTGCAAAGCACCTACTTTCTTCCAGGTATTGTCTTTGGTGCTAGGAGTACAGTTGTCAACAAAACATACAAGGTCTATGTCCTCAACGAGGTTATATTCTAGACTCTCAAGTAAGGAATGAGAAACGAAAGTGTTATATAATTTAAAAACACATTTTAAAGAAATCCATTAGCTTCTCTCCTAAAACCAATTATAGGAAATAAAGCTTGTCCAGTCCTTCTGGCTGGGAGGAAAATATGCCGAAGATGGAATGAAAGAGAAGTAGAGGTTGATAATCACTACTTAAAACTATGAGCTTCCCTCGATTTTCCAGAAGTTTGACAAACTCTAATAGGTTGATGTTGCCTTTGTAAGTGAAACAATTAATATCAAAATTTGGGAGTTCGACTGACACAATAATTATGCTGGAAAATGTAGTTTTGCCTGCATAATAGCGGTGGGATTATTTCAAGGAGATCTCATTAATGTGCTGCTCATCAACAAAGAGCAGCGTGACCTTTCTCTTATTAAATTAGTACAGGGTCAAGATGCAAAAGGCTGTGGGAACAATTCTCCGTCTTTTGTTCTAAGAAAATAAATTAAGCACTGTCTAGAAGTCTAGATATGGAAATTGAAATCATTGAAGACAGAAAAACAGTGTGGCCACTCATACTGAAATCAACATAACCTTCTTTCCTTTCTGCAAGTTTTCTTCCTTTATCCATTTATTTAACAGATTTTACCAAGTATCTACTATGTACCAGGCAGTGCTAGACGTGGGAGCCATAGGAAGTCAAAATCAAAAACAGCCGTTGTTTACATAAACGATCGTTCTCTCCTCCCCATTTCAGAGGCATACATCTATTCTGTCTGCTCAGCTCTCTTGCAAGCTTAAAGAATCAGCAGGCTGTTAAAAAAAAATGCGTGTCATGTGCAATTGTCAATGGAAGTCCCCCAATGCAAGGCTTCCCGGATACAGCGGACTGGACACTAATCTGAGTCTTTGACTTACTCTTCTAAAGTAGGGGTCCATGTCCGGTAAGCGTGGAATGTGCTACCTCTTTACCCACATCGTGGAGTTCCACGAGTACCACGGTGTGATGAAGAGTTCCCGCAGCCTCGTGATCATGAGCCCTGCCTCTTTGTTTAACCCGGCGCTCCCAAACTGATGGATTAGAAGGCTCTTTTAGCTCCTGTCACATAGCCATCCCCTAGCACCAGTGTTCCTCACCTGGAGGAATGGAGCTCGGTCTCCACTAGACGCTGAGACCTGAGGCTGACGATTGGCTGCTCAAAAAGAGGGCATGAGACCTTAGGCAATATATCAAGAGTGCACCTCTCTCAGGCTGAAATCTCCCCCTACTGTACTTCACGTCAAATAACGGGGACTTCTGGACTGTTATCATTCATGTGATTTATTTCCCGTACAATTGGAAGTGTAGTTATCAGGGGTACAAATAATTGAAGCTGATATACATTCCAGGGAAAAAGAAGCCTAGAAAAGGCCACTGGGATACATTTTTCTAATTGACGTGAAAAAAAAAAAAAAAACCTGGATGTCCATAATTCCATTAAAATTAAGATATCCATCATAAATAATTTTTTTGTTCTTTTCATCTTAATGTAATTTCTTTCACCTTTTAACAACAAAAACAAAGTTGTGATACCCGTGTATACCAAGCACCCAGCACCTTGCCTAGTAGAGTAGATGCCTAAATATTGGTTGAGTGATGGAATGAATGAAAAAGACAATGGTAAGGAACATTACTGAACACAGAATAATGCAGACAAGGTCATTGTTTGTTTGTTTGTTTTAAATATTCATTTATTTTTGATAGAGCATGAGCGGAGAAGGAGCAGAAAGAGAGGGGAACAGAGGATCTGAAGCAGGCTCTGTGCTGACAGCAGCCAGCCCGATGCGGGGCTCGAACTCACAAACCGAGATCATGCCCTGAGCCAAAGTCGAACACTCAGCCAAACTGAGCCACCCAGGTGCCCCTGTTTGTTTGTTTTAAGTCAGTGTATAAAGTAGGCCTGTCCTGTTATCACATGATGGTGCCTCTTACATCCAGTAGCAGTCATGCCAGTCGGAGTTGGGGAGGAACTAAGAAAATAACATACATAAAAGTATTTTGCACGCTGTTAGGTACTGCACCCAGGGAATAGTTGTGTTTTTTTATTTCACCAATGATTATGGAAGTGCTCAGCCTTCTGTTTTAGAAATTTCCCTGATATGACCAAGCACTGACGCCAAATGGATTATACGTCAGGATCACAGTATTTTCATTTAAAGGCCCAAGAGACGTGGGCAACGGGACTAAGCTGTCAGGCGTTCGGGAGAACCTCTGCCCCTCCGCTTTCTCCTCAGCCGTCTAGGGGCACCTCTCTGTATTGAGGATCAAGTGAGAATATGTGTGAATGGTAGGATGGAAGATGCAGGTAAGAAATGAGAATGGTGCTCTGTGCCCGTCAGAAGTATAAAGCTCTAAGCAAGCACGATAGGACTGGATGGTAGGAAGTGAGGTCTTCGTATAATGGTATTTATTAAGACATAATTGTGTTTACAACTTGAGGTTTATATATGAGTCATTTAAATAAACACCAGGATAAATAAGTAAACATTTACCAGAAGTAATGAAGGAAACCAGAAAATTGCCCTTGATTCGCTCACCACCATTACAACTTACAGGGTGCACACAGGCATCTCATTTCCGTGTTCCTGAAGCCTGAGAGGTGGTTTTGCTGTCCTCACATTAGAGATTGAGGGAACTGAGGGAGAGCAAGTGGCTTGTCCAGGGTCTCCCAGCTAGAGCTGGTAGTGACCGAGAGTCCGCCCTGTTGGAAGTAAGGCCTTCTTGTTCTGTATTCTGTATCTTTGCTCTCACAGCTACTTTGGTTCAAAAGATAATTCTTGTTTTCTCCTCCCTCTCCAATGTGCTTCTGCCCTTGACTTCACCTTCTCAGCTAATGGCATCATCATATCTCAAGGCAGTAACTTAATAATATTCAATATCTCTCTTTTCTTCACACTCCATATCAAATTAGTCAGCAGATCCTGTCAGATTTGCCCTCAAGTATACATCAAATCCAAGGACTTCTCACCACCACCAGCCCATCTCCTGGTCCAACCAGATCCTTTCTCTCCAAGAATCCGCCTGCCTTCCCCTTGTGGCCGTGCTTCTCTATCCTTCCCCTCCACCTCCAACTGCATCCCTCACACAGAGCCTACAGTGGTCTTCTAGAATACGAAGATCATGCAGTTGTCCATTCAGAGTGACCCGTATGAGTTCTGCCGCGTCTGGAATTTGCTTCAGAGGAACTGGGGGAAAGGGAGCTGGTACCGTCACCCAAGATGTGGCTCCCACCTGCCTCTCCATCTCCACACACCTGCCACTCACCCCATGGCTCGCTTTAACTGCACTTCATTCTTACTCTTCTTCTGGCTTCAGGGCCTCCGTGTGGTGTTCATTCTGCCTGAATGTTCATCCCCAGACCTTCACACAGAGCTCACCTCTCACCTTACGTAGGCCTCTGCTGAACTATTACCTCTTGAGACCGCCATTCCTTACCCAGCTTTGGGTTTCTGCACATACTTATGAATATGATGAAAATACATCATGTGTGTAACTGATAATTTTCTTTCTTCCTCATTACACAATAAGGGTCATGAGGTTTTAAAAGCCTTGCCTTTCTCACCACTTCATTCTCAGTGCCTAGAATGTCCTACGCACACAGTTAAGCTTTTGAATGAATAAATAGCTCTGCAAAATCCATTTTGTGAATTGTGGAGGGAACGCTGGTTTGGAATAGGAGACTCTTAGATTCACGGGAAGGCATTCTCAGGCTGTCACCTTGGTGGCCATTTACCTTCAGCTGTTTTTGGTGAATCTGCTTTGCTATCCACAAAACGCCACAGAATGAGGATAAGAAGGTCATAGAATTTGGGGTGGGAGGAGTGGGTAGAGACGAAATGAGCAAATGTATATGCATCCTCTGAAAAGCCGGAAGAGGAAGCCCTTATGTGACTTTCAGAGCTCTAGAGTTCTGTACCTATAAGGCTTGGCAGAGACTGTTCTGGCAATGTTAAAGCCGTAAGCCTAGGCCCTCTCCTTCATCCTCAAACCCTGCCTAAAGAACACCTTGCCCAAGCCACAGGGTTCCCAAATGGTGATGCAAAATAGTGCTTATGCGTCATACTTTTTGCTTACAACCCACTAATACTAAAGTACTAGTGGCAGTTTTCCTTACACGGGCCACCTTAATGATAGGAAAGCCTTCTCTCGATCATATTCAGTCTTGTTTTGTTTCTCTGAACATGTCCGTGTTTAAAAAATTGAGTAACTCTGTCGTTTCTCAGACTGGATCTAACCTTTGTGCCATTTGAAACGGAAAGCCTCATCCTCTGCAGTTACCAAATTGATTTAAAGGAACGGACCCTCCTGTGGTAAACACTGTGTGTCGACACCGCAGGTGACTAGGACTCCTTTCAGACACCCATACCCTGCTGTCTCCCTGCCCCTGGACACTCAGCCTTAATGTGGTCCTAGTGGTTCTAGCCTCCTCCTCCCCGTATCCCCTCTGAGGGACCGTCTCGCTTCTCCTCTGACCAGCCTAGGCACTCGTCATCCTGAACCATTTCTTTCTCAATAGAAGCTGACCGGTAATGCAGTGAATCTCTAGTTACTGTAAGTTGTGCTGACACTTTTAGCATGAATCCTGCGGCAATGAAGGTCCTCACCAAATAAATAAAACCTAGCTGTTCACATAAAAGGACAGCGGGATGATTTGTTAGTAAAAGGAAGGAGTGGACTGTTCCCAGAGCCTAAGCTGCTCCTGCCAGCACCCCCAGATTGAGGGGAAGAGTATAAATCAGGAGGAACCGTTAACCTGCTTCTGGAACAGGCTCTGACTGGGACAGACTGTAGTACCAAGAGGAGTTTCAGTTTTACCCTGTACCGCCTCTACCTTTCCTGCAAGATCCAACTCCGTTCCTTCTTCCTCAAATCCTCCTTTGATCCTCTAGTTTTGCTGGTTCATTTCTGGATATACCACTTTCTCCTCCATTTTGTAATTCTGTGTATGCCATGTCACACCAGCAGCCTGTGAGCTTTGGAATGGCAGCATCTGTACTCAATTTTTCTTTCTCAGGAAATCCTAGCTGGTCTGTTCCACTTTTCGCTGATGATATACATGAGCGATATTTTGCCACTTTCCAGACTTGGAAAATGACTGACCAGACTGGTGAGCCCTTGGCCATTCCTTGAATAATAACGATCATGGCCATAATAGCTGACACTGAGTGAGGGCTTACTGTGTGCCAGGCACTGTTCTAAGGGTGTTAAGTGTCATGATTTCATTTAATTCTTACAGTAGCCCCTTAGGGGTGGAGGCTGTTACCGTCCCCATTTTCCAGATAAGGAAAATTAAACATGGAAAGATTGGATAATTTGTCCAAGGTCACACAGCCAGTAAATGGGAGAGAACTAAAGTTTGAACCAGAGCCATCTGGACAGCCACCTGTCTCCACTGCCTTCTCAAATCACCATTGTAGGCTTGCACTGAAATAAACAAAAATTTTAAATATTTCGTAAATAAATATTAAAATGAAATTTCTGCCATGCACATCTGCTCTAATCAGGGGTTTTAACCTAATTATTCAAGGCTAGTTTCTTTGCCGTTTTCACTTAAAGCTTCACACTTGCTCTGTCTGCTGTGTTTGAGCTTTTGAGAAGGGCAGGGGTGTGGCAGGGAGAGCTTTGGGGGAGTAAACTGTGCTGTTAGGACTGTGGCAGAAGAGCCCCTGGAGAGGTTTGGGCAGTGCCGTTTCCTGTCCTTGGCAAGTAACAGGCAGCAAAGGTGCTATCATAACCGTAGCCGCCCATTCCAGACCCATGTGCCTTGTGCGTGATGAGATTGGAGAACAGCAGCCTCTCTGAGCTGGCCTCGTGCAAGCTGCCGTCTGGAAAAGCAAGGGTGAACTCAGATGTATCATCGCAAGATATTTCCCAAAATAAACAAGTCTTTTTGTCCTGACTCCTGCTTTTCCAGCTGAGGCCTGGCTGTTTTCTCTTTCTTTTAAAACAGTCTTTCTAGAAAGCATTTCTCTTCCTTCCTGCCTTTGAGTAATAGGGCTGGCATCTGGGAAGAAGGAAGTGACCGTCTCCTTCAAAGGTTATTGTATCTCTACCAGACCTGAAAGTTGTTCAGAATTAAGTTGCGTCTGGGGCTCGGAGTGAAGGTGAGGAGCGCCTGGGCCAGCCTCCTGACTCCCAGAGGGCCGGAAGTGAGACTGCAAGCTCTCGCCCTGGATCAGCCACCATCTTCACGAGCCTTGACCAGGCACTTCGGCTTCTGGGAGGATGCGGGTCACTTAACAGCCAAGAGGAGATGTGGAGGACAGTCCAGATTGGAATATATGAAGTAATAAGGCGACAACAGTGAGATAATACATATTAAAAACAAGTGTGTGTTTCAAACTCGCACAGTTTTAAGAGTTCTTGGAATCCGCCCGATGCGCTGGTTAAACACTTATGGCCTTGGGATCGGAGGTTCTGAGTCTGAATTCCTAGCCTTATCACCTAGTGGCTATACAACCTTAGTCCCCCCGTTTAAACTTCCTAGGCTTGGTTTTCTCATCTGCAAGGTGGAGATGCTGATAGAGTCTAAAATATGGTCACTGTGAGGATTAACGAGACAATACAAAAAAGGTCTGTCGAGTGCCTTCTTCGTGCAAGGCAGTGTTCCAAGTGCATGAGGTACGCACATGCCCCTGAAACCTCAGTGGCTAGAACATGGATGTTTATTCCTCTTACACAGTCCGTGTCCATGGTGGAGCAGCTCTAACTCTGCCCCCTCCTTCTTCATTCTAAGGCCAAACTTGAGGAGCAGCTCCTGTGCAGAACATGCCCACAGAGGGAAAAGAGCAATGCCAGAACTGTGCACCCCAGCCCCGTAGAGCAGGGGATCTCCGTTGGGATAAGGTACAGAGTGGTTTCAGACGGAGGGAGAGTCCTGCTGGCCCAAGCAATGTTGCAGTGATTCAGGTGAAAGATCTTGAAGTTCTAGGACTGGATAAGAACAGGAGCGGTGGGGAGAAAAGCATAGGTGGGGCAACATGGGCCAGGGAGGTGGAGAGGACATAGGGAACGACCGTATTTGAGGAATAAAGGAGAAAGATGGCACGAAATCGGGAGCCCTGGCTCCCATGCCCAGCCCTGCCACGGCTTCCTCACGTGATCTCAGACAAGTCATTGAGCTTCACTGTCTTGCTGGGCTGGATTTCGAACATTTATAAAAGGAGAGACCTGAGTCTGATGTGGCCCCTGAGGTTCCTTCCAGCTCTACCCCTCTACGGCTCTGAGAGTGCAAGGCCTTTGTCTTAGGAGACCCTGGCAGTGGGGACGCAAGCCTATGGCAGGGAAAGTTGGTTGGGAGAGGAAGACCTTGTGATAACTCATTTGCACATGTCTCAGCCCCCTGGGTTCTGCACCTTCCACTGCACCTCTGCTCATAGCCTTCGCTTTCTCTTGGGCTTTGCTGTGAATCCAAAACAGGAGACAGAATTTCTTTTTCATCTCCAAAGTGAGATCCGTGGACACACAGGGCCTGAGGTCGTGGGACTTAGGTAGCCGTGTGCACAGTGTGTCTCCAGCATCTTTGTTTCCTGGCAGCTTTATACGCTTCCAGCATATTTCGTATTATGAGAACACCTTCACCACGTGAACAGCTCGGGAGTCTGTTTGGGGAGAAGAGTGATTGCTGCCCCCCACCTCCCAATATATCCTCACAGTGAGAAACTGCTGCCAACTCTTTCTCTTAAGGGCATGCTTCTGCCTCTCTTAGCTTTTACTGGCCCCTTCCCTGGGGAAGAGGGGTAACTTGTCTGATTGGCGAGAGTCTGGCAGTCGTTTGGCTTTTCTTCAGTGTTGTGCAGGGTAAGTATGTTAACAGTCGCATGCTGAAAAGACAGCATGGCCAGATCTTTCTTCCCTTTTGCTTTGTTGCATCACTTATTTCAGGCAGGGTGGGGATCCCATGCTCGTCTGCTCTCCTTGCAGTAAGCAGATTGGGAAGGAATTGCCTCTCAAGGACACAGATAGGTCTTTGTTCCAACTTCCCTATCAGTGACTAGATGCGTGTGTCACTCCTTGCCTGGAATTCGGGCAACTCTGAGATAGTGGCCTGGTGGCAGGAGGCACCTTGTGTGGCCTCAGACCCCAGTCCGGCCTCAGGCAGCATGGCACTTTTTTAATTGGTCTCCATTAACAAAAGTAGCACCTTGATTGCAATTTAGCTCCTTAAGCCCCTGCTCTCCTTGTTTGAAATGAGAATAGAGTGATAAGTGACACTATGACCTTCCACAGAACACTTGCTGGCGTCTATCACGGTGGTTAAGCTTTGAGAACCCCTTCCTCAGCTTTTCCAGTGGGCAGGTGCCGCCCTTAGAGAAGAGACTGCTCTTCACTGTGCGTCCTAAGGAGCAATTGTTTACGAAGCTGAGTGGTCATCAACCAGTGTCTGCTTGACCCGGAAGCTGCGTTTCTAGGAAACTTAGTCCAGCTCTGTGTCTGGCATTTTAACAACTTCAGCCATGTGGTTTTCATGTGGTCATTTCAGTAAATGACTACTTTGATTTTTCAGTATTGAATTTATCGTGCAGTCTAAGTTCACCAAAGATGACAGTTGTACCTAACATGTTTGAGGTTTTTAGCCTCTTTCCTATCCCCGGCACCAGGCAGTGTTTTGAAATACACCTTTTAACTGGCAGATATTTAAATCCTGACATGATATTGGCTATCTCACAATTTAAGTCCTTGGTCAGCGTTGTGCTTTATTCCGTGAGAAGAGAGTTTTGCCAGTGTTCATTCTTCAAATTCTAAAAAGAGCATGGACATAATAGAAATAAACTCGGCATATTTTGAGGCCATTTTGGGTATCTTTTCAGCCTGGAAGTCTCATTCATTCATTCATTCATCGATCCATTCATTCATTCTCTCCGTCTCTGTGCAATCTAAAAGAAGGAGATTTAGCTTCCTTTTAACCGTCTCCTCCTCTCTCAGCAGTTCTGTGTTGTAGCCACAATTTCCTAAGAGAGACTTGGTAAGGAACAGAACCGCCCGGACTAGTTCAGACTGCACAGCCGGCTTTGGAAAGGACACGGGGCGTTTCACAGAACCCGATTAAAGGAAGTCTTTCTGTGCCTGGTGGAGACAGGGGTGTCAGCTGGTTGAGACTCTTGGTCTCTTATCTCCTTCCTGCCTCACCTTGTACCTGACACAGCAGCCTCCTGGGCTGACTTCTGCGCCTTCTCTTCCCTTGTAATTTCAGCTCGCCCTGTGGGCCCAGCCGTATGGCGGTTTTCTGATGCAGGATTCAGTATTGCCTCATCACAAGTCTCGAGAGAAAACCCTGCTAGTTCGTGTCTGTTAATTAGCTGCCCTTGAGTTAGGCGGTCAGTACGGCTTCAGTAACTGTGTGGGGTGTGGGACGTGCGGTTTGTAGGGCTTCTCCGCAAGGAGGGGGCAGGGCAGCAGAGTGAATTGGGGAAGGTAAGCACAGTTGAATGAAATTCTGCCATGCTCCCCTAGAGAGGCAAACTAGTACATAATCTAAGATGACAATTTAGCTTTTCCTAACACAGTTTTTGATAATTAGATAACAGAGTACCCCTAAGTGCCCACATCTAGTGTCCATCCCAGATAGGTGCCATTTCTTACACACCTGACTGTTTCACAGAATGGTGATCACTCAACCGACATATGGCTCCTAACGGCACCCCTGTCTCTCATTTGCTGTGACTTCTTACAGGCCAGGGTATACAAGAAAAACTATGAATCTGAAGTCACAGGAGTTACTGCCATCTCTTGCTAATTTGGTGACTATGAACCAGTTCCAACTTCTTAGATTCTGTTCCCTTATTCACAGAATGGGGTTGACTTGTTCCTCAGCATCCTCTCTGGGTGAGGAGCTTTGTGAGGAGCTCATGATAAATGTGCGTTGGGTAATTTTGTGTCTAGTAAAACACTATACAGATGAGTTTGGGTGTTAATAAGTTATGTTAGAGGTGGGAACAAAGACAGTTCCCTCATTTAACATGAGGTGCTAAGGAACAGACCCTCTGCCATTTGCTTACCTGAGGCAGGTCATGCTTTCGGCAAGATCCCTAGACGTCAAGTTTCCGGCTCTCCACCTTTACATCTCGAGGCTGTCATCAAGCACTTGGAGTTGAATGGAAGGTGCAAGAGCGGTAGTAGGTGCGCCCTTCCCCGTCGGTGTGCGTGTCGTCGTGGTTCCTGGCCAGGATAGAGGGTCTTCTGTTCATTTTGGAGCTGGAACTGTTTTAACCATTATAATGTTATTACATGGGCTGTTATCTGGGGTGCTTTTTGTTATCTGGGGTGCTTTTAATTAGATGGCGATGGTGAGGAAAAAACATGGGTCACAGATTATTTCCATTTTGCAAACAAGTAAAAGAAACAATAATATGTTGTCCCTCAATTAGTGAGTTGAAGAGTTAGGAGTCAATCCAGTTCTGCCTGATTCAGTTTCCCACATTTTTCTCCTATGCGTCGCTGGCCCCAGATCTTAGAGCTCAGTTTAATCCAGTGATTTCTAATGGGGGTTCTCAGATCCTAGGAGGATCTATGAAAATAGAAATAAAAGTCTGTGGATTATTTTCGGTATTTCAAAAATTGTGTGGAATACCTTAACCTTTAATCAAAACAGGATTGAGTTATGTTAGCTGTTTCCCCTCCTTCAGACCTAATTTGTCAGTTATTGATTATTTAATTCATACAAGAAAACTAATTAAATTTTCAAAACCACTGTTTGTTAGACAAAGAGTTTCGAATTCTGAAGCTAGAAGGTATATAGGGGATGCTGGTGGTTAAAAAGATTGTGAGATATAGTCTAATCCAAAGGCTGCAAACTGATGGGTCGTCAGCCAAATCTACCCGAAGGAAGTGTTTTGTTTGGCTCATAAAGCATTTTTCGTGAATACTTTTTTGAATTACTGACGATCACTTAAAACTTGGACAGTTTTACCTCAAAAAAAAAAAAAAAAAAAAAAACAGATTTTTTAAAGCTTCTTTTGAAAATTCAAAAGTTCTGACAGTACTAGATCCATATTTTCCCGTGACATTGACCAGCTGGCTTCTTAGACAGGCAGGCACTTTCCAATTTACCAGTCTTCATCTGGCCCGATTTATTCATTTCATTTGTTCACATTACCTACCAGGCCCCTAGAAGGATTTGAGTCTGTGATGTCTGGACTAGTCCAGTCTCCTCATTTTTGTTGCTTGGTTATAAAGTTAAACCCTTTCCCTGGTTGTAATCACTCACGCCTCTTGTACTGTACCTGTATAATTTTGTGTCTTGGTCTTTTTTTTTTTTATTTATTTATTTGAGAGAAAGAGAAAGCATGAGCAGGGGAGGGACAAAGAGAGAGGAAGAGAGAGGATCCTAGGCAGGCTCTACGCTGCTCTCAACTTGGGGCTCGAACTCATGAACCATGAGATCACGACCTGAGTCGGACATTTAACCAACTGAGCCATGGGTCTTGGTCTTCTTATGCTTTTATTTTAAGGTCTTTCATGCCCACTTGTCTGTTTGGCCCTACTGTAACTTTGAGAACAGGAGCCACATTGTCATCTTCAGTTCAGCAAACACTCTCGGCATCGTTTAGGGGATTGGGAATGCAAAGAAGAGTAAGATGGAGCTCCTACCCTGAGGAATATCACAGCCCAGCATCATCTCCTTTTGATTCATTAAAGTACCTACGGGGCACCTGGGTGGCTCAGTCGGTTGAGCGTCCGACTTTGGCTCAGGTCATGATCTCGCAGTCTGTGAGTTCAAGCCCTGCGTCGGGCTCTGTGTTGACAGCTCGGAGCCTGGAGCCTGCTTCACATTCTGTGTCTCCCTCTCTCTCTGCCCCTCCCCTGCTCGTGCTCTGTCTCTCTCTGTCTCAAAAATAAATAAACATTAAAAAAAAATTTAAAGTACCTATCGCCTTGATAAGTACAAAGTGCAGGTTCAAGACCTACTTGCTAGAATTTTGTGATCAACAGAGTGGGGGTTGGTGTCAGAGACTTAGGTCAGAGCACTGACTTACCATTTATTGCCCACTTAAGCTATTTAAGTAAACTCTTCAGCTTCAGTTTTCTGGTCTATTAAGTGGGGATAATCTTGGTGTTGTGGGTGAAATGCAGATTGAATGACCGGATAGTCATAAGGGGTTAGGCATGGTGCGTGACGTTTAATAACTACTAGTGTATGGTGACTCTGATTACTAGGGTTAGACGTGCAGTTGGCACTCAGTCAATGCTTGTTGAATTAACAAATGAGTGGGCAGTATAAAGTGTAAAGAATTAAATGTGTTTAAACAGGCAAATAGCTGTCAAGGATAATGTCACCGAAAGTGTCTCTGGCAGGCCTGGAGACCACAGATTTTTGATGGCTTTGATGGTTCTGGTTTTAATGAGCCTAGAGGAAGCACATGTTGTGGCAGAATCAGCACCCAAAGTGCTTTAAACACATGTGTAAGCTTACCCCCGTGGAATAACATCAACTCAGTTTAATACAAGGTGATGCAGAGTTGAGAAGAGAGGAATAAATCTCTAATAATCTTGCAAGGTAGACGTGTGCTTCATGTTTTGAGAATGTACTCAGGACTTCAGAGTTGGCCTGTAGGCTAAGACTCCCCGAAACAGCAGGTTGACATTATCTCTATGAACAATCATCGTGGTTGCTAAGGTGACTGCCCGAATGGGAAGAAGCATTAGGCCACTTTCCCAGGGCTCCTGGACTGCTTCTCTTTGCCACAGCCTTAAGGGACAGGCAGAGGGGAACGGACTTATTTACCGTGTGCTCTCACTGTCTCATTTAACTGTTACACGGATCCTTTGAAACAGTTTACTGTACAGATGACAAAACTGAAGCTCACAGAGATTAAGAGACACGTTCCAATTCTCGTACATCTCGTAAGTGGCAGGACAGTTTCCATAACTGCACAGAGCCTGTCAGAGCCAACCTCACCATCTCTTAGTATTCACTGTGGCCACCCCACCCGTCCTCATCCTGCTCCCAAAAGGAAGCTCAAGTAAAGGCCAGCAAAGTGGGTTTACTAAGTGAATACACACTGCTCACTTTCTTCTTACTCATTTTCAACCCATGATTATATAGACCTACATTATGCCAGGAACAGCTGCTGTTACCGCCGAGGATGCAGGGTGAACGAGCCAGATGAGAGGAGGTCTCTTCCCTGGTAGAAGTGAACTCTAGTGGGGAGAGGCTGACAAAACGCCAAAAGTGCTAGTAAACCACTAAATAAAATAGCTTCAGGTGTCAGTGTCAGGAGAGGAAAAAAGGTGATTTGATTGAAAGGGACTGGGAAGAAGACACTACTTTAGGTACGGTGTTCAAGGCAGAGCCGAGGAGGTCACTTCTGAGCTGAGAGCCGATTGCACAAAGGAGCCAGTCAAGCGACAATGGGTGTGGGGAGCATTGCAGGCAAAGGGAACAGGAAGTTCAGATCAGAGCTGGCCTCTGGGGACTGTCACAGGAAGACCACTTCACCTTTTGGACTTTTTTTTTTCTTTTAATGTAGTGTGCTTAACAGTGGAGCAATGTTTCTGATTTATAATCTGAATGACAATATTATATTATTTGATGTAACTGTTTTTCTGGATATTTCGGCAGTGGGGCTAGTAATCTTACTTGAAGAAGGCTGTGATCTATACAAGTCACAGACACCAGCTGGCTTTGTAGGAAGAGGAAACATCTGTTTCCTGGCAGAGACCCACATACCTGGGGCTCTGCCCGGGCAGCGGCACACCGCAGCATCAGCGGGAGGCCTCCGGGAGCCCCGGTCATGCAGACGGCACCTGGACATCTAGGAGGGGAGCTGCTGGATGAAGAGAACACTTCTTTTGGTACCAAATGGGGTTATTCCCGGGATGTTTTTGGTTATCCCAAGGGGTAGATTCTAAAATGACAAAGACAAAGAAGGAAATTAAAAAAAAAAAATTTTTTTTTTAGAAAAGTATGGGCTAAATACACAGCATAAAATAATTTAGGGAGTAGAAGGAATGCCATGAACCCAAACAAGGTTCAAGTGGAATAACTTTTAAAACATTAAGAATCACTGCCTCGACCAGTGCTTTCCCAGCCTCCATACTTGAACATAGTAATAGGAATTAGAAAGCTATTTGCAGCGTTTCGGGAATACAAATGGCTAATAAGGCTAGATAGGCTATCATTTACTCCGGGCCCTTTCGGGTCACTCTGTCATTGGTTCCTTCCATATTGCAGCAAGTCCTTAATGAGTTATCCACTGTGTGCCAGGTAGTGTGCGGAGTGCTAGGAAATTTTTTAAATGACTAAAATAAGAATCCTTGCTGCGGAGACATTTTAAGAGTCTGGAGAGCAAAGGGACAAGTAAATGGATCGTTACAAAGCACTATAACATGTACTGATAGAGGTGTTTATGGAGTGCTTTGAGAAGTCCACACAGTGGGGCAGATGCTAGGCATAGGGTCTTGGAAAGCTTCCTAGAGGAGAGATTACTAAATCCAAGTTTAAAGGACATATATAAATTAGCCGGATGGGTCCAAGGGAATGAAATTCTTGGCAGAGGAAGGATCATATACTTAGATGCAAGGCTTTTAATTCTCCAGAGTGCTTACCCATTGTATGAGAATTGTGTTGGGCTTTGAGTAAAACTCATTTTATCAGTAGCTTAAGCAAACAGAGGTTTATTTGTTGCCCGAATTATGTTTGGAGGGAGATGCTGCTGGCTTTGGTTCAGTGACTAATGATGTCAGTCTGCCACGTGTCTCTGAGACTGCGTGGACTTGTTGCCCTGTGATCAAAATAGGGTTTCGGCTTTGGGGATCATATCTATGTCCAAGCATGAAAAAGGGGTCAGAAAAACGGCCAAGTCTGTATTAATCAGAAAAGTAAACATCTCCCCAAGGAACACCCCCACCCCAACCAGAAGACTTGCCCTTCTGTGTCATGGGCTTGGACCAGGCTGCGTTCCCCCCACCTCACACTGCAGTATATGCAGGTACTTAACCCTCCCACCCTCCAGAGTGGAAACCGGCAAGGGAAGCAAGTTAGCAATGACTAAATCAACCCAGCAGTGGTCTGCCAAACACATTTCATTTTCCTTGTTCCTCATGAGGAGCTTGTAAGGGCGCCTGGGTGGCTCAGTCAGTTGATCGTCCGACTTCCGCCCAGGTCATGATCTCACGGTTCGTGAGTTCAAGCCCTGCGTCGGGCTCTGTGCTGACAGCTCAGAGCCTGGAGCCTGCTTCAGATTCTGTGTCTCCCTCTCTCTGCCCCTCCCCTACTCACACTCCGTCTCTTTCTCTCAAAAATAAATAAACATTAAAAAAAATTAAAAAAAAAAAAAAGAAGAGCAGGTGTTCTTGGCTCCACTTTACAGCAGAAGAAACTGAGATCCTAAAATCACAGGGCTCTATCTTGATTTAGCAGTAACAACAGCAGC
Source organism: Paguma larvata (assembly GCA_030068075.1). Lineage (NCBI taxonomy): Eukaryota > Metazoa > Chordata > Mammalia > Carnivora > Viverridae > Paguma > Paguma larvata. The sequence goes on from CM057831.1 coordinate 86,411,131, forward strand.
AGCAGGGGAGGGCTAATGTTGATTGCGTGCTTATTACACAGCAGATCACGCACGCCGAGCACTGTACCTCGTGCTCTCATTCGTCCCCACGCAGCCCTGACGGCAGGCCCTCCCTGCTCGATAGACGAGCCGTCTGAGGTGTCAGATGTTGACACAGCCTGCACAGGAGCACAGGGCTAGCCTGGAGCAGAGCCGGGATTCCAGCCTCAGTTCTCCTAATGCCCTTCTTGCCTCTTCCACCTTGAAACTCTCCGAACTTTCTCCCTGTGGATCCAGTAAATGTGCCATCTCACCGACATTGCCCAGAGCCCTTGAAGCCACCCCTGCCCCTGTTACTCTTGTTAATTTATTTGACCCACTCCTGTTTCTTCATTATTGCTTTTATGGACAGAGAATCCAGCAACACATTATTTCAAATGTTCTGCCATTATGAATGCATTTCCTTTCATTGTAATAGCACCGACCGTAATGAGTACATTTTGTATCCGTGCAGATGTCACTGGTGTTTTCGATGCTCCATTCTAATTTATGTTGGAAAATGAATACTTAAAGTATTGCCCAGGCTCCCATTACTCCAGAGGAAATGAGGGACACCCTGTGTGTGTGCATATGTTTTTGCATTCATGCAGCAGACAGAATGTTTTGGTCAGAATGAATTGTGTGCCTGGAATGAGTCTGGCCCTTTCCTGGAAGGACACACTGGAGGTAATTTGCTGTGCATATCAGCGAACCTGTGCAAGCAGGTTTCTCTGTGAATGAGTGTTTGCGCCTACTGAAGGGGCACAAATTGTAGTCCGATTTCGTTCGGAAGGGAAGAGGGAAAGCTTAGCTGATTGAGAGATCCAGGTCGTGGGCTATCCCGACATCTTCTCGCCCTCATGTGCACAGCCTGCAAGGCTGCCGATGTGCTCAGTGCCAACAGACCACGCCATCAGCCAGCCACACGCTGTTACAGTCTTTTTGACGTTGAGGGTGAGTCATGAGACAGGCCCGCTGGGGACCAGAAGGTGCTCGGTTTAGGGCTAGTTGTGTGAATTGATCTTTCCCCTGAGAGACTGTCCGTGAGGTGGAGGGATGCTTGTAGGCATAGAGTTTGAAATGCCGGATTGTGGTAGGATGTGGCTCCTTCGTGGAGAGAGGCTGAAGTATTCAGCTGTCCAAAAAATGGTTTTCCCTGTGTTTGAAACAATGTGAGGGCCATAAGTCTCTAGACATTGGGCCCGTCTGTCGGGGATACTTAGGGTGGTATCTTTTTAGATATATCTACGCCAAACACGCCCTTTCCAAGGCTTGGGATTGAGGTGGTCACGGGGCACCTGGAAGATAGCATGTGAGACCCATTATTAGGAATCTTCAGTCAAGGGTTCTAGGAATTCAAAAGGAGCTGACTTAGTGGTTTACAGAAGAGCAGCCTAAATTTCTATAAAATCCTACATTTTTTTATCACACCTCTTCCAGTAAAAATTGTGTACTCAGTTTGGACTCCTCTCTTAGCATACACACGTATATACAACATGAACATAGATTAGGGGGTCTGAAGATGTTTTTCTTTTAACAAAAAGGGAAAGACCCTTTTTAAAATCTGGCATGGGGGAGAGCAACAGTTTTATATCTAAGTGATCTTAAATCTCACTAGCTTCTTACTGCTAAAAAAAAAAAAGTCTATTAGACTCTAGACTGTGGAATTTCAATATTTGTCCTTTCTTGTTTCACAGGGAGGGCTTTCCCCTCCAAGGCTCTGCAGCCTTAATTTTTGCACAATACCTCATCTGATTCTTCTGTCAAAACCTAGAAGACAGACTTGAAAGAACTAGTTTTTCCAAATCTTTCTAGAAATATAAGCCCAGATAAGACCAGTGCAGTAATCTTAAAGAAGTTATTGTTCTTTACTTCTTTGATGCCAAAAATCAGTACTAACACTGTCCGATATGGAAAAGTCTACTATTCTGTAGGAAATTCTGTGGGACCAAATACATTATTAAAACACGAGTGTACCAGTTCTGAGTTGAATCTCTGAGTCCCACATTCTCCATTATTACAAACTCAAATGCCCACTGCATCCTCTCCAAGGACACAGCAAGAGGCAAACAGAGCTCTGCAAGTCCGAGCAGTCCGCCCCATTGCTCACCATTTCCTCAGGGGTGGCGATTTGCGTTTTTGTTTTTGTTTTTTAGTTTTTATTTATTTTTTGAGAGAGAGAGAAAGAGAGAGTAGGGGAGGAGCAGAGAGAGGAGAGAGAAAACCCGAAGCAGGCTCCACACATGGGGCTCGAACTCACAAACCATGAGATCATGACCTGAGCCCACATCAGGAGTCAGAGGCGTACCTGACCGAGTCACCCAGGTGAGGGGCAGTGATTTGAAGCCCATTTACTTCAGCCGTGGGGCGGGGTTGGTCTCTGAAGGGAGTGCAGAAATGAGGCTGCAGATGGAAGCCGTCTCCTGCAGCAGCGGCTTCACGTCTCCTCAGAGAGAGGGCAGAAGAAGTTGCGGTTTACCGCCGGAGCGGTTTGGAATCCCAGGTGTAGGAGACTGAAGCCCAAGAAGCTCTGGGTCCCCGCGCCGCTGGTGGGGCCAGAGTGAGGAGCAGGGGTGAGGACACAGGGTCAGCCTGGCGCTCCTTCGGTTCCCTGCCACCTGCTCAGTTAAGCCGGCAGGCAGGCCCTGGAGCTGACCCGAACGGCCCCTCCCCCCCCCCCCACTCCCCCACCCCCCCACCCCCCCCCACCCCCCCCCCCCCCCCCCGGGCCGCTGATCTTAAGAGAATTCCTCTAGCGAATGTGCCTTCAGGGACCATATAGCCAGAGTCCGAGCCATTTGCACTAATTCATCCTACACCTGGCTTTTGCCTCCTGAAACGTTCAAGGTTCCTGCCATCTGCATCTCTAAGTGTCGGGTCTCTAGCTGTGCGCATAGTCCTCTCTAAGATGACTGGACAGCAGGGGGACCAGCCCCCCAGAGAAAAAGGCCCCCTCTTCCCTGGACTTCAGGTGTCTGTGCTTCCTCTGCCATCCTCTTACACTTGTCCTTAGCCATGAAACAAATCCAGGGTCTTCACATTTTTCCTCAACAATAAGTGGCACCTACTGAATGAGAACAGGTAGACACCAAATCTTTGTATTTTCTAGAACTGTTTATCTGAAATAAAACAACTTATAACAAATTAGCTATCATTTATATTGACCTTGTGCCAGACATGATGTTGAGGACTTTAATAAGGTACCTTATTTAGTCCTCACAACTACTCTAGGACGTAGGGGTTCTTGGACCTGTTTTATAGGAGGGTATTAAAACAGAGAAGAAAGTGACTGCCCCAAGATTCCAGAATCTACTTATTTCAGAACCCCGTCCTTCCCTTTCAGATGGTTATTGCCAACTAGAAGAGGGAAGAAAGATGTCATCGAAGAAATCCTGTTAGCCCACTGAAGATAGATAGGTTCCCTCTTACTTTAAAATTTTTTTTTTCTTAATGTTTATTTATTTTTGAGAGACATAGAGGCACAGCATGAACAGGGGAAGGGCAGAGAGAGAGGGAGACACAGAATCGGAAGCAGGCTCCAGGCTCTGAGCCGTCAGCACAGAGCCCGACGCGGGGCTCGAACTCACAGACTGCGAGATCATGCCCTGAGCTGAAGTCGGCCACTTAACCGACTGAGCCACCCAGGCGCCCCCCTCTTACTTTAATCAGGTGGACAGGAAAGGCCGCGGTGCTCTACAGACCCAGAGCTGATTAACCCAGAGGTGACAGGTGCCAACAGGTAGGTCAGCACGATGCACACCTGGCGAGGGTCACCGCCCCACCGACATTCTTTTCGGTGGGAAGAGCATTGGTTTTGCAGTTGGACAAATCCAGGCTCCAGATGTGATCGCGTCACTGGCCTCTCTGAGTCTCAGTGTCCACATCTGTGAAACAGGGAATCCTAATGCCTTCTTCCCAGAGACGCGGTCCAGATGGGATGGGAGAGTGGATGTCACTGCCGATTGTAACACATGCTCATCGGATAATTTGTTTAAGGTTTATTTATTTATTTTGAAAGACAGGGAGCTCAAGCAGGGGAGGGGCGGAAGGGGGGTGGGGAGAGAGACTCCCAAACAGGCTCCACGCTCCACATGGAGCCCGATGTAGGGCTCGGTCTCACGACTGCAAGATCATGACCTGAGCTGATATCAAGAGTCAGACCCTTAACCAACTGAGCCACCTAGGTGTCCCTCATTAGAAAAATTTAAAAAATACATAGTTGCTTAAAATGTCATTGTACTATGTGTTAACAAAAGGTTTCCCAGGCACCCCGAAGTGTTTCGGCCCCAGCAGGAGAATGGTTGAGATACAGTTCTCTGCAGTTTCCCCAAAGGCAGGTTCATTCTTCAGAACCAGTTCTAATTTTTATGGCCTGTTTTTCCTTCTGAGGTGGGAGGTAGGCCGAAGCCTTCCCTCCTGCCCTTTCTCTCCGACAGCTCTCCCGGAAGAATTCTCTCACCTCCCTTTTGTGATTTCCTTAAGTGCTTTTAATGGCTGCTTGACACTAGAAAGATATTCCCAGCAGGCACTCCATTTGTAATCGCTGCTGGTGCTGGATGTGAACTTGTGGCTGACCTCTGGGAGAGCAGTGGGGGGTGGGGGGGGAGAGAGTCAGGCTCTGCTCCAGCAAAGCTGGGCGAGGGGTCTGGGAGCAGCTGGCAGGCAGCTGGAAGAGTGGCTCCAAACACTTCCCTCACACCTTTGCCACCTCTCTCCTGCACGTCCGGAAGTGTGATCGGTAGAGGATTATGGTATGGGTAGACTCCCACGTTCTCGACACCAACCAAAAACAAAACAAAAACCAAAACAGTGAACAGAGGGCCGCTGGAAGTACATCTCAGTGGTGGCTGTGAGGAGGAGTGCAGTGTCCTCAGGGTCATCCCGCATTCCCTGCGCCAGCCATTATTCCACAGCCCGCCACCTGGGGGCCCAGGCTGCCGCCCATTTTTTAACCTTCTAAATACGACTGTCTTCGCCAAGGGGAAGGTGATGAGGTACAAGAAATGGAGGAAAAATGCAAATCCCTTATATCTTCATTTCACAAATAGACACACAGCTGCTGAGCAGGGTGGTAGGTGTTTAGTCATAACACAAGCCCTCGAGCAACAGCTCACTGTCTAGAGGAGGAAAAGCCAAGTATCATACAGGCTTCCTGCCACCACAGGAGACACGTGTGGTCGCCGCTGGTGACCAGTGCCAGGGAAATGGATTTCACATTAAGTGCTTCGCGTCTTGTCGTGTGTGACTCTCTCGTACCTTGTGCCCTAAGGCACACAGCCAGGCTTTATAACAAGGCTTCCATGCCCACCACTGTTCGCAGCCTGCCTCCTGACCTCTCAGTCCTGCTCACCTTGTCCTCCACGCCCGAGCCTTCCTGGACCTTCTGCAGTTTGGACCTTGTAATGGGTTGTCCCATTTATGGGCCCGGCTCACGGCCGGCCCTCTGCCCCTCTCGCCAGCTCCAAACCTTGCCCTGTGTCCAGGGCAGTTGTCGATGCGGATTTCCCCACGTAGGCTGCTCCTAGCTCAGCTGGTCTCACCAGCCCCCAGGAAGTCTGCATTTGTACTGCTCCCCGGTGAGCAGGGTCACCGCCAAGTCCCAGGCTCTGTGAGCCCGAGAGCTGAATGCCAAATGGTCTCTGCAGGCCGGAAGGGTCGGGACAACCTGAGTGGAAGACGTAGCCGGGAAGGCTGTTCTGATTTGGGTAGAGAAAGGGCGAGGATATTGCTATTCCAGGCTGGAGCAAGAGAGGCCCTTGTTATGACTTGTTAACAGCTGTTAGAGCCGTCAGTGTGAAGGAGGAGTTTAGAACTGGAGCTGCCACAGAGATTTAAGGATTATCTGTGGATTTCAATGCCATTACTGTTCTTTACTGGAGGGCAAGGGAGGGGGGGGTGTGGAATGAAAGAGAAAATAAAGCCTCTAGTGCAGAGTTATGTCAGATTCATGGAGTCCTACGCCCCTCCTCCACACAGTTTTTACATTGCCCTGGCAGGCCTGATTTGAGAGTCTGGCCCTCACCCCAGCGAGAGCGCCCTGTGTAGCCTTGACGTGACACTTCATTCCAGCTGAGATGAGTGCGAGCTAAGCGGGTCATCCTCTTTTCTTTAGCATGGACCGTGGCTCCCACCGTGCTCGCCAGGCCCCTAGAGGTAACCTCACCCCGTTTCCAAAGCCTGCTTTCCCATCCTCTCCACGGGGCAAGAAGAGGCGGGTGATTAGCCACCAGAGTCCTGTGGCCCACCAGGGCTCCACGGCCTGTGCGACATCAGACTGACCTCGTAAGAGCAACAGCCAGAGGCAAAGGATGTGTTCACCTCCTTGCAGCGGACATTTTACAGCCTCTCCGCGCGCCAGAGAACGACAGCGTCTGCACCTTCCGCTTGCACAGTGTCACATGTCGATGATATCTCAGTAAAGCCGAGGTGGGGGGAACCAGACTTGAGAGAGCTTGGGGAAGCAGTCTGGGAAGGCAAGGAGCGCTCTCTTCCAGCTGAGCACAAAGCAGGTGGTTCCATAGGCTCTGCTGAACCTCCTCTCTCCAGAATTGTCGTCTTTTTTTTTTTTTTAACTTCTTTTTTTTTCTTTCTTGCGTATATTTCAGTCGAGGGCCCTAAAAATAGTTTTTAGCGAGGAGTGGCTTTATTGTCTCGCAGCAAATGTTTTTTAATTTAAAAACAGGCCCTAAAAGAATTCTCTCATCTTCTCCCCAAAGTGGTGAGCTGGCATACTTATTTCGTTGTCATTCCCTCCCTCCACCCCTCAGTGCCAGGGCGGAGTGAAGAGCGCGGTGGGATGTTTCAAATAGTGAGCGGGTGAGTGGGTGGGGAAAGCACAAGATCTCTACACTTCGTGTCACTGTCTCATGCTGGCGTAGAAGAGCCATCTGATATGTGTACTATCCTGTATAAAATGGAGCTCTGATCGGGACGCAGAAGCGAGAGCCTGAGCCGTCGCCGAATCCGGGAAGGAGGAAGGGAACAGAGCAGCGCAGAGCGAGAGTCTGCCATGTCGTTCCCTGAGAAGAGCAGTGACTTGATGAGCATTCGCCACGTGCCATCTGCTCTTACGTTCATGAAGAACCTGGAGTCACCGGCCCTGTTTTACAAATGAGGAAACTGAGGCCCAGTGGAGTCAGTTTGCCCAGGGGACCCAGTTAATAAGTGGAAGGACTGAATGCAAACAGTGGTTTCTCTGTGTCCTTCCTGCTCCTCTCAGCATAAAAGCCAGGGTGGAAAAAGTCTGACGGCAGGGAGCCATCTAGATGGCCGACAGATGCCCCTCAACTCTGCCGTGTTGGAGGGCGACTGGGCGTTATTTGATACTAAGGGGAACATTCCCCTGGTGCTTTGAGGTGTTTGGGTTCTCTTGCTCTGGCTGAGAGCCTGCAGAGAACACTTGCTTTTCAGGTATCACGAATAAATGTTCTGACATCTGATGTATGTTGAGTAGCAATCACAGTGTCGTGCGGATGGATAGAACAGGTCCGAAGAGGTGGGACTGTGTCATTTGAGTGTTACAGCAGAGCTGGCTTCAGGAAAGAACAGGAGGAAGGCAGAATATGTCTTTAATAATCTTATCTGCATCCTTCAGTGCCCAGTGCCTCCACCCTAGTCCTGGCCCTGCAAAGATGACCATTTCTCTTTCCCTAGCAAAACTGAACCATCTACTTTGTCCCCTCAGCTTCTAAGATGGCAGCTGGCTCACCCAGAAACTCATCTGTGCTCAAGTAGCATATAGTGGTTCCATGACCTACCCTTGCCTTATAATACCTACTGATTTTTTCACTCTAGGGGCTCAGCCAGAAGTACTGTGCCTCAGACTAAAGGAACCACTTTGATAAGGTCTTCAGGTTTAGTGACTTATGGGGAGATCTTTTGAACATGACAGAGGCTGTAGCTGCCTTTTCCATGATGTCATGTTGGGTATCTGTTGCTTCCCCCAGTGCCTAGGGCAGCCCTTTGATTCAGGGCAGTGGGCTTTGTTCAGTCGTGAGATTGGGTGATGACATGCAAAGAGTGGAGACTTGCAGTGCCCATTCCTCTCTTCTCTCTTAGTTTTGCCTCTCCCGTGTGGTGTGTTCATGTGCTTCGGGTCATCTTCCTCTCTTCTGGCCAGACTAGGGCGCTCTGTCATCTGACGGCACTGACGTGGAATCAGGGAGAGCCTCTCGCAAGACTGGCTGATCGTAAATTGGATGTGATGTTCTTCTCCTTGGCTGTCTGTCTGCATCAGCAGGGGCAGAGTCCTACAGTCCAGGGCTTGGCTGTACCATGAGCTTTTGGAACATTGGAGAAGGGATAGCTTTCTTGCCTTTTCCACTTCCTGGGGGGGACTCCTAGCAAGAGTGTTTACTGCAAGGACAGGGATAGGACAGAGTAATAAACAGGCAGGGAGCCAGGCCTCCAATCTGAATGGTTCCTTTTTATAAACGTCTTCTTCTTAGTTATACTCATTTCAGAGAAGAGGAGCCGGCCAGAGATGCCCGAGTTATTAATTAGGCACGACACCGCCTTGTAGTTTACTGTTTCCCTATTTCAGAGCCCTCTTATTGTCCCTTAGACTCCTAGACAAGTGAGTCTGGCTTTGGCAAAGAGGGCGTCCTGGGCTCTGCCTGGGAGCGAGCGTCCATTCGCTCCAGGCCCCCGGCATCATACCCTGGCAACTGTGGTCCTCTTCCAAGCGGAGCCTCAGACTTGCACTAATGATACATAATCACATTTGAGCAGCCTGAGGCCTGCCTGGCCCCCGTGCAGGCTTTATATTGAGTTACCGCTGGGTGATTTTTCTTTTTTTCCCTAAAATTCTGCTTGTGCTGCCTTGAGGAGGGTCACATGGAACCCGGGCTGAATATTCTGAACATGGCCCCGGTTCACATTTTGGAGCACTGGCCGTGTGGCACATGCCGAATGGAGCCCTGACACCCTTGTCTTCTCCTGCTCTTTCCCCTCCCACGTCCCTCCCGTCTTAGGAGATGCTTCAAACAGGACCCATGAAGATCAGTGTTAGGAGCTGCCGCCGAGAGGCTCTTTCTCTCCTGCCCCCTCACACTTTATCTCCGGCCGCCGGGAACTTCCCACGGCTCCCTGAACGTGAGCTGCTCCCCGTCTTCAAGAGTTTGTCCAGGCTGTTCCCTCCGCCTGGCGTGCCCTCCTTCTGGCCCCGCAGGCTTCCTGGAAACTGCCCGTCCATCTGTCAGCATGGAGTGGCAGTCTTTTCTGTCTCTGGAGCAGAATCTGCCATCTCTTCCTTCTCTCATAGCGCATAGGCTGCATTCTTTGCCAGTGCATGAGCTCCAGCCGAACCCCCTCTGTTTTTCCATCACCGGCACGCAGTAGGGGCTCAGCCACCACGAGGTGAAATGGAAGCAGTTGGCTTTGGGATGGGAGTAATATGAAAACAGCTGAATGCGGTTGAGCGCCCATTACTTGTCAGTAAATACATTAAACGCTTTACCCCATTACCTCATTGAACACTCCTGTCGACTTCAGGAGGTAGAGCCTGATATCTCCCCTTCCTGAGTTGCCCTCCAGCACACATGCGCCCACCATTCTCTGCCCTGGTGTCCTGCTTTCCTTCTTCACAGCACTTTCCTCTCTCTGAAATTATTTCTTAGTTGTCTCCTTCACTAGACAGGAAGCTCCACGAGAATAGGAATCTTGTCAGTCATGCTCATGACGGCAATGCCGGCACCTAGTACAGTGCCTTAGACACTGGGTGCTCAGTGAGCGTTTCTTCACTGAAAGAGCAAAGGAATGAGTGAATCGCGCCCCGTGTCACAGGTAAGCAGATTGAGGCTCAGAGAGATCATCAAATAGCTTTGCCAAAGACACCCAGCTTAGAAGGGCTTGGATGGGAATCCTGGCTTTATTCCAAAACGGACACTCTTAACAGATTACACCACCTTCTTTAGGCGTTTTCCAAGGAAACAGATCATGCTCCTAGGAGAAAGTCTGCTTTTCTGTTGGATATAGTTATTGCCCCGAAGGCCGTGCCTCCCCATCTTTCACTTTGCCGGCTACCTCCTTCCTCCTGGGCCAGTGCAGGTTGTGTGAGATACTGTGTGCCAGCCGCCAGATGCCTCCTAAGTGCCAGGCATGTTGCTAAACACTGGGGACAAAATGGCGAATGAGAGACAGATTCTGCCTCCCAGGAGCACAAGTGGCAAAGACACATTTACAGTAGAACTGCAGCAGGGCTGTGCTGAATCCCTGGGCCCCTGGAGGCCGCGGGGAGAAGCAGGGGTCTGTTAGACCACCTTCATCACTGGTTCCCCGCAGGCGGACAAGGGGGCGGCAGCCCAGCTCAACTCACATGCTCTCCTCCAGTGGGCTAGAGCGAGGTCAGCCGAAACCTTGAAAGGAATATCCTAATTGAAGGGTAAGAGGTGGATGCCTCTCTCCCCAGGACAGATAGGATTGAAAGTGTCTGACCCAGAGACATTCTGTTCCCGGGACGGTGTCTCGGTGGCAGGCCCTGTTGCATGCCTGTTTGCTGGAGCCCACAAGAACCAAGGTGAGAATGAGGGAAATGGCCAGGTCACTACAGGGGTGTCACAGGCTGAGAGACTGTCAGGATGCCTTACAGCAGGGAGGAAGGTTTTGGTCACTGGTGTCCACACTGGAGTGTCCGTCTCCAAGGCCTTGGACACATCTCCAGCGGTCAGTAGAAGTCACCGCCTGTGCCACAGGGAGTGAGGAATGCCGCCAGGCTGACTTCACGTGTGCCCTCCTGCGCTGCTTTCGTCGGTCACCCAGTCCCTGGCCCGGCCTTGGTGGTACTTCCAGCTCTGCCTACCTGTGGGGCTTGGGGACGTCACTTCCTTTCTCTGTTCCTCATGTTTCTTCCTCTGTAAAATGGAGCGTTAGTGCTGTTAGAGCTCTTGCGACAAAAGCTGAATGTGAACATGTTGGAGAGGGATTAGTTCAGTGCCCAGCAGATAGGAACGATGGCCTCCGTTGAGTAAGTCCTTACAGTGTCACTGTCTTCATTTCACAGATGTGGAGACTTCAGTTTAAAGAGGCATCCCACCCATGGTCTCATGCTGATGTGTGTGGACCAGGACCTTGAAGCCCTGTCTCCGATTCTTAGTCGGGCGCTTTTCCCACTGTTAACTGCCATCACAGTAGCTGACCCTGCTGTCCCACTTCTGGACCCACGCCCCAGCTGGGTCCTGGTTTCTACAGGCGGGAGGGAGGGGAACCACGAATAAGCCCCGCCTTACTTCCACCTTGGCCTGGGTGACTCTCTCCCTCTGCAGACCGTTAGGGGTAGAGGGGATGGTAAAAGTTGAGACCCCAAACCTGCCTAGAGCACAGCTAACAGCTGGATTGAGGAGCGCTGGAAGTTGCCAAACGTGCAGCTGTTTTCTAAGGAGGCCAGATGAGGACATTTCCTCATTCAGGGGAGTTGGCTCTTCAGATTTCCCTGCTTCGGGAGGACTGGACTTGAGCTGGCTTCTGCTTTGCCCTCAGTGACCCAGCATTCCTTGGACACACCCATCCTTTCCAATAAGGCCTAGTCATTTGTAAGAGTAACCATGTTTGATACAGCATTTTAACCCACACCTGGTGGCCCCCCACCCCGCTGTGGTCCTGTGTGCCCGGTGATTGCAGTGAAAGAAAAGAATTAGAGCTTGGGCTCACCTGTAGACATAAGCTCTCATGAGATTCCTGGGAAGTATCTCTGAGACTGGCAAGCTGCCCACAATTAGCCTGGGAAGGTTTGGAAGGTTTCTAGAACAATAATACCTTAAGGAGTTATTTTGATATTTGCTAGGTCATTCATTCAAAAAATATTCGGTGAGGTTTCACTGGTGTCAGGCCCATTATCTGGTACTGGTGATACAGCAGGGAACAAAATACTTAAGGGCCCTTAGCATCTCAGAGTAACTTAAGGTAGTGACAGGTGCTGTGGAGACAATACAACAGTCTGACGTAATAGTGCAGGACCGGGGTGACCGCTCTAGACTGCTTGGTCAGGGGAAGCCTCTGAGAAGGTGACACTGAAGCTAAGACCTGAATGTCAAAGAGCCCGTCACTCCCAAGCCATGAGGGGAAGAGCTTTTGGAATAGAACATCAATGCCAAAGCCTTCATGCAGGAACAAGCAAAGCCAGTGTGGCCAGCAGGTGGCTCGAAACAGGTTAGAGAGGTAGGCAGGGGCCAAACCATGTAGAGATTTGTGGGCCAGGGGCTTTCTCGCTTGGCTACGGGAAGCTGTTAAAGGAGTTTTAAGTGCGGCAGTGCCATACTCTGTTGCACGTGGAAAAGCATTACTCTGAATGCAGCTTGAAAACTAAACAGTAGTGAAGGAAGGGTAGAGGTGGGCAGACCAGTCAGAAGGCAAGGGCAGTAGTTCAAACAAGAGATGGTGGTGGCCGTGCAAAAGAGGGGACCAGCATGGGATGGGTTCTGCAGCGAGTCAGCAGAGCTTGCTGGTGGACTCGATGGGATAAGGAGAGGGTGCTGCTAATGTTTTGGGCCCAAGGGTCAGCACATACGAAGCACTCAATAGGTTATTGAGTGCCTATTAACTGAGGCACTGTTGAGGTAGCTGTTTCCTACCGTTATTAACAAACAGCCTGTCACCAGACACCAAGGGAACAGGCTCGGGAAGGACTCTTGAATCCATTCAAATGATAGCATGATGCCTACAGCACATGAGTGACATCCACGTTAGCTCTTCTCTTTTGTTAATAAACGGCATTCTGAGAGAAAATGGGGCGGGTTTGACGGTATATTCAGGAACGAGAAATCTTGATTTTCAGTTAACCTCACTGCCATCAACTCACTGTATGAGCCTTAGCCTCTCTTAGCTTGATTTCTTCTTCTGTAACTATAAAATGCGTCGAGCACTTTCTGTGGGCCAGGTACCATGCCATGCCAAGCACTCTATATATCCTCATCTCCACTTAATCTTCCCTGCAGCTCTTCCAGGTAGGCACTAAATTGTCCTCCATTGCCAGGTAGGAACACTGAGCTCAGAATCCCACGGCTAGTAAATGGCAAAGCTGTGGCTCCAGCCTGGGCGCTTCTTCTCTTAAATCCACATTTATAACCCTCCGTGATATAAGAAGTCGCAGTAGGCCTTGAGAGTTGGTTTGCTTCCAGTTTTCAACTTCCAGACCTCAATTCAAGGTCACCGTGGGACTCAAAACTACTGAGAACTAATCTGGAAAACGTAAAAAAAAAAAAAAAGCCCACAATTCATACAGAGATTAGAGATTAGTGTCAAGTATGTGTTTATTTATTGATCTTTCTCCCTCTCCCTTTGGTAACTTGTAAGATACAGCCGCTGAGGCAACAGGAAATTTGAAGTCCAGCATTTTATTAAATCTTAATGTTTAAGATTTCTGTGGAAGAAAGCTGCTTGAGTGAGATTTGGTTTCCATTATTCACTTGCCAAGAAAAGATGAGAAAACTGGGTCGGGGGGATTTCCTGAAGGTGCAGGGAGCAGGGAAGATAAGCCCTTGGGCTATTTTCTGCTTCCAGCCTTCCCCATCCCCCCTATCCTCCCCCACCCCCCACCCTGGAGTTGCCTGGGTCCTAACAGGGGTTTAGGAGAGGTTCCCTCCCAGCCCCCACCACTGGAGGTCATCAGTGACGTGACATCCAGCTGCTCTGGAGGAAGAAAGGGAGGTTGGGGAAGGCCCACGAAAGACAGAGAAATGCCCCCATGGCATGTTCCTCTTGAAGTTCAATAGGAATCTGAATGATAACATGGAAGCTGTTTAAGAGAGGAGATCACACACACACACACACATACACATACACACACTCATGCACGCACATGTGCACACACACCCCTATTCTCACAGACACTGTGCAACTACCCAGTGTTGGCAAGGGTGTAGGGAAAGGGGGCACTCTCGTACCTATGCGAGTGATGATTGCAGATCAGCCTACGATGATTTCTGAAGGGCAGTTTAACAGTCGTGTATCAAATGCCTTCGCTTGTTGGAGAAATAGCTGATTCTAGGACTGGGGAAGGAAATACACACGATGAGCCTGGAGCATTTTGTAGTGCCAGAAAGTAAGGAGGTGCTCAAAACAAACCCCCCAGCAAACTGTTCACTGATGAGGACATGTCGGGGCCATAAGAGCTGATGAAAGAGCTCCCAAAGGCCAGAGCTGAACAATTTGAGCAACAATAAATAGAGTAGTATTGGATTATAATCCAAAGTGTAAAAAATAAATATCCATGAGTCCATACTGATAGAAACTATTGAATAAATAAGTAAAGAAAAGACAAATCTCATGTTCAGAAGAATTTACAATAATGTATGCAGATACTCTACCTTGATTGAGGGGAAAAACAATTCCTCACTCCGTAGGTGTGGTTTGCCCACAGGGACTTCCTTCCAGAATGTACAGTATGGGAAGCAGGCAAAGAGTAGCTTTCTGGTGAAAAACCTTAACAAGCACAGCCTGGACCAAGCGATAAAAGTCGGCATCAGCAGTGCTAAGTCCTGTAGCTGGTGCCCTGGGTATGTGATGAGAATAACGGGGCCCCTCTGTAGTTCTCTTCCCAAAGGCCCATCTAATCATGACAAAAACATCAGGCAAATCCCAGCCAAGGGACACTCCACAAAATACCTGGCCGGTACTCCTCAAAACTGTCAGGGTTATCAAGAATAAGAAATTTGAGACTGTCACCTCCAAGAGGAGACTAAGAAGACATGATGACTAAATGTTATGTGGTGCTTGGGTGAAATCTGGAAGAGCACAAGAACATCAGAGAAAAACTAAGGAAATCTGAATAAAATACAGACTTCAGTGAACGCTAGTGTACCAGTATTGGCCCATCGTAACAAGCCCACTTCACTGACGTAAGATGTTAACAACAGAAAGAACTGCATGTTGGAACCCTTGGTACTATCTTTGTAATTTTTCTGTAAATCGAAGGCTATTGTATTTACAAAACGTGCCCTATGACCCAGGTGTTCCCCTTCCTTCTCCCTTTGGAAATAATTAAGGGTGAATCTGAAGATTCATCCACATAGGTATGTCACAGAGGCATGGGGTAGTGAGAATTAGAAATAATTTAAACGTCCAGGTAGGGTAAAGGCATACAATTCAATTATGAATCACAATCTTACAGACATACATTTCCTTTATTTTTTAAGTTTGTTTATTTATTTTGAGAGAGAGAGGGAGAGAGAATCCCATGCAGGCTTTGCGCTGACAGTGCAGAGCCCATCCAGGGCTCAACCTCAAGAATGGTGAAATCATGACCTGCGCTGGAACCAAGAGCCAGCCACTTAACTGACCGAGCCACTCACGCGCCCCTAGACATATATTTTCTTGATAAAGAAAGGTATTCATGATTGCTAGCTGAGTGGAGAACGCAGATTCTGAAAGAGGCTGTGAGGTATATATTTTTATATATGCATGAAGGGGTAAAGATAAAGATCCTCCAGTGTGTTAAAGGTAATCATCACTGATGCATAATGCTACGGAGTTTCTTTCTTTTCATGGAAGCAGTATTTGTTACAGAAATTACAGATCAGCAAAAACTAAAATGTTACTTTCTGAATTTAAAAAAAAAAAAAAAAAGGTGGAAATGATTCCATTACAAATCCGGCAGCAGCAACAGGAGAGCCCAGCCTAAAGAAGGGAGTGCTGAGAGCAGAGGGGGCACTGGCAGGCCAACGAGTGTCTCCCTGTAGACGTGCGCCGCCTGGACAGACCCGCTGGAGCCCTCCCATCTCCCGTAGAAACAGGCCGCCACCCACTTAGCCCCCGTGGAGTGCAAGAAGGGTCGCCACCTATAGAAACAGTAAACAGGTTGCAAGGTGCACGGAGATCAAAGTTGGCCCTGTGGTCCAAGGGTGGACCTGAGGCCATGCGGGAGACCCAAGCCTGTGTCTGGGGCGCCCACGTTGGTCTGTAAAGGCAGAAGCAGCTGGAGGACCGAGAGACAAACCCGGTGTCTGCTGCCTTCTCTCCTGTAGTCATCCTACCCTTGCCTAGCACTGTCTCATCTTAAAAAGAGTTTGCGTGTATCTTCCATCTTATTACAACAACCCTTGGAAGTAGGGTTTTTAGGTGAAGAAATTAAGCCTCAGAAGACTTCATGGCTGGCACTTACTGACTGGGTACCAGGGGTGTCAAAAGATACAGGCCCACATCACCCCTCTTGCCCGAGTCCAGTGCATATTTCAGGGTTCTGGAGCCTGCGTAATGTGGATCTACCGTTACCAACTGTGTTTACCCTGAGGAAGCTATGTTCCTTCGCTTGGCCTCCAGTTTCTCATCTGTAGAATGGAGATAATAATACTCATCCAAAAGCTACTATTAGAGTTTAGTGAGATTGTATGTATAAATTGCTTTGCACAGCGCACGGAGCAGTAAGTCGGCCCTCTGTGAGTAATGGTTATTATTGAAGAGAAGGTTCATGGAATAGAGCAGAATGCGATCTGGAGAGAAGGATCCTCTCCCCGTCTTTCCTGTGATTTGAGAAGGAAGATGCAGCGAGGCTGGAGCCCCCTGAGACTTTTTAAGAGCCGTGATGAACTGACAAATCATAGGGCTTTTCCTCCCACCAGACTTTAGTTCTTGGCTCTGTAGCAGGTCCTGATCGAGCAGTGCTATTCATCGACCTGGCGTTTGGCCCACGCCAGAGGAAGAGGCGAAAGGACCTGGAACATTTAGGCCAGCCTTCAGACCGAGCTGGAGAGGAGCGGGGCAGGAAGCAAGAGAGGAAACTGTACAAATGAGAGCCGGTCAGTTAGCTCAGCGAGCCTGTGTGTCCAAAAGGAGCTTAGCTTTTGTCTGGTTTGGAATTTTCCAAAATTTCACTTACAATGTAACGCATCCTGATTTCCCAGAGTCTGGCAGCCAAGGCAGGACTAAAACTTCGAAGTCCTCTTGTGTTTTTCTCAGTTAACCCAGGATAAACTGAGGACATCTCACTTTATTTTATATTTGTACCTCACTTAGTTCCACAGGCGGCGGCTAAAAATCTAAGTTCTGATTTCGTACAGTGCGGTGACCCCCGTTCACTGGCAGGCTGGGGCTGGCGACAAGGGCCATGCCTGGATCTGGGCGTGTGGTGTGGCTCATCCCCGAAGCCAGCCCGACCACAGGCTTACTGGATCTGGGCGGCCACAGCCTCAGATGGCTAACGGAGGCTGCCCGTGAGCTCCGTGACGGTCCTGTGTGGCTTCACTCTCGGAGAGTACTAAATCTATCTTCTCAAATCTAACCTTCCTCCCTTGTTGATACCTCTTAATTTCTCTATCCTCTCGAGCTGAATAATCCTTTTACAGCAATAATGAATTAATAAATAGCCAAGGTCTCAGCAGATAGGAGCGATGCCAGATCAAATTAAGTTGTATTATAGTCTCAGGAAAAGAAGCTATTAAACTTGCGAGGTCAGAGTGCCGTCCACCTCATTTATTAGCGTCCCTTCATAAGCTGCCATCTCTGGGGACACCGTGGAAGGGCTGAGCTCCTGTCGGTGCGGACCGTCTGCAGAATTGCCACTCTGTCTGCAGGTGTTCGGGGGCTGGGTGCGCCGGGGGCCGTGCTGTACCTCTGACGGCTCCCTCGATTTCACACACTTCCTCATCTGCAGTGTGCCCGGCTGACAGAGGGGATGTGGCCTTCTGCTGGCTGGGGCTCCCCGGTACCATTCCAACCCCAACCCACAGCGACCCCGGCCCCCCAGTCAGGGGTGCGCTAGATGGCATGCCATTCTCCCAGTCAGGATTTAGGGGCTCTCCGTTCCTTAGCTAAACTTTGTCTTCTACCTCCTAAAATTATTTAGAAAAAATTAGGTGCCAGGGCCCCTGGGCGGCTCAGTCAGTTAAGCATCCGATCCTTGATTTTGGCTCAGGTCATGACCCCAGGGTTGTGAGCTCAAGCCCTGTGTTGGGCTCCGTGCTGAGTGTGGAGTCTACAATAAGATTCTCTCGCTCTCTTGCGCTCTCTGCCCTCTCCCACTCGTTCTTTTTCTCTTTCTCTCTCTGCCCCTCCCCCACTCCTGCTCTTTCTCTCTAAAAAAAAGTTATGTGCCTGTGTGCCTCCTTGTCCAGTTTAAAGTTAACTCTTGAAATTGTATATCAAGTTCAGATAGTTCAAAAGGGCACGCTCTCTGACATGTTACGTGGTATGAGCTTTACATCTGTTTTTTGGCAAAGCTCCGGCACTGCCTACGATGTTTACAGGCAAGATTCACTACGCAATCTAATTGGCAAAGGTCTTTGCGGTCAAACCATGCAGCCAAATCAGTCTCGCTTTCTGTCAGATCCAAGTCTGATTTCATTTTTTCAATTCAAATAAACCTAATAGTACATACGTCGTGACGAGCATCTGACTTCTCAATGCGAATCCTTAGATTTGTGGACAGATAGGAGCATCCAGCCTCACCAAGAATTTATTGCTGGGCCAAAATAAAGGATTATCTCCTTGACCGTGTCTTGCCCTGCCCTCTTGGGTCTCTCACAGAGGCGAGGCATTTGGAAATCGTACCCTGGAGAGAGTCAGGAGCGTGAGAGGCGTGCACTTGTTTTCTGAAGGGCGGTACAGTGAGTGTAAACGCGGGAGGGGCCTGCGGTGGAGATTTCAGAGACCCTGCACGGTCTTCCACAAGTGAGTTTTAAGAAAGCGTACACATGGAAGTTAAGGATCTAGACCTGTGGTTCCTTAAAATCACACATGCCCTGACTCCCCCGGAGAACCGTTCTGTACGTACCACAAGGATATGCGCGCCCCCGTTTAAAACCCCTGCTTTTAGATACAACCGCACTCTCCAACTATGTCAGTCTGTGACTGCGGCCAGTACTAGGTTTCACTCGCTATTTGTCCTTGCTCCTGTTTGGCAGAGACCTGTCAGCCGCAAGGGTCAGAACCATAGAACTCAACCTTTTTATTCAGTACCTGTATTTTGTCAGGTCTGAGGTTGTCATTAAAATAAAAACAAAACTCCCCCAACAAGCAAAGAAACAGCTACGCTGTTGCTGTCCAGAAACGTAAGGGCCTTTGGGAATAGGGCCACAGTTTGCTCTGGAGCGTAGTGTTCAGATGCCAGGACCAGGAACACCGAAGGAGTTAGGAGGAGCTTGGCGGGGGGAGGTATTGATTCAGCCCAAAAGGAAGCTGGGTTGAAGAAGGAAGCCCACGTTTTTAATCATTTATATTGCATGGAATACATAGAACTTTCACAATAAACCTATAAGATTAGATAGAATTACCATGAGGAAACAGACTCAGAGAGGTTGAGTAACTACCCTAGCCCACAACTCATTAGTGGCAGAGCAGATATTTGAACCTAGTTCAGTCTTGGTGACTTCAGAGTCCTTATGTAATGCTGCCTCTCTCATTGGTCAATACCTACCATAGAGTGGACGGTCTTTCCTTTTTTTTTTCATTATGTATTTTATTTAACTATTTAACTATCTTATTTAACTATTCTGGAAAGTTCACATGAATGGGCTGTCTTTCTAACAACCTCAGTTCATTCTCAAAACAACAGTGACATCAATAACAACACAGACAGCAGGAATAATTTTAATAACATCTGAGTACCAATCCAGTTATAAATCTAAATATGATTTTCAGAAGAAAATCACATGTCAAGCAGATGTTTCAAGAAGAAGATGGTAAGTGGCTGAGGTAGAAGGCTGTGTTACTTCCCTCGGAGAAAGGAAAGACTTTCACAGACTATTTGAGACAAAGTCTCAGGAACACAGACCAGCTTATATAGAAAGTAAAGCCTTCAGGACATGCTGTCTCATACCAACTGTATTGTGTAACTTTCCAGTAGAGACCACACGCGAGGCAAGCAAAGCTCTGTGTTATCGACTCATTTAAGATCCTTTTTCTTCTTCATCATTGTGGAAAACAGCTTATTAGTTAATTGTGAAAAGGAATATACTATATTTGAAGATGCCATTCTGGACAAAAATTCTCTCTCTCCCTCCCTCCCCCACATTTCTCTCTCCCTTCCCCTCTCCTTCCCCCTCTACCCTCTCACCTGCTAGGCTGTGAAGTCTATGAGGACAACTACTGCGTCCGTCATCCGTTGTGCCTAGCATCAGGGCTGACACGTAGCAGACTGTCAACAAGTATTTAGCAGATGAAAGAATCCGCGATATGCCAGAATCTCAAGATCTCATGCTTGTCAACTAGGAAATGAACTGTGTCTTTCAGACTCCAGAATAGTTCTCTTTTAGGGTCATGAGAAAAGATTCTGTCAGTTAGGGCTTCTGATCCTTTCCCCAAGCCAACTCTGCAAGTCTTAGAATAAAGAACCTAGCAACTAGAAAAGCACTCAATTTATTTTTAATTTTATTATACTCAGTTTGAGGGAAAGGGTTGTTGACCTTTTTGTGAATATGATGAAAATTATGGCCTTTCTCAAACAAAGGAACACACAGACAAAATCTGGTGTACAATTTAAGTAGATTCATGAACCCTTTAAACTATGCATCTCAAGTTAAGAATGCTAAAAAGTGAAATGCAGCTTAAGGAAAGGGCACAACCAGCCTGCTAGACCTCTCATATTTGAAGGAAAGTTGACAAGAGAACAGTAAGAGCTTGCTTTGGATGTAATACCAAAGGAGAGAATATGGCGCCAGTTCCAACCGTGCCTTGATTCTGGTGAGACACTTATAAAAGACCTTTTGTTCCTTTTGGGACAGATGCCACCAAATACTACAGTCCCTTAATGACAGTCCACTGTCCAGCCCTTCCTAGCAGGCAGCCTTCATCCTGTGATTGGACCACAGGCAGGAAGAGAGGAGAAATAAGGCAGTTTTGGATGGTGAAGTTTGCTGAGTTGGTGGTTTTGGCTCCTAGAGTACACTTACATTAATTTCAAGCTCCATGTCTTGAAATGGTTTTGTCCTTAGTGAATGTACTACAAGTCTGTTGCCTAGGATATTTTCCTTTAAAGTCTCTCCCAAATGGATGCAAAAAAGCACAGGTTTTTATATAGACCTAGATAATCCGTCACGAGATAAAAAATTTCTAGGTCCCAGCTGGGAGCAGATGCACTCCAGGCCTTCCCTGGTCTCCAGCTCCTGTCTCCACCAGGGGAAGGAGGTTTTTTCTGCCCTTCCAAGCCCCCACCCCCCACTTCACTACTTGAGATTTCATCCAGCCCATACTAATCCTTAAGTTTTAAGGACACAGACCTTACTGGTGAGTGAGGATTTTCCGTCTCTCAGCTTCACTTTCTTCATCTGCAAAGTGGGGCTAAGGCCGCCAGTCCCTACGTCCCGGGATCATCGTGAGCAGCGCTTAGCTCAGGGTCCCTGGCACACGGTAGGCACCTGATCAAGTCGACTCTTATTATTTTAAGGACAGTGGCCTCTAGAAGTGGAGGAGGGGAAACTAGGCAAGTTTGCTCCTTACGTCCTTCTTAGTGGGCTCGCTTCTGCCCCCTGCCCTTTTCTTGCCCAGTCCCTGTATCAAGAGTGTTCCCTCCCAGGACTCAGCCAGGAAGGCTCTAACCTCAGGCGCCCAAGGTCCTAGCTAGCCATGCCTCTGGGACTCACAGCTCACTTTTTGTGCCTGGAATACCACTGACATTTAGGACACCCTGGTCAGGGCAGTAATAAGTATTCCTTTCAGCTCCCTCCTTTCCTCCCTTCCTGCTGTTTTTACTTGTCACTCCCTTTTTGAAAACAACGATTTCTTGAGCACTGCTCTGTGCCCAGCACAATACCAGCGCTAGATAATGCCAGTGCTAATGAAGTGAACCGTGTTGCGCTCCGGGCAGGGGAGAGGGGAGAGTAAATAGCAAACAGTTCACAGGACGTGATCAGGACAATTAAAGAAATAAAATGGGGGGGATGACCAGGGGATCCTACTTAGAGTACGACATTTGAATCCTGTGACTGTCCTAGGGCAGGAATTGACACCTTGGCTTGATTCCGAATGAGAAGTGCTGTCGGCCAGCACAGAACGATAGCTTCTCTTTGTTTTTCTCTCCTAACAATAGAGGATTTGAGGCTTAGGGGAAGTCAAACTGCTGGTTTTTACTAGCCCTTTGTCGAGTAAGCTTAAAACACTTTATGACCCTCACCTGCACCTTTACGTATTCGCTTACTGTGTACCAGGCATCGTGCACCTTACATGTATTATCTCACTTATTTAATTCTCCAGTAACCCAGGAAAGCAGGGCTTATCATCAAAGTTATCCCTGTAGCCAAAGAAAGAAATGAACTTAGAGAACTAACTTGGAGAAGCTAGCTAACTTGCCATGGCCAAGGGCCCAACAGTGGCGGCTGAGGACCGAGGTCCGGTGGGTCTGAGAACAGGGCCTGTGCCCTCAGTCAGTAGACTAGGCTGAGCCCCTTCTTGTGATGTCGTAACTCACCTGGTTCTCCTTTCCTCTGCAGTGGTGCCAGTGAAGACGAGGACACATGAAGGCTTGCCATCCCCCGTGGAAACTCCTCCCTCCCCCTGTGTGTGTGTGTGACGGCGTGTATGTGACGGCTTCCGATTTCTGTGAAAGCTGCCCAGCAGCAAACGTACTTCCACCGGACACATCCCCAGGTCCACAGCAGGCACACATCTGTCCAAGGGATGACCAATTTTATTGTTACTGACTGTGCTTGTCATTCTCTCGTCATGGTAGGTCAAGAAAAAGTGCCCCTGTGATCAACCAGGAGCAGCTAGTTAAGAAGCATCCTTCAGGTAGTCCCTCAATGGCTGCTTTGAACTTACTCAGGAAAGCCAGCCCCTGGAATATTGTGTACCCAGACAGCATTGCTCCATCTGGAAGGATCTGGAATAATCTTGAAGGGCAGTCAGAAGTTTTTCCCTACCTGCTAATAAAACCCCACTTTATTTATACTGAAGCATGAAAGAATGGAGGAGGGGCAAAGTAGGGCTCTGTACATAGTCTCTGAAAGTCCAGTTACACAGTCGTGAAAATGTGGTTCCTTGAAGTAAGGCGGGTGGCAGGAAGATGGGGTTGGAGGAAGAGTTAAAAGTTCGAAATACAGAGATATTTTTAGTATATGAAGTTATCCAGCACTTCAGATCCATAATTCAGTGCTGTGGAAATGAAAAAAATGATTGAAGAGGTGGAAAGGAAATGACTTTAAAAAAAAAAAAAAAAGGACCAAAGAGATCTGATTAAAAGTTGAAATCAGTATTTCTGAACTCAAATTGCCTGAGTTTCCAAAATAGTCACTAAAGGATCTGACGGAGCCTGAATTATTTGGGTGAATTCTGCTGGTTTTCTGGGTCTTGTCACAACATGAAGTCTGGAATGTATATTGCGAAGTGGGAATCTTTCAGTGTAGGTTTTTGGCGCCCCCGCCCCAACCCCCTTGGCCTCATTTGGCTTAAATGCCATGTAGGGAGAGTTCTTGTCGCTCTGGTGTGCAGAGTCAAGCCCCGTCTCCCAGCAGGTGTCCCCACCTTTCACTCCAGCTGGAACCCTTCTTCCCGTGGCCCCCCGCCCACCAGCTTCCGGCCCCTCTCCCGCAGCCGGGCTCTCCTCTCAAGTACCATGAGCAGAGACACACCGTGGCTGCCCTTCCAGCCCTTCCCCACTCCGAGTCACGTTTCCTTACCACGGGTTTTCTGCTCCCAAGTAAGCCGTGATTTCTAGGGAGTGCAAACCCGCAAGCTAAAAACCCTGCATTTCCTCAGACCTCAGTTTCACTTAAATGCTTTGGAGTCAGGGGATGACCTTAGTTTTAGATAAAACAATTACATTATGAAGTAGAATGTTCATACACACAGTTCAGATAAAATGGAACACTTCACAGGGAATTCTTATTTGCAAGTGGGGTGTATGCGTTCGCTGTCCTCTGCCTTTAGGGGTGTTTTGGGGTTCACTCCCGAGAAGTACAATCGGAACTGTATCCACGCAGCTGACTCAGGGCCTGGACTTCTGGTTGCCTCCGCAGCAGAGCCGAAGGCACCTGCCCTGGAGAAACCTCTCTCCTCCTGCCTGCCTGTGACCCGTGTACCTGTCACAAAGCTTTAGGGCCAGCTGCTTTGTGTGTGTGCCAGATGGTTTTGAGGCCGAAGCAGTACTTACTATAGGAATCCTATTTATGTCATTGTTCAATCCTGTGTTTGCTATGAAACTATTTCTTTGAGGCCAGGAAGCTACTGGGTTCTGGGTTATATCTGCTTCTGGGTTGGGATTACCCTGGCTCACTACATATGTTAGCATATTGGGACCGAGAGTCCTTTGGGCAGTTAAAAAAAAAAAAAAAAGTATTTTTCTCTCAAACTGGTGGTCAGCATGGCTAAGACGGTTTTGGTGCTCTCCCTGCCGCTTGCAAAGACTGGAGAATTTGGCATACCACTAATTACCACCCCCAACCTCACCCAATAGAACTCCCCAAAAAGAAGGACCAGTGGCCACTCTTACAAGAGTTTAAAAACCAGGAGATTAAGAACTCTTGAGGATTTAGATGCTTGTGTGTGTCTTTCCCCAATAATTATTGTTGAATCTCCAAATAGCCGCCTCATCTCAGCAGTGGACAGACCATCGGCTCCTCCATACCCGATGATCCGTTATTACTTAAAGTCAGCATCTGGGAAACCCGAGCATGTGTGCGGTGGATAGGAACAGAAATATAAAAAACTACACGCCCACCTGTCTCCGTATGTTATCATATCTCTGTAATCCTCAAGGAAAGCACTTTTGCTTTTACTTAGGATTTCAGATTTGCTCGATGGGCTCCTGCTGTCTTCAGCACCTGATAAAACTTTAACCAGGGAAGCATTAAACACGGCGCAACAGCTTCTGCCCAGGCTCCTGAGTTCCTGCCAGCAGCATTTATCAGTGTAAGAACGAGGATGCTTCCTGCAGCGGCACCAGCCTCCTCCGGAGCTGGAGCACACTGCTCAGGAGGCCTCCCTCCTGCCAGGTCAGTAAAAGTTAGAGTGCTCAGAAGTGTGTGCTGGCCAGCTGCAGGCTGGGGTGGGGGTGAGGGAGATGCAGAAATCCTCAGGGAGAAGTCACCAAGGGAGGCAGGTCATGAGTGTGTCCAGAATGAATTGGGTCCCCACAGCGATCCCTGGCTGCTTTCCAAATTTTGGTTATCTGGAGGCTGAGAGCGGGTTTGTCCTTTGATTTGATGTCATTAAATCCAGGGCAATTCTAAGAAGTCGTTAGAGTCTCAGCTGTGACAGCCCAAGAGGGGAAATGACCTGTACTGAGGACCAGCTGTGAGCCAGGCCCTGGACTAGACCCGTTTCTCAGCTGATAAAATGGACGGGGAGTGGAGGAGCCCCTTGCCTGGAGTTACACAGCCGGGAAGGACTGGGGCCAGATGTTGAGCCCAGCGCGCCCCAGCTCTGTGGTGGCCGGTGGCACCTCTCCCTAACACACAGGGAGGAGGAGGCCTCGGGCTCCCCGCTGCAGTCCGGCCGTCCCACTTTATAGACTCTTTTTCAAAATTACATTTCATGGCTATTGTTTAGGCTAAGAAATGGCACCGAGGTAGCCTCATTCTGCCCCTTCAGCAGATACGTTAAGTCCACATTGCTCACTTGAGCCTGCCCCCAGGAGTTGGGGGAGCCTTTCCTCTTTGGTGCCATCCCCCATAAATACAGTGTTTCTAGACCTTCAAGAGTATAGAGTACAGAAGGGTGTTCTGCTCTCTAAGTTTATTTGAAAATGTCTGCTATAACACTGCCACAGAGAAGGCAGTCTTCATGTTTTAGCCCAGCCCGTCCTGTGCTCTTTGAGGATGTGTTAACTCAAAGTCCAGTGAATCTAGACTCTCCTGCTGACTCCTGATATGGACATGTGTACACACACACACACACAATCTGAGGGCATGTGTGTACGTAAATGATGGGTACATGCATAGACACACACACACAGTGTAAGAACTAAGGGGAGTTCTTGTGTGCCACTGTACCACCTGATCTTGTGTGCCATTCCCTCCTGATCTTGTGTGCCACTGTACCACCACGGAGGCTTCTGCTAGCCCCGGTCACAGGTGTCACCAGATAGTCGGAGCTCAGGTGCTTGCTTACAAGGTGCTTACGAGAAGAACAGCTCCTTGGCAGAGGTGGTCAGCTCCTAAAGCACGGGGCTACCGTGGGCTCCAGCTCTGCTCCAAGATCTAAGGATATGGGAAACGATAACCCTGCCGTTTTGAGGACCCAGGAGTCTGCCCACTTCAGTCAGGATTGAGGGCCCAGCTGCAGAGTGTGTGACTTGTGCTGGTGGCAGAGTATAGGAAGTCCTCCCCACCCCCCACCTAGAAAATATTCTCTTGCCAACACCTGAAATTTCATACTCAACGTAATGGCTGTTTGGTACATGCTTTATAATAAGAAAATTGGTTGCATGTTTACTGTGTGCCTAGCCCATCTGGAATTTTGTTTAAAACACAAATCTCATTAGGGATGAACTCTACCCACCCTTAAGAGAGAAAGAGGAGCCTCGAGATCTCATTAGTACGGCCAGCACCCGGCAGCGCTCCGAAGTCCCCACCCCAGCCCTTTCCCAGACTCAGGCCCAGGGGGCCTGCCTGGTGGAACAGAAGCATTTGGAACTGGGAACACACCAGAAGCAGCAGAACAAGTGCCAGGGCAGGAAAATGAAAACAAATTGAGACACTTGGTATAATGGTGCAAAACCCGCCACAGAGCCAGCCCGTGCTGGGATTTATATGACCTTGAGGGGACAGTATATTTATATCAGTGGGAATCAAACCTGGCCAGTCTTTGTACAGTGAGGGGCCACACTGCATGGGTGGGGACAAGCAATGAATCCATTGTCCTCTGCCTGTTTTCCTGTGCACACATTCTCTCCTCACCTCCCCCTTCCACCCTTCACATTAAACAAGGGAACACTCGCTCTTTCAAGGGAATTACACATTTGAGTTAATGTTTCAGTATATCATTTTCATACTGTAAATTATTTTGTAAGAGAGATTTACCGCTATCCCAGGATGTTTGGACTCAGCGCCCCTGTGCATTTGGAAATCAATAAACTATTACTGGAAATACCATTCGTCTCTGAGAGTTGTGCACAAAGGAGCCTGCTAGGTGTAAATATTCATGATGATCTCCATCCTTAACGCGTGATGCTGGAGACTGAGTTGTGTGGTTATGAGATACGGATGCTCCGGAGTGGTTTCGGAGATCTCTGGAAAGGGGCAAGCAGGCACACTTAAAGTCGTCGTTATTTGCAGATATGTTTTCTCCTCAAAGTAAAACAATCCTTGCCTAGGTTAAATTTTCTAAGCAAAGTTAGATTATAACCCAAAGAATACTTGGTCCTGAATGATGTTTTCAAAAAATATTAAAGCTTTACAATTTGGATTAACCAGGGGGGAACATCAGATTTTAATTTTTGTATTTTCTAGAAATAAAAAATCTTTGTAGAGCAAATTACAGGGAGACCAGCAAAATCATCTTCGTGGAACCTGGGAGCGATACATTTGATATAATTTTTTTTTATGTAGGCTTCACGCCCAGCATGAAGCCCAACGAAGGGCTTGAACTCATGACCCTGAGGTCAAGACCTGAGTTGAGGTCAAAAGTCAGAGACTTTACCGACTGAGCCACCCAGAGCCACCCTGCCCCCCGCCCCCAACCTATGGGGCTGCACTGAAACCAAAAGTCACATGCACAGAGGCAAAATGTGAGAACCCAGGAGAGTAGACACTTTGTGAACCAAAAGTGCAAGTCCTGCCTAAACGGATTAAAATTCACCGTTGAAAAACCCATCCGAAAACCCACCAGCAGGCGTGTCTGGAGGAGCTGCGGTTTATGAACCCTACTCTAAATTTCCTCTGAACAAATCTGTCTCCATCAGACCTCGTTAGTTAGCTGGGGGACTGCGTGAACTTCGGAGAAATTGTCCAAGATAGGGAGGCGAGTCGGTCACTCAAGGTCGCCCAGTGAGCCACACCGATCGAGCCAGGAGGGCAGACTCTCTGTCTCCTGCAGCGTCATTAGACCCTCCTTCCTCCCTCCGGTTGCCGAGGCCATTTCTGCCTGGTGGGATGGGGTTGCCAAGCCCCGTAGCACTCAGGAGTCTCGGTGTTTCAACAAACCACAATGTGTTTGGAGGTTTCCTTCCCTACTGCCTGGTGCCAGTATCTCAACACCACATCCCATTTCTCAACACCACCCAGCCCTTTCTCATTTTATTGTCTTTCCCTCGGAAGGCTACAGCTCTCTACTTTGTTTCATTGATCTTCGCTCGGTCCAACTTCCAGGTGGCCCCATTTCCTTTACACTCATAAAAGGGTGAAATTGCAGCTTGGGTGGAACATCTCCTGGCCCAGAAGAACGCACATCCAGCAGAAAGCCAGGCTGCCCGTCTTAATAAGAGAGGAAGAAAACAAAAAGACCACTTAAAGTAACTGGCGTGTGTAACCTCGTTAGATACCGCAACCTCCGGATTTAAATCCTTGCGTTAACAATACTGGCTGCCATTTAATGAGCTCTTTCTCTGGGCCAGACGCTGGCCTCGTTGCTTCGCACATTATCGTATTTAATTCTCAGAGCACTGACATTATCATCTCCTATTTTCTTGCACAAGAATCAGATTTAGAGAGTTAAATATTCTGCCCAAGGTCACATCCTAATAAACGGGAAGCCAGGATTTAAATCTAGCTCTAAAAGGGTTCTCGACCTCTGCTCTTAATCTTTCCCGGGCAGTGGCATGGAGTCCGCCTCGTGTTGGTGAATAACACTCTCGGCCACCACATGTAAGTGAGGCCTTGGGGCAGAGGGCCTCGTGCTTTGTTTTCAGGCCTTGCTCTGTATAGTCCACAAAGGACCGGGTCCGTAAGGGAAGGAGGGCTCAGGATGGCAGTGAAAACCTCTTTTGACCTGAGACTGCCCTTTTGGAGAGAGGAAACGGTTAGATTTTCTTAGTCTCCTTTATTCCAAGGCCATAAATAATGAAATCATCAGGAGAGGCAAAGCCGTGGCTGCTTCTACCGTAGTCTTAGAATCCCAAAAGTCAGCCAGCTCTGACGGGGAGTCTGTAATTTAATTAAACACCTCGAAGATGTCTCCAACAGATTGACGTCGGGCCAGCTTCATATTCTTGGAAAGGGACCGCAAGAAGAGCTTGTCTATTTTATAGTCCATTTACTGAGTGTCGCCATCGTGGCCACAGCACACAGCAGACCATTTGCCTTACAAAAATGGCCCACAAACTTCACACCAGTGTGGGGACTCAGTAGCTACTCCTTTACCTACAGCTCAGCCATCCGTCGGCTGCACTTATCCTTATTTCCGGAACATGACATTCAAACCAGTGCTCCTACCGTGAAGAACTGAGACAGAACTGGAAAAATCTGGAACCTCTGCTGGACCCGCTCGCGAGTGACAGAGAACAAGGAAGTGACAAGCCAGGCCTCTGACCGGTCGAAAGAAATACTAGGAAGCAGATACATGAGAGAAAGGCCGTCCATCCACCCATCAAACCTCTTCTCAGAAACTGTTCCCACATCACACGTAATTCCAAATGTTTGACGTCTGGTTTCCAAGCCTACCCCGGATTAAATGTATGAATGAGAAACAGACTTCTAGAGGAAACTTAGGTCAAGAAGGAAAAACGAGCAATAGAAAACACAAAAACATTTAAATATACCGAAGAGCTCAAACCACACTGTTCTTAGAGGAGCGTTTAGTGCTCCAAACAGCGCCCCCCCATCTCAATTCCTAAAGGGGATTGCTGTGCTAGAGGACAGTATACTCATAGTCACAGCGACAACCCTGAGCCTCACATCTAGAGAAATGAAATTGTGCCCAGAAAGAAGGCAGGAGTTTGCATGTCAAACATTATAGAGGTGTTCATACCATAAATGGTACAAAACAAAACAAACACCTTTTTAGGGGTTAAAAGCAATAAGCCTCTGAGCACTTAGCCGAACAAAACAAAACATCCCCCTCCGTGAGGTTTTATTATTCCTTGAGCCTCTTGTGTTTAGAGAGTTTTTGCCGTAACTTTGTAAGTGACTTTCATGCTACGGCGCTTCCTTTGCATATAATGGCATGAACAGTGGAAGTGCCAAGCTTCCAGTGCGATGACTAAAACTAATAACCAGAATACAGGTCAAATTCTGTTACAACAAATACTGCTACTATAAAAATCACTTAAGCATCCCTGTTATCTCTAAGGCCCTGTCAATTGCCCATTTATTTCAAGCAATAGTCATTACAACCAAATTGGAGTATAATAAAGAGAAACGGGACCCTCACCACAAGTAGGGTGTAAGACAATTTAACCTGTGGTAACACATTCTCCCTTGTGTTTCTCCAGTTCTTTGCTGCAAGAAGAATAAACCTTACGTAGACATAGCACCAGCCTGGGAAGCTGATGTTTAGTAGTTGTTGCTAAGAGAAGAAAACTCAGAAGAAAGAACACACACGGAGTCGTGTGGTAAACCCTCTCTAGGGAATTTGGTCTCCAGGGCCACTTTTGACCTTAATCTGCCTTGAAGCCATCAACCACAGAGTAGCTTGCTTCTAATAGTGATGTAATGCATATATTAAGCCCCGGAATGAAGACATGATTCATTTCCCATGGATCACTGAGCACTTTGTGGCAACCTAGCCCTGCTCTGATGACCCTAAGATAAAGAAATCCAGAAGCATGCGACTTGAACCATCCTTTCTCCCATGATGCGCTGCTGTCAACACTGCATAATCGTAAAAGTCCATGCTACATTGATTATATATAGAAATGATCTAAGTTAACTGCATTCCATTTGGTATACTGGCAAGGATTTTTTCCATGCCTATCCATCTTTTACTGGTGGCAACGATGTAGTCATTTGCTACATTTTTTTCCTCCTTCCTTCCTACCTTCTTCATTCGTTCGTTCTTTCCTTCTTTCTACCCTTCTTTCTTCCTTTCTTCTTTTCTTCTTTCCTTCTTTCCTTCCTTCCTTCTTCCCTCCTTCCTCCCTTCCTTCCTTCCTTCCTCTTTCTCTTCCTTTTACTTAAGTATTTGTGACTACATTGCAACCAACATTTTGTAACACCTTCAGCACAGAAGGGGTTAAATCATAATTCATTTCTGAATAGTACAGGCAGCAATAGGAAGAGCAGCGGGGAGGAAAAATTGTTCACCTTTGCTCGATGTTATAAGGCCCGTCTTGGAGCCCGGATTCGTGGTATAGCCTGGAGAAGTTCATAAATTCTGGGCCCTGCTCAGCTAGAGGGCAGGCAGCATCCCTTCACAACTCAGGGGGAGACGAGTGGTCTGTTGAAGCTCTGCCATTCCAGAATATGTTCACCGATGCTCGTTTTCTCCCCCGAGCCAGAGTGCAGTTGAACATTTACACGTCCCGGGCCAGGAGACCGGGTTTGGGAGAGTTCGCTCTTGACCACACTGAGTCCAAGTGTGGTTCTCTGACTTCAAGGTGTCCGTCTGCTGCCTCACCATTTTTATGAGGACATCTAGAGATTGCAGGTGTGAATTAGGAAATAATTTTTCTGTGTTTGGTTTCACTCCACGCATTTGGCCTTCTGGGACCTTTTGGACCAGGTTGGATGGCTGTGTCCTTGTATCAAATTCAACCTATTCCAGACGGAAAGAACCATGATAGGGGAGCAAGATTGTTCTTTGGCTCGGCGGTGGTGGTGGTCGTGGTGATATCAGTGGAGTGGTTATAGGTGGAGGGGAGGATAAAGTAAGAATAAAAATGGGTATTTTCTCAGCACTTAAACCAATTTCCCATTTGCTAACAGGTGGGTTCTGATCTCTTTTCCCTAGAAAACGCTGGCCTGTCTGATCAAACACAAGCGTTCCTTCTGAGATCATACCTAGCCCACTTATGACCAAACTATACTTGCCTGTTAATTTACTCAAACCTTGGTTGCCTGCTAAGCCCCTTTCCCCACCTCTGGCGTAAGGACAAGACATGTGGAGGAAGAATTAGGTCACTTAGAGTCCACTATTGCCTATGGCTTAGCGGTGTAAGGAAGCCAAGATTTCTAGAAGTATCTGTCTTTTGCCATTTCTGAGATGGTGAGAAAATCCATCTGGAGTGTTTATACCCCTCTTTATACCCAAGCCATAAGCTTCCTTTTATATTGTGCCGTGAGCTTAGTCCCGGCCCCCAGAAAAGACAATTTCACGATGACTTACTTCCTCATAATTGTTGGAACAGCCTCAGGGGGACACGCACACTGCCGCATTCCTCAGGGCCTGGCACATTGTCAAATGGTAAACTTGCAGAGCAAATAAGCAACCTGGCCTGGTTCACGAGGCCATCAGAAGTGATCCAGAGTTCAGGCTTCCCCTGGCCTTTTATCCTCTCACCCCGCTTCCTCTGCGCCTCCGCCTCCTTTCCTTCCGGTCTCTCCATCTGGAAACCATGAGCCTCGTGGATTCCAGACGCAAATTCTCAGATTTCAGATGTTTGGGAAATTTCTCTGCTTGGGTCATTCTTAAAGAGTAAGAGAATTCAATGTGAGAGGAAAAACAGCCGAGACCCTTCCACAGAAAACAAATAAGGTGTGATGTTTATCCATCCCCTCTGCCAACTCAGCGCCAAACCCACAGCAACTTCAGAAAAAATATTGAGATCCGCCCCCCCCCTGAAGAGAACAGAATAGAAAAACAAAATCTCCACTCACAAAAACATACTTTTCTCCCTTGTGAGGCATAAACACAACTGCCATCAGATAATACGACATAATTGATTTTGTGTGTGTTACTGGGGAAGGGAAGGGTCTCTGGAGAGTAGACCTACCAGCGATGGAATGAAGGGAAAGGTAAAATTTACCCTAAATTGTTAGGGAGAAACTGTTAACATTACAAACCACTTAACCCCAGTGTTGAATCTCCAGGAAAAAGAGCAATGTGTGGTCTTTGGAGAATGAAATGAGCCTGCTCCTGATCCTGGTTTTAGAAACTGACAAAGTTGGTTCTGGTACTGGCTCTGTCCTTAACTCTGAGGGATTAAATGAGAAGCTGGGTCTACAGGGCTTAGGATAGTACCTGTACTTAGGAATCGGTAGCTTGCGATGGCTATTGTGATGACCGTCACGCATCCAAATGGAATCTTCTGGGAGCTGTGGAGGATGGCGCTTGCCCTTACGTTGCCCCACACCGGCTCCTCCCTCTGCTCAGCCTCCAGCTCTTCCCCAAGGCCACGTCACAGCCCTCTGTACCACACCCGCCCAATTACACTTTCATATCAGTTACAAGTATTTCAAATTATATGCGTTTGTTCATACGGTAACTTTTTGAAGGTTGTATTGTTTGTTATTACTGCTGTATTAGCAATGCTGACAAAATTTCCTGCCACGAAATAAATGTTCGAAAAATACTCATGGACTTTGGGGCTAACGTCTTGATAGCATTCATATCCAGAGTTACTCCAGATATAACATCTTGATGCAGAAAACTGGGAGACGCCCTTAGTGACATCTACACCAGCATGAGTGTCCAAACCCATGTGGTGCCACCAAAAGGCACCTGCTTTTCCCAGAGAAGGGGGACGAGAGCTGGGACACCTAGCCACTCTCCTTGCTGTACCATTAACGAGCTGTGCAGCATTTGGCAAGTCAACCTCCCAGTCTAAACACTCCTTAAATGAGGGGTAGAGTCTGCTAGATTGGATCTCTCTACCTCTTCCAGCTCTAACACTGTAAGATCTTAGCAAAGTGAGAAGTGACAGTAGGAATGGAAACATCCTTCCTCTAAGAATCCCCAACTCTCCCTACCCTCCGTGAGTGTGTGTGTGTGTGTGTGCATGCGCGCTCATGCATATCTGTGATGTATATGTATGTGTGTCCACAGGTGACTGTGTAGTTGCACGCATGCACACACACACTGGGGCTATACCAGGAGGACTGGACTCAAACGTAGACTTTATGGAGAGCAGCAAATCCCCAAATGCTTTGGACCGAGTATTCGTGTACCCCCCCCCCCAATTCATACGTTGCAGTTCTAACCCTCAATGTGATG
The DNA here is from genome assembly GCA_030068075.1 of Paguma larvata. NCBI lineage: Eukaryota > Metazoa > Chordata > Mammalia > Carnivora > Viverridae > Paguma > Paguma larvata. The sequence continues at coordinate 86,445,034 of CM057831.1, forward strand.
GTATTAGGAGGGGGTGTTTGTGGAATAATTAGGTCATTAATGTGGAGCCCTCATGAATGGGATCTGTGCCCTCAGAAAGGGACCCCAGGGAGCTTGCCCCTTGCCCCTTCCTCCGTGTGAGGACACGGTGAGAAATGGGCAGGCTGTCACCTGGAGGAGGCCCTCACCAGACCCTGACTGTGATCTCAGACTTCCAGCCTCCAGGACGGTGAGGAATCAACTTCTGCTGATAAACCATCCAGTTTATGGTGTTTTGTTCTAGTAGCCCGAGCAGACACTAAGTGCTCATGAGCCATGAAAAAATGCACTGTAGTCAAGTAACTTGAGCAGTGAAAGAGGAGACACAAAGTCCCTGTGGGACTTCTCAGACCTCCTAATATGTTCATGAGCATCATGGAACTTCGAAGGGACCCGGGTATGGTGTTCTGGTGTTCCATGGAACAGTTATAGAAAACACACAGAGAGGAGTCCCAGTGACCTCACTTAACTGGTGAAAAAATGGGCCAAAAGAGAATGAATGATTTGCCTGAGGTCATTGGGGAACCTAGTTCTTATCCAGACTTGGCCATGATCTCCCAGAAGAGAAGGTCTGTCTGGCCAGTGACCCAAGAGCCCACATTCGACCATTCTGGGAGACACCCCAAGTTTCCATCTTCGACCCTAAAGGGAAGTGAGTTTTCCACAGACTGGAGTTTCTAGTCTCGGGGCTTGCATGGACATTGGTGTTTAGCACAAGTAAATCTTTCTCGTCAGAGCCGCACCATCTAGAATATGAGGTGCAGCTCTAACAAGCTGTGGTCTCTCTCTCTCTCTCTCTCTCTGGCTCTCTTCCTCCAGGGTGCATCCTGGGGTTCCTGTTGTGGTGAGGAAAGACAGCACTGGCCTGCTTGACTAAGACCTGTAGCCCCGCGATACACCAGGCACGGGGGAAGTTGCTCAGTAAACTGTGACTGTTTGGTCCTGTTGGCAGGACCGTCCCAGCTGACTGGTTACCTCCATTCTCAGGACTAGGAAACTGAGGTGTAAGTTCATTAAAAATGGGAGTCTGTGGGATGCCTGGATGGCTCAGTCAGTTAAGCGTCCAACTCTAGATTTTGGCTCAGGTCATGGTCTCACAGTTCATGAGTTCAAGCCCCCGCATCGGGCTCCACACTAACATTGTGGAGCCTGCTGAAGATTCTCTCTCTCTCCCTCTGCCCCTCCTCTGTCTCGCAAAATAAATAAGTAAATTTAAAAAAAAAAAAGGGAGTTTGTGTCTAGCCTCTTACAGAGCGGACCATGGACCATTTTCAGATGTCTCCTCTGGCACTTCAGCATCAGTGTGGTGGTGGTAGCACGGGGCTGGGAAGTACCAGCGAGAGAGAGTGTGTGTGCAATACCAGAGGGAAATGTGGATATAAAAAAAAAGGCTTGGCACCCTTCCCAACTGCCTTTCTTTAACATGAGGTCAACATTTATTTCAAGGCTAGGATGGTCCACACCGTTCTCTGAGCGGTGGTATGTAGGCGTGGGGTTGGGGGGCATTGGAGGGACATGCCCCCACCTGCATACCACACTCAGAAACAAAAGCCCTGACCCCCCCTTTTAGAAAAGACCATTTAGCGACCATCTGTTGTCATTCCAGCGTCCCCGTTTGTGGGGCCTTACCCCCCACCCACTTCCAAATGGCTTTTCAAAGTATTTCTTCCAACTTCACGCAGTTGTCGCCCTGGAAGGAGTTCATAGAAGTTCAATGTTTCACCTCACTACAACTTTAGTGAGGTTTTTACTCCCCCTCGACAGAGCGGTCACGTGTCATGCGGGGTGTGTGTGTGTGTATCAACAGGCTGATGATGTAGTCATGCCCCTGTTCCTTATACAGAAAGCGTGCGTGACATCCTCTGTGCGGTTGCGGGCCGTCTCGTACAGAGTTCATGCCCTTCTGAGGAAAGAAGAGACACAGGGTTGTATTTTCTTAGGAGATTAGCAGATCCGCCTCAGTGTAACGAGAGCATTTGGCAATGGTAAGGGATAAATACCCCACTTGCCAGAACAGCTGTCTCCCCTCCGCCGCCTCCTCCTCACCCCTTTCCTTAGCCCACTCTGACCCTTTCTCTCCCAGGAACAAAGGCACAGCATCCAGAGGAGCTCATGGACACAAGTGTGCCTCAAAGAAGCCATCGCCCCCGTGGTCCCCGGTTCTCCTCAAGACAGTTCACGCTGATCGAGGGATTCCATTTCTAGGAATGCACACCACCTATGGCCTTGAACTGGAGCTACCCCCGTCCCACTTCATGTACGCTCAGCCTGACACAGCGGAACACTGAGACAGCCCGTTAATTTGAGAGGAAAACCACTTCGACCAGCTGTTTGGCAGAGGTTAAATAGAACCAGTACAACGTTGACTGAATTATGCATCTAAAAGAGAGGTTTTGTGGGCATAGCTGGAGTAAAACTCTCTTGTGACCTTGAGCTTAACGTCCCTGTAGCGACATCAACTCCAAGATTTGTCAACGAAGACTCAAGATGACAACACTCCCAACAATCAGCTTCCCACTGGCTTCTTTGCCTGGACAAGTTCGCCACGCCTTTTCCTCAAGCTTTCTCTTCCTGAAATGGAGGTAGGAGTGAAATAATGGATCGGGAAGCCTGGGCCTGGCATGTATTAAGTCGCTTTACATGCCTAACTTACCTGCCCTTTGTCTCCGTTTCTCTGTCTCTAAAATGGGGATAATAATAGAACCTGACATACTGAGTTGATGAGAATGATGAAAAAAGATAATGTGTGAAAAGTGCTTAATACAGTGCCTGGCACATAGTGAGCCCTCAAGAAATAAAAGAGACTCAATATTAGCATTATTATAATACATTGAAGAAGTATGAAAAAAAGATTTTTGAAAGGAAATTTGGTGGTATCCAATCCCATTTCTAGATCTAACAAAGAAATATGACACATATACAAAGACTTTTGCATAAGAATGTTCAGGTAGCATTGTTTCTTTTTTTTAATTATTTTTTAATGTTTATTTATTTTTGAGAGAGAGACAGACAGAGCATGAGCAGGGGAGGGGCACAGACACAGAGGGAGACACAGAATCTGAAACAGGCTCCAGGCTCTGAGCTGTCAGCACAGAGCCCGACACGGGGCTCGAATTCGGGAATGGTGAGATCATGACCTGAGCCGAAGTTGGACACTTAACCGGCTGAGCTACCCAGGCGCCCCTTCGTAGCATCGTTTCTAATGGCAGAAATGTGGTAATGACTTAAGTACCCACCAGTAGGAGGAGATCTAAGTATTTTAGAGTCTACCCATAGATGAACACTCTACAGAACATCGAGGGTGGGTTTCTCACTGCCTGCTCAGTGCAGCCAACGGTGCCTTTGAAAATCACCAAGTTCTCCGTGTTTAGATTGGCAATCACAGTTTTCCTTCCTGTAATCACAGAACATTCTCGGGGATGCTAATGAGAGGATGATTTTGTTCTACTGGGAAGAATGGATTTGCATCACTCAAGCCAAACTAAACAGGCACAAACCCTGAAGAGGAAGGGATTGAGAGGCTTGGCTGAAAGACACCCTTAAGCCCGGTGCAAGCCCATTTTGTCTCTGTGACCTTCAAGTTATGGGGACACCAGGCCCCAGTGAGGTAAAGCCTTGACTTCTGACCATTGGAAACCCTCCTCAGAGCTTTCCGCCAGGAGCAAAAGAAGACTTCATCTGCTCGACGGTGTTAAAGCAGAGGAAGTGGAATGACTCTCCCCGGCCCTTGTGGCTCCCCACTCCCAACAGCTGGGTCGGCTCTCTGGGGTTTACCTGTTCACTGCAGCCAAAAACACTGGGTTGGGAGTTGAGCTGACGCATCAGCCACTTTGCCACTCTCCAACCTCTGCTCCTCCAAAATGGATTCCCCATGCCTGCTCTGATTTCTGCCAGCCAGGAGCACTAATCAAGATCCTCTTCCTCGGAGCACCTGAGTGGCTCACTCAGTTAAGTGTCCATCCAACTCTCGATTTCGGCTCAGGTCGTGATCTCATGGTTCGTGACATCAAGTCACATGCCAGGCTCTGCTGAGCCGGCTTGGGATTCTCTTTCTCCCTCTCTCTGCCCCTCACCCGCTCATGCTTGCCCTCTCTGAAAATAAATTAACATTAAAAAAAAGATCCTCTTCCTCAAAATAAGAGTTGTGCTCTCCTCATCAGGGATTCTTGTTTTGTTTGGGTGTCTTCTGCCCCTCCCTGGGCTGCTCTGTGCTTCCTTTCCCCTGGACTCCATTTTCCTTACAGAGGAAGACACCATTTTACTTCAGTTTCCCGAGAGAGCAGGCAAGAGCTCGGGCCCCAGAAGGAAACGCATTGTGATTCTAGGCACTCCTTATACCTGCGTATTCCACCTCCTAGTATAGTGGTACCGTTACGTATATCCTTGAGCATTGCATTTTGACCTTCACTCTTCAGAGGCCTTCCTCCTTGCTTTTGAGAAGCAGAGTGAAAAAGCTGGGGAGAAAGCTTCTGTCCTGTGAGAGATTAGCGTATGCGATCAACAATGAGTTTGAAAGCACAGTGAAGAACGAGTGCTACATTCTATGTGCTGTTAGCAGTGAAGGGGGAGCTGCTCTAAGCGGCCCTGAAGGGAGATCATGATCCCTGGTTGCCCCTCAAGAGCCATTGTTCTCCATTCAAGTTCGACCTTTCTTCTTGCTCCCATTTTGCCACACATTTTGATGAATAGTGACACCCAGATTTAGACTAAGACCATACTGAATCCTTGGCTTCTCCGCTCTCTTGCCCCTGTAGCTAATTTCCCCATTAATAGGAACCATTGTGTTTGTCCATGCAGTACCATATTAGGCCAGCAGGGGTCTGACATTAGTTGCTTTTAACCCACAAGGACGGACTGTCCCGGGTGATGGCTCTGTGAATGAACTTGAAGTGAGAAGCTAAGGGCCATGGTTTGAGATAGCAGAACTGTTAGGTATAAATAGTGCATCCATTTCTGTAGTAAGGCTATAAACAGTTCATCCCACAAGGCATTGATTTTTCCTTATCCACAATGAAGTGCTTGATTTAATCCGGTTTTCATGTTTACCCAGAAAATACATTCATAAAGGTAGCTACCTTAATCCAGGAGCTTGGGCCATCCACATTTCTGTCCAAAGCAACCCACCAATTGCTGTTCAGTCCCTAAAGATGCAGTGAGGCCCAAAGTTGTTGTGAATCATAAAGACAGTGTCAGGGTGCCTGGATGCATCAGTCGGTTGAACGTCCGACTCTTGATTTCGGTTCACGTCATGATCCCAGGGTCGTGGGACCGAGCCCCATGCCATTGGGCTCCACATGAAGTCTGCTTAAGATTCTCTTCCTCTCTCCCTCTGCTCCTCTCCCCTCTCCCACTCTCTCTCTCTCTTTAAAAACAAAAACAAAAACAAAAACAAAAAACAGTATCTAAAAAAAGCAAATTAAATGTTTCCAATTTGTAGACACTGTTGTAAAGAAAAACACGAATTTAGTATTTCTGGATCACTTTTAAGTTTGGTATTTCAAACAATGAGTCTTTATGATTTCCTTACATATGTTTTTATTGCGGATGATTATTAGGTATGATGATTATTAGTTACGATAATTATCAAATACCTAAGGAAAGTATTGTGCTTTTCAGTTTTCAAAGCCCGTTCACACATTACCTCATCTGTCCTTTATTACAAGAAAAAAATTATTAGTCTCATTTTATAGCCAATGAAATTGAGGCTCAGAAAGGGGAAGAGTTGCCCGAGATCACACAGCTAGTTGTGGGAGAGCCGGCAAGTTTTCATGCCAGCGCAGCGAGGTCCATGTATATTAAAGGACTTCTACATGTGCAAACATTTATACAATGCAACCCTATTATGAATTGTACTTTTTTCAGCAATTAACCTAATTTTACTTATTAGTATCTATTTATATCTTGTTGCTGTGCTGGCAAGTAATAATACTGTAATTTCCTTACATTACGGAGCGCATGCTTTTCATTAAGCTGCACGTCCCCTCCCTTCACATCGCCCTCTTCTGCGTTCTGCTCTTTGAGGAGACGGCAGGAAGCGGCAAGACTCCAGTCTTGCAGGATTCACAAGTCCTCCCTGTCCTCGACAGGCCACCTCATGCAGACAGAGAAGAGCAAACTGTTTTCCACCCAAAGGGCTCCTGCTTGTCTCCTGGGAAGCAGGGCCAGTTGAGGACGAGCACGGAGAGGCTCGCTTGCCCACCCTGGCGCGGCATGCGGTGTTGGAGCTGAGATCCGTCCCGCCACGTTCGCAGTCACTGGGGGCACCAACCACAGGACCCCTCCAGATGGTAGAAGCAGGAAGCAGGAAGGGCTGTAAACCGTCCCCGCCAGAAGCCCGAGTGCTGGTGAAGAATAAATGAAAAGGGATGGGCTATTATTACGCCCTGAAGAGTGGAGGGGAAAAAGAAGACTTTATGGATTTTAAAGAACTTTATGGACAACATTATGATTTTGATACCAACCAGTCTGAGCTGCTCGGTTCTCTCAGAATCTCACTTCTTTTTCTCCCTTCCCTTTTATTTCGAGGTTTAGTGACCCAGACAACATCAGGGAAAGGGACCTTGAGACCTGTGATCTGCATGGCCTTCTCTGCCACCCAAGACCCTACTCTTTGTGCGTGTTCTGCAAGCTGTCACCGAACCGGGCACTTGAGGTTCCAGACCCCTGTGGCAGCCAAACGACGGCTCCCAGATGTGCAGTGGGCACCGCCCCTTCCGGGACTGGAAGCGGCCCCTCCTCCTAGCTCATGGCCCAGCCTGACTATAAGGGAAGCCCCACCCTCTCTGTCAGTGACTGGTTCAGAATGAGCATGTGACCTGCAGGGGCTTCTGGGAGATTTCCTCACATACACAAGAAAGCCACGAGGAGGCTGTATCTTCGTTTCTTTCTGTGGGCAATGCCTGAGTGTGATCACTTCTCCTGAGGGAGAAGCAGACCTGAGGGGTGCAAAGTAGAAGACCAGGCGACTTGGGACTCACTATGACTTGCCACAGAGCGCTCTAACGGACATACAGCTCTAACCCTCACAGCAGCCCCGCTAGGGAAGTCTGGTTAAGGCCCTTCTGCAAGTGAGGAAACCGGGGCTAAGGGAGGTACAGAGAGGTGCCTTAAAATAAGTTAGGGAGAGAGTTACAGTTCAACCCGGCCTAGATCTATCTGCCCCCAACACCTGGTCACCTTTCATCATGCCATCGATCACTTGTCCAGAGGTCAGGGGGAGTTAGAGCAGACCCTTCTGCTCTGGTCAAACCAGGGAACTCACACACCCCGGGTATACCTCCTTCCCTCCCCCCACCCCTTCTTTCCGAAACTCCCTCTGCTCAGAATGCCCGTGGCCATCTGCTCCCGCCAAGGAAATTCTTTCCATTCTCCAAAGGCCACCTCTAGGTTGAACTCCTGTTCTGCTCCTGAAGCATGCTACATCTCCTCCAGCCCAGGCCGAGCGCTCCCCCAGCTGAACTTCTGACCTCCTCATCTGTGCCCTAGGTTTGGCAGTTCCCCAAGTTTGTGTCATTCTTTGGGATTTGATTTATCAACATTTAACTCTTGCTGTTGACCATCAGGGGCTCCTGAGACCTATTTCTGGCTTCTACATGCATCTCCATGTCTTCAGGAATGAGGTCTAACATCAGGGGGTGTTCCTCCCGGCAGGGACTTGCATTCTCTGCTTCTTTGTTCCCTCGGTGCTCTGTGAGCCCACGAGGCTCTTCCCCTGTCCCAAGAATACTAGTTCCCGCCCTCTAGGTCTTTGCTCCGGCCATTGCCCCTGCCTGGAATGCTCCCCTTTTCTTCATTTCTACCCTGTAGGATATTGATGTCTCCTCCAGTGACCTGGGAAGTGAATGAGGGAAAGATCCTAGTCAATGCCATTCATTATATCCTCACAGCGCCCAGCGCAGGGCCTGACACACAGGAGCCATTCACTCGATGTTTGTGAAATGAATGACTTCTGCTCAGATTTGAGATGGGAGCTTCATGTATCAACAGGACCCAGGAAAAAGCTTTTCTTTGGACTGGATCTCCCGAGGAGGTAGTATTTTACAGTCAACGTTGTCTCATGCTTTTTAAAGCTATTTAATGTCTATCAGTCTCTCTCATGTATTTTAAATAACACTTTAATTTTGGCTCTTGCCCACAGGCAGTGTTACAGAGCCTAACTTTTTTACAGTCAGTAACACTGATAAATTAAACCCAGGGGGTGCACATGTGTGGTAACACCCCCCCACACCCCCCAAAAGGCTCAGATGAGGCTCGAGAAGTGGGGGTGCAGGATGGGGGGGTAATAAAATCCCCAAACAGACACCTCCAAGACCCCGTTGCACTTAACAGCTCTGACCTTCTCTTCTGACCAGATGCTAGTAACAAGGAAGTATGAGACTGAAGTTTGGCTCACTCTGCCTGCCTTAACACCAGCGACCCATAGCAGAAAGTCGAGAGTAGACTCAAAAGCCACAGAAAGATTGAACAAAGCTCTCACCCACCTACTTTCCTCCCCTGCCAACTTGGAGTTATAATACTAATAGGAAATGATTCTGTGTTTTAAGAAAGTCCTCCTGGAGAGACAGTATTGCCTAATGGTTAAGCACAGGCACTGGGGGCAAAAAGACCTGAGGTCAAGTGCAAACGCTACCACTTTCAACAGAGGGTCCTCTGTCTTCTTCCACCGCGAGGGTAGAGCCCTTGAGAACGAATGGCTTGGTGTTTGTAAAGAGTTCCCACATCGTTCCCTATGACTTAGGGTCATCTCTTTGCTTGGATTCTACGGTGTGAATCTTTGTGTCCCCCCGAATTCAAGTGTTGAAATCCTAACCTGCAAAAGTGATAGTTTTAGTAAGTGGGACCCTTGGGAAGGGATTCGGTCCTGAAGGAGGAGCTTTCGTGGATGCGGGACTGGCGTCCTCCTAAAGGGGGTCCCGTACCTCTCCTGAGCTCCTTCTGTCCCATGAGGATACGGCGAGAGGTCCGCAGCCAGAAGAGGGCCCTCATCCAACCATGCGGCCATCCTGATCTTGACTTCCAGTCTTCAGATCTGTAAGCAATGAATTTCGACTGTTTATAAGTTTCCCAGCCTATGGTACTTTTTTTTTTTTATAGCAGAGCAAAGGACCAAGGTGAGCTTTGAGCACATTTCTGAGCCTCTCAAAGCTCTAGTTTCTTCATCTATGAAAACCTACCTCACAAGCATTTGGACTAAAGTTATAAATGGAAAGATGTTCTACAAACAGGAGCTCATAGGATCTGCACACACTCTGGCCCTCTCTCTACTGGAATCTCATTTTGCAAACAGGGTGGGGAGAGAGCTACCCTCTCTACTGTCTCCTGCCACACTCCCAGACAGAAAATTAACGCAGAGAGCGGGTCCCTATATTGGAGGCTCTTTCTCTTTCCTCCTCCAGGGGTTCACTGCTTGCCTCACTGCATATACCCGTAGGGGCTCTTTCTGTCCTTACTCAAGGAGTAAGAGGAGTGGCTTAGCATGTGGGCTTCAGAGACGGATCGTAAGGGTTTGACTCCATCTGGGATGTTCCGATCTTTTCTCTTTGCCCTGCACTGTGCCAGTTTTAGCACTGAGAGTCCCAGGTCCCGGGAAGCCTCTCAGCCCCAGGCAAAGCAGGACATCTGATCATCCATACTCCACTACTTAGTAGGCTGCGGTCCTGGCTAATATCCTCCCTCCATACCTTGGGGATTTGAACTATTGTACCCTCATCCTTGATGTTGGAAGGAAAGGAGTGAGTGTCCCAGAGACTCACTCAGTGTTCAGAGTCTGTCTCACCTCCTAAGTCCACCAAAGGGCCCACACCTAGAAGGCCTAGACCCCGTCTCAGGCAGAGATGCCCTCAAGAAGCTTTGAAGTACCTGATGTCAAGTTCATCTCTTCTCTTCTGGTGGGAGAGAGCTTTGACGGGACCACACTGGGGCAGACACTCTGCTGACACCCCCACCTGTGTGTCTGAATCCGCCTTTAACTCTATAGTCTCCCCAAGCGAGAATGAACCCAGGGACAAGGGAGACCATCGGGGTTGAAGGAAATGAGAAGTCTTTCTGGGATATCAGGTGGAGGCTGGAGGTGAGGGGAAGGTGAGCAGAAACGGCGCAGCGGCTTCTCTTTAATGAGAGCAGAGCGGTTGTCCTCCTCCGGGGTGCATCCACACACTAATGAACCTGGAAATCAATCCTTGTTGCCGTGCAGGGGGTCGGACCAGGTCAGCCAGCAGCCCGGGCTTTACGGCTCAACACCCTACGGGGAACCTTCCAGTCCCTCTTCCAGGTTGACATTAAAATAAGAGGAGCGGCCACCGCATGGCTGGCTGTGCCAAGTTACTTCTCCCAGGGTGGCTCTCTGCTTTTATTGCTCAGCACTTTACATTTTGCTGGGTGTTTAGAATTTTGCAACAACTCTTCAAGGTAGGCAGTATCAGTATCTCCATTTTCCAGATGAAAAAAAAATCTAGGCCTAGAAAGTCAAAGGGACTTCGACAATGTCTCATGGCTACTGTACAGGCAGTGATTAAGAGCAGTGGTCTTCAAACATTTCTATCTCAGGGACCTATCAGAAAAATGTTCTGAGCAATACCCCCAGTATACATGCATAAAATTCATTTATCAAATACAGCCAGGGCTGTTGTATTAGTATATTAAGTGTACAGTAAAACATGAAAATAAACTTTAAGAGTAAATGAGATCCGGGGGCACCTGGGTGGCTCAGCCGGTTGAGCATTCAATTCCTGGTTTCAGCTCAGGTCTTGATCCCGGGGTCATGGGATCGAGCCCCGTGTCAGGCTCCGCACTGAGCACGAAGCCTGCTTAAGATTCTCTTTCTCTCTCTCTCTCTCCCCCCTCTACTCCTCGCCCCTGCTCTCACTCTCTTTCTCTCTCAAAATAAAAATTAAAAAATTAATAAGTTAACTAGAAAACTTGAAAAAGAAAAAAAAAGCATGAATGGTATCAGACATATTAACAGAAGGTCAAATATTTGCTTCCATCAGCCCAATAAATCATCTTGTACCATCGGTGATGTGGGCGCAACCCAAACACCTACTGCAGCCAAGCGGGCAACATAATTAAGGGGAGGGCCTGGGAATAAGAGAACCTATGGTAAAGCGGATAAGGAATGGCAATGGATTTGCAGCCTCGGTGTTGGACAGCAGGGAGTGGTGAGGACTGGGGCAAAATGAGAGGAACTCTCCATTTAAAGGAAGCAGCTCTCACTCAGCTTTAGCTGATTGTTGCCGTATGAAAATATGGGCCCAGGGTTTCCAATCTTCCCATTTCTCAATAGAAGTCAAAAATTTGCGTTTTTATGTCAAATTGCACAAAATGTTAAGCTGTTGGCCACCAATTTCATTTTTTTTTTAATTTTGGGGTCCAAATGGATGCAAATCAGCTTGCAGTCCACTGAAGGGGCAACCACGGGAATAAGAGTAGGATCTTGGCCTTCGTACCCAGTCTCGACTTTAAATCTTGTTTCTACCTTGCACAAGTAATTTAGCCTCTCCTGCTTCTGTTTCGGAATGGAAATAATACTACTTCCTTTGAGGGTTAGGATGTGTGTGCAGCATTTAGGACAGTGCCTGGCGCATAACAGAGGCTCAATAAATAATACCGTGGTCAGTGGGGGCCACCTAGTACTCAGCCCTGCCGGCTGCAGGCCCAGTCTTCTTTCCACTCTTAACAAGGCTTAGGCAGAACACCCCTATCCCTGGCAGCCGACTTCCAATCTACACTTTCCAACCTCCACTCATTCTCCTGCCCAGAAAGCCAGTGCTTTCCACCCAGGTCCCCTCACTCCCGAGAAGGATCCAGAAGCAAAGGAATGAGCAGGCTCTGGCTCTCTTCTTGTGGGGGATCCACTCCCTCCCCTTCACCTGCACCCCCCTCCCCCGCCAGGGGCGGCAGGGCTCCCCAGCACCGCTGGCCCAAGCACCCTTTGTTGGTTTCCCTCAAGCCTGTCACACAGGAGCCCCACCAAGCCCCGCCTTCACCCTGACGGCGCCGTCTTTCTTGCTGAGACCCTGACCATTACACATACATAGCATGTGTGTTTTTACCTTGGAGCTAGGGATGCGGAAGGCGCTCAGTGTTGCTGGAATTAATTTGAAATCATAAGCTTTTCTGCTTCACCCTCAGGCTGCCAGAAAATCCAATTACCCAGATCCCTCATTCCCTGAGTGCCCCGTCCTTTGAAATCCATACACGTTCATGGGCGATTTGTTCATTCACAAATGTTTGACCCGCAACTCTGATGGGCCAGGCCTGGGACCAGGTTCTGGAGATCCAGGTGAGAACCAGCAAGCAGTGTCCTTGCCTTGTTTAGAATTTATAGTCCCATGAAATTATGTGGGAAATGTTACCAGAGGGACAACATCTGACTGGCCAGAGTTCCCTGTGGGTCTGAGGGCCCAAGGGTGCTCCCATGGGACTCTATGGATTTGTAGTTAGTGTTTGCAGCCAGCAGCATGATTTGCTGACCCAAGTCCTATTCAGGACTTGTAGCCACCTTCTAGCTGGGCAGCCACGGAGAACAGCTCTGGTGGAAAAGACAAGCGTAAGGACACCTGGGTGGCACAGTTAGTTAAGTGTCTGACTCTTTTTTTTTTTTAATGTTTATTCTTTTTTGAGAGAGACAGAGTGCGAGTGGGGAGAGGGGCAGAGAGAGAGGGAGGCACAGAATCTGAAACAGGCTCCAGGCTCTGAGTTGTCTGCACAGAGCCAGATGCGGGGCTCGAGCTAGATCATGACCTGGGCCAAAGTCGGACTCTTAATGGACTGAGCCACCCAGGCGCCCCATGTGTCCAATTCTTGAACTCGGCTCAGGTCATGATCTCACAGTTTGTGAGTTCGAGCTCTGCGTCAGGCTCTGTGCCACTAGCAGAGCTTGGGATTCTGTCTCTCCTTCTCTCTGGCCTTCCCCAACTTGTGTGCTCTCTCTCTCTCTCTCTCTGTAAATAAATAAATTAATTAAAAATTTTTAATAAATAAAAAATAAAAATACAAGCATAAATCATCAGGATGGGGCTTGCAGGGAAGCCTTTGATTTCCTTACAAATAGGAATAGACTCTGGGTATAAACCTTTGCTCTCTTTCTGCCGCTTCCCTTCCTAGAGCAAAGATGCGATATTCGGAGGCACAGTGACTGCCTTGGGACAGAGACGACAAGCCAGCCCTCTAAGGGTGGCAGAGCAGAGAGACAGCAGATATCACTGATTTGCCACATGGGTCCGGACTGCTGTGCTCCAGATCTGCACAAGACCACCCTCATTTGTTTAAGCCACAGGTAGGTAGGTAGTATACATATATATGTACATATATATACATATATCTGGAGGAAATTCTCAAGATTGTCTGATCCAACTCCTTCCCTTATATATGGAAACTGAGGCACAGTGAGGGAAGGAACTTGCCCCAAATCCCACAACCAGACCAGAACTCATGTCTCCCGCCAAATCCCAGTCCATCCTTACAACCTCCTACAAACTGTGCAAAGATTTGTGAGCTTTATGTGTGTGTTTCCACTGTGTGTCTAGTTCACGGGTCCTGTGGAAACAGAGCTCATGTGTTTGGTCCTGCTTGGCCCCCTTAGAAAAATAACTGACACGTAGATTCGTGAGCATTAATACATGCTTCTTGTATAAGCCACTGAGTTGTCGGGGGGGGGGGCGTTGTTACACAGCTAGAGCTAACTAATACATACCATTTACTGTAGGACAAATCTATGCTGAGAGTTTTACATAAATACACAAATTCATACAACAGGCCCATGAGGTGGATACTGTAACATTTCAACAACTTGCCCTTAGTCACACAGTAAGAAGTGGATCCAGGAAATTTAAACCCAAGTGTTCTGATTCTAGAACCATCCTAGGATCTCCTTTTCTTTAGTAGCCTCCGCTTTTGTTCCTTCTAAGACTAGTTTGGCTCTGAAGTCTTAGGACTTTTTTTTTTTTTCTTAGGATCTTGTCACAGTACCCAGAACCTCTTGGGGGGCAGAGATGAATGCTTTTGGTCAGTGCCCGAGTGGACATTCTGAACAGGCCTGACCTGGCCAGCACGTCCCTTTCCTCTTTCTCACAAATCCTGCTGGCTCTGCCTGCCAAGTCTGACTACATTCAGGACACTTCTCATCACCTCTTTTCCTGCTGCTGCGGTCCAGCCCACAGCCCTAATTTACCTGGGTCACTGCAGCAGCCTCTTAGCTGGCCTCCTTGCCTCCACTCTTCCCCGCCATGGCCGTTTTTTTCATAGCAGCTGGAGCGATTACTCGAAAATTAAAGCCAGATGATGGCCATCTGTGCTTTGATACCCTTAGCGTTTGTTTGTAAGAGCTGCCATCACGGAATACAGTGGACGGCCTGGCGCACCCAACAGGTTTCTTTTCTCACAGTTGTGGAGGCTGGAAGTCCAAGATTAGGGCGTTGGCAATTTTGTTTCTTCTTCTCTCCTTGCCTCGTGGTCCTCATGTGGTCTTTTCTCTACCCGCGTGCATCTCTGGTATTTCTTTCTGTGTTCAAATTTCCTCTTCTTATAAGGACATCAGTCATATTAGGTTGGGGCTCACTGGGATGGCTTCGTTTTAGCTTCATCACCTTGTCAAATGCCATCTCCAGATAGAGTCGTATTATGAGGTACGAGGTTAGGGCTTCAATGTATTAATTTGGGGGGGGAGGGGTACAAGTCATCCCTTTTATAACACCTTTTAATAACACCTTTTAACAACCTCCCAACAAACTTGGAGTAGAATCCCCAGGTCGATACTACATCCTGTGAGGGTCCGTGCGGTCTGAGACTTGCCACATTTCCAACTTTATCTCCCTCTGCTCTCCCCTGTGCTCTGTGTGCTCTGGTCACACTCGCGTCCTAGCTCCTCATCGCCACAATGCATGCTCCTGCCTTCAGGCCTCTGCACTTTCTACTTCCTTTGTCTAGAACCTTCCTTCACTCCTAGATATCCACGAAGGCTTACTCTACCTCTGTACTTGGTTACTTTGCCCAGATATTACCTCCGTGATCATGACCGTCTAGCTTCTTACTTTGCTTTTTTTTTTTTTTCTGGAACATTTATTACCACCTGCTATTATCTTATGTTTATTGTTCACCTGTCTGTCTCCCCAGCAGAATATCAGCTCTAAGAGGCAAAGACTTCATTTGTTTTGTTCCTAGATAAATCCCCAGGGCCTAGATACAACAGTGCTACTCACAATAGTGCACCAATAAATTTTGGAAAGAAAATGAAATGAAATAAATGAATCAATGAAAGAAATGAAATTAATTGAATAAAAAGAACTTAAAAATGAGAGAAAGCCCCATACGAGTAAGAAATAAAATCCTTTTTCATGACACCATGACCTTCGTTCTTAATTCCAATGACCTAAGAGTTAACCACTTATCTTCCAGAAGCTTATAAGCATCCTAGAACATGAAGCAGAAAGTCTCTCCCAAGTTGTCATCAACTGATCCCGAATTCAGGAACCTAGAAACTTGGAAAGGTTTCCTCCCTACTTCTCTTCTTTCTCACCTGCAACCAACAGTCCCAGCCAAGATGCATCCATGACTTTGACAGTAAAGTATAGATGGCCCCTGGCTAACCGTGATTCAACACAAGATTTTTCTTTTATTTTTTTAATATAATTTATTGTCAAATTGGCTTATATACAACACCCAGTGCTCATCCCAACAAGTGCCCTCCTCAATGCCCATCACCCACTTTCTCCTCTCCTCCACCCCCATCCACCCTCAGTTTGTTCTCTGTATTTAAGTCTCTTGCGGTTTACCTCCCTCCCTCTCTGTTTGTAACTTTTTTTCCCCCTTCCCTTCCCCCATGGTCTTCTGTTAAGTTTCTCAAGATCCATGTAAGAGTGAAAACATATGATATCTGACTGACTTAACTCAGCATAGTACCTTCCAGTTCCATACATGTTGCTGCAAACGGCATGCTGTCATTCTTTCTTGTTGCCAAGTAGTATTCCATTGCATATATACCAAATCTCTTTATCCATTCATCAGTTGATGGACATTTAGGCTCTTTCCATGATTTGGCTATTATTGAAAGTGCTGCTATAAAATCATGGTACATGTGCCCCTATGAATCAGCACTCCTGTATCCCAACATAAGATTTTTCAAATTGATGATGGTGTGAAAGTGATATGTATTTGATAGAAACTGTAATTTGAATTTCGATCTTTTCCCTGGCTAGTGGTGAGTGGTATGGTCCTCTGGTGCTGATGGGCAGGGCAAGTGCCGGTCCAAGTCATCCCCTTGGTCTCGAGGGTCAACATGATATGCTGACAACCAACTGTAGGCTAATGTAAGTGTTCTGAGCACGGTTAAGGAGCGCTGTTTGGTAAGTAAGGTGTATTACATGCATTTTGACTCATGATATTTTCAATTCACAATGGGTTTATTAGGACATAACCCCATTGTTAAGTCAGGCAAGATCTGTAATTGAGAAACTAATATGCAAGTGGATCCTTTTTAAACATTTTTTAATGCTTCTTTATTTTTGAGAGAGAAAGAGCAGGGGAGGGGCAGAGAGAGAGGGAGACACAGAATTCTAAGCAGGCTCCAGGCTCTGAGCTCTCAGCACAGAACCAGATGGGAGGCTTGAACTCAGAAACTGCAAGATCATGACCTGAGCCGAAGTCGGTTGCTTAACCGACTCAGCCACCCAGGCGCCCCTGCAAATGGACGGGTAAAGATATTCGGATCATTTGAAGAAAGAAAAATAGGGGAGGGAATGTATACAAAAACCTCGTACTCTTCAAAATGAGGGCCCAGTGCCGTTCGATGCAACTTTGACTTGACCGTTTCTCTAGATCTGGTGGCAGCTTCTGAAATTGCAGGCAAGGACGAGGAAGTGGGAAGTAAAGAGAACCAACTGTTTTTTTAACTAAGTTTTTAATTTCCATTTCAGTGCAGTTAACATACAGCGTTGTATCAATTTTAGATGTCCAATATAGTGATTCAACAATTCTATGTACAACTCAGTGCTCATCATGATAAGTGCATTCTTTTTTTTTTAATTATTTTTTTAAGTTCATTTACTTTTGACAGAGAGACAGAGTTTGAGCAGGGGAGGGGCAGAGAAAGAGGGAGACACAGAATCTGAAGCAGGCTCCAGGCTCTGAGCTGTCAGCACAGAGCCTGATGCAGGGCTCGAACTCACAAACCATGAGATCATGACCTGAGCCGAAGTTGGTGCTTAACCGACTGAGCCACCCAGGTACCCTGATAAGTGCATTCTTAATCTCCTTCACCTATTTAACCCATCCCCCACCACCCACCTTCCCTCCAGTATTAAGAAATAAAACAAAGGAACAATGGAGAAAAAAGTGAGAGAGAGATGAATCAACTTTTTTTTTTATTCAACAACTATTTTATTGGATTCAAGATACGGCTTTCCTTTGGGAAATCAATCCCTAATCTCCAGCAGAACAGTATCTAGAGCAGCAGAACCTTCTTTCTTCTGGTCCTGTAGATGCATTTGATGAAAGATCTCTTTGAGTCCTCACAACAAACATCCAGGAAAGATGTCTCTTCTCTCGTTGACAAGGACACTAAAGTCCACGGATATGAAGGACTCACTGAGATAAAAGGGGCAGGATTTGAACCTAGGTCAGGTTGATTCTAAAACTTGCGATCTTCCCAGTACTGACCAAAGGGGTTAAACCCTGCAAGTTCAACTCATTTCATCCCACATTGAATTTTCCGAGTCTCTGGACTTTGAACTTCCCTGCCAGTTATAGTCTCATTAATTCAACAACCTTTATTGATCGTCTCCTAGGTGCCAAGAACTGTGCTTTGCCCAGTGGCTTCCAGAGAATGATGAGTGAACAATGATACTGACATAATTTAAGTGGAGAGAAAGCGACTCCTACGGGGTGTCAGAGCTCTTTCTCAAATTGAGTTACTTTTTCACTATTGAATAAATGGTAATTTGAAAAGCTGGTAAAGTGCCTTCTTTTGGTGAGCCACGCCAGTCAATATGTGCCATTTAAAATTCTCCTTTCAGTGTTTCTCCTTTTCAGGCCGACTGGAGAAAATGGAATCATTTGAGACCCGAGAGGACTGGGCTGAATTTCTTAATGGAGTGATTTTTTTTTTTTAAAGTGATTTGTTTCTGAAGAATAGGCTGTCCAGGGCAAGCTAAGTGGACGGCTTTCCTGGAGAGGCGGGGAGACAGGGCTTGCCTCTGCCTGACCACTGCTTATGGGGGGAGGCAGAGCGCCTGCAGGAACCTGCTTGGAGACCCATTCCCTGACAGCCCTCACAGGTGTTAATCAAGCACAAAGGCAGATTTCTAGAATAGTAGGTACACATATAGGACATACATATTCACATGCAAAACTTGGACGCTCTGGCTCCAAAATCTTAAAGGACGTTATTTCTTCTTTTTTTTTTTTTAATGTTTTTATTTTATTTTTGAGAGAAGAGAGAGAGACACAGAGAGACAGAGCACGACCAGGGAAGGGACAGACAGAGAAGGAGACACAGAGTCCGAAGCAGGCTCCAGGCTCTGAGCTGTCCAGCATGGGGCTCGAACCCACGAACCGCAAGATCATGACCTGAGCCAAAGTTGGATGCTTAACCAACTGAACCACCCAGGCGCCCCTTTATTATTATTTTTTTTAATGTTTATTTATTTTGGGGAGACACAGAGACACAGTGGGGGGAGTGGCAGAGAGAGGGAGACACGGAATCTGAAGCATACTCCAGGCTCTGAGCTGTCAGCACAGAGCCCGACGCGGGGCTCAGACCCACGAACTGCGGGATAATGACCCAGGCCGAAGTCGGACACTCAACTGGCGCCCCAACAGGTTTTTGTTTCTTAAGGTGAACCCTGCTTGTACAGGACGTTATTTCTAACGTGGTGGGAATATGAGTGATTTTTTTTTTCCTTCCTGCTCCTCTGGAATGCCACATTTTTCCTCTGTAGACTTGTGTCACTGACAGTCAATAGGTGTCATTCACTCTGTCTCCACATTCCCTCCACCCTCTCTGTCCCCTGTCATTTCCTTCTCAAAGTGACAAGTTAAAATAAAACCAAAAATAAAACCGTCTCTGTCCCGCATCTCCTTTCCCCCTAACAGGGGTGAGAAAAGCCTCCCCCTGCGGCCCTTCCCCTCCCCCCACCCACTTCTGCCCTCCTTACAGCCTCACTAAGTATGCTGTGGGGTCCGGAGCATGAAAGGATCTCCCCTAGCCTCACCCTGTGCCTGCCAATCAGAGTCCCCTGCCAATCAGTGGCCCCTATGTTTCCCTTGGGGAAGGAAATGCCCGAGGGCCCAAGCGAGGACACAATGGCAGGAACCCGGTGGCGTGGGATAGTAAGGCTCAATTTCTTTTTCCTGAACTCCGGGAACAGGGGACCTGAGTCAGGCTGCCAGGACCGGGGATGCAGAGCCTGACCTCTGAAGCACAGAGATTCGGGGACTCGCCAGTTTCTGCACGTGTCAAAGGGAGCGAATCATGCCTTCTCCCCACAGCTGCGTGATGAGGCTCCTGTGAAATAAGGGCCGCGGAAGTGCTCCAAAAGGTCAAAGTCTTACAGAGTGATTTTCCCAGCTTCGTTTCTCTCCGCCTGGCTTCCTCCGCGCCTGCTCTGACCTGGGCCCGCACCGGCCCGCCCCTGCGCCTGCGCTTTGGTCTCCCGTCTTCACACCTTTCCACGCCTCAGGCTCAGCTGTGCGCCCAGGAATCCTTCCAACCCCCTCCCCCCCCAGCTACATGCATTCCTCTACAAAACCTCCTCCTCAATAGGAGGAGCTGCCATTCCCGTGATTACAAACCAGCGAAAGGGGCTTTATGCAGCTGGGCCTCATTTAATCAGACGCGCGCCGTCGGGGCGGGGCGTTTTCTCCAGTCGCCAGCAGGAGAGAAGCTTCCATGGGCAGCAGCGAGGAAGCACCACCTCGGGCCACAGCTACAAGGAACCAAATTCAGCCGGCTACCTGACGGAGCTGGGATGCTGATTTGTCCCCAGAGCCTCCGGAGGAGAGCCCCGCCTGGCCAAAACCGTGAGTTTGGCCTTGTGATACCTTAACCAGAGACCCCACTTGACCGTACTTGAACCTCTGACCCACGGTGCTCTAATAAATGGGTATCATTTTGATCTGCTAAATGTTTAGTAATGCAGTATGCAAGGTCTTAGGTGAAGCCGCTTTAACCAAAACCACAGGGTGGATGGCTTAAACAACAGGAATTTATTTCCGATAGTTTTGGAAGGGGGGAAGTCTACAACGAGGGTGCCAGCACGGTCACATCCTGGCGAGGACCCCTCCTCCTGGTTTGCACACCTTCTTGCTGTGACCTCACATAGTGGAGAGAGAGATGGTCTCTCTGGCGTCTCTTTTTATGGGTCACTGATCTCATTCGTGAGGGTCCCGAAGGCCTCATCACCAAATCCCATCACACCGGGGACTGGGTTTCAGCCCGTGAACTGTGGAGGAGGTACAGACATTCAGTCTGTGACGGGCAGCGGTAGAAAATTAATACATTTGCTCTTTCAGGGCGGTAAGAGTTCTTTTCCAATCCACCTGTCACACGGGAGCTCCCAGTGATTGTGGGGTTTGAATCTGGGCCCGATCAGCTTGCGGCCGAGTTACATGGCATCTGGTTCTTGCGTTTCTTTGTATATTTAGGATATTTCCAGAACCTTCCTCATGAGATTTTTGAGAGGATTAAATGAGATAACCCAGCAGAATACTGGGTTCTCCAACAAAAAGTAAATGCTGCATACATTGTTTTTTTTTTTTCCTTTGTACTGTGATTACATTCTCTGCACACATTCCCTTTAAGTCAGATGGGTTTATTTATTAACCTGGGAAAAACACACTTTTCTTGGCTTACATCATACCTCCTTTACTTACTCTACCCCTCAAATACCCATCCTTCCAGGTCTTTCTCTGATTCCTGCCTCCTCTGTGAAGCCTTCCTGGATCCCTCCAGCTCATGGTCGTGTATCCTCTACACCAGCTTCTAGAGCACCAGAGGCTGGTGCAAATCCTTAGACCGTCTCATACCTAATCACTTTAAATTATTTTTTTTTGTTTGCCTGTTTGTTAGAGATAAGTGAGGGAAACCTACAAAAGTTCAAGGCAGGAAATAAGTCACCTGCTGCCATGGTTAATAATATTTGCTTCCGTCTTCCTGTTTTTGTTGATTGTGTATATATATATAAACACATATGTATACAGTTGCCTCTGTGAGACTAAATCTCTGCCCCAGGGCATCCATCTGCCGGAGGAGAGATTAGGATTTGTTCACAGAAGGAATGCAGAGAGAAAAATACAATATGGCATTCAGCTTTCATCGTGCAAAATAGGATCGTGCCGGAAACGGGGGCATTGGAGAGCTGTTATAGCCAAGGGTCCTGCGTGCGTCTCATGCGGCTGCTGTAACAAATCAGCACACGTTTAGTAGCTTAAAACAACACAGGCTCGTTCTCCGACAGTTCCTGGTGTCAGAAGTGTGAAATGAGTCTTATGGGCACAAAGAGACTCCAGGGGAGCCGGATCCTTTCCTCTTCGAGATCCAGACTAGCCCATGTTCCTTGGCTCGTGGCTACATCTCTCTAATCCCTGCTTCCATCCTGACGTCACCTTCTTCTGACTTTGGCCCTGCTGCCTCCCTCTCCTAGGGACCCCCGTGATCACAGTGGGCTCGCCTGGGTAATCCAGGATAATTTCCCCATCTTAACGTCTTAACTTAATCATATTTGCAAAATCCATTTTCCTACGTAAGGTAACACGGTCACGGGTTCCGGGATCAGGACATAGACCTCTTTTGGGGGCCACTGTTCTGTCTACCACTTTACCCTAGAGACCAGAGCCTGCAGCAGGGATTGTGTGCTGATGGTTTTATTGTGCTGTCTAAACCTCAGGCAGTAAGGGTGAGGAAAAAGGGGAGAAAAGCAGCAGAATGCAAAGCAAGGCAAGGCAGTGATTACCGAGCCGGCCATGTCTCAGGATGAGCTGAGAAAAGTAGGTTGTCAGCAGGAGAGTTATTCGGCCACGTGGAAGTCTCCAGACATGTTATATGGAGAAACTGTCTCTGGGAGCAGTCCGTTCAGGAGAGGGATGAGGCGGGATGTATCTGCCAGTTTCCCTCCCGTCTCTTATTTCCCACTGATCAAAGTCTGCCCCATGTGGCTTTAATCTCAGCACATTTCTGAGTGGCATCATTTGGGTTCCTTTCGAGAATTAAATGGAAAGCCAGAACCTGTGCCCTTTGCCGTGATGCTGTATCTGAGTCCCGAAGTGATGGGAGGAACCAGAGACCCTGGTTATGCATTTGATCGGTCTCAGGAGGAACAACGGAGACATGACGACCAAGACAGCAATCAGCTGGGGGCCCAGGTTGCAGGTGGGGCCAGCAGAATCTGCTAAAGCAGGTGAAGTCGGAAGGGTCTGAGGAAGCACCGAATGCGTTTCTAGCACATTCCATCCCTGAAATCCCCTCAGGTCCGTCATCCACTCCCATTAGCTCCTCTTCCATAGCATATGAGGCGTGGAGTTTTCTGAGAACCAGACGCCCTCATTCCTCCCTGAGAGGGCGGCTAAGAATGTAGTCACAGAGCCCCTTCGTGGTCAAGGCCAGCCTAAACTTGCAGCAAAACTGAAGGCAAGATTAAGAGAACAAGTGACATCCCCCGCTGTGCTTGTCCCGCGGCCATAGTGCCACTCTTCACCTCCACCCCCTCTCACGCTCTGCCTGCACCTCTCCTTGCCTACATTTCTAGAGCTTGGTACGCCGCAGCTGGTTCAGTGGGAGATGATGATTGGACATCAGAATTTTATCGTCTTCTCTCCAGGGTGCCTTCCTTGGCGTGGCAGCTTCAGTCTGGAAGTTGACTCTGTGATGCGTCAGAAATAAGTTAGGATATCCCTTGCATGTCCACTGTGTGGGACGAGGAGGCAAGAGGTACGGGGCCCTCACATCGGGCACCGCCTTTTCAGTTCAGTCGTTGACAACAGCTTCAGTCACGCTTCCCTGTTGTTTCACGGCACGGGACAAAACGGCCATGCAACCGGGAGTTACCAGCGGGCACACAGGGGAGGGAAGGAGAGTCCGGGCACCCGTGAGGAGCCATGGGTGTTTGTTTGGAGGGAGCCTGAGGCTGGGAAGCTGAGAGGGGAGAAGTTATTACGATAAAATTAATTTAGCCATAGATTCCATTTACTGAGCAGCGGTGTGCCAGGAGCCACACGAGGCCTCTTCTCAAATGGTTGATAGGAAAAACCGCATCGAAGTAACCACAGGACTGAAGAGACAAATTGCCTGCACTCCAGTCACCTAATTAAGTCCATATTTTTATTTTTTTCCCCACATGTATCTATTGCTTCTTATTCATTACCACGTCATAGATATCACTTAGGATATTAATTTCCACAATTCCGCTTTAATTTTTATCATAAATAATAGTTCTACCTTGTGAAAATCATGGTTTATCTCTTTCTCCCAACTTTCTCTCCCCACCCCTGACATTGTAACCAGCATTAACAGCCTGAAAATATCTCCTACGTCTTTCTCCATGTTCATTTAAAATAGCCATAGGGAGGGGCGCCTGGGTGGCTCAGTTGGTTAAGTGTCTGACTTTGGCTCTGGTCATGATCTCATGGCTCATGAGTTCAAGCCCCGCGTCGGGCTCTGTGCTGACCGCTCAGAGCCTGGAGCCTGCTTCGGATTTTGTGTGTGTCTCTCTCTCTGCCCCTCCCTCCCCTCTCCTTTCTCTCAAAACTAAATAAACATTAAAAAATAATACAATGAAATGGCCATGGTAATAATAACAGCAAAGATTCACTGAACGCTTCTCACCAGGGAGGCACTGTTTTCGCCGCACACCTGCCGCACTCCTGTGACCCTCCCTGCAGCTGTATGAGGGAAGCCCCTCTGTCCTCCTCAGTTAACACACAAAGAAACCGAGGCCCAACATATGCAAAATATTCAAAAATATGAGCACACACGTAGACATGAGCCAAAGAAGTCCTTTTGCTCATTGAAAGGAGATCCAGAGAGAAAGTGGAGCGTGTGGTTTCTCACTGCAGTGGCTTATCAAGGACCGTTTGTCACTGTCGCCTCTCCAGGTCAATAGATCCAGCTCTAACTCATTTTGTAGGAGCAACACAATGCCCTGTTGTATGAATGCGCCATCAGTTATTGGCCCTATTGATGGGCATTTATGTTGTTTCCTTTCTTATTTTTTTTTTTTTTTGGCCACTACAAACGATGTAGCAGTAAATAACCCAGAATATAAATCCTTAGGTACTAGTGTTTTTATTTCTCTAGGATAGAGTCTATGGACGTTAGTGCCAAATCTAGAATCCTCATATGAAATGTCGGGCACAGCCATGAGCTGACCCAAAGCATGAGAGTCTTGAAATAGTGTGCGCTCCACCGAGGTCGGGGAGGGCAGACGTGCCGTTTATGTGGCCAAAGGGATAACAGCCAAAGAAGACACACAGCCCAGGGAGCTCCGAGCTGGCCCGAGAGGAGGCCAGTCAGGGCCCAGGCTCCACACGTGCTCCACGCAATGCGCAGCTTCCGCGGACATCGCCGGAGCATGCGCACAGAGCTCGCGCAGTTACGCAGCCCTGAGTTCGGAAGGCCACCTGCCAGTCCCAGAGGGCTCATTCCAAAGAAAGAAAGGAGAAAAAACCCCAATGAAACCACTCCTCTCTCCCTTCTGCTTCCCTGGGAGCCCTGGTTATGTGCTGGGGGACCCGCAGTCAGCTCTACACCAGATACCTCTTAACTGTCTTATGGTCGAGTCGCTGGGTGGGGGTATAACATCCTGGTGTGGGGAAAAATGTAATAAAAGATAAGAGTTAAATGATAGAGGCAACAAATAGTGATTAGGTGGGAGAATAGATGCTCTTGACCTGCCTGGAGGCAGGGGAAAATATTTAAATACAATTTACAATAGTCTGATATTTAGAAAAACAGATGCTCCTATTCAAGTCAGAAAGCATGTTCAAGTAACCATACAATTTTAACAACTGAGTACAATGGCTTAAAGCATTCTTTTTCTTGCATAACAAAAAGCCCAGAGGTAGGCAGCCTCTGGGTCAACAGCTTGGCACTGTTAGGTCGTTGTCACAGTGCAGTTTCTGGGTCAAAGGGAAGATGCATTAGTAATTCTGCTAAATGTTCCCAGATTCTCCTGTATAGGGATCATAGCATTTAAAATAGAACTATATCATAGGTTCCTAACAGGTAAAGAACTTCTAAACATTGAGATAAAAACACCAAGGCCCCTGCAGAAAATTGGGCAGAGTATATGAGTGGTTTGTGGGGGGAAGGGATGTGCTTGACCCCTAAATATGCGGGAAGAGGCTCAGCTTGCTCAGAATATGAAAAATGCACGTTAAAACTATACGAGATATCATTTCCTTCCTATCAGATCGGCAAAAATCCAAGGTCTGACAACATGTTCCATTAATAAAACTCCCAGAAACAGGTTCTCATAAGTTGCTGAAATATAAAAGGATACAACCCCTTGGAGGAGAATTTGGACCATCTAGAGGAATTACAAATGTACCTACGTTTTAACATAGCAATTCCACTTTTGGATCTAGCTTAAAAAAATAAACTGATAAAAATATAAAATGAGATAGCACAAGGATATCCACTGCCAATAATTGTAATAGTATAAGAATGGGAACAACCCAGATGTACATCGGTAGGCTACTGGTTGAATACACATGGTGCATTCATACGGCTGAGTATGATAAAACTCTGAAAATAAGTAAGAAAGATTTCTATATACTTCTGTGAAATCGTTTCCAGGATATATTGTTAGGAAAGGCAAATTATAGAATAGTATTTATGGTATGCTATCTTTCGCTTAGGAAAGGGGGTATATGAACATAGAAACATATTTGCTTATCTTATCAATAGGTAATAATGGAAGGATAAACCAAAACCAGTAAGAATGGGGACCTATAAGGAGAGAGAAGGAAAAGGAGAGGAGGGGAGGGATGGCACCTAGACTTAACTGCGTGGAATTTGTTGTATAATTTTGACTTTGGAGTCATGTAAATGTTTTAATTCAAAAGTAAAATTAAATACGGGTGCCTGGGGGGCTCAGCCAGTTAAGCATCTGACTCCTTCCTGATCTCAGCTCAGGCCATGATCTTACAGTTCGTGAGATGGAGCCCCATGTTGGCTATGCTTGGGATTCTCTCTCCCCCTCTCTCTCAAAATAAATAAATATTGTTTTATAAATTTTTTAATGTTTATTTTTGTGTTTGAGAGTGCTCAAGTGTGGGGGGGGGGCAGAGAGAGGGGGATAGAGGATCTTGAGTGGCCTCCATGCTGTAGCAGGGAGATTGACATAGGTTGGAACTCACGAACCTGTGAGATTATGACCTGAGCCAGAGTCGGATGCTTAACCGACTGGGCCACCCAGACACCCCAATAAATAAAATTTTTTAAAAATGCAAGTAGTTAAAAGTAAAATTAAATAAAGATGAAAAGAAGATTTATAGAAATTGGGGAAATGGAAATGATAATTGTACATTAGGTTGGTTGTGTAGGCACCCAAAGAAGAGTCATTCAATGACATATCGGATAAAGGACTAATATCTAAAATCTATAAAGAACTTAACAAACTCCACACCCGAAAAACAAACAACCCAGTGAAGAAATGGGCGGAAGATATGAATAGACACTTCTCCAAAGAGGACATTCAGATGGCCAACAGACACATGAAACGATGCTCAATGTCACTCATCATCAGGGAAATACAAATCAAAACCACACTGCGATACCACCTCACACCAGTCAGAGTGGCTAAAATGAACAAATCAGGAAACTATAGATGCTGGCGAGGATGTGGAGAAGCAGGCACCCTCCTACACTGTTGGTGGGAATGCAAACTGGTGCAGCCGCTCTGGAAAACAGTGTGGAGATTCCTCAAAAAAAATGAAAATAGAGCTACCTTATGACCCAGCAATAGCACTGCTAGGAATCTACCCAAGAGACACAGAAATGCTGATGGATAGGAGCACGTGTACCCCAATGTTCATAGCAGCACTTTCGACAATAGCCAAATCATGGAAAGAAACCAAGTGCTCATCAACTGACAAGTGGATAAAGAAGATGTGGTACATATATACAATGGACTACTATGTGGCAATGAGAAAAAATGAAATCTGGCCATGTGTAGCCAGATGGATGGAACTGGAGGGTATTATGTTAAGTGAAATAAGTCAGTCAGAAAAAGACAGATACCATATGTTTCCACAAATAGGTGGACTTTGTGAGACTAAGCAAAAACCAGGGGGAGGGGAAGAGGGGAAAGAAAAAAAAGACACAGAGAGGGAGGGAGATAAAACATAAGAGACTCTCAAAGACTAAGAACAAACTGAGGGTGAGGGGGATGAGGGAGGGGGGAGAGGGGGTGATGGGCATTAAAAAGGGCACATGTTGGGATGAACACTGGGTGTTATATGTAAACCAGTTTGAAAATAAACTGTTATAAATTAAAAAAAATAAAATAAAATAAAATGCAAGTAGTTAAAAGTAAAATTAAATAAAGATGAAAAGAAGATTTATAGAAATTGGGGAAATGGAAATGATAATAATTGTACATTAGGTTGGTTGTGTAGGCACCCAAAGAAGAGTTATTGCAAACGTCTCTGGAAAACTATTTCAGCAATATATCCTTAATGGGATCTATCCTAAGGACTAAAAAGAACCGTGAGGAAATCTTAAACTGTATCCAGTGGTATATAGATTAGATTATTTCTATTATGGTAATAACCCCAAGTCTTGGTGGCTTTCCAACCACAAAAGTTTCTTTCCTCCCCCCACACTACATGTTTATTGTATGTTAGCTATAGCTCTCTGATCTACGTCCTTTTCCCTCTGTGGCCCAAGTTGGGGGATAGCATCTGTCTGGAATATTTGCCACTCATTGAGGCCGAAGAAAAAGATACTTAGGCTCTTAGAACCTCCTCCTGGAAGTGACCATCACTCTTCTTTCATCTGATTTTATTGGCCAAAGAAAGTCACAGACTCTGGGTTCAAAAAATGAGAGGGATGTATATTTCTCTCTCAGCAAGGAGCACTGCAGAGATTAGCAGTAATAAGTGAAGATTAATACGGTCTGACACGGAGAGCGGGGTGATTAGTATTTTTATTTTGAAACTACGGCATTCATACTATAGGATCCACAAATAAACGTGTTCCTAATGTCACTACTAGCCAAGATTTTCAGTATAACAGACTCCAGTATAAACCCAAAAAAGACCCTGTAATCTTCCATTTTAATTAGAAATACCAGTATGAACTCATAATTTAATTCTAAAAGAGAGAGAAAAATCCTAGCTACCCAAAGAAAAGTTTTTGAGGCAATGGCAACCTTGGAGCAATGAATACATCCAATGCCTAAATTGTGATGTAAGCACCATTTCCTTTTGAATGAAACCAGGGTATACTTGACCTAGTCTATGTGCACCCCAGACCTGCTCCATCTGGCTTACCCCCGTCACTCCAGGCCTCAGTCATTCGCCTTACTTCCTGGCCAGGGCTCGCCTGTGTTGCCTCCCACTATTTCTGTGATTGCAAAGACACAATCATTGCTACTATGGCCACCAGAGTGAGGAGAACCCTTCGCAGCCCTGGCTGGGACAGAGACAGTGATACATCTACACACTACCTGAGTTGGACCCATAGAAGTTATGGCTTCCCCATCAGCTGTTTGGAGGGGCCAGTAAGCACCATCTGGATGTCTCAGGGCTATAGCACCATTTAGCACAAATATCAAGTGAATATAGGCGGTAAGAAGGAAACGCTAGATACTTTGTTCACTTTTCTTTCTTCCTGGTGGATTGTTCAGAATCACAGCAGTTTCTGGTGATGTTCAGTGACACCAAGTGATTTTTGTTTTTGCAAGGCACAAGCCAACTCGGTAACTACCCTTTGTGATTACTCTCCCTCCTTTCCTGCCACTCTCCCATTTTTCTATCTCTCTTGCTTTCCTGGGACTGCACACCCCAATGAATTGTTAGAGTATGAATGTTTATACCATATTCTATTTTATAGGACAATGAGGCTAAGACAGTTGTTACTAGAAATGACTCTTAAGAAGCAGACTCTCAGGACGGGATTTGGTGTTGGCTTGTCCCCCTGACTGAATGCAATAAGTCACCCATTGCTATTGGTTAGTGAAACCCTGATAAGGAGTGATATTGCAATTACTAAAGCTGGCACCTGTGGTTAATTGTCATGAGGTGAGGTTTTCAATTATCAGGTGGCTGCTGAACTTAATTAATAAAAGGGTGATAATAATTATAAAGACTGGCATGAGAAACTGCTTTTGAGGGCATTGGAGACTTTAAAAAAGAAACTGATAATTCCGGATGGGTTCATTGCCACCTTATGGTTCACTGTGGAAGCCAGAGGGCCTATGTGGCAACCTTAAAGTTTTCATCTTCTACCACCCAAGGGCAGACGATGCATAAACATCACATCCAGGCTCTGATTATAAAGGCTCCGAACTACAAAGGATACTAAATGTGCAACCATGATAAATTTCCTGTGCGAAAGCAGAGCCAGATAGAAAAAGAATGGGATTCAGGAGCAGGCACTGGGGGTTCAGGATGGGGAACACTGGTTGGATGAACTTGAGAGTCTTGAATCTCGACATTGCTCAGCATTACCCTGGCTGGAAATAGTAGCCGCATCCCCTTTATCGGAGGAGAACAGACACCCCTTTTCTGTATACCGGAATAATGCATGACCTTACCTGAAGCAAGTGCCTCGCAGAATGAAGCTTGGCCTTCTTAAGATCCTCTTCTACTCATGTTACTGTTCGCAGGCTGATAACCAGGGTCGGATCTCCACGCAGCCTGAATGGAAAGTGTGATCCCCACCCCAGGAGGAAATGACCCGCACCCAAAATAAATTCTAGGAACTGGCTGAGTTGTAGCAGCAGGGATCAGGAAGCATGGGCAGGTGGACCTTTAGGATAGTAGATATGCAGAAGTCGTAGAACACAGGGCCAACCATATAGAGTCACACACCTGTCACCTGGGACCCAAAGTTTTGACAAGAGTATTTGGAGCCAGTCTAGTTACCCAGAAACTTGGCTCCTTGACACTTGGACATGTCAGTGACCTACAGTAAATGAGGTAGTGATGTCAGAACTGCTTTGGCATTGGCAGAATATTAAAGGAGACAAAAGATTCAGGAAAATGCTAACGGTAGAATGGACTTATCATGTAAGACTTGAAAACCCATCACCTGACTATATACTTCTGGAGGACACAGACAATGGTTGACTCACTTGAGCTGTAGAGATCTCACTTGTGAGAGTCCACAGGCATCCTTGAAGGCCAGTTGACAATGGAAGATAATATTGTGGAACTAGACTTTCTAATTCCAATAGGAACAATAGGATTCCGGAATGGCAAAAACCACGTGGTGGCACTTCACATCAGAGGCAAGAGGCGTTATTACTATAATTGACAGGAAGGCCAGAGTGGCATTCAGTGTATGTTGACATACAGGGATTTGAGGCATTGGCTAACAGATCATGGTGTCCCAAGTGGTGAGGCGGATGAATAAGAGTGTTTCTCAAATTTGTATAATGAAAAAGTACTGAGCACTGGAAAGCAGAAGGCTAATTTCAGCAGTCACAATGGCAAATACCTGTCCCTGACTCAATACCCACCAGTCGCGTCCATAAACCCTTAGGTCATAGGAGGAGGGATTGGATCCCCCTGAAGAAGGATCCTGTGATACCATTTCAAGTATACATAATAGACAGTTCTCCAGTCTTTCCCCCAGAGAGACCTGTTGTTACCGCACTCTTGAGGAAAGTCTAAGGACCCACTCCTTGTTTATCTCTCTGGTTCCCAGTGAAAACTCTGACCACAACACATACATGAAATGCACATCCTTACCGGACTCCTTGAATTGGTTCCCTGGCCAATAGGGTGAAAGTCTTGTTAGGAAGGGCCATGTGGAAACTATCCTTTATCTTGGCCACGGTGGTAAATCCGAAGCAATACGGCATTT
The DNA here is from genome assembly GCA_030068075.1 of Paguma larvata. NCBI lineage: Eukaryota > Metazoa > Chordata > Mammalia > Carnivora > Viverridae > Paguma > Paguma larvata. The sequence goes on from CM057831.1 coordinate 86,476,073, forward strand.
TGAGAAGGATTACAGATCAGTGGTACCTTGGAAGAAAGAAAGGATACAGGGATAGCGGCTCCCATCACATCTCTCTGTCCAGTGCACATTTCCAGCCTTTGCAAAACCCAGACGCGTCTTGGAGAAGGGGGGTGGGTTACTGTAAACCGAATCAGGTGGTAGCCCCAATTGCCACACAGCTGCTCTGCCACTTGTGGTATCCCCGACACTTGATATGGGGCTGCTGATACGGTGAATTCTTTCTTTCTTCATCCCTAACAGTACAGAGGTCCCAAACAATTCTTTACACGGCAAGGAAAGCAACAGACTTTCTTTATTGTTGCTCTGTTGAGAGAAGTGTTGACATAAAAGCAGTAGGTGCTGTGGGGGTCCAGACCACCTGTTCAGGTCATGTCCTTGTGCCATCTGGGTTTGGTTGGGCCAAATCCTGAAAGTATCCTTTTTATTGTACAGTGGATGAGTGCCGTATCCTCCCGACCTACGACTCCTCGGACCTGATGAAACTCAGATCATAATGCACATCTGGGGTTATACCGTCATCTCTGTGTCCCACCTCAGGGATTTTGTCTCTGGTGGAGCCCAGAATCAAGGTTAGGCCTTCTGCAGAACTCCAGGGGTCTGTGCCGCATCTCTCTTCCTGAAGCACCTGTGAGTATTGGCCACGGATACCTCTAGAACTATCAGATCTGCTAGGTCTCGCAGCCTAAGGGCAGAGAAGCTTGCTTGCACGTGCTGGGGAGCCCTCTTTTGCCCTGAGCACCACTTGAAACCAGCATCCCTTCGAGTCCCCAACAGGACATGGACCTGGCTCTTGAAGTGTTAATGTAATGTTGACTCTAGCCGCGAATGGACTGCCGTCATGCTACAGCCCCGCTTAGAGGGGGTCCCCAGAAATAGCGGCAGAGGAGATTCTCCCAGCACGCAGAAGCTACCAGCAGTATTTCGGTTTAATGTGTGGAAATATTGACTCCTTTGTCAGTAACAAATGTTCCTGAAAGCTTATTGTTCTGGGGCCTGGAAGGAAAAAGACTCCAGTCCATATGCCACCTCCAGTGTCCCAACTCTGGAAAGTGTCTCCGAGCCAGCCTGTTAGCTGACAGTTCACCAGGCCCTTCCCCCATTTTTTATCAGGTTGACTGTCACTTGGTGATGAGGTATATGGAAGACGAGTCTATCTTGGGTTTGAGCCCAATGTGTTCATACATGCTTGATAGTAAAATGTACTCCCTGGTTCTGTGGTCATGCAGTGTAGGGTTCCGTGAGGATACAACAGGCATTTTGTCAGCCCTTACATGGTGGTGGATGGTGGTGGATGGTGGTGGAGACATTAAATAAGATCAGGAACAAGGAAATCTAGGGAAGAGGTACATGAATGGACTTATGAGAGTGGGCACAAAATATCAAGTTGGCCTCTGTGGGGTTGACAGAGTGGGCCATGAACTAGGTAGCCATGGCGGCAAGAGTGGAGACTACGCACGGACCCCAAAACATGGAGTCCTTCCTTGTCATTTTATCTACTCTTGCTTTGAATGTCTAACATGCCAGCAGCCGGGACTGGTTCTGAGCCCTCAGTATGGTCCTGTTTGTGGGGGAGACTAGCCAGCCTGCTCGTGGCAAGTAGCTTATATCAGACTTCTTCCACTTTGGAGCAGAAAGTCATTCTTTCTCACCAGAATCGCTACCTACTCTTCCCATAATGCTTCCACCAGCACCACCATCTGAGAAGTGACAAAATGATTACTTTATTGACATGATATCCTACGTTACATAGTCACAGACCAGGAGTACACTTTACTACAAACCAAATGTGACACGTTGGGCTCAAAACTACAAGATACACTAGTTTTCCACATACTTCATCACCCAAATAAAACCAGCCCCATAAAGAATGATGATAAGACCTGGAGAAGGCACAGCTAAAGGGCCAGCTCACTGACACCTTGCGGGATGGCAACGCTGGGCACAGGGCTTACTCGGAACCAGAGCCAATATCTAGTGCTAAAATGCATGGGTCTAGAAGCCAAGTGGTGAACATAGCATTGGCCTTCTCACCCTCACTCCCAGTAGACATGCAGATTTTAGCTTCGGGAGCACCTGTGTGGCTCAGTCAGTTAAGCATCTGTTTTGATTTCAGCTCAGGTCATGATCTCATAGTTCATGAGATCAAGCCCCGTGCTGGGCTCTGTGCTGACAGTGTGGAGCCTGTTTGGGATTCTCCCTACCCCTCCTCTGCCCTCAAAATAAAAATATTTTAAAATAGTTTAGCTTCAACAGAGGTCTGAGAACCTAGACAGGGATGCTTTTACCAAGGATTTAATAAGGACCTGAGCTGGAAGTTGTAAAATGAAACTAGGTGGTAGAGGAGCAACATGGTGACATATATTTTGGCCATCGGATTAGCTGTGGGTGGGGGTAGGAACTGTATCTTGGTTTGCTAAGCCTCTTTAGGTCTCTTTAGGAGATTGCAACTGAAAATTGCCTTCAAACATTGGACTTATACCTCCCCTCTCGGGACAGCAGTAAGGACAATTCATTCTTTATGAGATCGGAATGTTGTCACAAGGTGTACGCCTAGTTGAGAGGCGGAAGGGGTGGATATAGCAGGCCCAGTTAATGTACTCAGCCCATCTCCCGACCCGCCTGTACCAATGGGCCTTGCACACTCATCTTGCTTCCTCGCCGACACAGCCCTAATAATCATTCACACTGCTGTCTCGGTTGTAAAGCTGTGTCTGTGGCCAGTGCTACCAGCATGCACCGAGGAGTCCCCGTATGTAGCAGTGATGGCCAGGAGAGACCACATCAACTACACACTGACTGAGCTGGATGTGTGGAGACTCTGGCTTCCTGTATACCTGTGACAGGAGCCAGGAAACACAGCTCAAGGACGCAGAGAAGGTCACAGCATGTGACACAGCAAATGAGAAAAATATAGAAGATGAGCTGCCTCCCTGCTTCCCCCCACCAACAGGCTGTTCTGAGACGCCATGGTTTCCCACCTTCTGCCTCAAGGGCTGTTGTCCAGCCAGGCAATTGGGTGTGTTTACTGTGAAGCCGTGACTGCCTGGATGTGCCCTCCCTGCACGGCACATCCCCCACGGCCTCACTTCGCTTTGCTCACCGTCCTTGCTTCCCTGCCACCACATTCTTCCTGGCTAAGTGCGAGGATGCATGCTTTCAGCTGGGCCTCTGTTTTCCAGTGACCCTGGACCAAGACACAGGACTTCTTGGAAAAATGACTGATTGCTGCTTTGGAGAAAGAAACACACACCATGAGCCCGGGGCATCCTGTTGGGCTAGAAAACAATGAAATTACCAAATACTAATGTTCTTGTGTCAAAAGGACACAAGAGCTCAAATTGCTGAACGGGCTCCCACTGGCCAAAGATGTGACAATTTAGGTATCAAAAGAGATACTGACTGCAATGGATTTAAACACATCAAATATTTTTTTTAATCATGAGTTTTTAATGATCGAAAAAAAATCATTGTTAGCAAGTTCACCAACTCAGTTCTGATAGTTGATCAAGAAAAAGAATTATGTATCTATTCTGTCTTTTTTGTAAACATTATACTTCAGGGGCATTAAATAGTTGATGAGGGAAAGATCTTTATAGAAGAATCCTACCTAATAAGTGCAGAAGGAATGATAGATTTAGAAAAGCACCTGCGATGGTGAAATCTATGTGTCAGCCTGACCAGGCCATAGGGGGGTGGCCAGAGATTTGGCTTACTTGTTACTGGGTGTGTCTGGGAGGGTGTTTCTGGATGGGATTAATGTATGAATCAGCAGAGTAAAGCAGATTGCTGTCTCCAGTGTGGGGGCGCCTTATCCAACTCACTCTGGGCCTGAAAAGGAAAAAAAAAGCAGAGAAAAGGAGAATGTACAGCTTCTTCTACCTGACTACTGAACTGGGGCATGGATTTCCTCCTGCCCTCAGACAGGTAATTTTCTTTTTTTAACATTTATTTTTGAGAGACAAAGAGAGACAGCACAAGTGGGGGAGAGGCAGAGAGAGGAAGATACAGACTCCAAAGCAGGCTCCAGGCTCTTAGCTGTCAGCACAGAGCCCGACGACGTGGGGCTCGAACCCACGAACCGTGAGCTCCTGACCTGAGCCGAAGTCGGACGCTTAACTGACTGAGCCACCCCGGCGCCCCTCGGACAGGTATTTACGCCATTGCCTCCTGTGGTTCTCAGGCCTTTGGATTCAGATTGAATTATGACTCTGGCTCTCCTGGGTCTCCCGCTTGAAGATTATGGGACCTCTCAGCCTCCATAACCACGTGAGCCAGTTCCTCCTGAAAAAAAAATCTATCTCCTGTTGGTTCTATTTCTTTTGTTTTTCTTTTTTTCTTAATGTTTATTTTTGAGAGCGAGAGAGAGAGAGAGAGAGAGAGAATGAGTGGGGGAGGGGCCGAGAGAGGGGGACAGAGAATCCCAAGCAGACTCTGTGCTGACAGTACAGAGCCCAATGCAGTGCTCAAACTCACAAACCATGAGATCATGACCTGAGCCGAAGTCAGACACTCACGGGACCGAGCCACCCAGGTGCCCTCTGTTGGTCCTGTTTCTCTGCAGAACCCTGAATACACCATTTTGCAAGTCCAAATGAAATAATAGATTTGGCAATGATGGTCAAGAAACTCTAACATCATTAGATAAAAGCTGGTAGGGGACTTGATAGCAGAGAGAGCAGACCGATGTGTCCGAAGCCGATGCTCACTGTCAGCACGGCAGAAAGTGGGAGAGGCACGTGTTCTTGGAACATCATGCAGCAGAAGGCACCGCCCGTGAATATTGAGCCTGAACCTGATCCAACCTTGGCATCTAACTAGCAGTTTACAGGAAATTTCGGGGATGTGGGAACAGGTTAAACAACAGCACAGTGATGAGCCAGGCGAGCCCAGAATGTGACAACCTTCTACAACGGGACAAATAACCCAAGTTTTCCAACAAATATGTGTGTTGTATGAACTTTGGCTCCTAGTTAGAACACAAGCATCTGTTAAAAGACGTTTCTGGTACGATGGGGAAATTTGAGCATGGACAAGGATGAGATGGGATTTTCGAAAATGTTTATTAGGTATCATAAAGCATTGCCACGCTTCTAAAAAATGTTTTTATCTATTACAGATGTATTTCGAACTATCCTTGGGTGAAATGGTATATAATTCCTGGATTTGATTTAAAATAGTCTAGAAAAAAATAAGAGATATAGATGATATAAGATATAAGCGATATAAATAAAACAAGAGATACGAGCTATAGATGGAATAACAATGGGAAATATTGGTAGTTGTTGAAGCTGAGTGACAGTACGGGGGTTTATTACACGCTCTCTTCTTCTTTGTGTACGTGCTGATTCTTCTCCTTCCCCCCCCCCCCCAGATCCATCTTCTGTTCTTCTTTGCCTTGCTCTGCACCCTGGGTGGCCACACCTGACTATCTGAATCACTCGGACTTCTGTGTTGGGCTGGTTTCCTGGTGGGTTCAGCCAGTGGTGGTCACCAGCGGTGCATCGGCAGTGGGGGCAAAAAGCAAGATGCGGGGGACCTGGGAGGCTCAGTCAGTTAAGCGTCCGACTTCGGCCCAGGTCACGATCTCACAGTTCGTGAGTTCAAGCTCCGTGTCGGGCTCCGTGCTGACAGCTCGGAGCCTGGAGCCTGCTTCCGATTCTGTGTCTCCCTCTCTGTCTGGCCCTCCCTCGCTCATGCTCTGTCTCTCTCTGTCTCTCAAAACTAAATAGATGTTAAAAAAAATTTAAGAAAAAAAAAAGCAGGATGCTTCCTCCCCTCGCTCCCTCTTGACCTTCCTGCGGCTCCAGTGGGAGCTCTGATCTGCTGTGGCAGTGGCATCAGTTTGCTATAACGAAAAGGAAAGAGGAGTTGAGAGGCTGGCTGGCTGACGTAAGAACTGGCCGGAGACTGGAGGGCTTGAACAGCAGAAATCTATCTTCCCACGGCCCTGGCAGCCGGAGGTCCGAGACCCAGATGCCGGTGGGGTAGGTTTCTTCGGAGGCTGCCTTCCTTGGCTTGCAGATGGCTGCCTTCTCCTTCTGTTTTGGGTGGCTTTCCTTGTGTACATCCGTGTCTGTATTTCCTCTTCCGATAAGGATACCGGGCATATTGGGTTTGAGTACACCTAGTAACCTCTTTTTAACTTACCTCTGTGAAGACTCTGTCTTCAAGTCCTGGCAGTTTCTGTGGTGTTGGGCTTTAGGACTCCAACATATGAAAATTTCGAGGGACACGATGCAGCACGTAAGACCAGTGGTCAACCAACTTTTTCTGGAATGAGCCAAATAATAAATATTTTAGGCATTGTGGGGCAGTACAGTCTCTGTCACCGCTATTCAGCCCCGCCATCATAGCATAAAGCTGCTGTAGACAATATGTAAATGAGTGAGCATGGCTTGTTCCGTTAAAACTTCATTTACGAAAACAGGCGTCAGGCCAGATTTGGCCTAAAGACCATGGTCCACTGACCCCCCGCATCTGACGATAGCTCCTACTGGTCAGCCCCTTTGGGTTTTCATTTCTCCATGGTCTCTGCTAATCTGCAGGCGTCACACTTTCCCTCTCGGGTTCCATGAACCCTCACTACACTTTCCTTAGTCTCATTATCCCACTCCCTTGAAGTAAATGCCTTTTGAGTGTCGTGTTTTGAGTCAGGACACTGGCTAAAACAGTGTACCTTCGAAATTTCCCACAGAAGAATCACAATGAAAGAAGGGGACAGATTCGGAAGGTAAAATTGATATGACTTGGTTCTTAGCTCTGTAGAGCGCTGAGACCAGAGGCTAGCGGGAGAACCTGACAGGCACTCCACAGTGAGAGGCAAGATGGTGCTCACCTGGGCAGCAAGCATGCACAGCGCATGACCAAGCCAACAGATGGGCCAGATTATGTAGTAGGCCAGCCATTGGCTGCAATGGCCGCCACTCAGGGTCAGGTGTGGACAGTAACCCAGCGAGCCCAGTGCAAGGAGCAGCCAAGACCAGCCAGGATCCGGAGGCTGCCACCTCCCCAAGCTGCCACGCAAGTGGGCACAGTCCTCCTCCTCACAGAGGCAGGAAGATGGCAGACTGAGAGGTTTTTTGCCTCCTCGTTTATTTGTTTTACTTCAAAAGGGCAGCCATCACTTCTAAACACTTGCATCGAACTAAGTGTACAGGATTGGACTAAAAAAAATGGTACCCAGCAGCAGAAGACTGTGAGGAAAATCAGAGTAGTTACAGACAAATAAAGAAACATTTCTCCATACTCCCCACGAGACGGGTGGGCACTGTGGGGCCGGCTGCACTGGATCAGGCCTGCCAGCTCTGGCGCTAGCTGGAAAAGTCTGACGTAGGCTCGTGGGTGTTCCGGATGCAGAGGTGTTCTTGGGTAAAGCCCTGAGTGCCACGGGAGCTAAGCACAGCCTTGAAGGATACGGAGACTGTTCTGTCTCCGTTCTCACCCAGGACCCGTCAGGGGGCCCGAGAGGAACGTTATCACGTTTCCCTCACTCCCTCCTGACCGCTCGAGGCCCCAGGAACTGAAGCCAGCAAGCTGCCAGCCGGCCTCATAACTCCTTCCTTTTCTCTGTGAACCTCTCTCGCCTTGCGTGTTGCTGAGGAAATGACATCTGTTTCCCCAGCCTTCGCTGCTGACTGGCAGGACAGCTGTTCGCCGCCATTCACCGGCCGCCTGCGGCCACGGGGAGGAAGTGAACAGGGCGAGCTCATCAGAAGAGGAAGCAAACCCAGGCGAGGGGCAGAGCCAGGGCCACAGGGGTGGGGAGGAAGGCGCTTACTTAGATGAGATCGATTGCGGGCCCCTCCCGGGTATAGGGATCCCAGTCCTGGGTACACATACAGATGTGTGTCAGAAATGCCTTCGTCCAGAACCGCGTGGCAGTGACCGTGCTGGTCTGGCTGGGCAGTCAGGGGACTTGGTTCAGTATGCTGCGCCAGAACACCACGGCCTGCGTGCGTGGCTGTAAACAATGGAAGTTTCTTTCTCCATGTCCTAAAGGCCAGAGGCTGAGACCAGGCTGCCGGCAGGGTTGGGTTCTGGGGCGGACCCTGTTCTGGGTTGCAGACTGCTGTTTTTTCCTGGGGTTTTCACATGGCAGAGAGGCTGAGAGCTCTCCAGGGCCTCTTCTGTTGGGGCCCTCCTCCCATTCCAGGGGCTCCCCCAAAACCCCGCCTCCTAATACCATCACACCGGGAGGTAGGACTGCAACATATGAATATTAAAGGGGCACAAATATTTCCTCCATAACAGGGGGATACAAAAGAGGTTGTTAAAAGTAACTAATATTACTTCCCTCATTCACTCCATTTACTGAGTGCCTGGTACAAGCAGGTCGGTGTTTTAGGAGCAGGGATGGAGTGATGAAGAAGACAATAGCGTGAGCAGGAGGTGATAAAGGAATATGTAGGTACATGTATATACATGCATACATTTACGTATGCTGTGTACATGTGTGTATAAAGTATGTATACTGTGTGTGTGTGTGTGTGTGTGTGTGTGTGTGTGTGTATACAGTACCCATATAACAAGGTAAGGACGAGTCTTTTCAAGTAAAAATAAGAGCAGGGTGGGGCACCTGGCTGGCTCAGTTGGTGGAGCATGTGACTCTTGATCTTGGGGTTGTGAGTTCAAGCCCCACATTGGGTGCAGAGATTTCTTTAAAAACTAATAATAAAATCGACAATAAGAACAACAAAGCAGGGTGAGAGGAGCGAGAACATCAGGGGGTCAGTAGCTCTGTTCTGCTGCAGCAGCGGTAGGCACATTTTTCTGTGAAGGACAGAACAGTAAATATTCTAGGCTTTGTGGGCCATTTGGTCTCTGTCACCACCACGCAGTCCTGATGATCCCGCTCCTCAGGGCTTTGGGCACATTACTTAACCCCTGCGTGTCTTCATTTCCATGTTACAAAACGGGACTCAAAAGGGTCCCTACTTCAGGCGGATGTTGAGAGTATTGTATGAAATATCTGTAGAGCGCATGGCACAAAATAAACACTACAGGCTGCTGCTTTCATTAGAATTACCACTCCCCTTCAAGTGTGCAGGTGATTGGAGCTACTCGGTCACTTGTCCTGCCCTCGCCCTGGGTCTCAGCTCTACAGACCTCTCTCTGCCTTGGTATCAGAAGAGGCCCAACTCCAGACCGCCAGCCTGGTCTGAAGCAACCCCAAGGAGGAGAAGGCAGGCGGCAACACAGACATTAGCTTAACTCCTGTTCTTTATTCCCTCCCAGAAATCCTGTCCCTTTGATAGAAAAGGAGACTGAGGGTCAAGGATGACCAGAGACACTCTCGATGACACTCTTCTGCTTCAATGGGCCGTGATACCCCATGATCTGGGAAGAGTTCCAGTTGACAAATTAGCAGGCCAAATGGTCTAGAAATAGAAGATAAGGGATCTCTTCTCCTTTGTCACCCCTTCCCCAGCCAGGATTCATTCAGTGAGGTGCCCAGGACCTCCAGGACCGCCCCTCTCCCCCCTCCCGCTCCTGCAGCTTCTGTGCAGTTCCTTCTCCAGCTCCATCATAGCCCGTGGATGCTCACCACTCTGTGCTCCACGTCCTCGTGGGCTCCCCATACCTCGTGGGCTCCCCATCTCATACACTTGAATTAACAAGTAAGAGAAGCTGCCTTGATGGTGGGAGGAACTCTCAGGGAACACTTACCTTTTAGCAAAGTTTTCATTCCTTTGAGGGTGGACTAGTCACCGTGGGGTCTCAGGCACCTGGGCGGCCCCGTTTAAGATATTTCCTTTTGCTTCGGGAAGGGGATGGGGACGCTTTGTCCCATTTTGACAGGTGAGGAAACTGGGCTTCAAAGAGTGTATACATCTTATAGTGCCCTCCTGTTTAGAGCATGCCAGGGTACATGCCGCCGAAATCAGGGATATGGACACTACCACATGTAGTGGGCATTTGGCACAATAAATATGGGTTTTTGCACCTCCCCCCTTCTGATCCCCTAAGCTTAAGCTGGAGGTGGTGTCTAGAGAAAGTAAGGAAGGATGATTGAAGCAGGACATCAAGGAGGAGGACTTGCAATTGAATATGGAGGAGAAAACTAAAAATAAGGTTATTTGCACAGATATATTGCACATTCACCCAATCACAATTTAGAATTTGCCAAACTTAACCCGTTTTCAATAAGTCCATTTGTGGACGTCTGGAAACCCCATTGAGAAATCTATTTCTGATCTCCTTTTGAAGATTTCTTTAATTTCCAGAGAGCGTGGCCCAGTGGCAAGATACTTCCAAGAAAAGAGAGGGGAACCTAATTCTCTCTTTGGTTTAATTTTGTTCTGGAACACTTGTGAAGACTCAAATCCAAGGGGAGGAAAAAAATACCCCCCTACTTCAAGCAGCACGGCAAGGGCATAAAGAGAGAGCAAAAGTTCTCTCTGTAAAAAGGGGCAGGTGCAAGCTTGCCCTTGTTCGCACCACTTTACAAATGTATAATTTGCTTGAACTTGGAGGGGAATAGAACTGCCAAGGGCAGGTGGAGAAGATGGAGCAGAATGAATGTCTCAGTCCTGTAAACATCTGAGAAGTGACTGAGAAGTCACTGAGAAGTGACTTCAACAGGAAGAGGGATGGATGGATGGATGGATGGATGGATGGTTGGGTGGGTAGGTAAGTAGGTGGATATGTGAGCGTGTGTGTGTGGATATGGATGAACGAGTAGATAGGTAGTTACATGGATGGGTAGACAGATGGGTGGACATATATGTAGGTGGATGGATAAGTAGATGGGAAGAAATGCATAGAGGGATGGATGGAGGGATAGATGGATGGTTGGAAGCTTAAGTGAATGGATGGGTAGATGGGTCCTAAATGGGAAAAAAAAAAAGGAACTAGCTGTCTAGCTAAATGCTGCTCATACTTGAGTTTTGTTTGGCCTGTATGCTGTTTTGAAAACATTTGAATTAGTTCTCATTTAAAGCACAGAAAGTTTTACCTAAAATTCTGGATTTCTGCCTTCTCCTAAGAAATTGGAATCTCTGGAAAAACCAGGCACACATTCCTTCATGGCCACAATAGACTGGAACCAGGTAATCACTGCAGCTTTGGACAGGGTCCACCTGCACGCTTCAGTCCTCCAGAGTCCCCCACCGCTCCACACGAGCTCTGACACCTGCCAACCTGTGCATACTCACTGCCCGCCCAGTAGGCATTTGTCAATTCATGAAAGGCCAATTCAATACACATAGGTCTTTAGGTAAGTAGGCATGTAATAAGTATATTAATCGGTGACTCCGCCCTCAGGCCCTGATATGAGACTCTCCATGTTCCTTCTCATTACTTCCGCTGTCATCATCAGTCTTCGCGGGTGGAGGTGGACGTTAGTCTCGGGGCTCCTCAAGCCCTATGTCCTTGCTCCTCCGCACGTCCCTGCAGCAGCCGCCCCTTACACGGAGCTTGCTGTTCCATGCTTTCGGTTACCCACGGCCAACCACGGTGAGGAAATAAAAGACCCCCCTTCTGATGTATCGACAGAAGGTCAGTAGTGGCTCGACGTGACGTCACAGTGCCTGCGTCCTTCCCCTCATTTCCTTTCATGACGTGAGCGTCTTCTCCTCCCACGTCACAGGAAGAAACAGGGTGAGTGCGGCAGTCAGGTTATTTGGGGGGGCACGTCCATGTCACCTTTCTCGCAGTGCATTTTAGAATTGTTCTACTTTGTTATCGTCGTTGTTAATCTCTCACTGTGCCTAATTGATAAATGGAACTTGATCATAGGTGTGGGTGTATAGTGGATAAAGGGTTCGGTACTATCTGCCGGGGTCTTGGGGCACATCCCCTGTGGATAAGGGGAACACGTGTTTGGAGATCTAACCTCTTAGCACACTTAACGCATATCGGGATCCAAATTCCCACATACCTCTTCAACCTCGCGTGTAAACTCTATACCTTACTGCAAACCGGAATATCTAGACTGGCTTTCCCCTTAGGCAGGGCATGAAACGACAGCTCTTTGCCTTTGCTTGTGCAATTTCCTCTGTCAGGAATGAGCTCCCCACCTCCACCCCTGCACCCTTGGTCTGCGGGTGACTCTTCAGTCTTTAAACCTCAGCCCAGCTATGGCCTCCTCCCGGAAGCCTTCTCTGACCACTGTCTCCAGAAGAATGAGATGCTCCGTACTCTCTGCCCCCGTCACTTGGACAGTTGTACAAACACAGCCCCATGTGACGGTCTCTCCCAGCAATCACACCACCTTGCCTGGACCCTCAGGGCTGAGCACAGTTTCTGGCAGGTGGTAGGTGTCCGCACACACTCGTTGAAAGAGTCATTAACTATGCTAGTCTCACCTGGTCATTGAAATGTTTTACTGTGATGGCCACTCAGATTGTGCACTGTAGGGAGCACCATTGACAGATTAAAGTAGGAGCGGAGCCCCTTGCTTGTGCAGTGCACAGCAGGTGGACCTGACCACAGCCCATCTTGGCACACATTTGCATGGTCTCCAGTTGCACACTTTCTCATGGGCACCTATTCACCCACTCCTTCCTGTTTCAGGGTTTGTTTGTTTTAAACATTTTGTTTTTAAGCAATCTCTATACCCAACATGAGTCTTGAACCTACGACCTCAAGATCAAGAGTCGGCGTCGAAGGCTCCAAGGACTGAGCCAGCCTGGCACCCCTCACCCGCTCCTTTCTGAAACAAAGCCAGAGTTACTCTCCTGGCCTTGCCCGGAGCCATTTAGCTTTGTGCTCTGTCACCTTGGCCGTTGCCAGCACCCATTCTCCTGGGATATTGCCTTTCACTCAAACAGAACGCACTTCCTGTGAGGAGTCCTGGGGCAGGCTTCGAAGGCCCTGGAGTTCTCACCCATGCTCCACTTGAGCAAGGCAGCGTCCCGGGTCCAACGCAGTTACACAAAACCTGTACTCAGAAGGGCCAGGCTTGGGTTTCGTGTTACTCAGTCACCGCCTTGAAATTCTTAATGATTTTATATTTGAATTTGTGTTTTATATTGAAGACGCGCGGGTCTTCCTTTCAGTGAGGGAGGCTTGGAGCCTCAGCTCATCGTCCCCCCTCTTTCTACTTTCTTGCCCTCACAGGACAGGCTCTCATCTGCTTGCACCCTGCCCCCTCTCTTCCCCGGCACCCTGGGCCTGCTGGGCCTGCTCCCTCCCATCGTTGCCCCAACCAAGGCCACCATTGTCTTGGGGTGGTGACCAGGTTTTAAGCAGGAGGTCCACATTTGCATTAATGAATTCATCAATTCTTCGAAGGGGTGAAAGAACTTGGCACAAAGATGTCCCATAAAAGTACTTGTTTTATGTTTCCAGGTCATAGACCTTTCTGGAATGCAGCCCCAGGTGCGGACCTCTCCAGGCTTCTTGGCTTCCACTTCTCCCACTTCCGGGTGGCTCCTCCATTTCACCCTGGACCTTGATGACATGGTCCTTCCTCCTAATTAAATTTGGGTATTGTTGTCATTTGGGCGTCACCTAGTCTGGAGGCCCTCACTTGAGTCAAAGGCACATCTGTTATTCTCCATTATTCTCCTAAGAATGTATTTCAGTACCGAGCTCCGTTTTCTTCCTCAGAGTCCCGCTCATCCTCTGTCTTTTGGTCCTAGGCCTTAGCTCCTGATAACCTCTGAGCTCTTTTCAACTCTGATTCCAAGGGGGAAGCTTGCCAAACTGTTCTCCCTGCCCCAGCCCACCCGGCCTGCTTTCTTACTCCTCCTAAAGCCGAAGCCGTGTCTCTCCCATCCTCAATTCAGTTGCTGTTTCTAGGCACAGGGTCCACAGTTGGTGGTCGGTGCTAATGAGGTTGTCCAGGTTCAGGGACCTCCCTTTACCACCGCTTGCACCAGATCCTGGTTTATTTGATCCCTGAGCCCATGTTCTTGGAAGCAAATTCTCCCAGTGAGGGAGTCTGACTCCTCACCCTTGTGCCTGCTGGACCCAAGACCTCCTTATAGGTTCACGAACAATGTACGGACGGGCTATCCTTAGGCAAAGACAACCGATCCCCCTACCACCGGAGAGATAGGATTCACAGGGTGTCACTGGGGTAGCGTGGGGAAAGGAATCCCTGGAAAAGATCCTGGGGTGTAGCAGGTATTCAGAAAACCATGGCTTTCCAGGGCCACTAGCCATCCAAAAAATTGGATTCCTTAATATTTAATATTTATTGATTAATGGGTGGAAAAATACTGACTTGATTGCCTATAACTAACTCATACAAAGTCTCAAAAATTAAATAAAAGGGAAGTAGACATGAGAGGCCAAAAGCAATTTCCTCCCAAAATTCAATTTGTTCTGCTCTCTGTGTCTGATTTCCTTTGGGTTGCCCCTGATTTCCTTAAGACCTCCAAAACCCCCAGACTCGCCTCGTGTCTGGAGCCGAGGCAAGACGTGCGCCATTTCTCCAGCCCGCGTCCTGCCAAGAACAGGGAGGCTGGCTCGGCCGTGAGGTCTTCCCAGGACTCCCTTGCCACTGTCAGGGTGTGAAAGACGACCGGCCATTAGATTAATTCCTCATAAAATATCACTTAGGCCAGAGCGGGTTAGCTAAATATGTGGTGTTAAGAATTACACAGAGCTTCTCTTTTGGCTCTAACAAAGAAGAAAAAGGGGGGGCTGCGAGGGTATAATTGTGCAGAGACCTGCAGGGCTGCCCCCAGGCTGGCCGCCAAGTTAGTCGAGGTCAGCATCGTTGCAGCGACAGGGTAGAGGTTTCCCGTCCCCTATCAGACTTACCTTCCACCCACTGACACTGCAGGTGCCCCAGCTCAGGTAGACGGCAGTAGGAATCTAGAGATTGCCTCCCTCCTGTCCCGGGGACAAAGCCCGGTCCCTGGCCTCTGTACACGCCAGTGAGAGGTGCCAGGACCGTGGAGTACAGGGGCATGTGGAGTATGATGAAAATGCTCTGTCACAGGTATAGCAGTGATAGTACACAGATTTAAACATTTTTTAAAATGTTTATTTAGTTTTGAGAGACAGAGAAAAGAGCATGAGCAGGCGAAGGGCAGAGAGAGCAGGAGGAGACACAGAATCTGAAGCAGGCTCCAGGCTCTGAGCTGTCAGCACAGAGCCCAACGTGGGGCTCGAACACACAAACCACGAGATCATGACTTGAGCTGAAGTCGGACACTTAACTGAATGAGCCATGCAGGTGCCCTGATAGTACGCAGATTTTTATTTTATCACCCAAAGAAGCATAATGTTCACTATTTCCCCCCATGTGGCCTCTGCTCTAGCTATGCTGGTTTCTGCAGTATTCTCTGAACACAGGTGGCATGTCCCCACCTCAGGACCTTTTTACTGGCTATTTCCTCTGCCTAGAATATTTTCCCCTAGATAACAGCATGGCTTGCTCCTTCATTTCTGTTGGGTCTTTACAAATGTCGCCTCCACAAGATTCTCCCTAGTTGTCTTATTGGAAGTTTTAGCAATGCCCCCTCCCTGTTTTATGTTTCCCTCCTTAGCCCTGATTGTTATTTTCACTTTGAGATGCTTTACTATTTAACTTGATTCTCTGTTTCCCCTGATAGAAGGTAAGCTTCATGAGGCCAGGGATATTTTTTTCTATTTCATTCACTGCTATGTCCCCAAGAATGAGAATAGTGCCTGGAATATGGTAGGTGCTCAAGAATGTTTGTTGAATTAATGAGGGCATTGGAACGAGCCCATGTTTAGAATCATATCTGGGTTCAGATGTGTGTCCAGCCAGTTAGAAACAGTGACACACCGATACATTACTTCGCCTCTCTGAGTCTCAATTTCCCTGTCTGTAAATTGGGCATAACTCTAGTCTCTAGAGTCCTTGGGAAAGGTCAAAAAGATAATGCCTGTAAAGGGCTGAGCACAATGTCTGGCTCAGAGTAGAAAATACACAAGCACCAGCCACCTCGCTATTGCAAGAACAGTGAGTGGTTGATACCGCTGAGAAGAGTGAGAATAATTTAACAGAAATGGATAAAAATAAAAGCCTCCCAATCTGCCTGAGTTGGGGAGGGCAGGCAGAACAAACCTCAGATGCAAAGAGGTCTGGGTATGCAAGTCCGTGTGTGTGTGCGAGCACGTGTGTGTGCACACGTGTCCCATTCTTACAGAAGTTAGGTTTCACAGGTTTCAGTCCCCATCACAGTTATTCCAGGCTCTCTCCTTGAACATCTGTGTGTACACAAGTATTGTAAAGAGCACACACACACACACACAAGTGCGCACACGCACAAGCATGCATATTCACGCATGAGCATGTCCCCCCCCCCCCCATAGGAGAGGCTCTGTAGTAGGGCAGCCACCCCACCATCACAGCTTGGAAGGCTTGGGAGAGAAAGCACGTCCTTACAGCCTTGGTTGCACTCACGTTCTCTCCTAGATACTGTCGCCGACCTTAGCATGGCTCTCTGTCCCCCTTTCCTCACCCTGTTGACACCTCAGATCAAGCCTTCTGAGTGTTCTAGAAGGGACTCACTCCTTTGAGATGCAGAACTCCTCTAGGGGTCTGGCTGCAAAGGGGAGCGAGGGCACTGGGTAAACCTACGCCAGTCCTGGCCTCGGGCATCGTGAAAAGAAGACACACATTGAGCAAAAGAATCATCGTGGAGCCAGAGTTTTAAAAAGACAAAGGGGCAACTGAGCGGCTCAGTCAGTTAAGTGTCCGACTTCGCCTCAGGTCATAATCTCACACTCTGTGAGTTCGAGCCCCGCGTCGGGCTCTGTGCTGACAGCTCAGAGTCTGGAGCCTGCTTCCGATTCTGTGTCTCCCCCCTCCCTCTGTCCCTCTCTCGCTCATGCTTTGTCTCTCCTGCTCTCAAAAATAAATAAAACATTAAAAAAAATTAAAAAAAAAAAGACAAAGACTTTCTGAAGAACTTGCCTGCCTTAGCAAGGCACTCCAAGGTCCAGAGCAGGAGGCCGCTTTCAAGGTAGAGCAGCACCTGCTGAGAACGGCTGGTATAGTTGTGCAGCCCCCAGCATCTCCACCCCACCCCACCCTGCCCTCCCTGCCCCAGTGAAAATAGCGTTCTGGTAATAGGATTGGCTTCAGAATCAGACAATTTGGGAATTGGAATGTCAGCTCCAACACTTGCTAACTGTGAGAATTTCAGCAAATTATTTAGCTTCTCTGAACCATGGTTTCATCATCCGTCAAATGATCTGAACAGTAACTCCCTTATAGATTACTAGGAGAATTTAAGTCGGAGTCACCATGCATTGCTGCTCAGGTTGTGCACTGCACAGATCCCAGGGGCCCCCATTCATATAAGCTATATGTCAGTGACAGTCCTTGGATTGTGCAGGGCACAAATATAGTAATACGAGCATGAAACAATATGTCAAAAGCTCCTGACACAAGCCTGGCAACTAGTAAGAGCTGAATAAATGGTGGCCAAAACACAGCTCTATTAATTATACCTTTAGTTAATTCACAGAAGGACACCCACCTAGCCTTTGACTGACATAACAGTTTCAGAGTGGGAAGTTGTAGCTATGCTGATACATGAGGCAACTTTAGTGGTGATGGGGATACGATGTCCTCAGGGAATCTATTTTCATTGTTCTTTCGAGCCCAGAGTTCACGCAGTCGGTCATGGCTCTCTGCTTACTGAACATT
This sequence comes from Paguma larvata, assembly GCA_030068075.1. Classification (NCBI taxonomy): domain Eukaryota; kingdom Metazoa; phylum Chordata; class Mammalia; order Carnivora; family Viverridae; genus Paguma; species Paguma larvata. The sequence goes on from CM057831.1 coordinate 86,493,672, forward strand.
TTCTTGGTGAGCAATCCAATATCATGCAGTGCCAGGATGCGTGTGCTCTTGGAATCTTCTGGTCTTAATGAGGTGAGGTTTGATTTAAGTGGAGTGTAATTGCCCTTCCCCATTAAAATAATGTGCTTTTTTTCTTAAATTAAAACACAGTGCACAATGTCCAGTTAAACAGGATGACCTTTAGAAAGGAGCTTCTTTTAAAAGGAGATCTCCAGCCTCAGCTTTCATAGTCCAGAACCACCCTTTCTCCACCCTGGCAGAGAAGGGGGATTGAGTTTCTGGTGAGGTCAACCTGTAGACACAGGAGGCACAGCCGAGGGTAGAGGAAGAGTCCTGTTAAAACACAGGGTTTGCATTCCGAAGGGTTGTACCCTCAAACATGCTGCCCCTACCTGGGTCCATTAAGCTGACTGCCAGACCTAACTCACCCCCATCTAGGCAGGAGCTCTGAGGGTTCTAATCAGCCGAGAAGAGTAGCTTCAATACATGAGCAACTAGGAGTCCTCACTGAGACAGCCAAGTCCCACCCAGTCTGCGTACAACGAAGCCCAGATGCTGGCCAGTCACACTGAGAAGCAGAGAAGTTCTAATCAACAGTTTACAGCCTCTCTCCTGGATGTCCCTCAGACAGTGAGGGACATATTCCTACAAGGAAGACAGACAAAAACAGCAATCCAAAAGAAACAACGAAAGGAAGGGAAGAAGGGAGGAAGAAAGAGAAGCAGAGAGAAGGAAGGGAAGAAGGAAGAAAGGAACATTAACTGAGACAATTCACAGTAGGAAGCAAAATAACACTTCCCCCAAATTTAAATAAGCAGCCATAATAAGAGAAGAAATTGCAACTATAAAACAAGAATGGGAGCTTGTGAAAAGAGAAAAACACCTAGAAATTAAAAATGTGAGGGTAGAAATAAAAATACAGTGAGCAGATGAGAAGATACGGTTGATACAGAAGGTACAGAAACTCCGACATAAGAACAGAGCTGGAAAATGAGAGAAAATGATACCGTTTGCCTGGAGATTCAAAGTCCAAATAATTAAGAGGGAAAATGGAGGGGAAGAAACATCAAAGAAGTAATAGAAGAACATTTTCTAGAACTGAAGGAAGATGAAGGAGCCTTTGAACAGCCTCGCGTCACGAAGGAGTTCTCACGTCAAAGCCGGTCATTACCCAACTTCAGATCACCGGAAGTAAAGATCGTAAAAGCTGCCAAGGAGAAGTAGTTAGAAATCAGAACGCCACTTAACTAGAAGACTATAGAACAATGCTTTGAAAATTCAGGAGGAAAATTATTTTCAATTTGAATTCTATAGTCCCCCAAACCATTGGTCAGGCGTGAGCATACAATAGGGACGTTTTCAAAAATTCAGTCTTAAAATGTTTACCTCCTGTTTACCTCCTGCACCTTCTTAAAGAAGTAACTGAAGGATGTGCTCCATCAAAATGAGGGAGTAAGTTGAAAAAAAAAAAAGGGGATGAAATCAGCAGGTCATCCAACTAGGACAAGGGAGAAGGAATTTTCAGGAGGATGGAAAAGGGGAGACAGGAAAACAGCTGTACCAGAAAGAAACCAATCCAGAGAAGAGCAGAAAAAGAGAAGTGTCGAGGTAGGCTGTCTCCAGGGGTGACAAAAAAAATGAACGTGATAGAGTACCTTGCGTATTTGACTGTGTAGAGGGACATTCTCTAGTTTTATAGATTTCACCAGAAATTTGAAGAACAGCAAACAATTTATTAAAAAAAGCAATTAAGTACAAGAAATCTAAGACATTATACAATTACTTCATATAAAGCTAATAAAATATTCTCTTCATAGTAGCTCTCAAAAATTATACCACATCTCACACAAGGATTTTGTTTCATTTTATTTTTGCCGTTGGCATAACATGTTTTCACCCAGAAGCACACTAAATATGTATGCTCTGAGAAGTGATGGTTTGACAGCATAATCTCAGGCAAGGACACACTTGCCAGTTGATTCAAGTTCCCAGTCAGAGACGAGTGTACTGGAAAAATTTGATATGCCTGCCACGTTTGGACGGGCCCCACATGTTCTCTTATACAAGGAACACCAAACCAGAAAGACTTTCTACAGCACAGGTTTCTATGTGGTTCAAAGCACTCTCATATTTAGCCTTTATTTAATCCCCCAAGCGTCTACCATACTCCAGCTCTAAGTGCGGCCTCGGTGAGAGAGCCTCGAGCCCAAGATGGTTGGTGAAGAAAATGGTACAGCACAAACATACCTTCTAGAGAATGACGCTCTCCTCAGCTGTCAGGCACTCAAGTCTGCTTTACCTCATTCAGCCGAAAAACAAGCCTTTGTTACATCACCTTATATATATAAAGGGTTTATTTACTTTCAAGGTACTGTGTGTTATTTATGTAAACTTCTTTTTACTATTCAGCGATACATTTTTCTCTCTGTGAAAATTGTTTGGGTGTCTTGGGTTGGGTCGGGATACAGCAATGTCTTCCCTGTTAAAATCAATTCAACTACTTTTTTTTTCACTTAATAGCTTTTCACTTAGTGGCAGGTCAAATAAAGTCTTTAAAAGGTGTTTGGGGGCTCCTGGCTGGGTCAGTGGGTGGAGCATGTGACTCTTGATCTCGGGGTTGTGGGTTCGAGCCCCACATATTGGGCTCTGTAGAGATTACTTAAAAAGTAAAGATCTTTTAAAAAATAAAAGGCGTTTAGGAAAGGAGATGTAAATCTACAACTTGGCTTGACAGTGGACAATATTTACATGATCCTAATCATGAAAACAACAATATGAATTCAATAAAAGAGGTGACTTAAGCTGTATAGGGTGTACGCAAGAATTGTATGTGAGGGTGTCATATCAAGGGTGAATCTTCATCTTCTCTTTTTTTTTTAATTAAAAAAAATTTTTTTATGTTTATTTATTTTGGAGAGAGAGAGACAGACAGCATGGGCAGGGGAGGGGCAGAGAGAGGGGGAGACAGAATCCGAAGCAGGCTCCAGGCTCTGAGCTGTCAGCAAAGAGCCTGATGCGGGGCTTGAACTCACGAATGTGCAATCATGACCTGAGCCGAAGTCAGACGCTTAACCGACTGAGCCACCCAGGCGCCCCTCATCTTCTTTATTAGGAAGTCGACATATGATATATAAATCTGAAAAATCAAGAATAGCAATGTAAGCAGGTTATTTAGAAAAATGGAAGTAAATACCAGAGGAAGCATATTAAGGGGTTAAATGTGGCTGCATCCGGGAGTGTAGACTGGCATGAAGAGGCAGCAGGGTTGTTTGTTATAAGCTTCATGAGACCGACTTTTGACAGTAGGCATAACTTTGATAAATATTAAAATTATGTTTAAAAACTTCATGTTCATTAGACAAAGCTTAGAAAATACAAATAATGGAAAGAGAATAAGGTAAAAGCCATTCAGATCATATTACCCCAAAGGCCCACAGATGAAACACCGACACGTTAGTTTTGAGTCTTTCCGCTCTACACGCGCGTTTGCACGTTTTTTTGAAAGCGTGAGATCGTATTGTTAATGTTATTTACAGTGCGCAATTTTCCCCTGGAGTAACCGTGGGGAGTCTTTCCATATCAATATTCATCCACTGCAGCATATTTAATGGCTGAATCTCCCCCATCATATGGACAATACTATAATTTATTTAATCAACCCAACATATTAACCGTTAATTATTCAATCAGCCGAATTCTTCCAGCAAACAAATGCAGCTTTCGGTTCTTTTGGAAAGATGACACAAAAGGGTTTTCTCTACTCTGGTTCAATTGTTGACATCGTTAGTTTCTATTCTGCATTACCAGCAAAGGAGGGAGAGATTTCGCTTGCTCTGAGCTTTCCCCCTGACAATCCACACTGTTTCTTTTTAAATTCTCTCTCCCATTAAAAGTGTAAATGGAATGCATGTGTGGTAGGTGGCTGTGCTTGCCGGCCACAGTCATTTTTTCAGCTTTCAGATGACAGTACCTCCATTTTCTTTGCCTGAAGGGCTCTTTCCACCTCCCACGATGTTCAGCCCGTGTGCCCTGGGGAAAACTGACCCCACCTTCAGGTCCAGAGGTAATTCAGCCTCGTTCCTCTTTCCAGCCTCGTGAATGAGTCAGGGATGGATGTGTACATGGAACTGAGTCAACCCCAGCACTTTTATTGGAAACCTTAGGAAAGAGGACTTCTCTTTCTTCTCACGGGGATCACTGAACTGATGAAAGTTGAAGTCTACAGTATCCGAAGGCCATTTGCCATTACAAAGGGAGAGCCTGCCTGGGGATACAGCTAAGGAGGAGGAAAGATGAGCCAAGAAATGGAAAAAGTCAGATTCCTGATAACATCTTTTGAGCACCTGGTTCCAGCTATGCCTGATGCTCTTGTGAAACAGTTGTATGAACGAACCCATTTCTCTTCTCAGTTTCCTTAGGTTGGGGAAAGCATATACTCCAAGTCAAATAATTCAAACCGTACAGAAAACTAGAAAGTGAAAATTAAAACTTTCTCTCCTTATGCCCTCCCCCCAATTCTCAGTCCATAACCCCCAGAGCAGTCAGTTTCTGACTCCTTGCCTCCAAAATGAGTCTATGCATTTGCCAACAGACGAATGTTCATTAATGATCTGCGTTATTCTGCCATTTGCATCCCCTGCTTTACCATGAGGTGCAGATTCCCTCTCCTTACCGCATCTAGACATTTTGTTCATGTTTCCTAAGCCCCATATGGACACCTCCTGTTCTAACCAGCCCTTTGCTGATGGCCCACTTAGATTCACCCAGTTTTCTACCATTAAAATCCAGCCATGATGAGCATCCTTCTTACATAATTACATGAGGCAAATCCAGAAAGCTGAAGAAGCTAATCCCTCACCCCCCAGGCTCCTCCCGGGTTGGGTTTGCTGAGATATGTGTTAGCTGCACAATGTAAACACAGCTTCCAGAAATACCCCTACTGTGCACTGTGCCAACTAGCAAGGTCAAGATACAAAGGTTCAGGGACAGAGGTGATAACTCAGTAGAGGCACGTCAGGACAACAGGACAGAGTTGTGGGGAGTGGAAGAGAAATGGTCCGAAATGTACACAGCAGGAGTTAGTCTGCAGAAGGCTCTTCCCGTCATCAGAGGTACGAAAGGGGTGTCATTTCTCACCAAGTCTGTCAGAAGCATACTTGATAATGCAGCGAATGTATACAACTATAAATGTGCCATATGCTTTTTTCTTTTTTCCTGAGAGTCATGAAGAATAGACTCAATCAGAATTTCTGTCTTTGTAGGGCACCAATGTGTAGAAGTTCCACAAACTGTGAGTGTGTCTGTGTGAAGTGGCATGTTTTATGCATCAAAGCTATCAATAATAAAAAACAAATTTCGATTTACCATGCTACAGGAGAGATTGAGTTGTGTTCCTATTCTAAAATATTTCAAAATTGTCATCATACGAATAAGACGTGATCAAAGGGTATGCAGGCAAAAGAAATGTAGGAAAAAAAGCCCGAAAAGGGTGCACCAGGCAGGAGATTAATAAAAATATTGTGTTACTTTTCTGGATTTTGTGATGCTCATGGTATTTGTCAGCATTTAATAATTTGTTATTTTTGTAATTTCCTTTCTCATTTTAAATACATATTCACTTTCGTGCCTGACTTGTATTTATAATTTTTTAAAGAGGCTCTCTAAAATTGCATGAGCTTCAGGCTCTGGAAAGCTCGGATCCGCACCTGCACGGTGGCAGAACATACAGGGCCTGGAGCCAGACCGCACAGCAACGCATCTCAGCGGGGCCCTCGCTGTGGACTGTTTCTGGCCCCCAGATTCATATGTTGAAACCTAATCTCCAACGTGACAGTCGTTGGAGGTGGGGCCGAACTTTCGGAGGTGACTAGGTCATGAGGATGAAGTTCTCATGGATAAGATCGTGACCTCATAAGAGATAACCTGGAGAGCTCCCTTGCCCCTTCCGCCATGTGAGGACACGGCGAGAAGACGGCCATTGTAAACCAGGAACAGTGCTCTCATCAGTAGTCGACTACTGACGCTGGCACCTTGGTGTTGGACTTCCCGCTTCCAGAACTGTGAGAAATAAAACTCTGTTGTTAGTAAGCCATCCTGTCCATGGTATCCTGTCACAGCAGCCCAAGCAGACTAAGACAGCTGTCTACCAGCTCAGTGACACTGAGCAAGTTCCTTTACATTCCTGGGCCTCAGTTTCCTCACCTGTGAAATGGGGATAATAGAGGGTTGTGAGGATAAAAAGAATACATTTATAGAATCTGGAAATCAGTAGTAATTAATAACAACTATGTTTATTTCTCATGCCAGCCATCTCAGCAAGGGAGGTTCCCGGAAGTAGAAGTGTAAGGGTATTCATTTTAGTGAAGAATGCCACACTGCCCTCTGCAAGCTCTGCCCACTTACCCTCCCCTTGTATACACAGTGACATATATCAGAACGGCCGAGGAAGCCTATGGAACTAGAGTGAACTAAATGTTGGGCTAATGAATGTGATAGCCCCACCAATAATCAGGGGGTAACTGCGGGAGCGTGCTGTTTTCTAGCACGTGCTTTGCTGAAATGCTGTAGGGATGAGAGCACACCGTGGGAAGAAGCCCTCCCACATTCCGGACTAGTCCAGCTCCGCCTGAATCTGTCCAAATCGAGTTGTTTGGTGGCTGCTAACAGTGGTGGCTGCTGCTCATAATGACCTCTATGAGCAGCTCACATAGACCAAGGACTTTGCCTTCACTGACCTCTGTGGCCCTGCGGGGTGAGGCACAGGGGGACAGAGGTTATTCTTCTTTGGAAGCAATGGTGACTCAGAGAGGTATGGGACTTATGTCAAGTCACCCCAGCAGATAAGTAACAGGGACAGAAGAAAGGATTCAGGTCTTTTGGAACCCTAACGCATTTCCCACCCTACCTCATTGCTTCTCAAAACTCCTTACGTTAAAATGAAATACACTGGGGCGGCTGGGTGGCTCAGTAGGTTGAGCACTGACTTCAGCTCAGGTCATGATCTCACAGTTTGTAAGTTCGAGCCCCACGTCGGGCTCTGTGCTGACAGCTCAGGGCCTGGAGCCTGCTTCAGATTCTGTGTCTCCCTCTTTCTCTGCCCCTCCCCTGCTCACACTCTGTCTCTCTGTCAAAAAACTAAATAAACATTAAAACAATAATAAAATAAAATAAAATAAAATGAAGTACACTGTAGGGGCACCTGGTGGCTCAGTCAGTTGAGCGCCCATCTCTTGATTTTGGCTCAGGTCATGAACTCATGGTTCAAGAGTTTGAGTTCCGCGTCGCGTTCTGTGCTGACAGAGCAGAGCCTGCTTGAGATTCTCTCTCTCTGCCCCTCCCTGGCTCACACATACACACATACTTTCTCTCTCTTGAAATAAATAAACTTCAAAATGAAATACACTCCTTAAAATGAAATATATTCACAAGGAAATAAACCCTTTTCTCCAAGTTGTGAAGAGCAGGCATTAAGGCTATCTTATGTACTAAGAGTGTACTTCTTAGGAAAAATAAATTTAATTGCAGCCTCTTGATTCAAATCAAATCCACTCTGTTTTAAACTTTCAATTATGGTAAGATATAGCTGTAGAGAATGTGCTTGCCATCCTAATTCGAGACCTCAGATGGCAGCTCTTTTTGTCCTTCTGTCTTTAAAATCCTGCCTCCCGCACCCCAGACTTGTTATCTTCTCTCTGACTTACCAAACACATCTAGTCCAAAAATTAGAACTGATTAAATGCCTGAGGGAAGAAAGCGAGGAGCTCAAAATTGGTAGAGTCTGTTCCCACATGTTCAGACTAATTTAACTTTCTCACATGACAAATTAGAAAGGAAAAGAAAAATTTGCATAGAAGGACAATTAAGAATAAACTAAAGGTGTCATTTGTTCCAAATTAGGACAGGATTCCATAATTTATTTTTACGTGGATGGAGTAAGTTTCTGGCAAGCAGGAACTCATGGGTGGGTGCTTTTGTTCTCTTGTGTCACCCAGCTGCTGGGAGCTTAATCACAAAGTTGAGTGTCAGCCCACAGTGAGCTGTGCCTCGGGCCTCCTCTTCGGCAAGCCAGGCTAACTACCGTGTTAGTGCATCCAGCTCTGTGCTGTCTAGCCAATGGGAAATACGAAAATGCCCAGGGCCTCTGAAAGTACATTCAAGTCCAATAATAGATCAGATAGATGATAGATAGATAGATAGATAGATAGATAGATAGATAGATAGATAGATGATAGATGATACAGATATGGATACAGATATTAATGAGTCGATGAGAGGCTCCTCAGCAGGGAGGTTAATTTGGATGTGCAACACGCTGGCTCCTAAACCACCTTCTTGCTCGCCAACCCTGGTAATTTCTAGTAACCATCTCCTTCCTCAGTGCTCTAAGAATACTCAGAAGACCGGCTCTGCAAGTGTAATGATGGGGTAGATTTTTAACCTGCAGGACTTGGTAGGCAGTAGCCACTTGCTTTCCTAGTTGCCACGGGAAGTTTCTTTCCCCCCTTGGCAAGGAAAAGATGCATACGTGTAGAGATTCCCAGCTCCTGACAGCCTTAAATTATCCAGATATCTGCTTCTCAGAATGAGCTTTCTGTGAGCTCAGAAGCCCAATGACCCTACATAAGAGCTGGCAAGCTCCCTCCCCACTTCCTGGTGGACTAGAAGACACAAGGGATGCACTTCCTGGTGGACTAGAAGACACACGGACATAGAGTGGGGCCTGAACCTGCTGAAGAGGTTATAGTATCAGGTGTAATTATTGTTTAATAATAAGTGATAGAAATTGACTCTGTTTATTTTAATTAAAATGAAATGCTGGCATTTACGGAAAGGATTTATGATAGCATACAGAATCCTAGGAAAAGCTAAACTTAAGAACTTCCTCAAGAGTAAAAACCCCAGTAGCTCTGGCAGTCTGGGGAGGAGGAGCTAATAATGCACAGTTGCATCAAAGAATTGCCTTTGAGAAAAATCTGTTCAAATTATTTTACTACCAGTTTGCGCCACCTGATTCAAATTGGTAGATGAGAACACCTGATTACCTCAGCCTTGACCCAGGTAGGAGACGTAAGCCTGCATACAATGGCAAAGGAGTTATTCCGGCTCCTTTTTTTTTTTTTTTTTAATTTTTTAATGTTTACTTTTCAGAGAGAGACAGAGTGTGAGCGGGAGAGGGTCAGAGAGAGAGGGAAGCACAGACTCTGAAGCAGGCTCTACCTCGCCATGGACAGAGGGAAGATCTACATCTACTTTTTAAAAAAACATTTTTAATGTTTTTAAAATTATATTTGAGAGAGAGGGAGACAGAACACAAATGGGGGAAGGGCAGAGAGAGAGGGAGGCACAGAGTTAGCAGCAGGTTCCAAGCTCTGAGCTGTGAGCACAGAGCCCAACACAGGGCTTGAACTCATGAACTGTGAGATCATGACCTGAGCCAAAGTCAGATGCTTAACCCACTAAGCCACCGAGTTGCCCCAGAAACTTGAACTCTATCTTAAAGCCAGTGGAATCTATTGAAATGTTTTAAGTAGGGAAGTGATACAACCAGATATCTTTTCTAAAACACTCGCTTACCCTGGGAATCTGTGAGAGGGACAGGGTCGGGTGGAGCGAGGGCACTGGGGAAGGCCAGGAGAGATTTCCTAGAGTTTTCAAACTAACAGTTTTCCAAAGTGTCCCATTTTACACACTTCCCAGGAATGTATAAGAGTTCCACTTGTTCCACAGTTTCACCCGCACTTGATACTGTCAGACTTTTAAATTTAAGTCATTCTGGTATCTGTGTACTGTTATCTCATCATGATTTTAATCGACATTTCTTGATAACCAGTGAGGTTGAGACCTTTTGATGTACTTATGGGCTTTTGCTGTATCTTTGTTTGAGAAGTCCCTGTTTAAGTCTTTTGGCCATTAATTACAGTTGACTGTCTTCTTCTTACTGAGTTGTGGATGTTCATTACGTATGCTGTTTATATACACTGTTGTTGGATTGTTTAAGCAAATCCTTTCTTACAGTGTATGGCTTGCCTATCAACTTTTTTTTAATGGTATCTGTAAAGAGGAAAAGTTTGGGGGCTCCTGGGTGGCTCAGTCGGTTAAGCATTTGACTTCAGCTCAGGTCATGATCTCATGGTTCATGGGTTTGAGCCCCATGTTGGGCTCTGTGCTGACAACTCAGAGCCTGGAGCCTGCTTCGTAATTCTGTGTCTCCCTCTCTCTCTGGCTCTCTTCCACTAGCGCTCTGTCTTTCTCTCTCTCTCTCTCTCTCTCTCTCTCTCTCTCTCTCTCTCAGAAATATTAAAATAAATTAAAGAGGAAAGGTTTTAATTTTTATAAGATTCTATTTATTAAATTTTTCTTTAGGGTCTAGTGATTTCTGTTTCTTTTCTAAGAAATCTTTGCCTATCTCAAATTAGGGATGATCTCTTTCTCTCTCTCTCTCTCTCTCTCTCTCTCTGTGTGTGTGTGTGTGTGTATATATATATATATACATATATATCTTCTGTTTCTTTTTTTTATATTATTTTAATTTTAGAAAAAAGGTGAGAGTAGGGGAGAGGGGCAGATGGAGAGAGAGAGAGAGAGAGAGAGAGAGAGAGAGAGAATCTTAAGCAGGCTCCATGCTCATTGTGGAGTTCAATTGGGGTTTGATCCCAGGACCCTGGGATCATGACCTGAGCCGAAATCAAGAGTTGGCCACTCAACCAACGGAGCCACCCAGGTGCCCCTATATTTCTTCTGTGTCTTTAAGAAGTTTTATAGTTTTAGCTTTTAATTTTAGGTCTCTGACTGACAGTGGACTAATTTTGGGGTATGATGTAAGGTGATATCAAGATTCACTCTCCCCCATATGGATACCCAGTTATTCTGGCACCTAAAAAAAAATATTCCTTTCCCCATTAAATTGCCTTAAATCTGGTATAAAAATTTAATTGAATATATATATATATATATATATATATATATATATATATATGTGGATCTCCTTCTGGACTCTATAATCTGTTCTACTAATTTATCAATACTTACTTAAACCAACACAACATTGTCTTAATTACTGTAGTTTTACATAAGGTTTGAAATAAGGCAATATAAGCCATTCAACTATGTATTTTTTCAAAATTATTTGACTCATCTAGAACCTTTGCATTTCCATATAAATCTTAGAATTATCTTGTCAATTTATCTCAAATAAAAAGGACTTCTGGGATGGTAATTATGATATTTCTATGGATTAGTTTGGGGAGAACTGTCATCCTAACAGTGTTGAATTTTCCCATCCTTAAACATGAAATATCTATTTATTTAGATCTTTAATATTTCTCAAAGTGTTTGGTAGTTGTCAATAGAGAGTTCTTAGATCTCTTTCATTAACTTTGTTTCTAAGTATTTCATCTTTTGGATGCTATCATGAGTGATATTGAATTTTTTGGTTTATTTTCCAGCTGTCTGTTGCTCTTTTATATAAATGCCATTGATTTTTATATATTGACCGAGTATCTTGCAATCTTTCTAATGTTAAATCTTACGTAACTGGGAGAAACTCTACTTGGTAATGATGTATTATATCCTTTTGAAATATTCAATCTCTTTAATATTTGTTAAGAAACGTTGCAAATGGACATAGGAGGCATATTGATCTGTAATTCTTTCCTTGTGATGTCCTCGTGATTATCCCTAAAGTCCATAATTCCTTATTAGAGTTATGCAGGATGCATAAAATAAATTGGAAAGTGTTTCCTCCTCCACTCTTTGCTTAAAAAGTTTGTGTAATGGCGATATTATTTATTCCTTAAGGCTGTGATAGAATTTGCCAGTGATGTCATGTAGGCCTGGAGTTTCCTATGACAACATTTAGTTACAAATTGTATTTCTCTAACAGATATAGTTATTTATATCTTATACTTCTTATTTTGTGACTTCAGTAATTTGTATCTTTCAAAGAATTTGTCAATTTTATATAAATTTTCTAATTTAGTGACATGAGGTTGTTAGGTATAGTCTTGTCTTTTAACAACTGTAGAATCTATAGTGGTGTCTCATCTTTCATTCCAGGTACTGGTAATCTGTGTGGTCTCTCTTTTTGTCTTCATTAGTCTAGCTAGAGATCCATCCTTTTTATTACTCTTTACAAAGAAAACTTCTGGTTTTGCTGATTTTGTTGTTTTCTCTACTTTTTATTTCACTAATTTGTGTTCTATTATTTCCTTATATTTACTGTAAGTATCATTTGCTCTTTCTGTTTTCTTAAGATGAAGGCTTGTATATTTGATTCTAACCCTTCTTCTTTCCAGATATATGCATTTAGACTTTAAATTTTACTCTAAATACTTCATTAGCTGAATCTTACAATTTCGATATGTTGTAGTTTTATCATTAGGTAAACATTTTATCGTTAGATAAAAATGAGACATTTTCTCATTTTTCTTGTGATCTCTTTGATTCCTGGGTCATTATGAATTATTTAGAAGTGTATGGTTTACTTTCAAAATATTTAGATTTTCCAGAGATCTTTTTGCTCTTGATTTTTTATTTTAAATCTGTTATTGTCAAGAATATACTATTTATGATTATAATTATGTGAAATTTTTGAGATGTGTTTTATGGCCTAGCTTATGGTCTATTTATTCTGTGTACATTTGGAAACAACACATAGCTTGCAATTGTTGAATAGTGTTCAATACAATACCAATTAGGTTAAGTTTGTTGATAATCCTCTGTACCTTTTCTAATTCTTTTTTGCTACTTTGTTCTATCAATTCTTTTTAAAAAAAATTTTATTTTTAAGTAATCCCTACATGCAACGTGGGGCTTGAACTCACAACCCCAGGATCAAGATCAAGAGTCAAATGCTTTACCTCCTGAGCCAGCCAGGCTTCCCTACATTCTATCAATTTCCTGAAAGAGGAGAGTAAACTTCTCCAACTCTTATTGTGAATATCTCTATTTCTCCTTTCAATTCTATCAGTGTTGCATTTGTGTATTTCGAACCTTGTTATTAGGTGACTACACATTCAGAAATTGTATATCTTCTTAGTGAATCGATTCTTCTGTCATTATGTAATGTCTCTTTTTATCTCTGGTAATCATCCTTGATTTTGTCTGATATTAATATACCCACTCCTGTGTTTTTACAACCAATTATTATATGGTTATCTTTCTCTACTCTTTTACTTTTAACTTGTATGTGTCTTCATGTTTAAAGTGTGTCTCTTTAACATAACATAATTGGGTCTCTTTTTTAAAAATGTTTTTATTTTTGAGAAAGAGAGAGAAGGGGAGGGGCAGAGAGAGGGATCCGAAGCAGGCTCTGTGCTAGCAGCAGCAAGCATGATGTGGGGCTTGAACTCATGAACCATGAGATCATGACCTGAGCTGAAGATGGGTGCTTTCATCAGGTGCCTCTGGGTGTCATTTTCTTTAATTCAGGCTTTTTGTTAGACAGTCAAGTGTGTTTAGATATAATGCGATTAGTGATTTGGTTGGGTCAAATTCTACCATCTTGCTATTTCTTTTCTCTTTGTCACATTTATGCCCTTTCTTATGTCCCTGTTTTTCTTCCTTCTTTTGGATTAAGTAAATGATTTCTAGCATTCCATTCTATCTTCTCTATTTGCTTTTTAGCTATGCCTCTTTGTTTTAATTTTTAGTGCTTGTTCTGGAAACTAAAATAAGCTTACTTTAGTTATCATGGTCTACCTTGAATTTATTTTATTTTATTTTAGATTTTTAAGATTTTATTTTAAAGTAATCTCACCCCCAATATGGGGCTCAAATTTACAACTCTACCGACTGAGCCAACCAGGCACCCCAACCTTGAATTGATTTTATAGCCATTCACATATAACAGCCTTACATAATATATTTTCATTTACCCCTTCTCATCTTTTGTGCTATTGTTGTCATACATTTTGCTTCCACGTAGATTATATACCTCACGATACTTGGCTACTGTTTTTGGTTTAAGGAGTCAAATGTCTTTTAAAGAAACTAAAAAATAAGAATACCTTTTATATTTATACCCCACATATCTTCTATTTCTTTTTTCTAATGTTTATTTTTGAGAGAGAGAGAGCACAAGCAGGGGAGGGGCAGAGAGAGAGGGAGACACAGAATCTGAAGCAGGCTCCAGGCTCTGAGCTGTCAGCATAGAGCCCAACATGGGGCTCAAACTCACAAGTGAAGAGATCGTGACCTGAGCTGAAGTTGGACGCTTTAACCAACTGAGCCACCCAGGTGCCCCTCTATTTCTATTTCTTTACTACTCTTCATATAAGTCTGATATCATATGCAATCACTTTTTGCCTCAAGAACTTTCTTTAATATTTCTTATGCATGTATACTGGTGATTAATCCAGCTCTGGATTATCTGAAAATGCCTTTATTTTACCTTGGTTTTTATTAAGGCTCTTGGTGGATGCAGAATTCTAGGTTGACTGTGGATCACATCTTCTTGCTACTTTGTATGTTCAATATTTTTTATGAATGTTGGACATTATTAATGCTATAATGTTGAGTTTGGATTATGTTTTCTTTTTGAAGAATGCTGAGTGTTGAGTATTTATTGGTGGCCCAGATTGATCCCACTGAAGCTTCTTTAAAGCTTTGCTATGGTGGGTCAAGAATCATCCGTGTTCTAGGGCTAGAGTAGTCCTGTTCTTTGGATTGGCCCTTCTGGGGTCTCAACTGAATGTCCAATAATATACCTATACTGTGTGTTAGAAGCCATGTCTTCCGTCACTGTGTAACCCCAAGAATCTCCATCCAGCTCACAGTCTCTTTAGCTGTTCTCTGTATAGCCTTTCAGGGTCTCCCTTTGCACCTGTACAGCTTTGTATTTGGCCAAAGATTGAATGAGACCTGAATGCAGATTTCTGAGGCAACTTCTCTGTTTCTGTTCAGTTCTTTCTTCTTTGATACCTAGCCCATAAATTCTAGCCACCTGAACTCTGTCAACTCCACACAGAGAGACTACCGCTGCCTTTTGGGATCTATTTTCTTGTGCTGCCATTTTGAAAGTGTGCCCTGGCAGAGAGCTAGGCAGTATGGTGTTTCCTCGTGTGTTTCCTTTGCTCAATATTCACTGGCCATGTTTTTCGTAAATCTTTACAAGCATCGAGCAAAGCTCTTGGCACATATTAGGTGCTTAGTAAGATGTTTTTAAGGAGGAAGGCATGATTAATTTGGCTCATGTAAGTCCTATTTCTGGAAATACCCACAAGGCTGTTCAAATAGCCTATCTAGAGAGTTGATCTCCACCTCCTCTACCCACTCCCAGTTCGCCACCCCCAGGAGTAGTCAACTTTCTCTTCAGAAGCTGCCAAGCAGTGCTTTGGACATTTCTGTTACTCAGTTTGTAAAGCTTTGAGTAGTCAGAGAACCGTGAGAATTACATTCATCCACGGTTATGATACACACTGTTCTCTGGGAGATCTGATATACTTTTTCCAAATCAGCTAAATGCTCCACACAAGAATTATTGATGGGGAGAGGAGGCCGTGAACAGCCTGGCATAAATCATCATTCAGAATGTAT
This sequence comes from Paguma larvata, assembly GCA_030068075.1. NCBI lineage: Eukaryota > Metazoa > Chordata > Mammalia > Carnivora > Viverridae > Paguma > Paguma larvata. The sequence continues at coordinate 86,509,206 of CM057831.1, forward strand.
CCTTGAAGCCCTGCATATGGTTTCTCTTGTTCCCAAGAAAAGAGCATCTGAGGTTGTTCAAAGAGAGATACTGACGGGAGGAGAAAGGCAGCTCCTGTGGGTCTCCTGGGAGGGGAAGACCAGGTTGAGGAGACCCCTGGGCAAAGGAAATTCTCAATGAATGCCTACCCTCTCCTTTTATTCACCTCAAACACCCAGCTCTGCTTTATCATCCCAGGGTCCATTTTCTGGACCAGTGAACCAGATGAAAGATAGGCCATTTTCTTTTGTTTCCATCTTGACTGGGAATATCAGGTCTCCAAAGGAAGGATTGTTTCAAGACTACTTTGGGAAATTATATTTGGATATTTCACACTCTGCCATCATTTATCATTCTGCCCCCACCAGTACATCCACTATGCAATCAAAGACTTCCTCCCTTCTAGAAAGATGTGTCATTTGGTTTTATGGCCTAATGACCCCATTCTTGCCTTAAAGACCATGAATCGGTGACTCAGGTTTGGAATTCCGATAGTTTGGCCACTGTAATTCAGATTTCCAACTTCGATTTCCTGTTCACCTACAGGCACAATTTTCCTCCACGCCCGCATTTTGGCTCAAAAGCACAAGACAAACAAGGGTTTGAAAAGACCTCATGTGTGAGAGTTTTAATTTTCCTCTGAGGGAAAAAAACACAACAAGTTATGATTTTCCTCCAAGCAAACAAACTGTTTTCCATATGTCTCCAAGAGAAAACTGCTTTTTTCTGTTATTCTGCACGTTCCACAGATAATTCCATTGGGGGGACGGGGGGGGGGCAGATCTAGGAAGCAGCACATTTTCTCATGTTGCAGGGAAAATGCATTTTCCAACTCACAGTCTCTAAGCTCTGGTAATTGGGTCTGAAGCATCCACTCCTACTGTGCTTCTGAAAGGGAGCCAGAGAACAAAGAGGAGCAGGCTTCGGAAAATCCGAGGGCCAGTGGATGGGGCCCCTGCAAGGCTTGGCCTCATGGGCCTGTGACAGCTGGGGTTCCATGCTCCCGTCCCTGCCAGCAGAGTCGTTGGGGGTGGCGGGCTGTGCACGCTGCAGAAAGGCGGCCCAGAAATAACTTCTGCAATGTAACCTTCTGGACCCTGACTCCTGGGGCGTCTGTAGCCCCCAGTCTCAAAACTTGGAAGTGGGGCCTGGGGTGGCCCTTCACACCCTTGCTAGAACATCAAAGACCTTGGTGCCGGACCTCGTCCTGCCCCAACTTCACTACCTTCAATAGTCCCCTCATTGCTCTTAGGATACAGTCCGCACCCCTCAGATTTTCTCACAAGTAAGTTCTCAGTAACCTAGTTCTGCCGTTTCTTTATTCTCACATCTCATTACTCCCTCTGTAATTCTCTCTCCACAAGCCCAGCCGCTTTCTGGCCTCCAACGTACAGAAGTGTTTGCAGCCCCTTGAATGTCCTGGGCTTTTTCGGCGTTGGGTGTTGTTCCTGGGAACAGGAATAATACGCACATGTTCCACACTGACAATTCCTATGTGAACTTCAAATCTCAGCACAGGATTGCTTCCTCCAGGGAGCCTTCCTTCAAGGTCGGGCAGGTGTCTCCCCTACTTGCTACTATAGTTCAGCGCCCTTACCATATCACAGCGACTCACTGACAAGTATTTACTGAACATCGTACATAGCAGCCATGTGCTGGCACTGAGGATGCCCTGGAAAGACCATGGTAACCAACAATGACAAGAGCCGAAGAAATGAGGAAATACTATCTGTAGTAAGTACTGCGAAAGAGGAGCATATGGAAATGGAAAGCAAGGAGAAAAGAAAAAACAACCTTATCCTCCTTCACTCTTATGTTTTTCAAGCTTTTATTTAAATTTCAGCGAGTTAACACACACTGTCGTATTAGTTTCAGGTGTAGTGTCCTATTTTATCCTAACTTCCTCTCTACCTCTCTGTCTCTCCATTGAACAGTACATTTCTTGAGAGCAGAGATTTGTATTAATCACTGCTTTATTTTTAATGCCCAGTACAGGACACAGCATATAGAAGGCGCTTGATAAGAATTTGTGAGGGCACCTGGGTGGCTCAGTTGGTTAAGTGTTTGGCTTAAGTCATGATCTCAGGGTTGGTGAGTTCAAGCCCTATATGGGGCTCGCACTGTGAGTGTGGGGCCTGCTTGGGATTCTCTGTCTCCCTCTCTCTCTAGCCCTCCCCTGCTTGCTCTCTCTCTCTCTCAAAATAAATAAGTTCTTTAAAAAAAAAAAGAAGTTGTGGTATGAAACATAAGCATTTTCTCTTCCATTTCCGGACATATTTTTAACTCTGCGGGAAATTAAACACTTCAAACATCATTCCAGGAAAGGTAAACTGGGTCGTTAAAGGGACAAAGAACAAAGACACTGGCTCATTTGGGAATCAAGCTCCCTTCCTAATCTGCCATGCACCCATCGTTACTGGAATGATGGTATAGTGGTTTTCAGTTACGTCCTTATTAAAAAAGAAAACCATTTAAAAGGGGGGGGGGCGCCTAGGTGGCTCAGTTGGTTGAGCATCTGATGCTTGGTTTGAGCTCTGGTCATGATCTCATGGTTTGTGAGTTCGAGTCCCCCATTAGGTTCCATGCTTATGGTGTGGAGCCTGCTTAGGATTCTCATTCTCTCTCTCTCTCCCCCTCTCTCTACCCCTCTCTTGTTTGCTCTCCCTCTTCCTCCTTATCTCTCTCAAAATAAATAAATAAAATTAAAAATACCTTTAAATTACATCCATAAATTCTTTGACAACATTCCCTCAAAAGAGAAAGCCTGAATCCCCTTACGCTGAGCGTGGGCTGCTCTTAGTGACTAGCTTCTAACAAATTGGATATCGCAGGAGTGATGATGTGTTCATTCGGAGGCTAGGCCACGAGAGACAAAGGTACTGCTGCTTCCATTTCTCTCTCTCTCTCTTGCGCCCTGCTCTGTGGGAAGCTAGCTATCATGTTTTAGGGATACCACAGGGGCCAGTAGAGAGACACCCACATGGTGAGAAACTAAGGCCGCCTGCCAACAGCCAAATGAGTGACTGTCTGGGGGATAGGTCCCTCAGTCCTGGTCAGGCCTTCAGATTAATACAGCTCTGACCACAACCTTGTGAGACACCCTCAGCCACAAGCACTTAACTATGATGCTCCAAGATTCCTGACCCCCAGAAACCTAAATGTTTGCTTTAAACCACTAAGTTTTGGGATGATTTATTAGGCTGTAGTGGATAATTATTATAATTTGTCTGGACTCTTGAATTTACATAGAAAGAAGAGGGAGTTGGCTGGGCCTCCTTTGCAAGGGAAGGCTCTTCCATTCCAGAGAGGAAAGGAAGATTCGCCTACCAAAGCGGAAGGGTGGTTCTTTTCTTGTCCTGAGGGAGACTGGGCCTACCTTGGGATCCTGGGTTTCCAGCCTTCTCCATCACATTTCTTCATGACCCTAAATGAGATGGGGACACCATGTAGGCATGTAATTTATCATGCTTGCCTCTCGAAAACTTTCTATGTGCTCAGCACTGTTCTAGTGAGTTTTGCGTGTATTCATTCATTTAAGCCTCACAACAATCCTATGCAGTACTATTATTGTCCCTGCTTTACAAACAGGGAAACTGAGGCACTGAGTTGTGAACTAACTTGCCAAGCAGGCTTTTTTTTTTTTTTAATGTTTTTTTATTTTTGAGAGAGAGAGAGAGAGCATGAGTGGGGGAAGGGCAGAGAAAGAGAGAGAGAGGGAGACACAGAATCTGAACCAGGATCCAGGCTCTGAGCTGTCAGTACAGAGTCTGATGCAGGGCTCAAACCCATGAACGTGAGATCATGACCTGAGCCGATGTCGGACGCCCAACAGACAGAGTCACCCAGGCGCCCCGCCAAGCAGGTTTTTAACATTGGAGGAAAGGCCCTAACAAAAATGGAGGCCTATAGTGTGACCAGCATTTTGACAAACACTTTGATATTGTTTCATTTAATCCACAAAACAAAATCTGTAAGGAATAGATCAAAGCCCTGTTTTTTAAAAATTCCTTTAATGTTTATTTTATTTTTGAGAGAGAGAGAGAGCACAAGCAGGGGAGAGGGACACATAGAATCCGGAACAGGCTCTAGGCTCTGAGCTGTCAGCACAGAGCCTGAGGCAGGGCTCAAACCCATGAATCGCGAGATCGTGACCTGAGCTGAAGTCAGACCTTTAACTGACTGAGCCACCTAAAGCCCTGTTTATTAATGACAACAAAAGTGAGGCCCGGGGAGGTTGAATGACTTGCCGATGGCCACACAGGAAGTAGCAAGCATGGGTTCAAAGTCTGGGTCCTGCTGCCTCCAAAGCCCCCTTTTCCTCAGCACCCAGCTGCCTCTCTGTTCCCACCACACTCTCCCTACTCTCATCTTCAGATGTGTATTTGGCAAATCCAGAAAAATCACCCAGGTGCTGGTGAGCTGCCTAAATGGGGAATGAAGTGACAGCCCCGAATTCACGCCTCCCCAGGCACCTCCAGGCAGCTGTTCTCCGCACCCAAATCTATGCCAGTACACTTTACCACAAGCCTGAGGTAAGAGATGAGTGAGCAAAGCAGGCAGGGAGGAAGCACGATAAATGGGATGCAATAAAACCCAACATTTGTCTTTGAGGCGGGAGTGCAATAAATCCAGAGGCACCTGCACCGTGACATTCCTGAGGCTGAAGCCACCACTGGGCTTGGCTCTCCTTCCTGGGATGTGGCAGGAATTGAGAGGCGATGGAGGGAAAGGTCTCTCCTGACTGTCAGAGAGGCCAGCTTCAGGACAAATAGTGAAATGTGTACTGTGTGCCCACCTCCTGCCTGTCTCTGTAGAGTGGAAACCCTGCTTCCCTGTACCCGGCCAGCACTTACTCAGCCACGTTGGCTCCCTCCCCTCCCCTCTCTCTCCCTTACTTCAGGATCCATCCCCAGGGCTTGAGATATCCTTCTGTCTTAACACAGAAGCCAAGATGGTTTCCTCGTGAGCTAGAGACTGTTAGCATTTCCTGGCATTTCTCTCAGGAAATGATTTGGGACTTCCTCTCTACACTTGGGATGATGGAGGTTCGCCATGATACGGGGGAAGAGAGCTGTGTGGTTCAACCCTCAAGGACTTAAGGATCACCTTGATGGTGAGTTAGAAATACAGACCCCAGTTTCACCCCAGTTTCTGATTCACTGGGCACTGCTGTGAATCTACATGTAAGCCATCTGCTTGACCGTGCTTCGACAAGCTGAAGGAGGATCATCATCTGGAAGGGACCCATCAGGCCTGGATGAACAAAAGCTCCAGCTGTCAAGAACAGCATCCCAGTGAGAACACTCGATTCATACTCATCACTCTTTGAAAAAGTATTAAGACCCTGGTTACCTCTAACCAAGAGAACATAAACTTTTGTATTCTGTCAAGAAGGTGACTAAGTTCTAAAAAGAGAGATGAAGACAGAACTTTCAACAAAATCAAAAGGGCAATTGCCTTTTTACCCTTACAGAGACTGGACCTTTCTTTGAGGTCCTTCGGTCCCTTCCAGGAGCTACTTTGGTCCATTTTTTTGTTAGTATCTGAAGTGGACAGAATTTTGGTGCCCATGACCCTTGGTCCTAGCATTACACCCATGAATGTGTTAGGTTACATGGGCAAAGGGACATTGTAGTTGTACTTAAGTTGCTAATCGGTTGACTTTAAAATAGGAAGATTATTCCGGATTAACTAGGTGGGCCTAATGTAATCACATGAGCCCTTCAAAGTGGAAAAGGATGCCAGAAGGTAAAGTCTGAGAGATTTGAAGAGCAAAAAGGATTTGGCACGCTGTTTCTCACTCGAAGATGGAGGGGCTATGTGAGAATGCATACCAGTGGCCTTACGGAGCTGAGAGAGACATCTGTCTGCATCTAACAGTCAGCCAACAGGGATCTCAGTCCCACAACCTCAAGGACTGGATTCTCCCAACACCTTGAATGAGGTTGGAAGTCGAAGCTTCCCTAGAGACTTCAGAGAAGAGCCCAGCTAGCTGACACCTTGACTTCAACCCTGAGGTCCACTGCTCAGAGCCCAGAAGAGCCTGTGTGGACCCCTGACCTATAGAACTGGGAAACAGTAAGTAAGTGCTGTTTTACATACAATACTCAGGAAGTGCTGAGCGTTTGTCACACAGCACTAGGAAACTAATAGTGGCGAAGTGCCTTTATTTTGTGAATGGTTTGGTCTGGAATTTTTGGTTGGATTTGGTTTTTGGTGTTCTAGGTCCTGAATTAGCTGCCAAATGGGTGCTCACATACAAGCCCCCTGCCTCTCTTTGAAGACCATGTCAGATCCCAATTCCCGTAGAAATCTTTCCCCAACAGAGCCACTCTTTGACATTGGTAGTGATGGTCTTTGCTGAAAAGGTCCTTAATTTATTGGTGAGAGAAAGGCAGAAGTGGAGTGGAGGTGATAAAGGGTGGAATGTGTGTCTGTGGGGGGAAAGGATGGATGTTTGGGAGCCCAAAGGAAAGATAGGTTCATTCATTCATTCATTCATTCCAGAAATAGTGGTCGAGCATCTATTCTGTTCCCAGTGGTCTTCCAGAAACTAGATATACTGGTGAATAAGACCAGGCCACTCTCTGATGTACTCTATGTTCTACAGGAGGGAGGCAGGTAATACACGAGTCAACAATAAGTAAAGAAAATATCCCAGACAGTAATAAGTCCTATGGGGAGAAAACCTCCAGTAATATGTGGCTGCCAGAGGAAGTCACTTTAGAGAGGGCACCCTGTTAAAACCCTCTTGGAGGATGTAATCGTTGAACTAAGACCTGAATGATGAAAAGGGAATTGTGTCCCAGCAGGAGGGCACAACTGCAAAGCCCTGAGGCTGGAAGGAACTTGACATGTTTATGGAGAAAAGATGTGGGGAACAAGTGGTGGGGGGTGGGGATGTGGGGAGCATAACTGAGGCCAGACTGATAGTAGAGGCCAAATCAAGTAGGGCTTTGTAGACCGCACCTAGGACTGTACACTGGGTAGTCACTGAGTGTGGAATATTAAAGCAATTGCTTCCAACCTAGTCTCCCTGCATCCGGTCCCTCCCTCCTAATCCCTCCCTGTTCTGCTGCACCAGAGGGATCCTTGCAGAGGGCAGACCTGGCCATGTCACTCTAACTACCAACCGCTGCTGGCTCCCATAGTCCACAAGGTGTAGTCTGGACTGGACTGGGCAGACCCTGGTGATAAGGCCCCTTCCTAATTCCCCAGGGCTCCTCTCCGGGCCTCCCTCATCTCAGTTTCTGGGTCAGACCACACTACTCTGTGCTCCTGTCTCCGAGAACACCCTACTTTTCTCTCCTTGATGTATCAGCATCAAGGATCACAACAGGAAGAAGACGGCACCCTCCCAGGAAGGTTACCCTAGGGACCATGGGCAGAGGGGAGGGTTAAGCTAGGGGAACACATCACCTGGTGACTAACAAGAGCAGGGAGCTGTCACTAGTTACTGCAAATGGCTCAAGAAGCAGGAGGAAGGAGTGGTGCTAGCAGATACGGGCAAGAATCGGAGCCGCCCGACAGGAGCTGTGGCCCAGGGAAGATGCAGCTGCTGTCAGAACCATGTAGACTTGGAGGGAGCCAGAGAGGGAGGGAAGAAATAGTCCAACCATTCTAACCTTGCAGTCCCCTGCCAGGATTGCCCTTTGGCTACAAAACAGAAAGCCAGAGGGCAAGGCTGCTTGGTGATGCGGTAATGGAGGCCAGCCTCACAGGTCACAGGGGAGAGAAAGCAGGGTCAGATGGAGGAGCCCACAGGCTGACTCCTCTCACTACCTGGAATGTCTTCCCTGTTTTTTTTGTTTTGTTTTGTTTTGTTTTTTGTTGTTGTTGTTTTTTACCTGTTAAGGTTTATCTTCATAAATACCTTCCCAAACCTATCTGGGCAGAAGGAAATAAATGAAGTATTCTACTAAAGTCCTTGCGTTGTCCAGAAAGTAGCAAATAATAGAGCAAAAAAGAGAAACGTTTTCATGAAACTATTGAAAGCGTCCTTTGTTTTAAAGAAAACAACAGTTCTGTGCAAGACACTTCTCTGCATGGGTGAAGAAAGTCATCTGGGATAGTCCTTTTAAATGTAGCTCTGGGGGCGCCTGGGTGGCTCAGTCAGTTGAGCGTCCAACTTCGGCTCAGGTCATGATCTCGCGGTCTGTGAGTTCGAGCCCCACGTCGGGCTCTGTGCTGACAGCTCAGAGCCTGGAGCCTGCTTCACATTCTGTGTCTCCCTCTCTCTCTCCCCCACTCATGCTCTGTCTCTCTCTGTCTCAAAAATAAATAAACATTAAAAAAAATTTAAAAAAAAATGTAGCTCTGATGTAAAATCCAAGACTCCTGCTTGCTCAAACTGTATCAGTGGCCCAAACAAATACCAGCAGCAAGCAGACAGAAAATTAGAGAAGTCACTACCATACACATCTGGATAACCAAAAACAAACAAACAAAAAAAATAGCTTCTAAGGAATTAAATTGGAGAAGTGAAAATACATGTTTTACATGATAATCAAATGGCCATGCCCATGGCGATTTGGGGAATCTGCTTTCTCAGAGTGAAAGCCAGGGGTTACTCTGGGAGGCAAGAAGAAAGGAAGAAAGAGATACCCTGCATAATGAAAGGGCATCACACTGAATAGAAGATAATTCCCTTGGACATGAAATGCAATCAAGTCAAGACCCATATTTTATCTCTGCTGGAGGCAGTCTTATTTGTTAGCAAAGTGTGGGGATAATCAACCATTGTTCTCCCTGCCAAGACTGTCAAAACAAATACAAGCTTCTTGCTCAGTGCTAAAAATGTCTGAGCCTTTAGAGAACAGCTGGGCAGAAAGCAATCTTGCTCAATTTCAGCACATTTTTCCCCAAGTATGAGGCTGTCCGAACGCAACCCACATCAAAGCTGCGCAGACACCCACTGTGGGGACAGACCTGTCATGAGAACACGGCCTATCAAACTGGAGCAAGCAGAAAGCGCAAGGAAACCGCTTTAAACTTCTCCCACTCCCTGTCTGAAGGAGCAAGGACTCTGAAGCGTAAAGAACCCACTCTAAACAAATAATTCCTTTGAGTTGGTCTTTATAAATACACAAAAATAGCGTTGGTCTGTTTGCAAAATGTTGTGTCTCGATAAGGCTCTGGGAGCATTAGAAATGATTTATGATTTCTTGGCTATCATATCAATGTCGCCTAAGGGACATCATCTCCTAAGCATCTGTAGGATTATTCTCCATGATATGAAGTCAGTTTTTTATTAAAATTTGTCTTTTTTGTAGCTCCGTGATTTGTATTAATGAGGAGGTACATCAGGATGTTTGGGGATGCATGTAACAAAAACTCAACTGGTGTAAACAATAAGACTGTTTCTTCCGACAAGTAACAAGAATCTAGGAGGTAACGTACAACATGGTGACTATAGTTAAGAATACCATATTTCATATCTGAAAGTTGCTAAGAGAGCAGATCTTAAAAGTTCTCATTACAAGAAAAAAAATTGGTAGCTATATGTGGTGACATGTTAACTAGATGTATTGTGGTGATCATTTTGCAATGCATACAAATATTGAATCACTATGTTTTATACCTTAAACTAATGTAATCTTGTATACCAATTGTGCTTCAAATTTTAAATACATACATATATGCATACATAAATCTATATATAAAACAAGAATCCTGGAGATAAAGTAGTTTCAGGTGGGTTAACCCAGTGGCTCAAATGGGTCATCAAAGACCCAAGTTCTTTCCATTTTACTGCTCTTCCATCCTCATGCTAGGTTCCCTTGTGGTTGCCATAGTTCCAGGCATCACACCTAGATACTAAAGTGTTAGAAAAATAGGGAGTGTTCCTGTAAGTTCCTTTTTATCAGTGAGGAAAGGGTCTTGGCAGAAGGCCTCTCAGCAGATTTCCCATCATGTTTTATTGGTGACGATTGTGTCATAAGCCTATGTCTAAGACAATCACTAGAAAGATAAATGAGATCCCAATGCAACCATTAGACCAACTTACTTCTAAACACAGAGTTAGGGTCACCCCTCCATGACATGACTATTCCGAGGGAAGAGTGGACACCCAAATAATTGCAGGATTCTGCCAGCTAAGAACAAAGGGCACAGCTTATTAGGTAGGCAGCCATCTGTGTCCTCTACAACTGAGACGCAGAGCAAAATAAGTGTGGCTTAAATGAATTTTTGGCTTAACTGAGGGATATGCAGAAAACTTTTTAGATGGTGACCTTGGGTATTAAAAATTACTCTGGGGGCGCCTGAGTGGCTCAGCTGGTTGAGTGTCTGACTCTTGATTTTGGCCCAGGTCATGATCCCAGGGTTGTGGGATCAAGCCCCGTGTGTTGGGCTCTACACTGAGCCTGAAGATTCTCTCTCTTTCCCTCTGTCCCACTCACACTCTCTCCCTCTCTCTAAAAAAATAATTATTCTGAAATGTACTTATTCACTCTTTTACCTACTGCATAAGATGGAACACCTGTGGTGTGTCTACGCCTAACTTGAGAACTCCTCCTTTATCCCCATCCTCAGGATGGCAGGAATAAGCCTTGGCCCCACGCCTGCACAATGGGCTCCTGCCTCCCTGGTCACGGATGATTGGAACTGAGGCACGCGGTGGACCTTAGCTCGACCAAACAGCTTGTCTTCCCTGGGAATTTGGGATGGGGACACTATCCAGTTGCATCAGTATCTTCACGTGACTGGGCCTGTAAAAGACTTCCTGCACCATCAGGCAGCTGTTTTATGCCATTTGAGATGTGAAGAAAAAGTTGATGGTTGGGAAGGTAAAAATGAAATAGACACACAGAGAGAAGTGGACACAAGCTTCGGCTCCACAAGACACCTTAAAATCCTCTCCCCAGAACCCACACATATACCCCCATCTAAATCCATATCTAAGCTAGTTCCGAAGAGTCCTAACCAGTACCTGAGAACACGGTGTCCCTTTGCAGGGATGACTGAGGGTTCCGCAGCATTCGCAGATCATCATTAAGAACTTCGAGTTCTCATTAGTCAGAACGCGACGTGTAGAAAACAGAAGACAATGAGTTATACCTGTCATAAATCTGTCCCAGAACTTGCTACAAAAGTTGGCTTTGCTTCATTTAAGTCCTCCCTATTGGTTCAGTTTCTAAAGCTTTAATTATTTTCCCTAAAAAGTATTTAAACAAAACACTTAACAGTAAAAACAAGAAATCCCTGTGTGTGGTGTTGCGCGGTGAGAGGGGCAGGGAATGGGGGTATTATTATGGGTTCCAGCTGCTTGCCTTTCCTGTATTGTTTAATCCTCGCCGCATACTATGCCGTGATTCCGATCAGACCATTTCACCAGCGAGGAAGCTGAGTCTCAGAGAAGCACACTGATTTTGTTAGGGTTTGCAGCTAGAAAGTCATGGAGGAAGATCTGAAACCCAAGTCTAAGGAGAAAGCTAATAATGTTTCCACTATTCCATGTTTTATGTATTAAAAAAATGTTTTTGGTAATGTTTATTTATTTTGAGAGAAGAGAGAGAGCAAGCGAGCAGGGGAAGGGCAGAGAGAGAGGGAGAGAGAAGACCCCAAGCAGGCTCCGAGATGTCAGCAGAGCCGGATGCAGGCTCATGAAGTCTTGATCCATGAGATCATGACCTGAGCCAAAATCAAGTCAGACACTTAACCAACTGAGTTGCCCAGGAGCCCCGTGTTTTACACAATTTTAAAAAGTACTTGATTGGAGGCCCTGTTGGGCAGATTCTGGCTAGACTTTTGACTCTGGCTATTAGCATTTGCACAATATAGGATATTCTGTATATTCAGGGAAAGAGACACGGATGTGAAAATAACCTCCTAAGCACCAGATCTTTGAAGGATACTTTTGCATTTCCTTTTTTTTAATGTTCATTTATTTTTGAAAGAGAGACCATGACCGGGGAGATGCAGAGAAAGAGAGGGGACAGAGGATCTGTGCTGTCAGCACAGAGCCCAATGTGGGGCTCAAACTCATGAACTGTGAGATCATAACCTGGGCCAAAGCTGGACACTCAATCGACTGAGCCACCCAGGTGCCCCTACGTTTGCGTTTTCTAAATTAAGCATTGCTATGTCTGGTAGGAACAGAAAATAGCCACTTTTAACACCTTATTTATACAGGTGGAAAACCCAAAAGCCAGAGCCAGATGGGTGATGGGTGCTAGATCCTTCGCTGGGCCTAGAAACACTTTGCAGGCCTCTAGTTCCCACTGTCTCAGTAGGTATACATTCGCAAGCTGTTGACTTTTCTTGACTAATTAAAGCTGCTTAGAGTTTTGGAGTTTTGGCTTTGCGTTAGTTTTCGCCCATCTTTCACATACTCAGACTCACGTACTGTCTGCTGCCGCCAATTAGCAATAACGTCGGAGCAGAGTCAGTCCCGGCTGTTGCCAGCCTGTACGGGCACCTGTCAGAATGAGATTAGGTAGATTCGGGCGAAACCATTTCCGTCATTGTGGTTGGTTCCTCGCAAGACTATCATCCAAATGTTTCAGTCAAACTTTCCTAACTCCCCCAAACTGACACAGACACAGAAAGCTGCCCGTCTGGAATGTGTTGCCGATCGGAACCACAATTTCACCCTCCCCTGCTGCTGTTCCGTAGGCCTGTTCACTCTTCTCTACCTATTAAATGTTTTGTTTTATCTAGATTTCAAAAGCAAAGCAGTGGACTTGTGTTTCTTAATTACGCAGAAATGTTACATGCTTATTTTAACGCATTCCAATGTTACAAACACAGAACGTAGAAAGGGGAAATTTGGGTTGGAGTTTTTAACACCCTCGGTAGCCCTTCCTGTAAACCTTGCCAATGTCAAGGAATCTTGAGGAATGTCAACCACAGGAAAATGCCAATCTGTCAAAGTGCTCAGGGAATGAGAGATTCCAGGACATCTCAGAATTAACCAGAAAATCCTTTTCACATCAACCCTTGATGATGAAAATCTTACTGAGAAGTATGAGTCGAGTTTCCTGCCTTAAGAAGCACAGTTTACTTCCGATGCAATTAAATTCTTCTGTGATAGTTGTGGGTCAGGCTGGACCTCGGGCTAAACATTCTGGATCCCAACTCCCATTGTCCAGAAAACAAAACAGGAGATTGGGTAGAATTTGTACTTGACCCTAGGACATGTTTTTGAAGTTCCTCAAGCAAGCTTTTCTTCCATGTATTTTGTTCCTTTTCCCTTGTGTAGGAAAAAAAAAGTTGGCTGCCCTGAGAGTTTTGCCTGCATAAAGTCCGGTTAAGTCAAGATTTTACTGTATTTACGTTTTCTCGCCTAATTCTAATGAAAGATGCAACTGCGGCCTCAGCCATCAGGAGTGGGGGGCCGTCCTTCTGTACCTGGCCTCAGACCGGCCGCAGGTGGACTCGGAGGAAAAGAGGATGCCTCCCTAGCACTCACTTCCCCCCTTCCTCCCCCACATAGAGAACAGAGGGCAGAGGCCTTATATTTGGTCATTTCTTCCCAGATCATTTGTCACTGTCCAGACCAGGGTTCCTCAGCCTTGGCACTACTGACATTTTGGGGGCCATTGCTTTGTCGGAGGGGCTGCCCTGAGCGCTGTAAGAGGGTCAGGATGTTTCTGGCTTTTACCCACTGGACGCCATTCTCCCAGCCTCCCCCCACTCCCCCCGCCCCAGCTGTCATTGCCAGATATTCCCTGAGACAAAACTGTCCCCAGTTGAGAACTACTTGTCTAGATAAAGGCACAGTTATTCTTTCTTCCCACCCCCACCCTGCTTCTTGTCAAGATTATGAGATTTTTTTGACCTTGGCAAGCAATTTCATAACATATTTCCTGTGCTCTTTCATGGAAGAACAAAAATAATTCTCTGATGAAAGTAATATTTTGACTTGAATCATGTGAGGCAGGCCTTGGTAAAATACAACCCCATGTCCGGCATTGGTTTCGGAAGGCAGGAGGGATTTGTTTTCTGCATCAAGCCTGATTTTGATGCTAAATACTGAATTTTCATACTTTCCTAAATTTCCCTTGTGGTTGTTGCCATTATGGACCTCAAGTCACAGCCACAGCCTCTTGTGTTGTGCCGCCACCCTCGATTTCACGTGTGCATCTGTCTCGGAAATAATTTTACCACTGTTACTGCTTCCTAATGCTTAATAGATTTTTCATCCATTGGTTTTTCAAATCCATTATTCTCTCTTTCCAGTGGATTGGATCATATTTAAATTTCATGTTCTCAAAGAATTTTTAGTAGATTTCAAAAATCTGCAAAACTGGTGAAATTCAAGGGGGTTAGTTTCATATCCCTGATTTTAGGCCTCCAGAGAGTTACTTTGGCTATAAAATAAGGCAGAAGTTAAATTTTTTTGAATAAGCAGATTTTCTGATTAAGAGAGTTATCCCATATATGTTGATTATCATTTTTCAAACAATATAATATGTGTATAGGTTCTCTCTCTCTCTCTCTCTCTCTCTGACATGCACACACACACACACACACACACACACACACAAACACACAATTTTCCAGGTTCATCAGATTTTTAAAGTGTTACTCTTACTTAGATGATAAAAAATAAAATACAAAGCCATAGGTACTCTCTGACTATATAAAAAATTTGCATGTACAAGGACAAAGCCTAGGATATAAAAATTTAAATACTCGTAGTGGTTACTGCTGACTTTTTTCTTATCTAAAAATTTTTATAAATTGTTTCTATAAATTTAAAATAGCACATATTTTTCTGACCCTTTCAAGTAGCATACTCACTAAAAATACAGAAAAAGTGAAATGATAAAAATTTACTCATTATATCACCACTGAGAGATCCTCACTATTAACATTTAGAAATGTTTTTTTCATTCCCAACAACAGTGCAAGAGGGCTCCCCTTTTTCCACATCCTTGCCAACACCCGTTGTTTCTTGTGTTGTTAATTTTAGCCATTCCGATATACACCCCCATGTTTATAGCAGCATCACTAACAACAGCCAAACTATGGAGAGAGCCCAAATGTCCATTGATTGTTGAATGGATAAAGAAGATGTGGTATGTACATATAATGGAATATTATTCAGCCATCAAAAGAATGAAATCTTGCCATTTGCAACGACATGGATGGAGCTAAAGAGTATAATGCTGAGCAAAGTAAGTCAGTTAGAGAAAGACAAATACCATATGATTTCACTCATATGTGGAATTTAAGAAACAAACATATGACCATATGGGAGGGGGGAAAAAGAGAGGCAAACCGGGTAACAGACTCTTAAATAATAGAGAAGAAACTGGGGGTTGATGGAGGGAAGGGGGTGGGAGATGGGCTAGATGGGTGATGGGTATTAAGGGCACTTGTGATGAGCACTGGGTGTTGTACATAAGAGAGGAATCACTGGATTCTACTTCTGAGACCACAGTGCCCTGTATGTTACCTAACTAGAATATTAGATAAAAATTTCAAAAGAAAAAACGTGTCATCTGCTTAAAAAATAATAAAGCAATTATCGATAAATAAAAATAAAAGGAAAACATTTCCAGTCCTTTTTTTCCGTTTGCAAAATTTAGATCACCCTCCACAGACAGCTCTTTACCTGGCTTCTTTTTATCACAGTAAGTGTGGATATAAATATAACTGGTGTGTTCAAATTGCCCCCTGTTGTGGGACGTTAGGTGATTTGCAGTTCTTCATTATTCTATGGTTAATGCCTCAGTGAAAATCTGTACACATAAATCTTTGCACACATGTCTGAGCTGCACTTTCAACTAAAACTTGAAAAGACAAATACAGGGTCAAGGGGTATAAATGTTTTAAGATTCAATACATACTTCCAGATTACCTCCAGAAGGCTGGGCCCATTTTCAGTCTTTTTATTGGCAATTCTCTTGAAGCGTTTCCTTCCATCTTGTTCTGTCAGCCTCCAGGTCTGTGAAGGCATTTCCCATGGGATGTTCTTTAGATATGTCAATGTAATAAGATCCATCTCAGGATATCTGTCAACAGCCTCCCTTGGCCCATCTCAAACCATCTGTCAATGGCAACTCTAATATATTTTGGAAAGATGCTGATGGCGTTGCCAAAAACAAATTTGCAATTGAATCAGGTTTTCCAATCGGTTAAGTTGCAGCATTGAACTGTGTTAATGACATGTGACAATCTTAGTATAATATCCAGAGACTCCATGTAGGGACACGTCCTTGTAAATTTAAGAGCAGCTGCACAAGGAAGAATGTGGATTACCTTTCACATGAATTCCATAGAGCTCTCACCATCCCAACCATGTTGTAAACTTGGCAGCAAGAATCAATTGCCAAGCTTTAGCTCCGGGCGAGACTGGGGAGAAAAACACCACTTTGATGCAAGGCTGCATTACTTAGAGAGTGCTGCCATCTGACTATGACACATGCAATTGGTAGTTTGTAGTGGGTAAATATTCCGCGCCACCAAAGGATCTCTGACCGAGACAAGTAAGTGTGATAACATACGTGCTCCCAAGAAATGGAAAGGATCAGCTTTCCTATACTGTACAAAAATGTTCTGTAAATTGGAAGGCACTGTCCACATATGAGTTTATTCCAGTTGTCCTATTGTTACGAGCTCTGAACTGACTCTGAGATCTGGATATTAAAAACATCTAGGAACTATCTATTTTATTTTGTATGCACAAAATTGTAAGTGCCCGTAATTGCCTGGTGTCACCCTCTCTCCAGCCCCTTCCTGGCTCCTCGACCTCTAGAAAGAATCATGGAGCACAAATTAGACTTTAGCTTTCAAGGGGTTGGCATATATTTTAAGCATTCAAATGGCTAGCGTTGTCTCTGCCCTCAAATGGATGAAGTAGTCATGGGTTCTCTTTTTTCTGTTACCACTGGCTAACTGAGTCACTTTCTGAAGTGTCACAGACAGCATAAAGTCCCCTGGATAGGCTGTTCCTTAGCTCACTGGACCATATAGTCCCCGTGGCATCTAGTCTGAATGAAACAAACCACCAAAGCCAGAACCAATAGAAACCACAAGCAATATATAACAAACAGAGCCCAGGGCCCGTCACCTTGCCAATGAGGCAGACCGGAAAGGCAGGCCTGGCCTGAAAGGCTTCTCACTATAAATAGCTTTAATAAGACTGGGTTGTACTTAGCCACCCTCACACAATCTCAAAGCATCTTCAGTGCTTCTCCTGTATGTGTCCTGATGGGAGACAACAATGGCCTGAATTCTTTTTGTCATCACGAGGCAGCCGAAACTCATCCAGAGGGCCTTCTCCTGGAATGGAGACGAGAATGTGGCCTGTGTCGTGTGCATGTGTTCTCTTGGTCGGTTCCCGTCCTGAACATTTGGAGAGAATGTAGGGATTAGAAGACCTAAGATATAAAAGGCATCTTTACCTATGTTATTTCGTGTAGTTGTCCCCATAGTTCTACAAACCAGGACTTTTCATCTCTTTCACAGAAGAGGAACCTGAAGCTCAGAGAAGTTAAGCATCTCACCCAAGATTACCCAGGAAGGAAATGGCAAAGCCGATACCGAATCACCAACTGCCTGACTTCAATGTCTCTCTTCTCTCCATCACAGCATAGTGCAGTCTTGGATGAGGAGATTCCTTCTGGATTGGCTTCTGAGAGGATCTTGTGCCTACAGAGCCACGATCATCCCCCTCTGCCTCAGAGTTGCTGTTGAGCTGTCGGGGGAAGTGAATGGAAACAGGTGTATCACAGAGAGATCTAATCAGCATGAGAAACTCAAGAGGTTTTATCACTTGAATGAAGAACTGCTGCTTGAAGATGGGGTATATTGCTTCTAAATTTGTGAAAATTTTTTGGGTTAATTTTCCTGTCTGAAAGAACCCATACTATTCTATATATCTAAATAAATAATTTGCATATCATCTTCTGGGTTTGTTTAGTCTTAACTCCTAGCACTTAGGAGATGAGACCATTTATGTTACACGTGGAACTTGGCATTGCCTTTCATTTTTCTTCCATCCTGAATCAGTGTGGAATTCAGGGTCAGTGTAGACAACTCAAGAATGTATGATTATGGCAGGAGCAGGCTGCCCAGCCAGGATCCCATTTCCCAGTCCTCTCTGCCTCTAGCTGGGCCCATGTGACTAGATATTGCCAAGAGACTGTGAGGTCATGGCCAGTCCAAGGTAGTTAAGCAGCATGTGTGCTCCTTCAAACTCCCTCTCTCCCCTTCCACCTGGATGTGGAGAACGTTGATGCAGACAACTAGGGCACTGATTCTCAAACCTGAACGTGCATCAGAATCATTTGGAAGGCTATTAAAACACAGATTTCTGGGTCTCACCCTCGAGTTTTTATTCCACAAATCTCATTGGGATCCGAGAACCTGCGAGTTGTAGAAGTTCCCAAATGCTGTTGCTGCCAGTCTGAGGACCACACATTGGAACAACGCCCTAGTGAAATACTGATTGCACTTTGTACTCCTCTGGTGGTGGGGGCCGGGGGCAGGGGTCTTAAACATACTGGTGCCCAGGCTGCTGCTCGAACCAGTGAAATTGGAATCTCCTGGGGGGGGCCCACATATTGGCATTTTTAAAGCTCATCAGGTAATGACAAAGTGCAATTAAAGTTGAAAACCATAACCTTGAAGTGGTTAGCCCTCAAGGAAAGCCTTAAGACTGAAGGAACTTGGGACTCAGTCAGTTAAGCATCTGACTCTTGATTTCAGCTCAGGTCATGATCTCACGGTCTGTAGGAGAGAGCCCTGTATTGGGCTCTGCACTGATGGTGTGGAGCCTGCTTGGGATTCTCTCTTTCTCTGTCTCTCTCTGCCCTCCCCCTACTCTCTCTCTCTAAAAAAAAATAAACATTAAATAATAAAAATTTTTTAAAAACGAATACAGTTGTATTGTGTTAGGCTGTTGGAATTCTAGAGATGATTTTTTATCATAGCCAGTGTTATCCTAATATGATAACAGTAACTATTAAGGAAAGCTTTCAGAAATTCTCTTTTCACCTCCTGCTTGATCTGCTCTGAGGGCGTACAGATCAGATTAGTTCCTAGACATGTATTGGTTCACACTCTCCAAAGGTGGACATTTCCACAGAAATAAGGTTATAGCACATGTAAAAGAGGAATAGTTTCTTTTCCTTTGCCTTCCTTGTGGCCAGAATGGCAAGGCAACCCTAGATGCCCCCTCTCGCCACCCCTTCACTTTCTCTTTCCTTGGACACATTCTTCTTCTCACCAGAAGCACGTTCAGAGTTCTTGACTCGGCCAAGGTTGGACCCAAAATGGAGTGTCTTATGCTAACTCCGTGTCAGCGAACCAAAACGTAACTATGTTTTCAGGCTTAGCTCTCCCAGAAAAGGAAAGGTCTCAGCCAACTGACTGGTTATAGCTAAGAATTGGAACTGAACAATGAAGAGAAAGAACATGAGATCCAACCTTCCTTACTTGAATTTCCACTAAGGTTTTGGGTCAAAGCTCTCTCTATAAATAACTTACTGCCCCCTTGGGGCACTGTGGAGAGCTGGTGTTGGTAGGCCAAGGTGGGATTCGGGTGATTCTGGGTTCCCTGCCAATTGTCTTCGTATACCATTTCTTAACTAAAAACGTGGTATATTAGAGATGATAACATAAGCACTTAAAAGATGTGGTGACTAAAAACAGACATATAAGACTTTTATTTCAACCCACGTCTGTTCACTTTATTAAAGGAGGCCCAGCAATAACGTGAAGAATGAACTGGACAGATTTCCCCCCCATAAAAATGTCAGTTTTAGATGGAAGGAAATAGTAAGGCTAATGGCTCTAAAGGCATATTTTTGCAGATTTTGCTTTCTCATGATAAACGTAAAGGGACAAATACCCTCCTCAGGTGCAGATGGCTTTCCTGGCTGAAGCGGCTCTTACTCTTCAAGCTTCCTCTCCACTTTCCCTACAGGGAAACCCGCAACTCTTTCAGTTGCAAGACACAAAATCCAACCCAACGCAGTGCAATTGAATCACGTAGCCAAGTGTCCGGAAATAACAACTTGCTCAGACATAGGCAGATTCAGGGGCTCAGGCACTGTTCTCAACAGTCAGCGTCTCTCTTTTTCTCTTCCTGGCTTGACCATATTCAAAGACCAGGGCTCCCTGAGGGTTATCTAAAATGGTTACCGGGTCCCCAACGTCACACCTCCTTGAGGTCCAACAATAGAGTGAGAATTTCCTTCCCAGAATTCCCACCGAAAGTCTTATTGCCTCACTAATTGGCTCTAATTAAGTCACATGATTGTCAATGAACCAATCATTGGCGGCCACGAGAATGCAATGCAGTGATTGGCTCGTCCTAAATCACATGCTCTGCTCCTGAACCAGAGGTCTAAGGCTTCTAAAAGCACGTGACCGAAAAGGCGCGTGGAGCTGCGGAAAGAAAGGGGAAGGTGCCTTGTTCTGGGCAGCCAAAGAGCCGTACTTCCCCAGGTTACAGAGTCAGCGTTTGAAAATTCTTCAGCTGTTTCCCTCCCAGAGGCAGTTCAGCAGGCACCTCTGATTTCCCACACAGCTTTTCCAGCAAGTTCCTATAAAGGGGAAAGATGGCAGCAAGCAGAAGCCTGTAAAGGGACCACAGCTCCAGGGAAAAGGTCTTCTGAGCTGGGAAGAAAGCAACCACAGGAATGGGGGCTGTGTTACCCGGCCTGGTCATGGTCATTGCCCCAGGCAGACCAATTCTGGAACTCAGGAACTGAATACCCAGTGCTGGGGATAACTCACTTTTGGATGGAGACCCGTGAGGCAGAAGCTTCCTCTCCTGTTTGCCCTGGGCCGCTTCCCTCCGTCCGCTCTCCTGACACACACATAGATCCTTTTATGATGCTCCATGGAAACCAGAGATGGAATGAATCAAAAGTGGTCAGAGGAACCATTGTTCTCCCTCGTAAAATAACTGAACCCTTGTTAATTTGTTGCCAGTCTCAGTTTCTCCCAGAAAGATCCCCATTGGATGGTGGCTGTAAACAGGAAACTTGAAACGCTCAGTCATCCTTTGTGTTCGTTAGTGTTTGTGGACAGCTGCAGGGGATTGCCGTCCCAGAGCTCGGCCCCGGGGTTGAATCCTGGTGGGGAGAAGAGCAGTATATATTTTAGACGGAACACCCAGAGGAGAAACCGCATCTCTTCAGCAGGAAAGCAGAGGCTCGGAGATGAGGAAAAAAGCATTTTTAAGTAGATGACAGATTTGAGAGGCTGGTATAATAACTCTTCGTTTTACCTGGTGTACAATCAGCATGCCCCCACACTGTGGCCGCAGGAGAAGATAAAAATCCCTTAATTTCCTGTTGTACAGCTGAAGATGGACTCCTGCTCCTGAGCAAGTGGAGCTTTGGGGGGACAGAAGTAAATTGCAAGGCAGAGTGTGCCGCATAACCACTCCCGGCTGTGGCTCCTGCCCATGCCCAAGGGAACCCTTATTACAAAGACGCTCCCTGTGAAGGAGAAGAGCTGGGACTCTGGTGCCAGACTGTCTGGGCTGGAGCCCCAGCTCTCACACTCGCCCGCTACGGGACTGTGGAGAAGTCACTTAAGCTTTCTCTGCATCAGCTTCCTCTGTAGCACGGGAGAAATAATACCTACCTCGATGGTTTACTAGGAATATCAAGTAAGTTACTATATGCGAAGTGCTTCTACGTGTAAGCCATAATTATTACTAACTACAGAGGTAAACAGAGCAACACAATAGAACATAATGCGTTATCTTACATTTTCTGTGTTTATTTATCCAGGGGGACAGGGCAGCCTCCATGTGGCCACTGAGACTGAACCCAACACCAGGGATCAAATCTGTATTTCCTTAGAGGTCTGGCACCTGCGCCTCCAGGTGGAGGGCCTGGAGACCTCAGTCTCCTTCTCTATGCCTGGATCTGCCTCTTCCTAGGATGACTAGCAACCACATTATCTCTGAAACTCTACCCACTCTACTCTACCTTTAACCTCAAGGAAGTCTTCATGACTAAACACTGTGGTCAGATATCACTATAGTTCTCCAGATCTGGTACTTTTCAATGTATATCTCCAAAGCTGGGTTCTTTTGGCTCCTTTGGAATGTAAACTCTGTGAGGTTGTGGCGCATGTAGTGTCTGTCTGTGGGTGACCGTCTCTCTGTCTAGAACCAGGTGGGCACTGGATTTGTTTATTTACTTACCTGTTTATTTATTTATCTGAATGAATGGATCAGTGGATGAAGTCAGCCTCAGCTTTCACTGCACATGGAACGTTGGCCTCATGGTCCAGGTTAGATTTTGCCCAGTTCCTTTTTCTCAGCAGTGACCGGTGCGTGGTGCTCAGACCTGCTGGTGCTTTCTGGAGGCCTTTTAAGTTTCCACTCTGTTGCTCCTGGTGGCTCCCGTCACATGCTCATAAAAACAAATTAAAGTGTAGTCTAAATCCATTCCAGAGGAAAAAAAGAAAAAAAAAAAAGGTTTTCTTCAAATAAAAAAAAATCAAGCAGTATTATCTACGAAACAGGTGCTTTACCAAATGAAATATTTCTCATCATAAGGACCACATGGATTACTGGACGCACCCTATGAAAACCTAGGTGTTGTCTTCCAGGTTGACTCTGGGGTCTCTGCAGCCTTGATTGCCTTGAGCTGTTCACAGGTTTGTAAGTTGTAGCTTACCCATAGAATACAAAGAATCCTTTCCTGTAGACGTGTATGAGTTTACCATTGCTGTTTAACAAACCACCACAAATCGAACGGCTTCCTATAAAATTCATGTATCATCTTGGGTTTTCTGTGAGTCAGGAGTCCAGGCACAGGTTGGCTGGGTCTTCGCCCCAGAGTTTCTGCAGGCCGACATCAAGGTGTTGGCCTGGTCTCATCTGTCAGGTTTCTTGTCCAAGATCACTGGCGGTTGGCAGAACTCATCTGGTGGTTATAGATGAGGTCCCTGCCTTCTTGCTGGCTGTCACTGCTCAGGCTCTAGAGGCCCCTGGCCAATCCCTACCATGTGGCCTTCTCCACAACTCAGCAGTTTGCTTCTCAAAGGCCAGCAGAATCTCTCATACTTCAACTCTCTTCCTTCAAGAAGGGTCTAGTAGCATTTAAGAGTTCTATTAATTAGGTCAGCCTCACTGAGGGATAATCTGCTTTTTTTGATTAATTCAAAGTCTCAAAGATCTAATTACATCTGCAAAATCGCTTCACCTTTGTTACCTACTGTAACCTCATCAGGGGAAGAAATCCATCAAGTCCAGAGCCCCGCCCATCCTCTCGGGGAGGGGACTGTACAGGATAGTGCACCCCGGAGCAGGCATCTCAGGGTTCTGCCTACCGCAACATGCAGTTGAGTTTTGCAAATTGTCCCTACCATCCTCCCTCCAGCCGGGTTTGCATCTGTTAAACACATTTCTTTCAGCCTCTCTGTGTAAGTACCTGCTTTTTGAAATCTCCTTTCAACCCGTTTTGTCATCTTACTGGTTCCTTAACGAATGAATGAATGAAGTAAAATCTTTGACGTGTGTTCATTTTATATCGCTATGAATTACGACTTTACCTTTAAAATTATTATTCTTTAACATGACTTTAATATCAATAGTTATTTCTAATTTCCCTTAAAAGCAATGGATGCATTGCTTACTTTTACATGCATTATTAACGGGGCTCTTTCCCTTTTCCAGAAATTATCCCAAAGAAGTATTCAAATTGTACCTCTTGAGACCTAATACTATTTGCTGCTCTGAAAGGATGATGTTTCTAGCTTTTACTGATCTCATTTTAAGTGGCTTCAATTTTAAGTGGCCAGGGCGCCCAGTAACACCACCACCATTGCCTTGGCATTAAAGAGGGGCAGATAATAGCCCCACCTCACAATCTCTAGATTAACTTCCCTGCTACAAACAAAAAATATCAAAGGACCCTGCCGATCTTGTCTCCTGGAATCTTGGGATTTTGTTACTGGGACCGGCAGAAGGTTTTCTCCCTTTTGATATTCAAAATAATATATTTTTCCTGTTACTAGCAATACTTTTGTGTGTGGGTGGGGGAAGTCAGTAAAATTAGATATCACCTACGTGTGCTTAGCATGGTGCCTGATACCTAGCAGGTGTTCAGTAAAGGGTAGCCATCTGCCTCCTTCTAACATACCATGAAAGGTGAAGAGAGGAAAGACTGGGGGGCTGCGGGGTTCCCTGCCTGTACCCTGGCATCAAACCCCTTGAAGGCAGGGCAAGTCTTTCACAAGTATGACTTGTAGCCCAGTCCTGCTTGTTTTCCCAAGCAAAGCAAAATCTTGTTTCTGCCGGAGAAGCAAATGAAAGCTTAATACCAGCTAAATAATACATAATAGTGGTATCATTATCCTGTCTTCTCCCAGCCTGCTAAGTTTGTAGCACTCAAACACTTATTGGATGAACAAAATCAAACTCCACGAACTGTTGTAAAGTGGAAGGAATGATTCTGATTAGTCTGGCAGAGTCCAAGGCCACAGGAATTGTGTTCTGCTTCCCTTTCTCCAGTCAAGACCCAGGCTGACATTGTGGACAGTCATTACAAAACCATTTTCCTGTCTAAGTTTGAAAGGCAGCCATCCAGCATTTACGACTGCTCCCCGCCCCATCAACCCCTATGGTACCTCCCTCTGCCTTCCAAAGCAAAGGCTGTACTGTCATAGCTCTTGCCTCCAAAGCCATTAGCAAATATTGAGCATGTTCTAGCAAGGTGTGTCCTGGAGAGACAGAAAACCCACATGACTGCCTTTATCCATTTTTCATGAGTGCATGGTAAAGTCGAAACAACAAGCTAATTGAGAAAAAGCATTAAAGATGGGGCTTAAGATGGGGGAGGAGGCGTAGTTTGCGATGTTAAACTTGAAAAGGCATTCAAATGTGAGCAACGCAGATCTTTGAAATTGCTTCTAGAGCACACCATTACAGGTTACATTGTCAGCTAGCTGTATTGATTATTTTTATGTAATTTATTTGTTAAAATTTCTGCTAATGGACGCTTCTGAATCATCTTCCGCATTTAATGTACCTAATACCCATTGATCAGGTCATTGGCTTATTGGTTATCTACTTTGCTGCCAAGCGATTCTCTATGATTGCTTTTCTCATGACACATTTTCATTCCAGGAGCAGGCTTCTATTGTGTCCCATTACACTAATGGAAATTATTGATATGGAAATTACTAGGCACTGAGCTTAAACGTTTTGATACACAATCACATTGCGTCTTCAAGTTGTAGAACTGTTCTTGTATAATTAGCAGTAAATATTGCCATGTTAGTGAAATTAGTTCATTAATTTCATTCAAAGCAAAAGAACAAGAAATATGGCTAGAAAAGAAACACCAAGTATTTTGTATAGCTATGTATACTTTGGTAAAAATAAATGTAGTGAGTTTGGCTTTGCGTTTGACACTGTGTTAAAAATTCTTTAGTGTCCCTAATTAAATACAAGAGTGTTTTAGATGACGGTTGCTGCAAGCATGCCCATGTTACAGATGAAAAAGCTAGCCCGCGGTAGCTCATATGTGCCTCGTGTTCTCCAATATGGTAGCCACTAGCCACATGTAGCTGTTGAACACTTGAAATAGTGTTCTAGTCTGAACTGAGATATATTGTAATTATTAAATGTACACCACATTTTGAAGACTTAGCGTGAAAATAATGTCATTAATATTTCATTGATTACATGTTGAAATGATAGTATTTTGTAGCTGATTATTATAAAGTATATAATTTAATTAATTTCATTTCTTTTTTTTCCTTTTTTTAAGTGTGGCTTCTAGAAAAATTTTAATTTTATCTATGGTTCACATGATTTTTCCACTGGACAGCATTGGTCTACCCAAGTCCTGGGCGGGTAGTGTCTAGCAGTGTGCTGTCCAGTATGTTGGCTAATAGCCATTCAAGACAACGATATCCAGACATAAATTACTTGAAATTAAATATAACTTAAAATTCAGTTTCTTGGTGGTAGCAGTCACACGTCAAATGCTATTGCCCCGTGAGGCTAGTAGGACAACACAGGTAGAAACGACTTAAATCATCCCAGAAAGTTCTATCAGAAATGCTGGTCTAGCACATCACTAAGCAAGCACTGCCTCTCTGCAAAGTCACTGTCCACTGAGACTGGGAGGATGTGCAGTGAGAATAAATGTGTCCTATTAAAGATAAAACTGTGCAAATAGTGATAGCGTGTGGTTGGCGGTAAGGATTATTAAGTAAGGTATTCATCCTTGGAAACAGTAACCTCTAAGTGCTGCTCAGGATGTAGTTTCAGACATGATTTTTATCCATTGGGGTGATCACCTAAACTTGACGGACAGAAAAGATGTAAATCAGGTGGAAAACACTGGAAACACTCGGGATGCTTTAATAAGTTTTAGTCAACAAGAACTTGCATGTCAACTCTAAGCTCCTCTTTGTCAGTGTTCCAAAGAAGTTAGACTCCTAGGGTCTGTGGCCTCGCAACCAGGCAGCACCAGTGTTTGCTCCCCTGGGGCCTGCTGCCCCGAGGTGAAGGGGGTAATGAGAACTGTGTGTTTTGGGGTTCAGGGGCTGCAGAATGGGGAGGTCACAGACTTCAAAGTAAGCACTTACGGGGAAATTTCTATAAAGTCAAGAGTTATAATTATTCTTAATTTTTTAAAAATATTTTTCTTCATGTTTATTTATTTTTGAGAGAGAGAGAGAGAGAAAGAGACAGAGCATGGGCAGGGGAAGGGCAGAGAGAGAGACACAGAATCGGAAGCAGGCTCCAGGCTCTGAGCTGTCAGCACAGAGCCCAGCGGGGGCTCAAACTCACAAACCGCTGAGATCATGACCTGAACCGAAGTCAGACACTTAACCGACTGAGCCACCCAGGTGCCCAAAGAGTTAAAATTATTCTTAAACCAACACCCTTGAAATCACAAGCCAAATTTAATTTCTTTGGTCTCTCTTTGCTTTTGGTCATGACCTCTTTTCCCTAGAGCCATAGAAGGCCCAGGTGTAGCCAGAAAAATACGGAGGAGGGGGTATAGAAGTAAATGAATGAGAGATTTTCTTTGGCACGTATTCTTTTCCACGATGGTGGGGAACACGTTTCTAACATGTTTACTTCAAGTATCTAGGATGAAACTCCTCTGTAGTTTTGTTGCCTTTCTTCTGTTTGTCCAGGAGTGAAGATATTAGGCAAACTAGCCCTTATGAGTCCCTGTGTGTCATTATTGTCACTCAGTTTTCAGAGGAGGAAGCTGAGTCTCCGAGCGGTTAGTTCACCTGTCCAAGGTCACTAGCTAGTTAGTAGCTAAACCAGGATTTAAGTCCAGGTCTCCCCTGAAGTCAGACTCTTAGCTTTACAGGAAAATGCCTGTCCCAGGCACCTGAGGCACAGCACACTGGGATTCCCGGCCGCCAGCATTAGCGTGGGAATAAATGAGTTAATACCTTATATTGCTTCTGAGGCACAGGATTTAGCCTGTGAGAGTCTCCATGGCCTGGAGTACAGAGGCTAAGAATCTTTGTCACTGATAAATGATCCGCAGGCTCTTAATCCTGATTCCACATTACTCATTTGTAAAGCTGCTGGCATATTTGCACTGAGCAGATTGCTCTCTCCGCCAGGCTTAGCTTCACACGGCAGTTTGGGTTTTTTTTTTTTTTTTTTTTTGCTTTAAGATTTTATAAAGCCGAGTATAAAATGGGAATGTTTTCATAAACGCTTAAGCATCTTTAGTGAAGCTAATTTATAGAATGTAAATGTTCCTCTCCGGCAATTTAAACCCAAATTCCTCAGCAGTGGGAGGTTGGGGCCGCGAAACAGGAAACCGCTCTGTTTCATTGTTCTTGCTCAACAATAAAAAATTAAATGGCCTAAAAAGTGCAAGCCAGAGAGATTGTTTTTTAGACATTCCTCTGAATCTGAGTGCTGGTGATGAACGCAAAAATTGGATGCTTCTCTTTCTTCCCGTGGGGACTGGCAGCCGCGCCTTGTACCTCTGGGTGACTCAACCCACGAGCCGCCATGCTAGGCACATACCCTGCGCCATCTTGAAGTCACCTTGGCCAGCGGCTTACCTCACACCCCTTCCCTTGGGAGCACACCTTGGGAATGGCTGTGGCCGGGTAGCCGAGGGCCTGGACTGTGCAATAGAAAGGAGGCCCTTTCTGTGCAATCTGCTAGAGAGCTTAGCGCTCAGCCAGAGTCTGCAGCGAGACTCCTGCGGTAAGATTTTTTGGAGCTCCTTTCTGCTTTTATTTTATATCCCCATTCTTGTGTTAATGTCTGTTTTTGTTTCCAAATTATGAGATGGCATGAAATCTGCCTTCTCTCTTCTCGTATGGAACCAGGTGCTATATAAATAAGTAGATATTTAATACATCCAAAGAGGAAGTGGGTTTTTTTTTTTTTACTTCTTATCTGTGGCTTTAGGAGTTCAATCTCCTCTTTTGTCCTTTATCCCCAAACCCAAACCACACAAAACATGGTAAATCCTTCCCGAATGTGATGACTATGTTTTTTTTAATCGTGCACAGCTGACACCATCCTAGCCATCAGATAAAGACATTATGGACACCGTATCATAGCAGAACTAATACAAAAATGAACATTTTTGTACAGTGCTTTTGCTATGCCAAGTCCCTGACAATACATACTTAAACTCATTTCATTCTTACAATGATTCCTATTTTGCAGATGGGAAAACCGAGGCTCAGAAAGATTCCGTAACTTGTCTGAGGCCACAGGTGGAAATGCCACGGCACGGGGGCACCCTGGCCCGGGTCATGTGGCTCTCACGTGCCTCACTGAGCGGCAGCTCTGCTCTGCAGATTGCCTGTGATGGAACAGAAAGACGTCGCTCAGGCTGACCTCCAGCTAACAGAGACAAGAAGACAAGGTACCTTCAGGTATATCATATTACGTGACATAGCCATATATCTGAGAATCATTGTATGAGTCCAGAATATGGTAGACTTCGCCCCGGCAGCAAATCCCAAAGCATCCATGTCTTAGCACAGTAAACGTTCCTTTCTTGCTCATGCAAAGCCCACTATGGAAGCTGGAGCTGGGTGGAGACACGATGTGTGTGTAGATGCTGATTGGGAGTCCCAGCCGGGTCCAGTCTCTGAGTCATCCCATCCCGGGCACCAGACATGGGAGGGAAGAAGCCTCTAGATGATTCCTGCTCTTAACATTTCAAGTCACCTCCAGCCAGTCATGTCTTCCTGGGTAAGGCCCCAGGCACCAGGGAGCAAGACAGGCACTGTGCCCTGTATGAAGTTCTGGCCTCAGAGTGTATGAGCCTTTTAAAGCGGTTGTTTTGAGGGCCGCTGTTTATGCAGCGATGGACAAACCTCAGCGTACAGGCTGGATTTGCACATGCTGGAGACTGGACCTTTTGTTCACTCAGCAAATATTTGCTGAGCACATTTTAGGAGCCAGACAGACACTGTTCTGGGCCCACATCAGTGAACAACACAAGTAACGAATCCTGTCCTCAAAGGGCATATATTTGACAGGGAGAATAGTTGCTGTCTTAAAAAAAAAGTATATGTATGTATGT
Organism: Paguma larvata; assembly: GCA_030068075.1. Lineage (NCBI taxonomy): Eukaryota > Metazoa > Chordata > Mammalia > Carnivora > Viverridae > Paguma > Paguma larvata. Next base: position 86,538,693 of record CM057831.1, read on the forward strand.
ATATATGTGTATATATGTATATGTTTCTCTAGGTACAAAAATAATATTCACTTATTCTGTAAAATTTGAGAAATATAAAAAATGTTTAGAAATGCAAAAAAAATGCCATAGGAAATAATAATCATCATGCAGAATTAATGCGTACTCTCTGTAGTATTCTTACTCTTGAAACTGGAGTCACAGTACACAATCAGTTTTATATCCTACTTTCCACCCCCCCCCCCCATTTAGACAGTATTGCAAACTGTCATAGTCCATTCAGGCTGCTATCACAAAACAGCTGAGACTGGTAACTTATAAACAACAGAAATGTATTTCTCACAGCTCAGAGGCTGCAAATCCAAGATCAATTCGCCTGAAGACTCACAGTCTGGTGAACACCCAATTCCTGATTCATAGATGGCAACTTTTTGCTGTGTCCTCACATGGTGCAAGGGGTGAGGGAGCTCTCTCGGGTTTCATTTAAAAGGGCACTAATCTCCTCCATGAGGGCCCACCCTCATGACCTGATCACCTCCCATAGCCCCTGCCTCCTAATACGTCACCTTGGGGGGTAGGATTTCCACATATGATTTTGGGTGGGGGGGGCATAAACATTCAGCCCAGAGTGCCAACTTTTCTTCATTTCACTAAAATGTGATTTTTAACCATATTTTACAGGCCACATGTATTTCTAGCCTATAGCATTATTTAACTATTGTGTAACTATTCTGCATTTTAGTTGATTTCAATTTTTCACTGGGGTAAGCAATGTCTTGAACAACAACCTTGAACATGGATCTTTGGCAGCACCTCTGATTAGTTGCTTAGAATGTAATCAGAAAGTGGGATTACTGGTTCAAAGGGTATGCGAATGTTCAGGTTCTTAATAAATATTGCCAGGTTGCTTTCCAGAAGGTTAGCACCAATTTACATTCTCACCTGTATTTTATGGGATGCCGCTTTCATACCTGTGCCAGTACTCGGTGTTAGAGTGTTTCTAATCTTTGCCAATTTGTTACATTTAAGAATGGTATTTCATTTTAAGACTGGTTCACTGCCCAGGTTGCGTACTAATATGGGATTTGCCTAAACCTGAGTTTTAATCCCAGCTCTGGCGCCTTGTAACAAGATAGGTAACCCTTGTAAGACTCATTTTCTTTCTGTCAGATGGTGATATTTATTCTGGCTCCTTGGGATACTGGGTGGACTAAATAGGTTCAGGTTTATAAAGTGTTTAACATTGTGCCTGTCACAGAACAACTAAATGGTAGCTATCAGTACGGGGATGTCACTTCAGCAGTTACCAACACGTGAAGACTCCCAGCCTTTTTCCTCTCTCTGTGTCTTGGAGAGGATTCTGATTGTGCTCCATTGTATTTCTCTCCCTTCCTTCTCCTCTGAAGAGGGGGCTGCCATTCTTTCCGGCTTTTGTGAATTAGAATCAGGATGAATGAGAGAGGAGAATGACAAAGAGCCACACTGGCCAAGGACAGACCGCTCAAAGCCCAGTGCTGACAACACGCCGGTCTGCTGCTGTCTACAAGCCGACCGACAGTGGCTGGGCTCCGCTGGGTGGTTCTGTGCCAGGCTGCGGGCTCCCTGGGCGTGGTTCCAGGGTTGATCTGGGGCCCATACTGACTGAGCAGAAAGTACCCAGGGCCTGATGTCATGGTAGATCCCTGGAGCCAAAGAGGTCAAACCAAACCCCACGAGCAAACCTAAGGCCCCTGTTCCTTTTGCATCTGCTAATACTCCATTGGCCAAAGCAAGTTACGTGGCCAAGTCGGCCATCAGTGGGGGGAGGGAAGGGAGGGAATAGGCGCTGAACGCACGATCCTAATGAATGTTTCTGCGAAATTTCAGGAAGAGGGTGCTCGATAGTGTGCAGTGTATAAAACAGGGAGGAAAGAAACGAGATTTATGAGACATGTTGGGTATACGTGAGCTCGTACAAATCAGAATCTTTTTAATTCCTGGAAGCCTCTGGTTAAAAACTTGTAAATTAGTTTTGTCTGTTTGGCCTGAGCTTTACCAAATGGCACTTCCCCTTGAAGTGTGATGGCTTGCATAGCGTCACATAACAGGAAACAATTACCATCTTTTCTACTGCTGCAACCTACACACTTCTTTCTCTTTGGGTGCTGTAGAACTTTCAAGAATTTCCTATTTCTTTTTCTTCCACCAGTAGAAAAATATGGGTAGTGGCTTCCTAATCGTGGTTTCCCAAGTCCCCACGGGAAATGTGTCACACGTGCCATTGCCATCTCATTTAAAGTAGGGCAGACAGCATGCTCGAGAAACCTTGTTGGACAGGAGGGCCCAGGGGCAGAGCATGAGAGCAGCCTGCTGAGTCTCAGTCATGACTCAGAAGCTCCAAATTCACTTACAGAACCTTCCAGTGAAATCAAATGGAGAGTGAGCACAGGGCGTGACATGGAGGAGATAAAGCAGGAAGAGCTCTAATGAGAGGAACCATGTCAGTTCAGCGGTCTTTATCATCTGTGCAGAAAGCTTCCCCTCACCTCCCTGGAGATCATTTACCTGGGACCTGACAGGCACCTAATGTCTCTGATCTCCGGGTTTGCTTAGCTCTGCGGATGGCTGGCGCATCACGTATAAAACATTACCCCACATTCCTGCTGGTGTGAGGGCCTTGTTCATAAATTCATCCCAAATTGTAATTCTCATTCGCTTTACGGGTGGACCAGCTGAACACGGACATAACAGCTCTGCGTATGTCTCTAAACGTCATCTGTCTTTAACGTTATCCAACACGTTTTTGTTTCATTTCTTTCATAGAAAGCAGTACTCTTGACCTCTTAAAAAATCCAAGCCAAGAAGAATCATAGACTGTATTAAGAATCGCACTTAATAACAGGGCCTCAGCCTTCCTGGAGCTGTGGTGTGGCTCATCAGTGGCCTCAAAACCCATTGGGATTTCATTGTAATAATGGGCAACATGTCCATTTTTAAATATATAGTATATTTGAGTGTTTGGGGGAGGGGACTTCTCTGTAGTTCTGTGTCAAGTCATTAGGAGACACTTTTTTCAGGGTTTTTTAAGTCTACAGCCAGATTGACTATCTTTCTCTATTTCCATGAAAAGAAGGGAGTGTACAGCTATAAAATCTTCTCTACTATTGTTTCCCCCTCACTCCTACCCCATCTGCAAAGGGTTGCTCTTTTTTTTCTTTCCCGAAGTGTCATTATAAGCATTTTTTTTCATATGGTTAAAAGCTTAGACTCGGAAGTTGGATAACACGGGTTTGAATTTCGGCCATTTCTGTGACATTTATTAAGATACTTTACCTTTCTGTGTCTGTTTCTTCTGAAAATAAGGGAAATAGAAGGACCTACCTATGGAATGTAAGGTCCCTCTTCACGGGGCCCCCTGTGGGATTTGGGCTGTAGCTACAGGGGCGGATTTCCCCTGGCTGAGTCCTACCTCAAAGATCCGCACAGTGTCTCAGCTTTTCCACCTCAGGGTCTTTTCCGAAGTGGAGCAACCTGGAAACGTAGAGGTTTAATTCTCAACCATTGGGAGACACGGGTCTGTAGATAAATGTCTCATTCCCTGCTTCAAAGGGATAATTTGAGGTGTGGTCTATGTGGATCCCAGAGGGTCCACTGTCATGACCGAGTCTCAGTTTCCCACATCAACCAGCTCAACAAACGCACCATTTCATTGACTTCTCTCTAGCTGTTGCCGTTACCTTCCTTCCTTCATTTCTGCTTCCTGGGATCACCTCTCAATAAGCTGCCTGCACCCAAGTCCTTGTCTCAAGCTCTGCTCTGGGGAATCCTAACTCACAAAACTCCTAATAAATATTTGCTGTTTTTATTCTCATGGAAAAACTTTCCTAGTCCAAGGAAGACTAGCGTTGGAACCAAAATTCAAGATGCATGTTGAGACTTTCTTTCTCATTTGGTATGTTATTTAAATAGGAAAATATTCAAACTGATAAACATTGCCTCATTTTGTACACATTTGGCAAATCCTATAAAATCAGATTATCCCCGCAATACTGGAAACTCAGGGAAACTATTTCTCTTCCTTTTCTGGCACTTCTCACTCTTGCTTTGGGGAGGAGTTGGGCAGCTGGGGTGATGCAGGAGGCACTCAGGGGACTCAGTGCTATTTGCCAACTAGTCCAGAGGTGTTTTGTTCTGACAATTGGCTGTCTATATTGATGTGTGCTACCTGAATGTCAGTCCTGGTCGTCAAGATTGGCATTAAGTTCTCTGAACTCTTTTACCCAATTCCCTTTTGATCCCAAATACTGGCATCGGCGGGACAAGTGAGGATAAAGATTCCAGCCAGTGACCATAGAACATCTTTCCCCCTCAGTGCAAAGCCAACTGGCCCATACCAGTATCAACTTTGACTTCATTGGCACCATGCTGTGACATTTGAGCCAACTGGCCTACGTGGACAGCTTCTAGCTCTACCGCCTTCTGATCTTTCCCCCTTGGACATTTCATTGCAATTACTCTGGAGTTTTGCTGTGATCAGGCTCACGGTTATATGGCAGGGAGCTGAACATTGTGGGGTGGGTTGGCACACCTCTTAGGATGGGCTAGCTTGGGCAAATGTCCTCCTCGCAATTCTCTTTTAAATTCAATCCCTCCCTGGCTTGGCCACAAAGGCACAAGCATTGCCAAGGTGACTTTATTATGTGTATCCTGGAGTATATTCCCTTTTGAGTATGTAGCTCCATTTCCTGGAATTATTATTTCTGGTAGGATTGGGGTTGATTTCTGGCTACCTAGTATTTTTCCAGCTGAAATGTTTTATTCTTCACTTTGTCATTTCATGAAGTTTTGTGAAAATATCCGTTTTCCTCTTGGAAGGTCGTTTTCGAGGGTGTTACTGCTTTTCAGCTTCTCTTCTCTCAGGCCATGGTGAGACACAGAACCAGAGACAAGTCGCAGCTCTGGTGCTTATTGACGACAGGACCTTGGGCTTACAACTGGATTTTTGTGAGCTTTTGTGTCCTTAACTGTAAAGTGGGAATAAAGATGGGACAGAAGTGATCATGCAAATTGAAATCTGAAGCAATCTAAGGTAGTCTCTTTTTTATGCTTATTTATTTTGAGAGAGAGAAAGCAGGCATGAGTGGGGAAAGGACAGAGAGAGAGAGAGAGAGAGAGAGGGAGGGAGAGAATCCTAAGTAGGCTCTACGCTGTCAGTGCAGAGGCCGATGGGGGCTCAATCTCACCAACTATGAGGTCATGGCCTGAGCCTAGACCAAGACTTGGATGCTTAACCAACTGAGCCACCTAGGCCCCCTAAGGTATTCTTTTATTTGCCAAATATGGAAGGAACTCTTACCATATCAGCCCTAGTTCTCCCCTTAGGAAGCTATGGTTCGGTGGGGGAAAGAACACATAGGTGATCTTAACGGGAAATCATGATCAAACTCATAAATCCTACAAAGAGATAAATACAAGGGGGGTGTTACTAGAGTACATGGGAAGGAAGCTTAACTCAGTCTTGAGGGCTCATGGAGGGCTTCTTGGAAAAAAACAAAGATTAGGAGTTATTAATTAGTAATATTTAGCTATAATTAGTAGGGTGCTTACTATGTGCTGAGTAGTGTGCTAAGTACAACTTTATTTAGATATCACAATTGTGCCTATCTAATAGGGGGCTTAACCTCCATTTTATAGTTGAAGAAACCAGCTCAGAAAAGTTAAGTAAACTGCTCAAGGACACACAGCCAAGTGACATGGTCAGACTTTGAACTAAGTTTGATTCCAGAACCCTCGTTGTTTTTATCTTGTTTTAATTTAAGAACCCTTGCTTTTAACAAAACAGATTATGCAAATCTGTTTATGCTGTGTCCCTGCTTAAAATTGACCATTTGTGACTTCCTAATGCTCATTGGATAAGGACTAAACTTACTGTAACCCAAAGTCTCCTGCCCACTCCTCTGGTCTCACCTTTCAGCCTTCCCTCCACCCTTGGCCCCCATAACAGTCAGCCTCGGCAGCAGCTCATTGAGAATATACTTAGCTAAGTCCGAACTTGTCTTGTGGGCAGTGGAGGCCATGGAGGTTTCCAGCAGATTGAGAAGGAGCAAGACAAGAGGTGAGAAGTTTAGAGAGAGTTGAAGCTACCCAGGCAGAGGTGTGTGGAGATCTCAGGTCAGGGAGGGGCAGGAGGGAAGGAGAAGAGGTGAATTGGATTCAAGAGACATTCAGTAGGTAGAATATACAAACTGTGTAACTGATCATGTTGGGAAGTAAAGGAACGCAAGGAGTCCATGTTGATTTCTGGCTTGAACAACAGGGTAGAAAGTACTAGCTCCGTTTAAGGAGCTGTGATTAGTGCCCGACAGAAGCAAATAATACCTGCAATTCTACTGCGTTCTCATTATGTGTGTGCTGAAGGGCTCTGGAAATTGTGAAAATTTCCCTTCCTGGTCCTTTTTGTTCTCTCCCTTCCACACTGGGTGTGGGAATTCACTGAAAAATGCAAAAAAATCCATTTTCTCTGCACACCCTCCTCCCCAAACCAAGTTGAACTACAAACCCACACAGCAGCAGCCCCCGATCAGGCAATCAAACAGCTCTTGGAATTAAGCTTTTAAACATTAAAATCAATCAATCCCAAAGAATCCAGCGTGAAATGAAGAGGTGTTTAAAAGAAGTAGGCTGAGGTACTCTGAGAAAAACAACTTAAATTATTAAAGCAGAGTTTTCACAGTGCGAGGGAAAATGTTCCAATAATGTCCGATTAAAAATGTAAATCTATTTACCTTCCAGATGTTTTTTTTTTTTTTTTGAGTACTCTAATTAAAATCTACTGCTTATCTGTTTGTCTGTGAAAAAGAGTCAGTTACCTGGGGAAGGTAATCAAACATAGGCATGCCAGAATCATTTTCTTGGCATTTGTCACTGAGCGAATATCTCCTGTGACTTTTGCCTTGTTAGGTAATTATTTTATGAATTTCCCTGCTGGAAATGGAGATCTTATTCAGTGTTGGGTTCTTTTCAGAATTCAAGTGTCCAATTTTCATGTTATTTCAAAAGATGGTTTCTCTCTTCTCTATTCATTTCTTCCCCTCCCTTCTTGACCCTGTAATACATTTGTCCTACTGATATTATGACATTAAAATTGCTTTTTTATCAGTCTACTTGGATGCCTAGAATATAAGGTCAACAGGCTTTGGAGGCAGAATTAGTCAGATGGAGAAATGGGAAAGAAAAAAGTTCTTCTTAAGTGAGTGATCTTCAAGCAGATTTATATTCAACCGTGACACAAGGAGCACTGGTAGATATGTGTTTATTTATCAAATACAATATTGTCTATGTCGGTGCTGTTCAAAAGAAATATGTTGGGAGCCTCAAATGCAAGTGACATATGAAATTAACATTTTTCCAGCAGCCACATTAAGAAAGCAGAAAGAGGGACACCTGAGTGGCTCAGTCAGTTAAGCCTCTGACTTCACCTCAGGTCATGGTCTCATGCTTTGTGAGTTCGAGTCCCGCATCGGGTTCTGTGCTGACAGCTTGCACCAGGAGCCTGCTTCGGATTCTGGGTCTCCCTAGCTTTCTGCCCCTCCCCCTGCTTGTGCTATGTCTCTTCTCTCTCTCTCTCAAAAAAAAAAAAAACATTAAAAAGAGTTAAAAATAAAGCAGAAAGAAACCAATGGAATTAGTTGACTTTAATATTATTTTATTTCCTTCTATATATCTAAATAATATATTTCACCATATGATCAACATAAATCTTGCTGAGATTGTTTACATTCTTTCCTGTACTGTCTTTTTCTGTACTTTGAAATCTAGTTTGCATTTTATACCCGGAGAGATCGTAATTCAGAATAGCCTCATTCAAGTTCGCAGTGTAGCTACACATAGCCAAATGTAGCTGACGGCTACCACACTGGACACTGTAGATCTATATAGTTCAGTGAGAGTTTTTCCCCTCAAGTTGATGGGCCAAGAGTAGGCTTACACTTTCTTTAAGTTTATTTATTTGGAGAGAGGGAGAGAGAGAGAGAAAAAGAGAGAGAGGGAGGGAGATAGAGAAAGAATGAGCAGGGGAGGGGCAGAGAGAGAGGGAGAGAGAATCCTAAGCAGACTCCTCTCTGTCGGCATGGCTAGGCTTACACGTTTAATGAGTCCACCTTTTCCTCCCTTTCCTGCTGAGGAAAAAAAAAAACAACAAACCTTGCCTGCTGGGAAAACTGGCAAAACGGCTCTGATGATAAATTGCAGGTTAAATTTGTTTTCATATAATTGTTTATTGGTTCCAGGACTGGTCGCAAGTGAAAAATCACCCTTTTAAGGGTATAGACAACTTCATTCAAGGGGCAGTAAAACTGAGGCATTAAAATAAATAACAAGCTGCATGTTTTTGTTTTTTTTTTTTTTAAATGAGGGGTAAAAATTTCATCCTTTTTCAGATGGTGCAACATTTTCATTAGGAAACGCCAGTAGATGTCTCTTCTGTAAGCTGTGACTACATTAAACATGAATTACAAGAATTCTGTTGGTTCCCAGCAGGGTTTTTCTGTAGATAACCCAGGTAATTTAAAAAAATGTGTATGTACATTTGGCAGCTCGGGGATGACTTTAATTTCTAGCTGGGAGAACTCTCCTGCTCAGCATTTTTTTGGGGGGGAGGTGGGAACTACAATAATTAGATGCATCCAGAGAAGTTTTCCAGGAGCCAAACTGTAGCACATAATAAATCACGTTCTGTTTGATGTGCCGAGCATCTTTACCTAGTGAGCGCACTCTCTTTCAAGCTGCAAACACATTCTGGGTTTTAGGAATTGGGGACTTGTTGTTTCAGAAGGCAGCAAGGTTTACTCTGGTACTGTGGAAGCTCTTTGGAATCAAAAGGATCTGCCTTTGAACCTCAGTTTTCCCTGGGTTATTTTGAGCCACTCAAATTCTCTGGGCCTTTGCACAGATTCCCCATCTGTGCAAAGAAGATTATAATCTCTAACTCATTGGGGCACCTGGGTGGCTCAGTTGATTGAGCGCTCGACTTTGGCTCAGGTCATGGTCTTGTAGTTGGTGAGTTCGAGCCCCGTGTCAGGCTCTGTGCTGACAGCTCAGAGCCTGGAGCCTGGTTTGGATTCTGTGTCTCCCTCGCTCTCTGCCCCTTCCCCGCTCACACTCTATCTCCCTCTCTCTCAAAGATAAATAAACATTAAAAAAATTTTTAAAAACTGGGGCACCTGGGTAGCTCAGTCGGTTAAGTGTCTGAATTTGACTCAGGTCATGATCCCACAGTTCATGGGTTCAAGTTCCATGTCGGGCTCTGTGCTGACAGCTCAGAGCCAGGAGCTGCTTCAGATTCTCTGTGTCTCCCTCTCTCTATGTTCCTCCCCTACTCATGCTCTGTCTCTCTCTTTCTCAAATATAAATAAACACTTAAAATTTTTTTCAATTAAAAAATCTAACTCAGAGATTATTGTGAAAATAAATGTGATCATAAAATTTACACTGTCTGAAGCAGACACTTGATTGGTGATGATTCTCTCATACCGCCTTCCTCAGGTGACCAGGTAAGATTCAATGATGTTAAGTGTTCACTGACTCAGTGTTTATGGTGGTCAAGCCGTCAGCCGGAGCTGAGGTCTAATCTGAAGGTTGGACTAGTAGAAGATCCGTTTCTATGCTCACTTACGTGATTGTTGGCAGGATGTGGTTGTTTGCGGACAGTTAGATCCAGGATCTTAGTTCCTCACTGACTGTTGCCTGGATGTTTTTACAATTCCTTGTCACTTGAGCCTTTCCCTAAAGCAGTTCACAAAATGGCAGTTGGCAAGCAAGAGAGATAAATGGAGAGACAGACAGACAGAAGGTGAGGGTGGAGAATAGGAGTGTTCTTGTAACCTAATTTTGGAAGTGACATCCCATACATTTGGCAGTATTCCGTGTGTTAGAATTGAGTCACTCACTAGGTCCAGCAGCGCCCAAAGGAGGGGGATGACACAGAGTGTGAATATGAGGAAGTGGGATTGTTGGGGGCCATCTGGGAGGTTGTCTCCCACAAATTCCTGTCGCTTTAATCTTCACGTTTCCTGGCACTCCTTCCCCCTCACATGTAGGTCCTAAGTCAGAAGAGATGAAGAAGTGAGAGGGCTGAGTCAGGAGCTCTGGTAAGTGCTTCCCATAACCCCTAGGATACCAGCCGTAATGCTGCGTGCTCATCGCTCGGTGTGATGTGTGTCCACCTCCCCGCACAGACTAGGACTCCATGAGGACGCCATGGTTTTGCTCACTGCCCCAAGCCAGAGCCTAGAGCAGTGTTCGGCACAGAGTTGATTCTCAACAAATGTTTGTCAGATAACTAAGGGAATGAGTAGGGGTCCTTTTGCTTCATACAACAATTCTAGGAGGTTGGGTGCAACTATTGTGCCCATTTCACAGGAAACTGAAGCTCAGACAAAGTGACTTTCTCAGCCTGCTGGTGGGACTAGGGGCTCAAGTGTATCGAACCACCTCAAAGCCTATTCCCTCAGTCAGGATTCTGTGGTCTCCTGACTATATGTCGGGGGTAGTGTGTGTGTGTGTGTGTGTGTGTGTGTGTGTGTGTTCTTCAGAAGTAAATAGTGTCTTTTTCCACCAGGTAGTCTCTCAACAGGCAGTTTCCACCACCCACTACAGTCTGAAGTGGAACAAACCTTCTTCCTTGGCTGTGCCCTTAAGTGAATTTCTGTGTTCTTCACATACAAGAGAGAACAATGGATGTCACATGAAACAAAAGGACACCACAGAGCAGAGAATATGGAGCCCCTGAGAAACCGTGAGCCCCAGAGGTGACTCTGGAGGTAGAGCTTCTGCTGCTACTTCTCTGCCTGAGAAGCTACTTCTCTGCTACTTACTCCTTGTTTGCAATAAACTTTTGTTTTATTTTTTAAAAAATTTTTAATGTTTATTTATTTTTGAGAGAGAGACAGAGCATGAGCAGGGGAGGAGCAGAGAGCGAGGGACACACAGAATCCAAAGCAGGCTCCAGCCTCTGAGATGTCAGCACAGAGCCTGTCGTGAGGGGCTCAAACTCACGAACCCTGAGATCATGACCTGAGCTGAAGTTGGCCGCCCAACCAACTGAGTCATTCAGGTGCCCCTGCAGTAAACTTTTTGTAAATGAGGTTTTTCCTTAGTCCTTTTAGTTCTTCCTTTTCAACCCTCTTGATGGTTTCCACTCTTTTCAAGTTTGAAATGGTCTTCTTGAAATTTGAAAGACCTGAATCTTAGATGCTTTGGAAGAAAGGTAGTGATGATGACAATAATAGAAAAACAAACTATGGTAACAACCAGACGTACATTTATTGAATGCTTAACTATGTATGAGGCAACATTCAGGTGTTTTCCATGTATTAGTTCATTTAAATCCTCCTTTAGAACCATGAAGTCAGCCCTACAGATAGCTAGTCATCTACTATTGCACGGTGAAGTACTCTGAAAGTTAGCAGCTTAAAATAACAGTACACATTTATGATCTCTGACAGCTTCTGTGGATCAGGAATTCGGGAGTGGCTGGGTGGCTCCAGCTCAGGATTCCTCGTAAAGACTGCTTTCATCCGAAGGCTTGACTGAGGCTCAAGGTTCCACTTCCAAGATGGTTCGTTCCAATGGCTGGCAAGTTGGCAGGAAGCTCAGTCCCTCCCGCTGTGGCCCTATCCACAGTGCTGCTTGAGTGCGGTGGCTGGCTTCCCCCAGCATGGGATCTAAGACACAAGGAGGAAACTGCTATGACCTAAGTGACCTAGCCTTGGAGGTTCCCCAGCGACCCCTCCACAATATCCATTAGTCACAGAGGCCATTCTGTGTGGGAGGGGACTGTACAAGTGCATGGGTACCAGAAGGCAAGGATCTTTGAGAGCCATCTTGGAGACTGGCCACCACATCAGCTACCTTGTAATATGAACCACAACCACAACCACAGCTACCTTTTCTTAAGCAATTACTATGTGCACAGTACCGTGCCAAAGAATTTACATATACTGCCTCATTTCATCTTGAAAGCAGCCCTAAGTTTCAGGTATTCATATGACGCCCATTTTACCCACAAGGAAATGGAGGCTCTGAGAGACGAATAACCTGCCCAAGGTCATAGAGCTAGTATGAACAAGTGGAAGAGCATGGGAGCACATCCCAGACCCCTGAGCTCAAGCCTAGCCTGTGCCGTTCCACCTGTGATGTTCCGAGGGCTGCTACGAGGAGTGATAAGAAAACGTAGGGAACCGTGGAGCATGACCAACGACCACAGAGGGACCAATTCCCTTCGCTTCTACGTCAGCGTTGGGAAACCATGTCAGAAGCACAAGTACAAGGACAGAGTGTGTCACTTGGTAAATAAGAGACAAATGCAATCTGGTTTTGATTTTTATTAAGCCAACCATAAAAAAAGACTTGCAACTAGTTCTCTGAGACCTGAATAATTAACATTAGAACCTATCATGGTTTCCGGGAACAGAATGCCCTGTGGTTTTGATGGGATTCGAAAGAACTGGGAAGGGGGAGAGTAATGAAGTATAAAGAATGGTTTCACAGCCTGCCCCGGCAGATATGATGAGGAGGTTGGGACTGATTCGGTGTAAAAACAATTGAACGTAAAGAGGGCTTTACATTTCTTCAAATCATTTCAAAGACATTAGTACATTTAAAAGGTGTGTGTGTGTGTGTGTGTGTGTGTGTGAGAGAGAGAGAGAGAGAGCGCCATGTACACTAAATCATCCCCAAAGTTGAAGTTCATGGGCCCAAAGGAACCTAAGGAAACAAGATTGTTAGCCGTGGGTCAGGTCCATTGTCCTTCTATATTCCTAAGGTTTGGAGGCAAATGAGCAGCTGGAGGAGAAATTACTTGCCTTCTTAGGCATTATTGTCAAAGGCTAGGGACTTCCTGGAAAAAAGGCACATACCCCCCTGTACCTGTTTTGCATGCAGTTTTAGGAGCTTTAAAACTCCCTGGAGCCCATGGGATGGTCTTTCTAGTGTTCATAGATCCCAGGATTTAATCCCTGAATGCTAAATGTTTTGGAGAATTTATTTATGTTTTTCACACTAGACAAACTACTTTGTAGTGTGGAATTTGTTAAACTTTCCTGTATCCCATCACATTTTCTCATGACTTTCAACTGTTACAGGTGTTTTAAAATTTTGACCTGATCCACGTGAGCTGGCATGTTTCCAGACTAGAGCTGACAACGAAAGAGTCACTGAACCTCAGCATCCACGAGCTTGCCTCCAGGGTACCCCCAAAGTGATGCCAGCATCCCCGCTATAATCTCCTTCTGTGTGCCTTTTAGGGATGCAGGTGCGTGCGTTTTGACAAACATGTGACGTTCTCTCGTGCCCCTTGCCCTCCTCTCTTTCCTGGAGCTCCGGGCCTTGGTAACTACTGATCTGATTTTGGTCCCTAGAGTTTAACTTCCCTTCTCCTCTCAGGTCTTGTAAATGGAGTCACACAGAATGCACCCTTCGGGGCTGGATTCTTTCTCTTAGCATGCTTTTGAAATTCACTCCTGTTCCGTTACATGGTGTAATACAGTTTGCTTATCCACTCACCAGTTGATGGACATATAAATTATTTCCAGTTTTTGGCCAATTGTATTTGTTTTTTTTTTTCTTTTTGGGGGGCGGGCCGTGAATTTTGGTGGCAGAGGGACTACTCTGTATCTTGATTATGGGGAGGCAGGACTCTCTGCATATTGACTGTGTAACACAACATACACATTTGGGGAAGGTCAGGCGATGGAGAATGGGGCACAAAAGTGCGACAGCATTCTTTCGCCATCTCTAAACCCTTTGGCAATTTTCGCCACTGCTTCTCGGAATTCCAACTGCATTTGAGCAGCTGTTCATTTTGCATCTGGGCGTTGGCCTGGCCTTTACATTTTTTTCTTTTCCGCAGATTGGGGCCCCAGTGTTCCACTGGGTATAGGTAGACAAGATCCAGATGAAATAACTCTCTTAAAGGCGTTGGTTTCCCTACTCCGCTTCTGGTTCTCAGACATCAGCCTCGGAACCACCTAGACGCTTGTTAGAAAAGCAGAATCTCCGGCCCCACCCCAGACCTACGGATTCAGAGTTGGCATTTTAACGAGAATCCCGAGTGTCCAATGCATGTTAAAGTTTGAAAAGCACTGGTCGCAGTATTCCGCTCTTGCTACTAAAAATAAAATGCATATTTTCTCATAATATTTGGCCCTTTCTTACAAACTTTTTCTGTCCCTCCCTGGAGTAAACTAATTTTATAGTTAAGTAAAGAACTCCAGCTCGCGTCTGGAAAGGCGGTGAGCGCCGCATCCTCGAGGATGGAGGAGCTAAGGAAGGAGGAAAAAGAGGGGGCAGACAACAGAGCCCGGGCTGTTGGGAGAGCCTCGGAGCCCAGGCAGGAGGCGGCGAGGCCAAGGGGGCCGGACGCTCGCCGCCCCCTCGGCGGCCCCTGCAGCTGGGCACGCGGGACAGGGCGCGGGCGGCGCACGCGGCGGAGGCGCTGGCAAAACTTGGCTGAGCGCGGCCGGCGGCCTGGCCGGGGCGGGCGTGGCGCGCGGGCGGAGGGACAGCGGGGGGCGGGGCCGGCGCGGCGAGGGGCGGGGTCAGCGCCGCGGCCGCGGGGGCAGCGACGGCGCCGGGCAGCGGGAGCGGCGGCCGCGCCATGTGGCTGCTGGGGCCGCTGTGCCTGCTGCTGAGCAGCGCCGCCGGTGAGTCGGAGGGCGTCGGGCGAACTTCCTGCGGGGCGCGGGGCGGGGGCGCTGCGGCCGGGGTGCGATCGCGCGCCCCTCCCGCGCCGGGGCTGCGTCTCCCGGGCGGGTGTGCACGGAGGGCGGCCCCCGGCGCCGGGCTGGCCGGGACCCGGGCGAGGGGCCGCGGCGGGGTGCGCGCCGTCCTATTGTGTGGGCGTGCGGGCCGGCTAGTGCGGAGTGCCGTGTGCGCGGGCGGGGCTTTGTGTGCAGCCCGGCTCCCGAGAGCCCGGTTGCTGCCCCGATTGGGCGTAGCTCCAGTGTGTGTGTGCGTGCGTGTGTTGTGTGTGTTGGGGGAGGGAGGAGGGGAGGGGAGGGAACTCTTCCCTGATCCCATCTTCCCAGGCTCCCGGTGCTTGGCGCTGTGCGAGCCTCCCTAGGGCCTCTTCCCGCATCTCTCGCGTGCACCCTGTGCCTCAGCTTCACTCCTGGGCGTCCGGCGGGTAACATCGCCGCTTCTTTCCATTCCTTCCAGAGACTGTGTTTGGTTTGGGTAAAGAGAGATGATGCAGGGCCAGACCTGGGAATTATTAATCTTTCCCACTTATTCTGGGAGCAGAACGTTTGTCATCTGACTACCCCGAGTTGTCCCTCAGCGAGCGCCCTGACTGGCGAGGTGCCTGAGGGAGTGCACCCGGGCGTCATCTGGTGGCCCTTTGAACCTGGCATCACCGTGGTGGGTGCATCCTGAGGTCCTGGGAAGCAGCAAGCCTCTTTCCCTTCCTGACAGCGTGGTGTCCCCTGGAACTTTTCTGCTCATGTGGGCACGCTCAGAATTCCAGCCCGGGAGCCCTTCCTCCTCTGCCCCTGCCCGCTGGCCACAGCTGTCAGCTGCCCCTCCTCAGCTCGGCCCGCCCCCTGACGTTTATTTCTGGGCAGCTGATGCCCAGAAAGTGGGTGACAGGGCCCAGTGAACTTTCTTCAGCAGAAGCATGCTTGCCTGACGTCTGTGCCAAGCAAGTATCTAACTTATGCTTGATTTCCCCAGATACTTCTAGCTGTTCGCTGTGGAGGTGTCTGTGGTGGTGCACGTGTTGGGAAGTCGAGGCTCCCATCATTCTGAGCTCCTCCCTTCCCCCACGTGCGTTGGGAAAGAGAAATCCCCCTCCTTCCTTGAAGTCCCTGGTCCTGGTCATCCACAGAATCCACTGGGTAGCCTTTCCTACCTTTCAGACCTATGATGCCATCCCCACTCCTGGAGACCCCATTTTGACGCACCCCTGTGCGTTTGCTGTGCCTTCCAGTGACGGTGGAAAGGTGGTAGGTGCCACGGGTTTTTAACCCAGTCTAAGGGAGAGTGCCCTGTTTCTCCTGATCAGGCCAGTCCAGTGAAAGAGTCCCAAGGGGGCTTTGGCAGCTACAGGTAGGTGTGAGTGGGCATGTGGGGACTGTTAGCACAGGGAGCTTTCTAGGGCCTCTAAATTCATGCTCTTGATTTGCATAGCTGTGATGTGTCCCGTGATGACATCCAAGAAGGACAGTCTAGAAGCTGGCTCTTCTTATAGGTGTCCTCAGATTTGCTTGTGGCTCAGTGGAAACTTATTTTTTGCAATTCCCAGTTGGTACTGGGTTGCTTTGGTTGAGTTTTCATGTCTGTAAAAATAGCTGTGAAGTTAATTTGGTCCTTCTCTGGTCAATACTGGCTATTTAATATGTGTCTATGTATAAAATAGTGCTATAATAAACAGTCACAGTGCAGAGGGAGGGATTGGGGGGTCACAGAACCTCCTGACTGTCCGCAGTGGTGGTTTTCCATTCTCTGTGGCCATTGCATCTGTGTGGCTTTGAATTGCCTTTACCGTTGCTTGGTTTAGAAACTTCGAGGCAGGTTGGGGTGCATTTTTCCTGTTACGTTAAGTATCATCCTTTTAGCGCGGATTCCACGTTGACCCAAAGTGTTACCAGAAACAGGTCTGGTCATTTTTCTCGATGGCCCCGGGTGCCCCTGGCCTTCTAGCCCCTAGAGAAGCCCATGTGTTGTTCAGTTTGGGGACCAGAGACTCTACTCCTCTCTCTCATATCTGGCTTGGAAACTGGGGTCAGAGTTAAGTGAGCCCTACTCTGAGTTTCTCTGTAGGGCTGGAAGGCCACTGACATCTCAAGAGCAATCTGGAGGCCTTTGTTACTCAGAAACCTCAGACACCCGCTGTGTTTTCTTTTTCTTCCTTTGTTTGTATTGTTTGTGTCAGGGAAGTGAAGCATTGATTTTTTAGCTGTTGTTATGTTTTCATGTATCCTGTGAGAAAGACTCAGCCCATCCAGTGTCCAGTTTCTCTTCCCGGGGTGGACTTGCTGGGCCTTCAGTGCACAGATGGTTAGCCGTGTCTCATGGTGGCCGTGTCCTGCGGGTGGTCAGCCTCACCCCCTCCTGGGTTGACCTTTGCTTCCATTCCCTGACATTCTCTTTCTGTCAGTGACCACGCTTGATTTTCCCCCACGTGTACTCCCGGGAGAGTGAGTACTGACCTTTCCTCCTGGAAAGATGTACTTAATGGTCCGAGCGGGTGGATTTTATTGTTGTTTCTAACTAGTGGAGTAGCTTCGCAGCCCAGCCCCGGTAGATGAGACAGGGCACTGTGTACCGAAGTACAAATAAACACACCTTGTTGCTCTTCCTCTTCAAAGAGATGGGACAAAGGTTCCCTGCTGGGGTCTGAGGTGTTTTTATTTGACAGCCCAGTTGGGCCTTTGACCTTGATATGGGTGGGGGAGGAGCAGCGGGGTGACTCGGAAAGGGCAGGACGGTCCGTCCCGGGCCTCCAAGACTGGCGTAGACACCTTTTTTACCAAAGTCACCAGGGTAACTGGAAAGTGGGCTTGTACCTCACCTTCGTGAAGCATCTTAGAGGAGGCCGGGAGTAGGAGAGTTTGTAGTCAAACAATCTCATAGTAAAGACTTGACCTTGCCTGTCTGCAGGGGCCCAGGGAGCAAAGGGGACCCAATACTGATGGCAGGCACATGTATGTGTGAGAGGCTTTGCCTGCCACATTAATTTTTTTTTTAAACGTTTATTTATTTTCGAGAGACATAGAGACAGAGCATGAACAGGGAAAGGGCAGAGAGAGAGGGAGCTACAGAATCTGAAGCAGGCTCCAGGCTCTGAGCCATCAGCACAGAGCCCGACGCGGGGCTCGAACTCATGAACTATGAGATCATGACCTGAGCCGAAGTCCGCCACTCAACCGACTGAGCCACCCAGGCGCCCCTGCCTGCCACTTTAAATGCATGATCTCGTTGAGTTTTTTTTCAGTGATATTGTGTGGCAGGAAGTCGTTTTATGGTTCATGAGAGCTCATTCATACCGGGAGGCCGGAGTGAGGACTGACGCTTGGATTCTAACTCTGGCGTCTTGTTTGCGGGAATCCTGCACGCCTCTTCCACGCCGTTACTCCCGCTTGCTTTTGTGAATTTAACAGGCAATGGGGTTGTTTCCACAAACACCCCTCCTCCCTAAATCTGCTCACTTTGTGGTCACTGCTCTGAACTTAGCAGTTGGTGTTCACGGGAAATACATAAAATAAATCTCAGTCCTTGAGGAAAGATGGAACTTTTCAAAATAGCACGGGTCGGTTTTGCCGTGTTCATGGAGGGGAGGCATGCTTGGCGGGAAGATCCCACGGGCCATGGTTGGATTTCTTGACCTAAATTGTAATTACTCTGGAGGGAGGAGGGTTGTTTTCTTTCACTGAGATCCATTTGTATATAGTCCCCTTTTCTTACATGTTTGTTGTATTTTCCAATTAAAAAAAAATAAGAGATACTCTGTGACATAGACTGATGGAACTATTTTTAACTGTAAGGTAGCCCCTGGGGACAAATTTTGGTTTTTGGATCCTCCGGGATCTGTTTTGTTGGTGGAGTGTTCTTGTTTGGTCTCTTTTCCTCATTCTTTCTGTCTTTAGAATATTTTGGAAATGCTTGGGCCATCCTAAGTGTGCTGGTTTTTCTGCTGGTGCCTATACCTGGCCTCCAGTGAGATTTTTAAGATGGTTGTGTGTGTGTGTGTGTGTGTGTGTGTGTGTGTAAAAGAGCCGTTCTTTCTTTGTAATTGTTGTAAAAGAATCTACTCTCTCAGATGCTGAGGAGCGCCTTTAAAAACGCTTGCTGGGGGAGCACCCAGGTACTTTGAAGATGGCGGCATTTGGTTGTCACGTTATCTGCTCGATTTTTTTAAAATAAAAAATGCTTATTTATTTATTTTGAGGGAGTGCTTGCATGAGTGGGGGAGGGGCAGAGAGAGAGGGAGAGAGAATCCCAAGCAGACCCCATGCTGTCAGCACAGAGCCCTACTTGGGGCTCAGTCTCATGAACTGTGAGATCATGACCTGAGCCGAAATCCAGAGTCAGAGGCTTAACCGACTGAGCCCCCCCAGGCGCCCCGGTTACCAGAAGTGGTGGACTTTCGTGACCGGGGAGCTGCTTCGTTCGAGGGATGGCAAGTGTTTATTTCAGGTAGGATCGTTAGGGTTTCTGGACATGGTCGCAGGGATGGGGCTGGTCTAGTGCGGGATTTCGCAGCCTCAGCGTGAAATTCTTTGTTGTGGGGACTGTCCTGCCATTCTAGAACATTTAGCAGCACTGCTGGTTCTGGACACCAGTAGTGGCTCCTTCCTCCTGGCCCCCCACACTTGTGACAACCAAAGATGTCTCCAAATGTTATCAACAGCCCTCTGGGGGCAGAATGTCCCCCCCCCCAGGTTGGGAACCCCTAGTCTAGTGTGAGCAAGCCCCCTTGCATACACCTTGTTGCTCATCCTAAAAATACCTCCTAGATGCGGTGGGTCGAGATGGCACCCCCCTCCAGGGGGGCTTTTAGTCATCTGGTTTCTGCTTTCTGTTTCCACAGCCCCAGAAGTTCAGTGTGAAAGTACGGTCGTAACTAGAAACACCCAGCACTGACCCCTTTCTCTCTCACTTCCCCTTGTACCGCAGCGAAAACTTTGGGAGTTTTACGTGGTAGATTCAGTTCTCTTGGGAGAGACTCGCTGAGGAAGGCGACAGCTGATGCCAGAAGCCACTTGGTTCCCTGAACGTGAAACTGGGGAGGTTCACCCTGCCTGGAAGTCTGCCTTGGGAGTTGTGTGTTGAAATTTTAACCCTGGAAGTTCCCCCTTCCTCCGCTCTACAGAGCAGTCTCTGTTCTTCTCGGCTCCCCTCCCTCCCTGTGATTCCCGCTTCCTTCCCGTCAAAGGGCTTTACAAGTTGGGTCGGTTGTGCAGGTGGCGGGGAAAACCATCTGTACGAGTGGCAAGATGGTTTTGGGGGAATTTTCATCTCGGACTTTGTTCTCTGAGGTCTTTTTAGGGTTTATGCTCGATGTCGCTTTATAACACTTGGATTCCTTTAAGACGCTTTGCCTTCCAGCTGTCATTTCCCTTTGTTCAGTGTCCAGCTTTCCTCAAGTGTTTTCCTTCCTCGGCTCCTCAGACCAGCGGCGTGCATTGTCTGCGGTCTTTTGTGCAGGAAGAAAGGAGGCTCCCCGAAGAGGGATGCTGGGCTCGAAGGGAGAAGTGCGTGTTATCTCAGGTCAGACACCTGTGCCTCCGGTCACGTCCTCTTCACAGAGGCTTTTCCAGGGAGGAGCCGTAGCTTCCCAGGCACGCAAATGTGTGTTCCCTTTGGTCTTTGGATCAACTAGAAAATTCTTCTCAAAGTTTTATGTGGCTCTTCATCAGCGCAGCCCCAGCTCTGCCCCGTCCGTGCTTTGCTCTAGGGGCTTGAAGCTGTGTAAGCGTGTTCGTTGTCCTTGAAGAACCAGATGATCCAGTGATGGAAATGGGGTTGTTTACCTTCCTTCCTTATCTGGGAAGGCACTTTTCTGCAGGCACTGTTGCGAAGGCGGTCTCGATGTGAGGTGTACTGGCGCGTCCCCGACCTTGCCGGGAACAGAGCCGCGTGGATGTCACGGGGCCTCGGCACAGGTGGATATCTCGCCTTTGGGGATACTTAACGGATGAGTCCTTTTTGAACAGGTTTCGGAGGCTGTGACCCGCATCCTAGTTTGCTTTCTTTCGTTTTCCAGTTAGAATGTTGGGTCATGCATGTTGGTGTCTAAGATTCTTGTAGCTCTTGGCTTCTGGGATTTGAAGAAGACGTTTCTTCTGTGGCTTGTGGTCAACAACCTTCTTAATGGTTCAACAAATATGTCATATTTCTTGTTTCTTTTGTGGTATCTCGGTGCATAATAGTGGCTGCCCCTCCTTGAAGGTTTCTTCTATCCGGAGGGGTGCTGAGGCTGTATATACATTATATTGTTGTAATCTTCTTGAATTAAACACATTACAAAAATAATACACCAGATAGCTGCTTATTATAAAAATTCAGACAAAATAGGATCCTTACAATAAAACATTAAAATCTTCCTTTGACTTTCATTTACATTTCTCTCCTCTTTCCTAAATTGCTGTTAACTCTTCTGTATCATTTTAGCCCTTGTATGGATTTATACACACACACACACACACACACACACACACACACACACACACAATTTAATGAGCTCATACGTCTCTGTATTTGTAATTCTTTGACTTGTTTTCACTTAAATACGTCTTTTTCACATACATACTTAAATATGCATTCTGTCACTTTGACTTTGAGCTACGTGAATTAGTTACATCTGCCCCCACCCTCACTCCCTCTTGGAAATGTCATTTATTCCAAAGCATTTGGCATTTCTTCTTACCTTACGCGCACTACAGTAAGGCTTCGGATCTTGGTGTATCTGCCTCTCTTAGGTGCTTTAAAGTTGCAGAATTGCTTTTGCAAAAATGATGGAATTGCGGTCATTTTTCCAGTGACAGAGATTTGCATCCCTATCACCATGTTTTTACTGTTTTCTTGCTTTTTTGTGTACACACTAATTTTTCGTTAAAAATTTTTTTAAGTTTCTTTTGAGAGAGAGAGAGAGAGCATGCGTGCACGTGCTCATATAGGGGAGGGGCAGAGAGAGAGGGAAAGAGCATTCCAAGCAGGCTCTATGCTATCAACACAGAGCCAGACGTAGGGCTTGATCTTACAAACAGTGAGATCATGACCTGAGCCAAAGTCACCAGTCAGACACTCAACCAACTGGGCCACCCAGGTGCCCCTAATTTTTCATTTCAATGTAGGATCTTAGTACGGTCTTTAAAAGACATTCTGAATACCAACCTCCGCAGCACTGTCCGTGCCCAGAACTGGACAGAAGTGAGGACCCCATGAACGGCTGTTTACCCAGGGACCACCGGTGACCAGTGGATCTCTGCTTCTGTGCATCCTGTGCTGTCACAAGATGCTGTTGGCTGTTGAGCATCTTGAGCAACATCTCGATTTCAGAGTTGTTTCAATATTAAAGATAAATCGGGCACATCCTGATTTCAGATGTGTTATGGGAACAAAGGTATGCATCTTCTTAACCCATCTTTCAGTTCTTACATATCTACCCGTTCTCTTAAAAACATTTTCTGGTATATGTATGTACCATAATTCATTTTTTTGTTTAAAAAATGTTTAATGTTTATTTATTTTTGAGAGAGAGAGACAGAGCATGAATGGGGGAAGGGCAGCGAGAGAGGGAGACACAGAATCTGAAGCAGGCTCCAGGCTCTGAGCTGTCAGCACAGAGCCCGACGAAGGGCTCGAGCTCATGGAGTGCGAGATCATGACCTGAGCTGAAGTCGGACGCTTAACCGACTGAGCCACCCAGGTGCCCCAAGTCTTATTTCATTTTCAAGCAGTTTATTCAGGTAGGTGGTATGCTCTGCCATTTTATAGATGAGGAAACTAGAAAGCTAGGTAATTTTCCCAAGCCCACAGCCAATAAGAGGTGGTTTCAGAATTGGCATATTGAAACTGTGTGCTTAACCGCTGGACCGCTGGCTTTACTGCTTCAGCATTGAGGAGACACTCAACTCAAGTTCGTGTATGCTGGAAGAAGCAGGTGTACTCCCTAGCTTGTGCCAGACAGTTCCGTCATTGGGTAGTGGCGTCAATATGGACATATCATGTTGGATAGAATGATGTTAGCCATTAGAGTCAGGGGGCGTCCTAAATTGATTTTGTTCAAGTGGCTTGGTTTTTGGCAGATTTAAACTGATGTTCTGCCGTTCCTCCCTGTGGAGAACTTGTCATTTTAGGTATTTAAGTTGGCCTTTGTGGAGGCTTGTTTTATTAAAAGAAACAATAACAACAAACAAATTATCTCAACACCAGGAGACTTGCCTTCCAATGTATTAATGACGGAGAATTTTTTCCCCCCTCTTGCTGGATATATTTTATTGGAATGCCAACCTAAAGCAATTTCTTTTTTGTCAATACTTCCCTCAAATACTTCTGGGTGCCAAACAGAAAGGCCCACTGTTGACAAAGTCCAGAAATAGGTTTTTCAGACAAAAATACAGTGCTGATTATAATGCCTCATATAAAAAGAAAAGCTGAAGTTTTATTCTTACTTTCTGACCCGGAGCTGAAGCTTGTATGGTTCACATATGGGAGAACTTTTTCCGAACGAGTCATTGATATTATTTCTTGTGAAAGGCGAAATGTTAATGTACTGCCCCAGAAAGAAGGTAGAAATAATTTGCCCCATCTCGTTGCCCCAAACCAAGGGGCTTTTGTGGGCAGTGGGTCGTGCCTGGTTCTCACAGGTAATGCCACAGGTCCGTCAGGTGTTAATAGCTCTCGGCAGACCGGAGTGAGCTGGGCCTCAGGATTCCAGACTCTCTCTCTCCCATGTCTTCTCCTATTCACAAGTCATTGTGGATCTCAGGAGACTGTTAATTGGGTGGATTGGCTGGTGCTCAGATCCAACTGTGATCTTTGACAGACAAACAGCGCAGTGTGAGGATGAGGTTGTCTCTGGCCTGGAGACAGGCCACAGAGAAGGGAGGGCAGCCATTTAGCTTACTCTGGAACAGGCCTTTGGGAACTGGGTGCTGGAGGGACATGGAATTCATGAATAACTTGATTGAGAAGACTTGCAAACCCAAGGAGCCAGCGTTCCACGTGGGACACTCATGTGTCTGTTGGCGTACAGAAATGAAAGCATAAAGGGTGTTTAATTTTACTGCATTATAAATCCCTTCTCGTTATTATAAGGCCCAGTGAGGCTAGCATTGGGGATATCAGAAGTGTGTCGTCTTTGATGGCAGCCTTGGAGCATTTTCCTTCAGACCTAGCCTTGAATCAGAGCAGTGTTCTCCGGGAGTCGTTAAACTAATTGGACACGGCTGAAAAATGCGTCCCAGTCACTCTCGTAGCTCCATGGTCAGCCGAAAAAAAGCTTCTCAATTGGCTTGGAAAGTTCTAAATATAACTTGTTTTTTATTATAAAAATAAAATGGGGGACTTGGGGAGGGCGATAGAAGGGTGATTAGCAACTTAGGGTGTTTCATCCGAAAAAAATCCCAATGCCATAAAAAAGTGTCGATGCTGAGAGAAACCAGAACAGAATGGAATAAAGGGTTTCAAAAACAGATTTCATAAAAACATCAGCATAAGCTTGATGAAAAAGTGTGATAGTAGCAAGTGAGGCCAGCTGGCTGGACCTAGGAAGCAGGCCTAGAAGGCGTGGATGCAAACTACTGTAGAAGAGACAGAGTCGAAGAGCTGGCCTGTTGGGAATGTTCTTTATCAGTGAAAGCTAGAGCAAGCCTTGTAAGTGTCCTGCGTAGAGAAACCGTGCATCCTGGTGGGATCCATGAAGGGCAGCCCTCAGGCAGCGAGGCAGAGATTTAGCGTGCCCCAGATTCGTTCATGTGGCCCAGTAGATGGCAAGGACAATACAAGCAAAACTAATGGATGTCTGAAATATAATCGGGACGCTCAGCGTTTGAAGTATAAACACACCAGAGGAGTCGGAGATGCTCAGACATTGGAATATACCTTCAGGGAAAGGAATGCCGTCCGGCCTCAGGGGGAGGGTGTCGGGATCTTTTCAAAGCACAGTAAAACCTTGGATTGCGAGTAACTTGTTCTGCGAGCGTTCCACAGGACGGGCACAGATTTCTAATAAATTTTAACTTGATAAGCAAGCAACGTCTTGCGATACGAGTAGCACATGGTGCTGAATGTCATATGATCACAACTGAGCCAGTGGTTCTTCTCTCTTTCTCTCTCTGTGGGACTGCGGGCGATTGTCTCTCGGGCTCGGATGCTCGGTCTCACACCGCAGTGTTTGGCAGAAGTCGGTGAAGGTGCCCACAGCTGGCATTAGTGTATTTTTTGTCACTTCAAAGCACCTGTGGACAGTCCTTTGCTTTCCCGTACAGGAGTGAGCTTAGGAATGCTTTGCTTCGTTCTAGGTCAGGCTGCCTGAACATAGACCCTTTCCTCTGCTGCCTTATTGCTGGTTACGTGAAATACAGTCTTATGACAAGAGTTTACTAATGCTGCACTGTAATCAACACCCGTGCGAGCGTATACAATGGCCCCCATGCAGAAAAAAGTTGAAAAGGCAGTAAGAAAGAGATGATTATGGTGGAAGTTAAGAAGGAAGTCATTGAGAAGTACGAACGAGGTATGCGAGTGGCCGAAATTGCACGATCTTCTAAGAAGTTTATGTCTACGTCTCCTCTGCAGAGGAGGGAGGAGACAAGCAGAGGAATCCCTCACTTCAAATGAGATTAGGGAGATGTGTAAAATGTGGGAAACAGTGCCGAATTTGTAACGATTTTGGGTAATTTGGGTGTAAAACACCACCGAATAAGGCTGTAGCAGTATAAGGGATGCATTTGTTCAACGACAATGCGGCGTCCTATTTCCATGAGACCCTCAAAAGGAGGCCAAAGCAAGTGTCAGTGGATAAGTTCTTGTTAAAGTTGCAGGAAAAGAAAAAGATTCCGTTGAGCCAATAGGCAGCAGTGATTCCGTTAGTGATGGTGAAAGTCCTCCTACACAGTAGCCCTCCTCTCTCTGGTCTCCCTCACGGCAGCCCTGAACGTTTTCAAAGGTAAGTGTAGGTTAACTTCCCTGTATTTATTTATTTTTCTTTGTATTTTGTATTTTCTTCAATGTTTTGTGTTATATTACAGTATTGTAATCATTTCATATGAATATTTTTGGGGTGTGGAACGAATCCTCTGAGTTTCCATGATTTCTTGTGGAGAAATTCACGTTGACGTACAAGTGCTTTGGATGACAAGCATGCTTCCGGAACAAATTATGCTTGCAAACTAAGGTTTTACTGTACTTATAAAATGTGACTCAGCAACAATCCTGAACAGAAAAAAGGACTCTCCCTTTCTTGAGGGATTAAAGTTCCACGCGGCAGGATGGGGTGAGGCAGGTTCCTTGAAGGCTGCCTTAGTGGCCGTGGTCGTCTAGCCGCTGAGTCAGCGCTTGGCGTAATGTCAGTCACACAATAGGATATCCTGTACGTTTCCTAGAAGGAATGGAGGTGACACTAAGGCTGTGTGGTTTTGAAGAAGAGAAGCAATCGAAGGAAGAGTGAAATTTCCCTGGTCAAGCTGGTTTTGCCCTTCAGTGGCATACTGTTTCTCCTCCGGATTTTGGAACAGTCTTATTCATTTTCAAAGACCTAGAAAGGCCTTTACCAGAGATACCCGTGGCTTAAAAAAGACAGTGAGGAAGAGGTCTTCGAGGGGGAACCAGTGGTCACCATATTAAAATCAGGGGATAAATGAGTCCCTGGTGAGACTGGCATGCGGCATGTAAGAATGGCGTAGGACAGGTCAGTGAAAACTGCTTTGCGTCTTAATTCCATTTGAAGGGAGTTAATAGCAGTTACCAAGACGAAAAAGTAGAAACGGTTCCATTTTGTAAAATATCACTGTTAAAAATGTTAACTAGTAAGAAACTTAAGGTTGTCTTCCGGTCTAATTTCAAAGGAAATAAGAATTTGCTGCCTAAACCATGTAAATGACTCAAGGAAGGAAGTGTATTAATAATCTTAAAATAGAGAGTGATAGAAATGTACCAGCTATAAGAGTAAATGTGAAAAAAAACTTGTCACTAACTCTTCCTGGAAAAAAAAAATCACCCATCTACTCATTATAGGAGACATAGTAAAAATCAGGAGATATAAACAGAATGAAAAGTTAAGGAAGTAAAATCCATTATGCAAGGGCTACTTTTATGGTGTCAGATAAGTAATTTCATAGCATTAAGCAATAAGATAGATAAACAGGGTTACTGCAGATAGCTAAAGGTTCATTAAACAATGAATATCTGATTATCCCATATAAAAGGACATGAAGAATTAGGAACATAATTAAAGGGTACTTTAAATCATAATTGTTGAAGGTTCTTCAAGTATAAAATTAGTTAGTGCTTGCCAAATTTTGGAAGGTTAAAATGCTTAAAGAATACATAATTTTAATGTTTCAAAGGACAAGTCTGTGGGACGAGGGGAATGCGGGTGCTGGTGTCTGCAGTGGGGCGTGGAGGGTGGGCCCAACACGATCCTCTGGATATTCCCAGCAGCCTTTCCTCCACACACCTGCTCCCCCGGCTCGTGCAAGTGTTTGCTAATGGAAGCTTTGGGGATAAAAAAAAAATCCTCCCCGCTAATGAGATGAGAAAGCCGATGAAGCTTTCATTTGGGCTGAGCAAGTCTGACACCAGAGGCTGCCCAGCGCCGGTGTCTGTGCAGGGGAGTTTCCAAGGGTGGCATAGGGCCGGCCATGTGGATGGCAGAGAAGGCTTCGAGAAAGTTATTGGGAAGGAAAATATATTTTTGCTTTTATAGATTAGTAAGCATTGATAGTATTTAAATTATGAGCAGACCTTTTCCTGGTTGAGTATAGTGGATTTCCTCCTTTAAGATTATAGGGTAAGGATGATCGCGTGGTGCTTTGCTCTTCAAAGTGTGATCTTCAGGCCAGCAATGTCGGCCTCCCCGAACCAGAGTCTGTGATGTAACAAGATCCTCAGGTGATGTATGCACACATTGAAGTTTGAGAGGTGCTGATGTAGTGGCTGGGGATACAGGCTTTCAAGGAATTCAGCCTGAGTTCGCATCCCACTCACTGCCTTGACCTTGGCCAAGTTTCTTAAACTCTTACCAACTCACTGTGTCTTCACCTGTGAATAGGAATAATGATGGTCCTTGCCACTTCGAAATAGTTTAAATGAGATACTGCACATAAAGCATTTAGTTTTTAAAATTGCCTTCTAAATGTTAGCTGTTTATTTTAATAGTTACTCAGGTTTATTCTAGAAGTTTGGAGAGGAATTTAGAAAAACACAAGTTACAGTGCTACAGACTAAAGATTGTTAACACGTTGGTTTATTTTCTTTTATTTTACGTAGTTTTGATCATGCTGGGAATATATTTTTGTATCCTGCTCTTTTCTCTCGTGAATATAGTATAAACATTCTCCCTTGTTAAACTAATCTGGGGGAACAAATGGTCTGACGTCACCGAATGGCTCGGTGTATTCTCTGATGTTGGCGGTAAAAACCACTAACCCGATCAGGTCAATGGCAAACTTACTTAGCTCATTTCCTTGTCGATACATAGGGGATGATATTACCTGCCTCATCTCATTCTATGTAGTGGTCGTGAGGCTCCCACAAGGATCACGTATTCACGACAGCTAGTGGTGCGTCGACTCTTGATATCAGCTCAGGTCATGATCTCATGGTTCGTGAGGTCGAGCCCCATGTTAGGCTCTGTGCTGACAGCGCGAAGCCCGCATGGGATTCTCCCTTTCTTTCTGTTCCTTCCCTGCTTGTGTGTCCGCATGTCCGCACATGCTCTCTCTTTCTCTCTCAAATCAAATAAGTATTGAAAAAAACAGCTAATAATGGGTAAGATGCTGTTCGTGTCTGTGTTATTGTAAGTGGATGGTGTTAATGTGTAGGAAAAACCTAGAACCATAATTACCCACTGACTCCACGATTCTGCTTCTGGGACTTTATCCTGATAGTTTGGAATGTGTATAAACATTCAGCTACGATAATGTGTGTGGCAGGATTGTTTTTAATGGTGAAACACGGGAAGCAAACAAAAGACTCGTGAGAAAGTTGTCCCATCAGATGCTAAAATACTAGGCAGACAGTAAGAAGGGTCTTGTAGGCCTGCACTTTCAGTAAGCGATCCACTAACCATGTGTGGCTACTTAAATGTAAATGGGTTAAGATTAAATAAAATCCATCAGAAATTAAATTCTTTGTTCACACCAGGCAGATTTCAAGGGCTCAATGGCCTCATGTGGCTGGTGGCTGCCTTATTGCACAGCTCAGATGCAGAACTTTTCCGTCATCTCAGAAAGTTCTTTGGGATAGCACTGCTCTAGAAGAATAATTCTTACACGGAAAGGAAAATTTCATGAGACAGAATGATTCAAATTTATAGTGTGTGTGTGTGTGTGTGTGTGTGTGTGTGTGTGTGTGTGTGTTGTGTGTGTGTGTGTGTGAGATAAATTGTCCCTTGGTACTTGGAGAACAACATGGCATTTCCTGATTTTTCTAAATTCATCAAACCTGGCCCTCATGGTCCCCACTCACCAAAAGCCCGAGATTTGGTCCAAGTTGGTTGATGAGGCCTCTTCCTGTAGGTTCTCTCACGTCCCTGCGTGTCCGACCTGGCCATTGTTGTTGCTCGCTATTGCTTTTTCTTCCCGAGCTTGTTGCCGAGCATCGGACCGTCTGCCCAACACTTCAGTCTCTCCCTTCCCACAAATTAACTCCCCTGACTAAATTCCACAGCAATTATTTACAAGGGTTGGGGGAGAGGAAACCACTAGGCCCCCTTCCCCATTTGGATGGGTAGGGTAGTGTTACCTATTAGGGAGAACACGGCTGAAATCATTCTGCATTAAACGGAAGACAGCAATGACAAC
This sequence comes from Paguma larvata, assembly GCA_030068075.1. Taxonomy (NCBI): domain Eukaryota; kingdom Metazoa; phylum Chordata; class Mammalia; order Carnivora; family Viverridae; genus Paguma; species Paguma larvata. The sequence continues at coordinate 86,568,179 of CM057831.1, forward strand.
AAAACTCCTCTTGAGTCATTTGAAATTATGTGCTCTGCTTTTATGGCTTGCAGATCCCTAGCGGGGACTGTGCAGGAGGGCTGTGCAGAGCTGGGCCCTCCCTCCCCTGTCCCTTCCAGCAGCCTCTGCGCCCGGGCACCCAGGCCTCAGTGGGAGCGCTCCCTTCCCCTTGCCGGTGGGGTCGCTGAGCCAAATAACCCTTGCCTTGACTTTCTTGGAGATGCTATTGGTGCCCGAGGGATCCCTGTCTCCTGTTGCGTTTTTAGAAAGGACTCTGGCCAGCTTGACTGAGAAAGGGTAGTGTTTCGCGGCTCGCTCCTTCCCCTACAGCTAAATGCAGCCATTATGTGTGGAGTGCGTGCCCTTGTTTACTGTCTGGTCCTACTATTGATTTAGACCGTGTCTGTGTTTGTACAGTTTCTCAAAGAAAGTTTCCTCTTCACCCTTCAGGACCTTGCCAGTGAATCTCCTTGTCTAGAAAGCCGACCTCCCCTATTCAGGTCCCAACCACAGAATTAAGCTGACTTTTTAAAAATTCAGTATGTGGATATACTGCAGAATGATCACCAAAGAAGTTCACTTAACATCCTTCGCCTCACAGAGTTACAGATTTTCTTTTCTTGTGATGAGAAGTTGTAAGATCTGTTCTCTGAGCACCTTTCAAATGGACAGCACCACATCGCTAGCTGGAATCGCTGTGCTATGTGTTGTATCCCCAGGACTTACTGCTGTTATAACTGGAAGTTGGTACCTTTGACCACTGTCACCCGTTTCTCCACCCCTAGCCCCTGCTTCTGGTGGCCACCAGTCTCTCCTCTATTTCCCTATGAGTTTTTTTTTTTTTTTAAAGATTCCATGTATAGGTGAGATCATACGGTCAGTATTTGTCTTTGTCTGACTTATTTCACTTTCCATATCCCCCTCACTGTCCATCCATGGTGTCCAAATGCCAGGATTTCCTTCTCTTTTAAAGGCTCAGTAAGATTTTATAATCTCACTTATTTTTTAAGTTTGTTTATTTATTTTGAGAGAAAGAGGAGAGGCAGAGAGAGAGGGAGAGAGAGAATCCCAAGCAGGCTCCCCACTGTTGGCATGGAGCTCAACACAGGGCTCGAACTCACCAACCGTGAGATCATGACCTGAGCCCAAACCAAGAGTAAGATGCTTAACCGACTGTCCACCTGGGTGCCCCTCATAATCTCAGTCCTTAACGGCTGCCTCTGCTTTGTGTTACGTTGGACTCAACACGTGGTATTCGAATTTATTCATGCTCACTCCCTATACTTGCATGGTTCTTAAGCCTAGATGGGTATGAGTAACCTGAGTGTCTTAAAATACATGCTTCTTAATTACTTTAAATTCTGGAGTCTTTCAAACATCATAAAAAAGCCCAAGAATAAAATAACACATACTAATGCGCCTATCTCAAACAGATCTGTCAGATTTTTAACATTTGGCATTTTTTTAAAAGTTTATTTATTTATTTATTTATTTAGAGAGAGACAGAGAGAGTGCAAGTGGTGAGAGGGGCAGAGAGAGAGTGAGGGAGAGAGAGTCCCAAGCAGGCTCTACCCTGTCAGCACAGAGCCTGACATGGGGCTTGAACTCACGAAACTGTGAGATCATGACTGGAGGTGAAATCTAAAGTCTGTGCTTAACCGACTGAGCCTCCCAGGTGCCTCAACATTTGCCATTTTAATTCAGGTTTTTTAAAAAGAGAAAAGCAGATACAGGTACGATCAAAGACTTAATCTCTCATCTCCTTACTTTGTCTTTTGCCCGAAGGTCACTGCCGTTCTCAAGTTGACATATATCCTTTCTGTTCATCTTTTGGCATATTCGTGTGCGTCCATATCCAATGCATAATGTTTAAAATTTTTTTAAACGCTTATTTATTTTTTTTGAGAGACAGAGTCCAAGCGGGGGAGGGGCAGAGAGAAAGGGAGACACAGAATTCAAAGCAGGCTCCAGGCTCTGAGCTGTTGGCACAGAGCCCGACGCGGGGCTCGAACCCATGAGATGAGATCATGACCTGAGCCGAAGTCGGACGCTTAATGACTGAGCCACCCAGGCGCCCCTTTACATGTTTTAAAGTGTATGTAAATGTTATCATACTGAGCATAATTTTCAACTTACTTTTTCATTTATTCTCACAATATTGAAGTCCATCCATGTTACCATGTATAGATATATTTTTTAGGTAACCTCTGTGCCCAATGTGGGGCTCAAACTCACGACCCCAAGATCAAGAGTCGCACACTCTACTGACCGAGCCTGCCAGTATAGCCCCAATATAGATGTGGTTTTTAACTGCTATAAGGTACTCCATTGTATGAATATACTGTACTTCATTTACTCATCTCTTAACAAGACCTGCAGGGTGTTCCCAGACCGGCCACGCCGCCGTGGGAATCCTGTGCACAAGAGCAGGACTTTATAACATTCTCCAGGTAGACTTGCTGGATCTGAGTGTGTACACCTTTTCAACCCGACAAGATATTGCCACCTCACCCTCTGAAATGGTCCTACCCTCGTGTACTCCTGTTCCTGGTTTATGAGAGCAGGTGTTTCCCTACATGTCTTCCAGTATTTAGAACTAAGGGTTCTTAGTTTCTCAAGGGCACAAAGTGATAACTTGCCTTGGTTTTAATGTCTCTTCCCCCTGACAGCTAGGGAGGGGAGTGTGGTAGGCCGTGGCCAGTCTTCAGCCGAACTTCCTCCTCTGCCCCCATTTGGATGTAGATAGAGAAGCCTGAGGGCATTTGGCACTGGTGCAGGTAAGGGCTGGTTGTTCCCCGGTCCAGGTTCGGAACTCCAGGTTTCAGGGCTGGCCGATAAGGTCTGCTGGAGAGTAGGTTTCCTTTTCACATGGATTCTGGATGCTTCTGTGGCACAGCATCTAGAAGGAAGTCCCGTGCTTTACTCTGTGAGGGCTGCTGAGACCGCTGAACTAAGTTTGTGAGCAAACCAGCAAGGCTGTGGGAGCCACTCTCCGGACCCCCCTGCTGATGGAGGTATGGGGTTCAAGAAAGCAGGCGCTTGAACCAGATAGGTCTGGGTTCAGATTCTGGCTGTTGACCTTAGGCTGGTTATAGAGCTGCTCTGTGCCTCAGTGAGCTCTTTAACTTGTAAAAGGGAGATGAGAATAATGCCAGCCTCCTAGCTTTCTTGGGAAGAGTGGACAAGGTCATGCGTGCAAGGTACCTCCTAGCCCGGTGCCCGGCACTTCGTCAACGCTCACGCGCTTACCAGTCCATGCTCCGAGACTGGGTTGGGGGTGTCGTTTACGCCAGGATCCCCCGTGCTGGCACTGATGTGAGTGCTCTCAGTGAACGTTTGTTGAAAAGAATGTGAGTTTCTGCCTACATATGTACTTCGGTTCGTACGAACAGCAGGTTACGTTAAGGCTCTTATACGAAGAGCCACGAGAATATTTTTAACCACCGACGACTGCGATCCTGTTTGTGGTCTTAAAACAGAGTTGAGAACTGTTGGTCATTCTGACATTTTCAGTCTTAAAATTTCATGAACCCGAAGTCAGGTTTTTCTGACTCATTTTCACACTGACTCCCCCCTTCCTGAGATGTTTCTTCCCTGCCTTCCTGGTCCTTCTGAACTACATTCAAATAGTGTTTTTTTTTTTTGTTGTTGGTGGTGGTGGCTCGGAAATACCCAAGTATTTGGAGTTTGAACTTGAGCTAGTCTACAGGTTCTAGGCGGTATTCTCCTACATGACTGGGGCTATATTGAAGGTTCGGTGTTGAGTTCGATTCTGGAGACAGAGTCTGGAGAATTCTGAATATGTCATAGTTCTGCCGCAGGTTCAGATGGCTCACTCGGTCCGGTGCTTGCTGCAGGCTGCTTTCTTCCCTAGTAAGTTTTGCATCGAAGGGGGTGTGCGTACCCTGCAGAGCCATCCTGCAGACTAAGTGACTGATGGTAATTTTCTCTATGTTGGTTCCGCTCTGACTTCCAGGGAATGAACAGCTTGCTTCTGGGAGGTTCATTAAGTTGCTTGGGTTCTCTGGAGCACCTCCTTCTAAATGAGTTCCTAAGGTGAACAGAAGAGCCTCAAAGATTTTGAAGGAGAAATGTCCTTTCTCTAAGCACATTTAGGGGGACTTCGAGGAACCCCTGGCTCTTCCCTTTCCTATTGAAATAATTTTCATTTCTTTAAGAAATGGAGGATGAGAACAGAATGGTAAGCGATGGAAATCTCTGTGGACTTGAGTTATTCGCACATGTAGGGGACCATAAAAAGGCCATCGAGTGGATTTAGAAACCGGGTTGGGGGGCAGGGGGTAGGGAACAACAACAACAAAAAAAAACCAGAGTAAAAGCCTGGCTTTGTAAAATAAACAAATAACATTGCCACTTGGAGAAGGTGACTTGGATGAAGGTAGGAAAATAATGTGGTAAAGATTAAACCCAAAGAGGACAAGCAAAACGACCCAGAAGTCAGAGGTACAGAGTTGTAAATGTGAATGGCCCCAGTCCCGAGGACGATGGATTTAAACCCCACTGGATTTGAATTTTAATTGCTGTTCACATGCATTGCCTGAGAGTTGGGGATGGACGTGTGTATGTGTGTGTGTGTGTGTGTGTGTGTGTGCATGTATGTGTGTACACGGATATAAACATTGCTAGCTTTGGTCCTAGGAAGAAACTTCACACGGGACATAGAAGGTCTTCATGCTGTATCTGCTTATCTGTTTTAAAATGATCGCTTGGTTACTACGTCACTGGGGGTTTTTAGAACAATTATTTCTCATTCACTTACTTGTAGGACACTGTGGCAAGTCCTACTGGGTTTCCAGAGTTTCCCTCTGACTTTGAGTAAAGAATACAGCAACAGAGGGAGAATGTGCAGATAGATAGGTCTGAGTAAGGCATCGTGTAGTGTGGAGAGCCGTATGGTCACAACAGTGGCGTGGCCCAAACGCGGAAGGATTCACGGGAGGTCCATGCTTACTCCTGCTGTGATGGATAAACAAGGACCGTGGAGGAGGTCCTGATATGGGCTTGGAGGAACGGGTGGAAGATAGGCTGGGGTGCCAGTTTGGCATGGGCAAAGGTGGGAAGGTATGCAGCGTAATTGGGGAACCCCAAAGAGGACAGTTTTGCTGGAGCCTCCAGCAGCGGTGGGGGCAAAAGCTAGAAAGAGGGCGTGCCGTACTCCGAATGCTCCTCCTTACCGTGCTCCCAGTTATTGGCACCCCGTGTCCCAGTTATTGGTACTTCCTGTGTCCCAGGCACCATGGAAGGTGCCTTACTCAAGATCCCTATGAGATAGGTACTGTTGCCATCGCTGCTTGACCCAGTAGGAGACTGACGCTCAGAGAAACAAGGAACTTGCTGGGATGTGGGCAGGGGATAGACTTCGGGCCCTGGGCTTTCCCAGATCATGGATTGTGCTTTTGTGGGTGGGGTGGTGATGAGGGCCGTGCAGGCCAGTGAGAGCTTGAGCTTGCGTGATTGGGGTTAGGAGGCCCTGGCCTCGATTGAGGCTGCATAGCCACACTGGAGTTGGCCGGTATGGAGGCTCCACTGTGTCTGAGCGTAATGAAGGCCTGGCGTGCGCTGACGGATGCGGGCTGTGGATACCTTTGAGCGAGCCGGTTCCCTGCAATGGTGAGGGCGGACGCTGGGTGTGTAAGTGAGGGCCAGGCAGTTGAGTGCAGGCCACCAGGCATCAGGCGATTCCCAGACTTAGATTTCTAGACCAGTATAATAATGAAAAATAAACCCAAAAAGGGTAGGCTCCTGATGTTGGGTCACCTCCTTTTATTTGATTGCATGAGAACATTGTAAAAAAAAACCCCACCCTTTATTATATCACTGTTTTATATAAGCAGTTACGTTTAACTGGAAAGATGTAGGAATTTCTCATCCTCAGAGTCAAGATGGTCCTTTAAATGGAACCATTTGTAAGGAGAGTTCACAGCCATCGCTTCTAAAGTGCAGTGGACACCTTGCAGTATCTGGGTGTTCTCACATACACATTTGGGACCCGCTGGGAGAGGCTGTTTTGTCCCCAGGTGTGACTTTGTTTGGGGAGAGGAGGGAAGCTGCACGGCAGGGGGGTGGGGGGAGGGGGAGGATGCAGATGGCCAGTGTTCAGACCTGTGGGTATTTAGGATTTAGAGAAGGGTGTTGTGGGGCAGGGAGCCCTGACTGTGTCCACAGGAGCTGGGGGGCGGGGATCTCGTGAACACAGGGGCAGGGAGGAAAGCCGGAGAGAGGAGGGGGGAAGAAAGGGCAGTGGAGGGGGCAAACTGACCGCTTACTTAGCACCTGGCAGGAATGCGTGAGGAGCGATCTTTCACTTAATCCTTGTAAGAAGTCTTTGGGGCAGAGGCGCTACTGCTCCCGTTTGCCAGATGGGGAAACTGAAGCCACACAGGTGTTTGGTGTACCCGAGTCGTCTCAGAGCTGGGTCGCAGAGTGGAGGTTCACATGCAGCCTGACGCCTCCTTCTGTTTCTCTACGCGGGTCCCAAACGCTGGGATGGCATCCGCATGCTGTTTGGGAGCCCTTTCAGTGACCCCTTGTAATGTATTTGGAGTCACCGTTGGGATGTGTCGAGGCACCTCTGATTTCCTTCGGGACGTGTGTGGTTTGCTGTCCTGTGACTTGGTGACCGTTCCAGTTGGTGACACCCCTTCAAGTGCAGGATCACATTTGGCAACTGGCAGATGGGCTGTGCAGATACACAGATCGCTGTCGTTATTACCGACAGTCTTTCCTGAGTGTGTCCGGCGTGTGCACCGATCCGCGGCTAAGCTTCACCAGTTCGTGTGCGGATCCGGGTTCTGGAATCTGTGTGTCTGGCACGGAGGTGGCAGCTGGGGCTCGGGGGCGAGGCTAGGAGAGGGAGGAGAGGAGAGGAAGAGAGAATTCCCGAGCGGGCAGGATTCAAACCCCGGCCCCCGCCCTCTTGGTCTGGGCTCTTTTCACCTCACTTCTACGGAGGCCTCTCTCTCGCATACTGGTGTGAACCCTCATCGAAGGCTTCCCAGAAAGCTCACAATGGAATCTTTGAACAGCTGTCCAGGGATGGTTTCAGAACTTCAGATATTTTCCTCTTTTAATGGAAGCTCTGCCTGGCTCGTTGGTTCATGGGGGCCAGCTCCACCCAGGCCACTTGCTTCCCAATTTGCAAGCATTCTCCATGGACAGAGTCCCAGCCTGCAGGAGCTTATGGCTTAATAAGTTCAGTCGAAGTCAATCTCATGGTGTGGGCAGCAGCTTTGATCGTCCCGATGGGTGTCTTGGTTTCCACTGAGGAGGGAGTGGGGAAGAGGCTTTGCCCGGGACCGAGGCATTGCTTCCCTGGATGCACCATCTCGCCTGGCTCTCCCGGGAAGGCCCGAGTGTGTGCCGCTCAGGATTCAGCCTCCACCCGGGGCTTTCGCTCCCCCACGGCCCGGGGGCCTTCAGGGCTTCGTTTCTGGAACTTGTTGCTCAGTTGGACGGCAGCCAGATGTTGGAGCCAGAGGCAGACACCTTTAGGAAAGCCCTTTCCGCCTTTCGGGCAGCCCCTGGGAGTCCTTCCTGGCACCCCAGCTCCTCTAGGAGGAGGCGCGTGGGGCCCACGCGCGTGCGTGGGGTTTCCTCAGACAGACCCGCTGATAAAACATCTACATCAGTCCCTTGGTACCAAGCCCTGGTTTGTTTGTTTTAAAAGTCTCGACAACACATCAGCCGTGAAGATGCCGGCTTGTTAGCTTTTGGTTTCTTGCTTGCGGTTTTTGTTTTTATGAGGAGCGGGGAAGCCAGGCCTGATGCTCTGGGCGGGAGCCTGCTGTGTGGGCGAGAGCTACTCCCTGGCGCGTCTCGCAGTGATGAGGCTCCCGCTTGTCGACCGTTTCCTGGGTGCCCGGGCGGTGTTCTTGGTGCTTCGCGTGGCCGTCTTTTTCATCTTCTCACCAGCTTCCAGGGGGGTTGAATGGCTCTCCACAACAAAAAGATACGTTCCCGTCCGGTTGCGAATGTGGCCATATTGGAAATGGGGTCCTTGCAAATGCAGTTAGTTAAAATGAAGTCATACTGGATTAGGGTGGGTCCTAATTCCAGTGACCGGTGTCCTCAAGGGGACACACAGACACGCAGAGGAAGATGGCCATGGGAAGACACGGTTGGAAATTGGAGTGATGGAGGTACAAAGCAAGGAACGCCAAGGGTTGCCGGCCACCACCCGAAGCTAGGGGAGAGACGAAGCATTCTTCCTGAGAGCCTTCAGAGTGAGTCTAGCCTTACCAACACCTTGACTTTGAACTTCCAGCCTCCAGACCTGTGAGAGAATAGATTTCTGTCGTTTTTCGCCACCCGGTTTGTGAAAATCTGTGAAGCAGATTGTGAAGCAGTAGGAATTACCTAGAAGGGTCTTAACCCCATTTGGCAGATGAACAAACCAAGGCTCAGAGGTTTTTAGTGTCCTGCCTCAGGTCGCTCACCTTCTGTGTGGAGACAGACAGATGGGGGGATGCATGATGGTGCTGCCAAGTCCACACCTTCAAGGTGGTGACTCTGCTGTCCGCTCCTCAGGACACCTGAGGAGTTCTTCCACTGGAGACAAAGACTGGGAGTCTGTAGCAGGGAGGTGCGGGGGGGACCATCGGGGTGTCTTAAAGGAGGAAAGACAGAGGACCAGAGGAAGCAAAGTGACTTAAACCTTTTAATGGTCTGTTTTAAACTGGCACAAAAATGGAAGAAAATATAGTAAAAAAGTAGTTCCCTCTCTTACCCCTGCTGCCTTGCTACCCAGGTTACTAGTTACCAGTTATACTAGTTCCCAGCCCAGAGAGGACCAGCCCTCAGATCCTTGTGTGTTCTTCCAGAGGAGCTGTTTAATACATAGTATGTAAACATAATCTATAATCTATAATCTGTAATACATATAGTATCTGTAGATATCTGTATATAATTGTGTTAATATATATATAATATGTATATATAGCATAAATTTAAGGTTTTTAATTTGTTTTATTTTTTTAAAATTTTTTAACGTTTGTTTATTTTTGAGAGAGGGAGAGAGACAGAGCACGAGCAGGGGAGGGGCAGAGAGAGAGGGAGACACAGAATCTGAAGCAGGCACCAGGCTCCAGATGTCAGCACAGAGTCCGACATGGAGCTTGAACTCACCAACCGTGAGGTCATGACCTGAGCCAAAGTCGGATGCTTAACTGATTGAGCTCCCCAGGCACTCCGATTTAAAATCTCTATATTGTTTATGCCTTCCAACAACTTTGCATGCATTTTTTGACTTGAGTTTTATTGTTCTGAAAAAGAAACACAACCGTATGGTATGATATTCACAAGGTACAAAAAAGCACAGAGTGAAAAGGCGTCCTCTGATCTAATCCCCAGCCACCCCTCTCTCCTCTCTGGAGGCACCTTTTTTGGTTGTTGTTTATTTACTAGATGTATTTCAGAGATCTCTCTGTCAGAACAGGAAGAGACGCCTCATTTATTTTTATGGTTTATAGTATTCATGGCATTCTGTTATGTGCATGGATCGTAAATTATTTAACCTATCTGCTACTGGAAGATAGGATGACTTACATCTTTGCTGTGACAGTGTTATATTAAATAGCCTTATACATAGGTTATTTTAAATATCTAGAGAAGTGAAGTTGTTGAGTTGAAGAGTTAAGTGCATTGATATTTTGATGGTTCTGCCTAATTGTCCTCCAGAGAGTCTGTTCCGATCTCCCCATCCCCCCTCCGCAAATGAGGGTGCTGGTCTCCCCACTGTTTTCCAGCCCACTGTGTTGCCAGCATCCTATCAGTTAGCGTCTTATTTTGTGTCTCTTACAGTGAGTGAGCATCTTCTCAAAATGATCTCGTCTTGTTGATGTGGAGGAGCTACTTTGATTTCTTCTTATTCGTAGGGGCCATTTTGAAGATTAGCCCTTTATGATGCAAGTGGCAGATAGATTTTTTTCAGTTTAGTTAGATTTATTAATCCTTTCTAGATGAAGAAATTCTGGGTTTTCATGTCACAGGTAGACCCTCTGTGCTCCAGAATCACTTATTTAAAAACTCCTGTTTTCTTCTTTTGATTTATTTTTCATATTTAAATCTTTCACCCATCTGGAAGTTATTTTGGTGTCATGTGTGAGTCAACTTTATTTTTTTCCCAGGTGGCTATCTATGCGTTCCATTCATTTATTGAATAACCCCTTCTTGCCCCCTGACTTGACCTGCATTAGTTTTCTATTGCTGCATAACAATATCACCACAAACTTAGTGTTTTAAAATAGTGCGTATTTATTAGTTCATCTGTGGTTCAGAGGACAGGGTGCAGTATAGCCAGGCTCTCTGCAAGGCCCCAGTCAAGGTGTCAGCTGGAGCTGCGGTCTCCTCTGAGGACTCGACTGGGGAAGGATCCATTTCCAAACTCACGTGGTCGTTAGCATTTGTTTCCTCGCAGGTGGCGGGATGGAGGCTTCATTTTCTTACTGGCTGTTGACTGGAGGCGGGTCTCAGTTCCTCATCCTGTCCCAACAGGAGCCTTTTGGTTCCTCAAGTCAGCAAGAAAAAGAGGGGCCCAGCAGTCTTCTCTAACATAATTGCACACGTCCTGTGGCCTTTACCTTCTTCCGTTGATTAGAAGCAAGTCACAGGTCCTGCCCACATTCAGGGGGAGATGATCACACAAGGGCTTAACATGAGGAGGAGGGGGAGACTGTGTAGGTGCCTTCTTAAGAGTGTGTCTGACACCCTACCTTTATTATACTTTTAATTTCTGTGTATATTCGAACCCATTTCTAAAACCCTACCAGCTTTTGAGGAGTGGTAGAGAAGAGAAGGGTAAATGCAGATGGGGAGAAGGTGCCCATTTTTCCTGACTCTCTACCTTGAGCCTGACTCACCCTGGCCAGTTGCACACTCTGTATCTCTGAGACCTTTGGCAGCTGGCTTCGTTCCATGGCTGAACTTGAGACAAAGGCTGCCTGCTGCCTTCATGTCCACACTCTGTGTCTCCAGGCTGAGATAACCTAGCAACGGCTTGGGCGTAAGTTTGCAGCTTCACTTCCGTGCCCTTGAGCTGGAAGTCTGTGTTTTATTAGAGATTATGTTCATCTTGGTGAATATTACCTTTTAGCTGCACCACTGCCTCTCGATGAAATCAAGCGTGTGTTGCAAGTTGAAAGCGTTATCCCAGTAGAATGCAGAAATAGGATGAGCTGTTGGAGGGTCAGAGATGCTGACGGTTGGTATCAGTCCTCTTCCCTGGAGATCACGAGCATGTAGGCCAGGCCTCCGGAAGAAGGATGGGGATTCTGGCAGCTGTGTTCTCTTCATACTTCCTTAAGCCTCAGGTCAATTTTATTACCTATAGTTTCTGTCTCCACCCCCACCCCCACCCACTCCGACCCCAGGATCCCATTTCCTTTCCCAAAGGTTGTTGTGGACTGATTGGTCTGCTGGGAGCAGAGGATTTAAATAGTAATTAAAAGACAATGGGGAGGGTACCTGGGTGGCTCTGTTGGTGGGGCATCCAACTCTTGATTTCGGCTCAGGTCATAATCTCATGATCACGATCCTGAGATCCAGCCCAGCATCAGGCTCTGTGCTGACAGCACGCAGAGCCTGCTTGGGATTCTCTCTCTCTCTCTCTCTCTCTCTCTCTCTGCCTCCCCTCTCAAAATCAATAAACATTTTTTTAAGTATAAAAGAAAGGTGTGGGCACAACAAACAATATATGAAGTGTTGTGCTGTGGTGTAACCTCGGACGCCGAGTGGCCTGGGGTGGACCCGTGCAGGAGGATGCAGTCATTCTTGGTGGAGGGAGGGGATTGGACCCTATCCGTGGGCCAGGGCAGAGGGAGCTGACCTGGAAGACAAGGGGGTAGTAAAGGATTTTTTTTTTTTAAGTGGAAGGATGTGAGACCAAAGAAGAATTTTAGTGTTGTTCAGACATGATAAAAACTTCTTAGAACAAGTAAGGAATTGAGTGGCCGGGCTCAGGAGAATGGCTGTTTAGAATATGCCTTGGCAGGGCTGGAGAATCAGTTGACGAAGAGCAGGGACCATTTTGCTATCAGGCAGGAGGAGTATAGGGCGCTGGCCGGGGACCTGGGCCCAGGCCCTGCAGTAGAAATAGGCTGGTCCCGGAGTTGGGGATCATCAGGGTTGAATGAGATGATGTTGGCAGTAAACCTGCCAGGTAGTTCATTAAAGTCGTTGCCAGTGAATTGTAATCATGGTAGAAGTTGAACTTGGAAGTGTATGAGGTTGGATCCTTCTGTCCCTTCACAACCAAGGAAAGAATTGTTACAGGGATTAGTTCTGTGGATCCAACTCTTTCAGAAGTGTGGATGGTCAGTGTCCTAGTAGGAAAAGGAGGGTTGGTGGAGATGACCCAGGACTTCAAGGTGGTGGGGCTGGAAGATTTCTCCCTCGAAGCAGGTGATGCGAGCTAGGGGGGCGGGGGAACCTCCGTAGAGGGAGCGTGTACAGAAGAGAAGGATGGGGGCCTTCGGAGAATGGATGAGTACGTTTATTGGAAACAGACATAGATGCCACCAAGAGGGAAGACGTTGATAATGTCTCGTGTACACTCTTTTCCCTTCTCCTGGGCCAGTGGATGAGTTTTATTTCATTCATTATCAGACTTACTATGTTCCAAGCGTTGTGTTAGGCACTTGGGGATACTGAGTTGAATAACACTCAGTCTCTTCTCTCCAGGAGCTCAGTGTAGTGGGGGTGGGAAAGACACAGTGAAGGATCTGAGACGATGTTGGAACAAATGGAACTTCTCCCGGGAGAGTCGGTGTGAGTTGAATTCTGTCGTGTGGCAGTGTGGACAGTGACTTCAGTGGTCTGTGTGTGTGTGTATGTGTGTGAGTGTATGTGCATATGCATGCCTGTGTGTTTGTGTGTGCATGTTTAGCTGTATCGCTTTGGCTTTTTATTTCTCTTGGAGGCTTGGAAATACGTGCTTGAATGTATTTATAAACTTGTTTTGTTTGGGCGCTCTCTGTCTACTGAAACTCAAGCCAAATTCAGTAACTTGATTTATAGCATGGAAATTCCATTACTCAGGCATGCGCTTAGCCCACCGAGTGGCTTTCAGAGCTTTCTGGAGCTGGGTGATCCAGGGGGGCTTGGTGGCTCCATGTCATCAGGGACCCAGGCTCCCTTTCTTACACATTCCTCTGCTAACTACTCCATGGCCCAGAATGACTGCTTGAGTACCAGCCATGTCATCTGAATTCCAGCCTACAGGAAGGAGGACAACCCAGAACGGAATGAGCTCCTTTTTGTAGCACCTGGGTGACTCGGTCGGTTAAGCTTCCGACTCTTGGTTTCAGCTCAGGTCATGATCTCACGGTTTTGTGAGTTTGAGCCCTGTGTCAGTCTCTGCGCTGACAGTGCGGAGCCTGCTTGGGATTCTTTCTCTCTCTCTCTCTCTCTCTGCCCCTCCTCAGCTTGTGCACGCTCTCTCAAAACGAATAAATAAACTTAAAAATTAAAAGGCCTTTCCTGTAAATCACATTCAGGGCTTCTGTCTACATCCCATTGGCCAATGTGTGTAGTCACACGGCCACCTTCTGCTACAAAAGAGACTAAGCAGTGTGCCGAGGTCAAATTGGGAGCCCCGTTAGTGATTACAGGAGGAAAAAACACATCATAGGGGTATATGTGGGAGTTCGTTACGAAGGGAAAAAGAGCAAGGACTAGAGTTTTACTTTTGAAAACTTGTTTTAGGGCAAGACAGGGTACAGGGGTAGATGGCTTCACTGGGCTCGTACATTACAGGAAACATGCATCCTCCTCCCAGGCAGCTTTGAGAGAAGAATGACAGGTATCCTGGAGAGTCCAGGTAGGGAGAGACCCTACGTAACCCGTTAAGGTGAGGGTTTAGGGAGAACTGGCAGTGGTTTCAGGCCAGACCCCCACCCCCACCCCCCATCCACAGTAGCCACTCTGTGCTGTGGGTGCCACTTGGCAGGGCTGCAGCCTCGCACGTGGGCAGCTCCTCGGAATGTGCTCCTGAGTGAGGTCTTTGTACTGATTTGCGATGGCTGACGATGCTCCGGGTGATACAGGGTGTGCTGGCCAGTTTTAAAAAGCTAGGAGCTCATTTACATTTTTGGGAGGAAGGGAAATGGCACTGGAGCATGTCCCCCATCCCATCAAAGGCAAACATCCCAACTGTAGCCCTCTGTGCACTGGCTCCTGCCTTTCTCCAGCCTCATTGTCCCTGGAGGTTTGCATACTTGGAGTACAGAACTGCTCCATCCAGGCCTTGTCCAGGGCCGTCTGGGCCGTCATCCTTTCTGTTTGTAACATTCACGTGACGCGTGTCCGGTACCGATGCGTGTTAAATGCTTTCCTGCATCCATCGGCTCTTCTGATGTACTGAGCTCCTTGGTTTAGTTGGGGCTGTTTCTCACACATCTTCGGGTCCCCAGCCCTGCCGTGCTTGGCCCCTGTGGCCGGACCCAGTGTCTGAGACTTGAGAGTGCCTCTACGTGTCAGTCCTGGTGGGGTTTGCCATGTTTTCTTAGCCTCATGGTCTCGCCTACGCGGGAGGCACTGCTTTACCTGGAGCAAATTACTAAGCAGGAAAAGACAGTTAAAAGGTAAATTGATCACCAGCTGAGCCTGCGAGAGTCAGCTCATCGAAACATTTAAATTTTAAACACCCACACTCAGTGCTGTTCCTCTAGCAGTCCAAGTGCCTTGGGTTAGGGAGAGGGAGAAGAGTTCTTTTAGTTTAGATGCTGCTTTTGCTTCGAGCGATCTAGTATCGAAGCACGTTTTCTTTATCCATTCTTCCGTTGTGGACACTGAGGTTGCCCCTGTGTCCCGGCTGTTGTGAACAAAGCTGCAGTGAACACAGGGGTGCACGTATCTTTTTAAGTTATACAAGTGTTGGAATGGTGAGTCTCAGAGCTTCTGGTTCGTTTGTTTCAGGCTGTTGCTGTCCTTTTGCCTCTTCTGAAGGCACTGGGATGAGCAAAGTTGCGTTGAGTCGAGTTAGCTCAGGTTTTTCCTATGTGCCCTGCATGAGAGAGAATTTATAAGCTATACTGGGCCTTGCAGCTCTGTGCAGAGAAGTACGGTGTTGATGTCATACCCGGGATGAGGTCTTGAGTGTGCGGCTGTCTCCTGGGGGGGGTCTCCTGGTCTCTTGATTCCAGCCTGCCTTGCATTTATTTTGCCAGATCTATCCTTGTCTTCTTCCTTCTTATTTAATTTTTTTTAAATGTTTAGAGAGAGAGAGAGAGAGTGTGCACACGCGAGATGGGGGCAGGGGCAGAGAGAGAGGGAGACAGAGCATCCGAAGCAGGCTCTGAGCTGACAGCAGAGAGCCCCGATGCGGAGCTCGAACTCACAAACCATAAGATCACGCCTTGAGCTGAAGTCACCGACTGAGCCACCCAGGTGCCCCTCTTGTCCCTTCTTATTAGCCAGCTGTTTATCGATGCGGAGCTCTATCAAGACTGTACGGAAAGGTCCTATATCGTGGGGACTTCCCGATCAGGTGGAGGCCCGCGCTGGCTGTGAGGAATTCACCGAGGCAGAAGGAAGGAGATGGAAGTTTATCGAATACACCCACTGCACGGAGCAGCAGGCAGGACAGCAAAGGAGGGGCTGTCTGTCTGCCAGGAGGGAGTGGTGGGAGCTGTAGTTAAGGGGGATGGTGAGGAGGTATGGGAACGTATGGAATTTTCCGTTTTTGTATCTGCGTCCATCCGGGTGTAAGTAACCCATTGGTCAGCTAGGGCTTATGGATATTTTGAGGTGGGTCTCCTGATGGGCCTGTGCGTATTCAGCCCGGGGGGGCCACTTGGGCCTGTCTACCTTCCTCTGGTTTCCATTGGTCAAGTTAGTTGAGCATATCCCTTCTCTGGGAGTGGCTCTCCTGGCTTTAAATATTGTTGTCTTTAAAATAACAAGGTGATCGAGATTTTTTTTTTACATGGAGCCTCTTAATTGAGCCTTAATTTCCACGGAAGTATTTTTGTAAGATTTATAACCGTGTTTAGTTGCTCTGTAATGGTAGCATCTATTTGCATAATGCTGATTATCCAGGCAGTCCAGAGTAATTTCTAGCTATGTCTTCATTACCAGGTGACAGCTCTTATCCCCATTCCCTTGCTGGGGAAATTGAGGCTTCTTATAGAGAAATATTTGACCCATAGAAAGTCAAACCACCAGGGTTCCCTGGCATTTGTCTTTCCCTTCTACCATTGACTTTATCGGGATGGGCAAGGTCTTGCTGGGAACTAATCTACTGGTGATTAGTTCGTTGGTTTGGGTTACTCCTTTTAGAAATGGGATCGCTGTTTCTCTTTACGTTTATAACATGGAAATTCTAATTTACCTAGCTCCCCCGCAGTGAAGGTTAATGAAAGAATGTGAGGTTTGGGAGAATGACAGCACGAGAAATGTTACGTTTTTAATGGTAAACTTGGGCTCTTCCATGGGGCCTCACGGAGGCGGTTTCCGGCTTCCCAAGCGTGGATGACAGAGGCACTGATAAATCCCAGTCTACTTCCTTTCCGTCTAACCCAGCCAAGGGCTTCTTGCAGAACATTCTCCCACAAACCAGATGTTTTGAAATAGCTTGTTACCAGGCTGCAATTATTAAATAATAGTTTGTATTCTTAAAACATTAATGAAAGACTTTCTGTGAGAGATTCCTTCGGAAGGATGTAGTTATTGTTACCACACTAATGTCTTTGAGCAAAGACATTCGATGTGCTGATTGCTGGGCACTTAGGCAAGTGGACACGTTTGTTTGGTCCCTTCGAACTAGCCCTGGGAATCTTCGATACCCTCAGCCACTAGGGGACCTCAGTTTGGAAGCTGTCGACGGAGACCCTTGGGCCACCGCTGACCCCAGGGGAGTCCATTATCATTCAGGCTCTGGTTTTCATATTGGTTGGGAAATTTCATATAAAAAAAATCTAGAGAATCATTCTCTCAGGGTTCCCATGGTCTACTTAGAGCTGTGACTGGTTCTTTCCCCCACGGTCAGGGTCAGTAGGTCACCCCGTGGGGAAATAACAAACATCAGTGGGAAGGCAGAGTCAGAGGGAGGGAGAGTGACAGCAGAGTCACTTGGGACCAGACCCAGTCTGTTTCTCTGCGGTGTCACTTAACCTCTCTGGGATAACATTTGTAAAAAAGGGCTGTCATGGGCTAGCACCTCGTAGGCTCTCAGTATTACTAAGAACAGAAAGTTACTCATGGAGACCTAAGATTCTTTGGCTGGTGCACACCCTGTTAAAAGATTGGGTTCTCATAGCCTCATATTTTTTTAAGAGCACTCCTCTCTCGTGTTCCTTTAGATAGTCCTAATACTGTGACCTTCACCGCCCCCCCCCCAGCCCTTTGGGGAGAGAAGTCCATTCCAGCCCTTTCCTAGCCCGCAGTTTGCTAAAACCACCATCGTCACAGAAAGCCCATTTCCAGATGGCCTTGGAAATCCAAGAGTGCCGGGCACCTCCCACCGCGTTGGCATTGCCCTAGCTTCAGCCATGGGCAGGGGCCGGTGGTAGCCCTGCTCAGCCCAGGCCCGGAACGTGGTGTGTTGGGGGGTGTTCAAGGCCCGAGTCGGTTGCATGTCAGAAAATCTGCATTTTTTTTTTTTACTCTCGGTTCTTCTATCGAAAGCTGAAGAAAGTTCCTTTCTTACTTGGCTCCATGGCCTGCTAGTTGGAGCTCTTTGGTCCTTCCTTCATCGGTTTTATTTCCTCAGAGGTTCTGGGTGGCAGTCACTAGTCCCACGTTTGGGGCCTCTTTCGTAAACTCTTTTAGGACCAGGACCGTATCTACCCTACGTTGGACATATTAGGTTAAATAAAATGTATTAATAAAGTGAATTTTACCTCTTCCTTTTTACTTTCTGGCTACTAGAAACATTTAAATGTATGTGGTTCGTATTGTATTTTTTTTTAAGCTTATTTATTTAGAGAGAGAGAGCGCATGTGCAGGGGAGGAGCAGAGAGAGAGGGAGAGAGAGAATCCCAAGCAGGCTCCACACCATCAGCACAGAGCCTGAGGTGGGGCTCAAACTCACAGATGGTGAGATGGGGGCCTGAGCTGAGATCAAGAGTTGGATACTTAACTGATCGAGCCCCCCAGGCGCCCCTGCATTGTGTTTCTATTCCTGCTGGTTACGGCCCTCCCTCGGTGTCCCTTTAGTAAACTGCATGGACCCACCTGGGTTACATGGCTGGGTTGAGGGTTGGGGGCAGAGGTGGACATGAGGTGCTCTGAGTGGCTAGCTTAGACCCCTGGAGTGAGGTTAATGGTGGCTCCCCAAAGATTTGTCTTACCCGAACCTGTGAGTATGACTTTGTTTGGAAAAAGGGTCTTTGCAGTTGTAACTAAATTGAGGATCTCGAGGTGATACCGTGCTGGATTATCTGGGTGGGCCCTAAATCCAACGGCATTGTCTTTGTGAGAGGAGAAGACAT
This sequence comes from Paguma larvata, assembly GCA_030068075.1. NCBI lineage: Eukaryota > Metazoa > Chordata > Mammalia > Carnivora > Viverridae > Paguma > Paguma larvata. Next base: position 86,586,625 of record CM057831.1, read on the forward strand.
AGAGGAGGTCGTGTGAAGACAGGCAGAGGTTGGAGGAACGCCAGGGATTGCCAGCAGCCACCAGAAGCTAGGAAAGAGGCACGGGATGGACTCTCCTTTGGAGCCTCCAGAAGGAAGCACCCTACCAACACCTCGACTTCGCACCCCTGTCCTCCAGGATTGTGGGGAACGACTTCTGTTGATGTAAGGCACCCGGTTTGTGGTCACCTGTCACAGAGACCCTAAGAAGCTCGTACACAAGGAGATGGCACCCCGCTATATCTGAGGAGGCAGGGGAGGCGTTCCCTGAAGGAACCAGAAGAAGCCAATGCAAAACATGGGCCGGGCTGTCACAGAGCCCTGCCCCACCCTATAGAATTTATTCTGGAAATTAAAAGTGATGGTATATACAAAGTGCCTGGCTTAGTTCCCACCGTGAAGGAAGTTTTCATCATCATGGTGAAAGGTGCTACACCATTCTCCTCAACCTTGACAATGAGATGGTGGGTGATTGTGCCCATGGTTCTAGTAGTCCGGAGGCTTCACATCTGGGCATCTTGTGTGTGCCTTGTGAGCCATCTGCCAGGTTTCGGGTTATTTCCCCTGTTGATTTTTGTTGTATGGGGAAGAAGAGGAACAGTCTGCTGATTCCGAGGGGTTTTTCCTGCTTGGTGAGAAATCTGTTGTCTTTTTACTGCTCGTTAAAAACACTTGAATTGGATCACTCCATTTTTGGGAAAATGGCATTACTCTCTCGTTTACCTAGAGATTCTGGGCTCCCACCAAAAAGTTTAGAAAAGGCTTTCTCACACTACTAATTGCAAAATAAACATTTCCAGCCCCATGTGCAGCAGACTTATTTGGCCAGTGTTTATGCTGGGGGGGAAGAGAAAGAGTCTTTGCTGACTGTCTACAGAACATCAGGCAGTTTTGTGCGATCATTATAGTTAATTTTTCATGCTAGGCCTGCAAGGTAAGCGTTATTGTCTGACTGATACATATACTCTCCCGGGGGGAAGTGACCTGTCCAGGGGGAAAACGGAGAGTCCCAGTCAAGCCAGTCTTGCCTTCGCTGAGGAAATGGTGACATTGTAGCGAAATGTGTAAAACAGGTCACCTGGGCTGGGTTGGTTAGGTGGGAATTGTTGGGGTGGGTGGTGGGTGGTGAGGAGGTCTGTGCCCTCCCCTGGAACCCGAGCACCCAAAAATAGACCAGGAGGCATCTGCGGAGCTCATTTCGAAAACCATTGTTCCTTACTCGATGCCCCTCTCACTCACCCTCTCTCCCTGAGTCTGTGGATCGTCCGTTGCGTTTGTCCCTTCAGTTATTAACCTATAGCGTTCTGAGGTTTTCATTTGAGATGAGTCAGGCCGTGTAGCGGGCTCCATGGGAGAGCGTGTTTCTGTAGGTGCTGTAGGTTGGCCCGCTGAGGTGGTGGAACTTTCTGGAGAATGGGATGGTAACACTTAAAGTCAGTGGGGCCTTTTGTTAGGAGTCTCTTTTGGCTCAAGTCATGATTTCACAGTTTGTGAGCTCAAGCCCTAAGTCAGGCTGCAGAGCCTGCTTGGGATTCTCTCTCTACCTCTCTCTCTCTGCCCTTCCCCTGCTTGTGCTCACTCACTGTCTCTCAAAATAAGTAAATAAATGTAAAAAAAAAAAAAAAAAAGTCAATGGAGCCTTTTAGCGCTCGGGCTCCAGTCGGGCCCTGGGTCTTGGAATTTAACCTGCTCCTTCCTCATAGAGGTCTGCTCACGGAAGGATGTATGTTAGAGAATGTATTAGTCACGGCAGGATAGGCCTTCGCTGCAGCAAATTTCCCCAGTAGTTCCTTGGCGTAACACTTAAAAGCCTGTTCTTCCCTTACACAAAGACTCTGGCAGGAATCTACTCCTCCCAGTGACTTTGCCCCGGGGTTTGCAGGAGTTTGTTACCTGCTGGTTTTTCTGTTCTTTACCCTGAAAGTGACAGGAGTCACTTTTGCCCGCATTCTGTTGGCCCACACTAGTCGTGTGGCCTTGCCCAGCCTGGGAAGTGGGGCGGAACAGAGGGGCCTGAGGTGTAGATGATACAGGCGGAGGGAAGGACCACGCTTTCCACAGAGCGCACCTGTTGCCCATGGGTTCATTAAAATCAAGGAAGTGTTCGGGCCCGTTTGCTTGAGAAAAAATGAAGACCTAGGCTCCTCAGGGTCAGAGGCTGGATTTCTGTAAATCTTTTACCGGCTCTCTTCCTCACACCTTCCCAGCACTCAGCAAATGTTGGCCGAGTTGAATGAATGAGACATTGAAAATCTGGGTGTGATCGGCGGTGCCTCTTCCCTGGGACATCGGATGAGGGTCCACGCCGATCCAGGACGACCTACCTGATAACATCTGCAACAGAGCCTCTTTACAAATAGGTCACATCCATAGGTCCCGGAGGTCAGAGCTTGAACGTATCTTTGTAGGGCAGGGAGACGCAAGTCTCCCCTTCACAGTAGCTTAGGTAAAGGATTAACACAGTACGCACACGCAGTAGGCCTTCATTAAATAATAGTTTCCATTACTCTTCTCAGTGACCTTTAACGTTTATAGTATTAATAAAACCAGAGCATTTTCTGTTGTTTTTTGGTAACGCATGGCTCTTATTTGCAGTATGATGTTCGTCGAGCGTATGTATACGAGAGGCCGTGCGTCTCAGTTACAGAGCAGGTTTGGCGTTTGGATTTTGAGTGACGTTAGCCCAGCGCTGTCGGTTTCCTTCGGGCACTTTTGTCTTGCTTAACAATGCAAAACAGAAACGCGCACAAATGGCTCCCCAAAATGAGGACTCTCGTTATGGCTTCTTTTTTTTTTACCTCTGGGGCCCCAAGCTGCAGAAGCTTATTTACTGCAAGGCGACGAAGGCCCTAAATCTCCTGCCTCCATATATTACATTCTGTATTACTCTCAAACTTGGCGAAATTAATTGTGGCCAAGACAGGGGAGACAGGAAAAACCTATAACGGTTTATCATATTTTGCAGGCTTTGTGAGGGCCATAAATTTAAGGCATATAGGAATTGTATTTATTCCTTAGATTTCACAAATTTGTCATGTACCCTTTCTCTGATGATGACAAGTTCTTTAAGACAATGGAGTCTCTGGTTTTGAAATAGAAAGAAGGGAACGATGGAGATGTTCCCGGTGTCCCGGACGACCACAGAGTCTTCCTCTCAGGCTTCTTGGGTTACATGGCTGTTAATAGCTAAATTATTAATGCAGGTTTGCCGGTGGAGGGAGTTACTTTTGACCATCACCCCTCCTCTGACACCAGCTCTTTTATAGTCGCAGTTGTAGGAGTCAGATTTCATATGGAGCAGTTTATAAATTGAACAGCGTGTGTGTGTGTGTGTGTGTGTGTGTGTGTGATGGAAAGAGCATGTAGTGGCCTCTCACTGTATCTTGTGAGTGCCCTTGTGTCTGAAACCTTGCGATGTAGAAATTTACATCTTGGAATTCGATCCAACTTGGAGCTGACTCAAATGAGGAAATTGACCTAATACTGAATTCTGCTGATAGCCCAGCAGCTTCTGTCAGCACGGAAATGGCCCCTCTCCCAATCTGTTTGGGCAGTGAAGTTGCTTATTCCAAGGGTTGAAATTCTCTGAAATGATAGTTTCTTGAAGGTTTGCCCCCAGATCCTCTGGTGGCCGCACCAGGAAGAACGCAGCTTTGATTTGATGATCTTTATATTTTTTCTGAAGCAAAAGTCCAGAGATCGATTTTAAAAACAATCATAGAATGATGTAGCTATCCCTCAGTAACCCTGTAGCCCGCTGGCATCCAACTTTGTTGACAGTGACCCAAAGAAACACATTTGTATGTATACACAGACATTTGTACACAAATGGCTCATAGGTGTGTTATTCATAATAGCCTCCAAATGGTAACTACCCTGCCGTCATCAGTGGATGGATGGGTAAATAAATGTATTATCTTCAGGCAATGGAATATTACACGGCCACAAAAAGGAATGAAGTACTGGTGCATGTTATATCATGACCAGACCTTGAGAACATTATACTAAGTGAAAGAAGCAAGACACAAAAGACCACATGGTGTATGATTCTGTTTATGCGAAGTGTCCAGAATAGGTAAATCCTTGGAGACAGAACGTAGACTGGGGGTAGCCCAGGTTTGAGAAGAAATGGAGAGTGAATGCTAATAGGCATGTGGTTTCCTTGTGGGGTAACGAAATGTTCTAAAACTGATGTGGCGATGATTGTGTAATTCCGAATTTACTAAAAGCCATTGCATTGCATGCTTTTAAAGTAAAAGTATGGGTAAATTGTATGGTATGTGAATTATATCTCAGCCAAGCTGTTAAAAATCATATGTACAGGGGCTCCTGGGTGGTTCAGTCAGTGAAGCATCTGACTTCGGAGCAGGTAATGATCTCACGATTTGCAGATTCAAGCCCCGTGTCAGGCTTTCTGTTGTCAGCACAGAGCCTGCGTCAGATCCTCTGTCCCCCCCTTTCCCCTCTCCTGCTTGCATCTCACTCTCTTTCTTTCAAAAGTAAACATTTAAAAAAAATCACATTTATGTCGCAAGCTTGATCAGCTATAAGAAACTCGACCAAAACCTACTCTTTTGTGTCTGATACGTTCTGATTGATTCCAATCTGTTCTGTTCAGTTTCTTTAAAAAGTTACCGAATGTTCCCCACCAAATCGATGTTCCATAACCTGTACATTGATAGATTCCTCTCCATTTTACAGACGAAAAAACCAAGTCCCAGGGCTTAAGAAGTGGGTGCAGGGTTATCCAGTGTATTAATGACTAAGTCGAGACTATAAGCTGAGTGACACCCGGGCCCTCTGTGCTAGCCCACGGGTTGGGTGTTCTTTTTTAAAAGATTGAGCAGAATTTGGGGTGAAAAAGAGGTCCCGGCAGTGAATAGCCTTGCTGTAAGCACCTTCACGTGGAGTCTGGAGTGGTTAGGAGGGCTCAGGATGCGGAGGAGGACTGGCTGCACGGTTTTGCCTTGGACACAGTATTCGGCGCACGCACACGCCATGGCCGCAGCTTATGCAGGGGGCCCCGTTTGTTTATTTTTCAAGCAAAGATTCTATTTTTTGAGCATTGTAAGGTAAAAGCTTGAGAAGTTTCTAGCTGCCTCTTCTTTAGGCTCCTGGCTTCTAGCCCTTCCACTGAAAGTAGAATGTGAGGTGGGGATTGATATAAAACTGAGAAAATACATACAGGAAGTTAGGAGACAAGGGAGCCGGTGTTTCCTTCCAGCTCTCGAATCAGCTGTTCGGTGCCAGTGAATTGTCAATGAACACAGCACAGCCTTGGCCAGAGATGCAAAGACCAGAGAATTTTCCCCGGGGAAAGGATGGGGCGGGAGGTCGGGAGTGGAGGTACCCAGAAGGGCTGGTCACTCTAGGGTGTGCCGCATTCTCTGCGGGTTCGTTTCTGAGCACCTAACAGCCGATTCAGACCTGCCGTCCCCTCCCGTGGCGCTCGAGAGGCCATTTCATGGCCAGGGCTATTTTTTTTTTTCAACTAAGTTTTGCTCAACGTTTGGGCAGAACGCTGTACCTCCTTGGTTAATTATTTGCGTAAATACTTGCTCCTTCCCCACAGGGTCATTTCCTGTGTTAAAGAGGCTCACGTGGATCTAAAGGTTTTCTTTAATTTTTTTTTTTAACATTTATTCATTTTTGAGAGAGACACAGTGCAGGCGGGGGAGGGGCAGAGAGAGAGGGAGACACACTATCTGAAGCGTGCTCGAGGCTCTGAGCTATCAGCACAGAACCTGCCACAGGCACGAACCGTGAGATCGTGACCTGAACCGAGGTCGGATTCTTTTTTTTTTTTTTTTTTAATTTTTATGTGTATTTATTTTTTAGAGAGAGAGAGGGAGACGGCATGAGCAGAGGAGGGGCAGAGAGAGGGAGACACAGAATCTGAATCAGGCTCCAGGCTCTGAGCTGTCAGCACAGAGCTGGATGTGGGCTTGAACCCATGAAGCACAGGACCATGACCTGGGCCGAAGGCAGATGCTTAACCGACCGAGCCACCCAGGTGCCCCCGAGGTCGGATTCTTAACCGGCTGAGCCACCCAGCACCCCAGAGGTTTTCTTTGCTTCCTTCCCTTATGAATGGAGTGCTGGTCAAAGGAGCCGACCTCAGGAATAGAAAATCCCCTCTGCAGTTAGGGGCCTGAGCTGGAGGGGGGAGGTGGGTGGAGGAGCGGCCTGTCCTTCCAGAGGCTTGGCCTCCAGCAGGGCTGTGGTCGCCCCGCTTGGTGGCTAGAGGAGAAATCTGCCATCGGCTGGGTGTCCTGACCGCAGCTGAGCCCCTGTGCGCGTGGCGGTGTGGGGGAGCTCTGGGTGACCAAGGACCAATGTCCGTCCTCGCCTGATTGAGAAAGCCAGGGGCTGGGAGCATGACCGAGAGAATCAGAGCAGCAGGCGTAAATAATACATAACAAAATAGTAATGATTAACCGCTTTTTGGTGTAAAGTCTCTTTCAAACTGTGCCGCCTTCTCAGCAAGAGAGGCGAAGATATTCCCGGCTCCGGCTGCCCCACCTCCAGGCCCGGCCCCGCCATGTGCTCCCGCGCAGCCTTGGGAGTGTAGCCTCTCCCCTCGCAAACCTCAGTTTCCTCATCTCGCACACCAGGACAGAAATATGCTCGCCTCGAGGGACGACAGACGACTGGCATGAGGCGAAACGTGACAGCCCGCAGCCTCCGGAATGACCTATGTTCCATGCTCAAAAATGGGGGCTGTTTTCATGATTAGGCAGCACCTTTCCTTGTTCCCATTCAACAGATTGGGATGCTGAGGCGCAAGTAGGTGGTGCCGCTGGCTCGAGGTAGTTGAGGCCTGCCTGCCTCTGGACCTCTTTTTTTTCTTTTCCCCTGTGTTTTCCTCGCGAGCCGTCTGATGAATGGCTATTGGTGTTGAGCTTAGGGGAGACGCCAGGGCGGCGGGTAGGGGTTGGTGCTGCCTCTTCAGCCTTCTGGTCTTCCCAGAGCGAGTTGACTCTCCCAGGTGACCTCAAGGATGTGCGCTGCAGGAGGGCCGTCACACAGCAGGTAGGAGCGGACCTGTGTCCCTCCCTCCCTCTTCCTCTCTTCCGGGCATTGCCGAGGCTGAGGTGTTTTCCACTGCCCTTTTGAACCGAAGGGCTCAGCTGACTCCTGGTTGTGCAGATTCCTTTGTCTTCCAGTTTCAGTATGTGTGTGCCTTCTGTTCGGTTCGTCTGTCGGAGATTATAATCTGTCGTGGCAGATAAGGGCCCTCCCCCTCCCTCCCTCTTCTTCCATGCTGGCAAACATTCCTCGGGGCTAATAAGTATTGGATGCTCCCAAGAAACAGAATAAACACACTTAATACTGGATTGATTCTCCGAGGCCTTCCCGCCCCGTCTCCTCCGGGCCGGAGCGTACTCACTCTTTGTCAGGCCTGTGCGCTCAACGATGCGAGATCGCTTAGAGCCTCTCGGGCAAGATGGTGAAAAACACAACAGAAAGCAATCCTGGAACGAACCTCTGGAGAGGGTTATCCTGGATTCCCTTGGAAGGTCTCCCCTGGTTCCAGGGCCGTGGGGGCTGGGAGTCCCGGGGCGCGCGGTGGGTTTGTGAAGGCTGCCGCTCTCTGACTGGGGCCTTGGTCTCACGGCTCAAGGAAGCCCGAGGACTCGGGGTGGTAATAGTAATAGCAGTTTTAAGCAGGCTCATTACTGGACCAGTTATTGCTTTTGTTCAAAATGGCCCATCTAAGTCAGGCCCTATTAAATACAGCAATTTAACTGACACTTAGTGTCTTTGAGGAGATAAATTATCCTTTGGCCTGGTCACCTCCGCTTTGAAATTTGATCATTGGTACGAGCCCTGGGAGAGTAGTTCGGGCGGATGCGTTTGCTCACGGAAGCCACATTTCAGTCATTGGTGCAGGACACATTTAATGAGGACCTACTCTGTATCGGACCCTCCTGTAAAGTCCTGGCTATATGATGCGGACCCTGCTTTAAGGTGTTCGCAGCTTTTTTTCGGGCATGAAACATAGAGTGAGCACCTACTGTGTGCAGCGCCCCATGCTCGGCATCGTGCGGGAGACTGAATAACGGTGGCATGTGCACACCGGTGGGGCCCTTGCCCTTCTGTGCAGAGGGTCGCTGCGGAGTCGGTTAGCTGGGCGTAGCCTGGAACCGAGGGTGCGTCGTAAGAGAGGTGCAGCAAGTGCTGTGAGCGAGGGGGGAGGAGACAGTTCTGTTGGCTGGAGGGAGGAAAGTTTTATGGCAGAGGTGACGTCTGTTGGTCTTTGAAGGAGGGCCTCTCTGATGAGAGGAGCTTAAAGCAGGGCGACTTCTCTAGGACCTAGACTGGAGCCAGCAGCCTCTCCAGACCGAGGCTGTGCCCTTGCCCAGCTCTCTTGACACCTGCAGGGACGCTGCCCGGGATTCTCGTTCGCATGCCTCTTTGCGTGCCTGCTATGTTCTCACCCTCCCCGCTCCTGCCTCAAGGCTGCCGTGCACAGCCCAGTCTCCCTCGGTCCCTTCCAGCTCAGCTCGCTGGCCGGCTTGCGCCCTAATCCTGAAAACCCTGAGGGAGGAATCTGGGCCACCTGTTCCTCTTTTCTGGGCATGCCATGCATGCCGCTGGCCCTGGCAATCCTGTCTTGGATTCAGGCTTGCCTGGTTCAGGCAGCAGTAGTCAGGGGCCAGCACAAATGACTCTGGGGACCTGCTCTTCAGGGGCCCTGGGCGCAGCAGCATCGAAGGTGAGTTATGTGTCCTTCGGGTCCAGCATCGTTGCTCAAGAGAAGGTCTCTGCGTGTGGAGGTGTGTGCGAGGATGTTCACCGCAGCTCTGTTGGCAACAGTGGAACATTGGAGAAAGTCCTGTTGACCATTTAAGGAGACGGAGTAAATAATGGCGGCCCCATCACAAGCTGGAGTGCTGTCTAGAGACTGTAGTGAGGAGACCAGATCTTCACACGCGGATACGGATAAATCTCTCAAGACATTTAGGGTGGGAAAGAGGAAAGATCTATATGGTATATGCCACTCAAGTTTATTTTAAAACTACAAAAACCGTATGTCTGGTTACCTATGTAGTATATGTATCTGTCTATAGTGCATGTATGTACGTGCAAAATTATATATGGATGTAAATATAAATACATGACATACATATAAATATGCACATACAGTTGAGTTATGCCTGTGTTGTAAAAGTAGAAAACAGAAGCTACGCACCGGGGTTGAAGTTACCTTTGGGATGATGGGTGGGGGGGGCTTCTCAACCGTCCATCTCACTGGTGTTTTATTCCTTAAGGAAGATGAAATATGGCAGAATATTAGTGTTTGTGAATTTGGTGCTCTGGGCACATGAGTCCACGATGTTAAAAATCTCTGTTTATACGTTTGAAGTATTTCATATGGTTAAAGAGTATGTTTAGAGAATAGGCGATTCTGTGGGATGTCTGGAACATAGCTCATGAGGAGGAATGTTCTGGATGAAACAAGAAGAAAGGTAGATGGAACCTCTGTCATGCAGGCCCCGAGTCTCGCAGCCAGTGAGGTTCCGGATGTAGGAGCTGGGGAGGCATGCCGTACGGACAGCAACGTGATCAGTCTTCAGTGTGAAGAATCACCGGGTTGGAAAGAGCTCGGGGGCCCAGAGGTTGGGTATGAAGTGGTCCAGGCAGAGTGGGTCAAGGCCAGACACGGGAAGGAAGGGGGGATGAGTCAGAGAGCCCTGAGGTGAAGGAGCAGGACCTGGTAAAGTCAGGATGTGACAGTCACATTCTGGTGGCGCCTTTGCCACGCCAGAGGAGTGTTGGCTGTGCAAGTGGTAGAACTGGCTTAATCGGACTCCAGGGCTGAGTGTTCTGGCAGTTCAGTGGCACGCCCTCTGCCAGGAAGAGTGCCCGGAAAAGCAGGTGATGGTCGGAAAGAGAGCTTGGAGAAAACCATGACTCCGAGGAGAAGGCATTGTCTCCCAGAGTCTGACCGGTCAGCTATTGAGTCTATAACGTTCTGTGATTTGAGTGTCACGTGGACATGTGCTCAAAATGGAAAGTACCTATTGTACTCCAGGTCACACACTTCTGTCACTTACTATAGAAAGGTTCTGTGGAGGAATTCCTTAAATAATAAACTCCATGTATGCGTTGCTGCGCACTGTCTTTATCAAAAAAATCTTTTAATTGAATTATTAGGTGGAAACGGTCCCTGGAGAGTCAAAGTACCACCTGCTTTGCATGACAGTTTTGCATGCATCTTTGATGGCCTCTGTCCCCATTAATACTGTGAAAAATATCTCAGTGGGACTCTCCCCCCCCCAAAAAAAAAGAAGATAAATTAAAATTGTGAAAAATAACTTTTATTGCTATTGTTCCCGTTTTTTGTTGTTGAAAATTCAGTTAACCAGAAAGAAGAAAATAGAAATCATCAGTAAACTCCAGCATTCAAAAAAAAATTGGCGTATCGTTCTTTTGGATACTTTACGTGCACACACGTATGTAGTTTTTATACGTTGTGTTTCCATCTTACATGTACTGAAGATTTTTCTATTAAAACATTTCTATTTTATTTTTTATTTTTTTAACGTTTATTTATTTTGAGAGAGAGAGAGAGAGAAAGAGAGTGCACATGTGTGAGCAGAGGGAGGGGCAGAGAGGGGAAGAGAGAATCCCAAGGAGGCTCTACACTGTCAGCGCAGAGCCCAGTGTGGGGCTTGAACTCACGAATGGCAAAATAATGAGTTGAGCCGAAATCAAGAGGTGGATGAGCTTCTTTTTTTTTTAATTTTTTAATGTTTATTTATTTTTGAGAGAGAGAGAGAGAGAGAAAGACAGAGTGTGAATGGAGGAGGAGCAGAGAGAGTGAGAGGGAGAAACAGAATCCGAAGCATTCTCCAGGCTCTGAGCTATCAACACAGAGCCCAACGTGGGGCTCGAACTCACAAACCATGAGATCATGACCTAAGCCTAAGTCAGATGCTCAACCGACCGAGTGGAGGTGGACGAACTCTTAAACCACCTGAGCCACCCAGGTGCCCCAAGACATTTCTATTTTAGTCTATCCTCAGTCTTCTCTACCAGGAAGAGTATAATTCTTATCAGCTTCATTTCTGTGGTCTGTATTTATGAAAACAGTAGCTTCTTTGTTATTTGTCTCCCAACTCAGGATGGTTATTCTAACAGGAATTGATTGTTCAGAACCCAACGGCGCCCCTCTTGCCTGGGCTGCCCTTCCGTGAGGGAGAGTGCGTCCGCAGCCCTGCCCCTGGCAACTCCACGCCAGTTGTAATGGCTGCATTGAATGCCGCCCAGTAGATGTTCCATAATGTATTGCTCTAATTTTGGGTATTTGTGATGTTTCCAAGTTAGTGTTTGTTGTAAACATCATTGTGGGTAGTAGCTGTTATTCGTGCACGTCCAGTCAGTTCTGTAGATTAAAAACAATTCCCAGAATTTCTGCACCCATTCATGTCCCTCAGCACTGAACGGGCGTGAGTGGAGACAGTTGCCTTAGACTGGGTCCTATGGGCAGGGCCCCAGAGCTTACTGCCTTGGGCATATGTTGTCACCATCTTCCTGTGTCATCCTTATCATTCATTCCGTTAACATTCTGTAATAGCTAGTACCATGTTATTCTGTTAGTGCTGCTGCCCAGACCGGAGAGGAGAACGTGAGGTCATTTCAGAGAGCTCTACCGATACCCTCAGTTACATCATCTGCTGCTGCCCCCCCCCCCCCGCCCGCCCCCCAGTGTTTTAAAGCTCTGGCTCTTTGTCTTAGTGCCCGCCCTGGGTCACAGCAGGCCTTCCCAATCTGGGCATCGGGCCTCTCCCAGACTGGGGAGGGTCCCCCAGAATCTCCCCTAGCTGTAGGATGGTTAAGTCTCACCTCACAGAAAGGGCCCCAGGAGTCCAGAACTGTGGCTCCAGATAAATGGCTTTCAAATGATTTTTATCGTTGCCTTTTTAGGTGGGTCAAGGGCCCCTGTGGGCCGACCCCATTGCTTCCCACTTTTCAGAGGGACCACCTAAGTAATAAGGTGGTGTTTGTACAACAGAAGCTCATGGTCCACTTACAGATTTATTAAGGTAAGGGCAGCCATTTCGTGGACAAGTGTGTCAGCTTCACTCATTAGCCTTCTGGTAGAAAGTAATCTTGCACGTGTTATTAGGTTACCATACACATTTTCGTTAGGTAGAGCCATACGCATTTCCAATTACGACAAAGAATGTGCAATTTCCTGGAGTCAGGATTGAGGTCATAACCTCGAGTGCTCAGGAATTCCAGGTTTAATTAATCCACCAAATGATGATTACTAAGAGGAAATGTCCTATCAATATTAACTGTGACAAGACGGCGGTCTGGCCGTGACACGTCACTCTTGTGAAGGCCTTAAATCTTATCTGGTGGGTCCGAGGAGTCTCTCTCCTCCGAGTGAGCGCGTCCCCTCTGGAAGCCAGCCACGCCGACTTCGGTCCCCCTTTCTGTGTAAGTGCACACCGCACGCGGATCTTACGGAGCTGACTGGGTTGTTTGCCCCCAGTTTCCCCTGTGTTTTCTGAGCCTTACTTCCCTGCTCCAGTGAAACCCCTTCAGTCAGGAAACCCGTGAGCTTTTTCCAAGCAGGGTGGTGCCAGAGAGATTTCATTTTACAGTAAAAAGAGTCCTTTTTTGTCGGGCTTCTTGGAAGAAATGGGCTGTTTTCAGCACCTTTGCCTTTCTTCTGAGAAGTCACACTCCAGGGAGGGAGCCATCGTCTTAGTTCAGCTCAGGTCACATTGCCTTCCTTTGGGCTGGAGAGCGGAGGGCCCTTGATTATAGCCCCATGGCATTGTGGCCATCGGGAGAGAGCTCATTCTAAGAAAGCAGAAGGAGAAATGCATGCCAACAAACTTAAACAAAAACCAGCCACTGGTGTCTACTATAGCTGACTTGAGAACGGCCAGCTCCCTCCCCATCCTGCTGGAAGTGTGGGCTCAGGGACCTGGTGGGCAGTACCATTGGATCTTCTTCCTCTGGCTCCAGCAGTTTGGTCCTTTTTCTCCCTGACTCACGTAGGCTGCATAGTTATCAGATTTATGATTAACTCACAGATGGGATCTTAGGTTCGAGGGAAAAGTCTTGAATTAGGAGCTGTCTAGAGGGGTTACATTTTTGACTCTGCTACTTACGAGCTGGCTGATCTTGACTTTTCCCAGCCTTGGTTTCTCATGGGTACAGCCGAGGGAATGGGACGCCTCCCAGGGTTGTTCCGAGAATTAAGTGGAACTCCTCCATGAAGACAGTGAGCGGTGTGCCCAGGACATGGGAGGCACTGAATGACTGGGTGGTTTTTTCTCCTTCCCCTAGAGCCCCGATGAGCATCTGCGGTGGCTCTTGGGTTAAAGAGCATGAGTCAGAGGGTCACACAGACCTGGTTCCGCTGCTGTCTGATTACGTGACCTCGGGCAAGGTATTTAACTTTCTAAGGCTCAGTTTCCCGCCTCTGTAAAGTTGACAGTAGTTCCTTCCTGCCCCGTGTGGCTGCAGTGAAGGATCAGTGGAAATGCAGGTTTTGTGTACTCCTTTCAGTGCCTGGCACACGGGCAGCGCTCTGTGACACGGGGTGAAATCTGGTGGGCTCAGGCCCGTGGATCCAGACCTCACTTCCGGCGTTTCTGCCCTGTTGCACCTGATATCCGTGCCTCTTGCAGGAAAAGCAGCCCTCGTATCGCAAGCAGAAGAAGCCGCTGCTCTTAAATCACCACTCTGCTCAGTTTTCAGCCCTACGGGTCCCCGATTTGTGTCTCGTTTCGGGTCAGTCCATTTTCAACTCCACACAGTGGGTTTCAGTGACTCCCTCCCAATCTGCAGGGAGAAAGTTAACAATTCCAATTCCAAGAGCTTTGGAAAAGTCTCACCTCCGCCGCAGGCATTACTTATTTATGCTTTAATCTTCGTAGATTACTCGCAGTTGCTCTCAAGCTGTCCCGAAAGCCCCCAGTAAGTGGAAGTAGTGCAGGCACCCAGAGTAATTAATGCACTTTCTACTAGAGACGGAACATGTAATTTGCAGGAATGTGTGTCAGGACCCCACCCTGCTAAATTTATACCCTGTAATTTGCAACGTTAGCTGGCACCAAATCGCCAGATTGGTGAGTCCAGCCTACCTGCTTTGCAATTATATCTGCTGGCCAGTGTTGCAGGATTGAGTAACTGGAGATCTCAATCATTTAAGTAAATTAGAACCGGCTCCTGGGACCCATCCGAGATCACACTCAGGTAAAGGAGGCCGGATAATGATGTTTCCTTTGCACCAGCTTGAGAGGCTCTGATGAGGGCGAGGAAGGGAAGAGTCTAAAACACAAGTCTTGGGGCTTCTGTGGGTGTGGGCAGACCACAGGCGGTGGGAAGGCCTCTCCTCACCACCAATCCCCCACTCCCCACCCCTGCCTCCGGAAAAGAAAAACACAAAACTAATATAACAGAAATGGTTTTATGGTCTGTTTTATGAGCTGCATCAGCCCTAATAATCAGCTCTGGGGAGATTCTTGTTAGTTCTTAAAACTGGAAGTCACTTTGCAGCCTCTGCAGACCAGTGATTTTTGTAAAATCCTCGTAAATTTTCTTTTTTGGGAAGACGTGCAGGAGAATCTTCTCCGGTGACGTGCAGGCTTCTTGTTCTGTGGGGTGCTAGGAGGAGGGCGTGAGCCGGCTGGGTTTTCCCATGGTTATGTTTTTGTGGCTGGATGAAAGAGTCCGGCAGAAGACAAGATGAATTGTAGGCAGACTCAGCCCTGGTATAAAGCCCAGATCCTCAATTACTCCATGTGACCTTGGGCAGATATTTAACCTCCCTGAGCAGGCTTTCCGCATTTGTGAAATGGAGCTAATGATTCCTTTGATTAAAAGCTGTTATAAATATTAGATGTTTGTAAAGGCGTCTGGCACACAGAGAACACTCAATAAATGGTAATTATCATCTGTGCCATTTATATTTGGGGAGGGTATATTATTTATCAGTCGTAAAGAACGCTTGGCTGCACAGGCAAGGCAGAATTGGTAGACAAATTGGGTGGAATCCTTTATTCTTTCAAAAAGCCATTTGCGTATGCACCCTGACTTCTGAAAATGTGGGCTGGCGCTAGTTGGTGCCGTCGATGGGAGTGGGCTTGTTGTAAAGAAAAGCCTCCCTCATCCCGATTCCATGGGGTTCCCGTTTGGCCTCGGGACCTCCTCTAGGCTTGAAAAGTATCAGGAGGAATGTAGAAGCTAGAGAGAGAGAGAGAGTCCTTCTCCCAGGCGTTGGCTGAGCTCAGGAACCAGAACTTTGCATGCTCTTACTGCGAGACTGGGTTTGCTCATACACGGACAATTCTGTGGGTCTGCCCAGCCCGTGGGTTGAGAAACGCGGGGCAAAGACTTCCGTGTGTGCGCGCGCACACATGTGGCGCACGTGTCTGGTGGGTGTGCGCCTGCGCGCCTGGGTCCGCGCCTACACTGTCATGGGCTGGTGGGCTGCGGCTGGGGAAGGCCCGGGTTGAACTGGCTCAATAGCAATAAACATGTTCCAGAGAATTGAAGCCTTTGTTTCGTCTTTATAAGAAATGAATCCCTTCTCACTCATTGTGCTTCTCCGGGAAACAGTGCTGTGCGCAGAAGTTCTACTTTATTTTCCTTGTCGCCTTTCCAGCTCGGACTGTGTCCACCGAGGCCTTGTGTTTAAAAACATGTTTTTACAGCAGAACTACAACTGTGGAGATTACCACGGTTTCTTACCATTTTGATTATGAAAGTACTGCATGTGGTGATTTTATTTCTTTTAATCGACCATTCTGTCGCCTTCCTTTTTCCCCACGTGGGGCTGTGCCAGACATCTCCCTCCGTTGTATTTGCTTCTGCCTCCTCCAGCAGTCTGAGATCAACGCCTCGGGGCACACCTCCGCTTTCCTCCTACTTCCTGGCACCCAGTGAAATGGCTCTGGCACCGTTCTGACGCGCGTCCTTTTCCCACCTGCTGGCCATGGGTGCTTTTCCACCTTCTTCCTGGAGCTTCCCAGGAGAGCTCACTTCCGTGTCTTGGCGTCACTTCCTAGGATCCACGTCCCCGTTCTGCTCGGAGACTGACCTTTTAATTCAAATCAAATGTTTCCAGACTACAGTTTCAGTCCACCGGCTTGGGGACGGTCCTCCTCGGCCAGCCCTATGGTGAATTCTTTTTGCAGGATTTGGTTGGCGGTCATGGTCACTTGACTGAAAAGAAGGCTGAGAGAAAAGGGCAGGAGACAGCCCTGTGGCATTTTTCACTTACCTCCCTGAATTTCTGTTAGAACAGGGATATATTCCGCCCCCTGGCAAAGGGTTCTGCCAAAAAGGGGTTAAGGTGGATTGGAAGATGAAATGAAGCTCTTTGGAAAGAGTGCGTCTCTCCGCCCGATTATAACCCCCGCTCGTACCCTCCGGAGTGGGTTTGCTGCTGCTCAAATGCAAATGAATTTGTTCTGTTATTGGTTTGCTTACGGAACGTAGCAGAAATTTAATCCATGCAGAAAATGCTGTGAGTCACTCCATCTCCTGCACACGCTTTTTATTATTCTTATTGCGGAAAGGAGCACATCAAAAGGCAGGACTAGGAAAACACAGTTTCGAAAAGCGTGTTTCGTTTCATTGGTCTTCCGAAGCACTTATTTTCCAGAAATTAGTAACCGGTACCAGGAATTTTCCAACTTTGCACACCTAGCCACCTAAGTGACCTACTATCTGATTCTCCTCCTTGCCTTTTTTGTTCGTTTGTTTGTTTGTTGCCGTTGGGGTCTTGAAGATTTGAAGGAAACTGGTCAGAATTGTGTACGGAGGGCTTAGGCTTCAGAATAACCCGCCAGCATAGGAGCCTGAAGACCGTCTTTGACTTGGGTGTGTTTGTGTCTGGGTTCTCCAGATGCTCAAATTTGAAGCCCGGTGGAACGTCCTTTATTGCTTACCCCAGTTGGGATTGCCTGCCCCATGCTCCAGTGGCGCGGGCTGAGGAAATCCAAACAAAGTACACCACTAGCCTGAGCAAAACAGAACTAGGACAGCAGCTCTGCTGCCAGAAATCCCATCTGCTGTTTCCTAAAGCCAACGATGGATGGCCCGCGTTGTCTCCTCCTTCAGCAAATAGAGACTCGATGTGTTTTTGAGCAGCCTTTTATGATAGTTCTTGTTAGAAGGCAGACTATACGTTGGAGTTCGTAGAGTGAGGCCCAACTCTTTGATTCCCAGATAGATGCCTACAGATTCCTGGTAGCTTCCCAGCCCGATTTTCTTACTTTCCCCTTAACCCAGGGTCTTTTTATGGAGAGCTCACGGGTTAACCTACACAAAGTATTTATTACTTGGTTCTTGTCACTCCTCTGCTCAAGAGCTGTTGCTGTTGGGGCGCCTGGCTGGTTCATCAGTAGAGCACACAGCTTTTGATCTTGGGGTGGTGAGTTGGAGCCCCACTTTGGGCGTAGAGATTATTTAATGATAGTAAAACAAAACAAAACAAAACAAAAAACCTGTTGCTGCTGGTTTCTCATTGTTGGCAAAGCGAAGTCTAAACTCCACATCCTGGCTTTTAAAGCGTTTCTCAGCCTTCTGTCCCTTGTTCCTCTTAGTCACTGTTTTCGTGCCTCTGCTTAACTTAACTTTTTTTTTTTTAAACATTTATTCATTTTTGAGAGACAGAGAGAGACAGAGTGTGAGCTGGAGAGGGGCAGAGAGAGAGGGAGACACAGAATATGAAGTAGACTCTGGGCTCTGAGCTATCAGCTGAGATAGCTGATAGCTCTGATAGCTCAGAGCCCGACATGGGGCTCGAACTCACGGACCTCGAGATCATGACCTGAGCTGAAGTCGGATGCTTAACCGACTGAGCCACCCAGACGCCCCGACTTAGCTTAACATTCTATCTCGAATGTAGGTCTACCTCTTACTTGCAAAGCCAGCCTGTTGAAAACTGCTGTGAAGCATTCCATGATGCTTCCCTGGAATAAATTTTTCCCTCCTTAGCGATTCCTATATTCCATTTTCTACCCCTTTCTTATGGCATTTATGTCCCCAAGTTTTATAATTATAGCCATGTAGGTGCGTCCTCTCTTCTGGTCAAACTGTAGGCTTTGGATGTGCTCAGATCTTGTATTTGTCATAATCTGAAGGCTATCAGGTGCTCAGTCTGTTCTTTCTGGGTCATCGAATGCCCATGTTAGTTGGATGAACGCTTACCACAAAACAGAGCACTCAGGAGGTAATGGGTCAATTTAAATATAAGGATCTTGTTTTGTGGACCCAGTGCAGTGGCACAGTGTCATTGTCAAAGAGAACATTAGCTCAGGTGGGTTGGCAGTGGGGACACAGCAGTTGCCCAGTTTCAGGTTGGATGGTTCTCCCACACCCAGATATATCTTGTTAGGATTTGTGCGTCAGAAGTCCCGCTGTTCCAGTGACACTCAAATTGTGACTGCTGTCTTGGGAACAAGGCAGGTGGTGGAGGGAAGAGTGTTTTGGGAAACCTTGATCTGCATCCCAGTGCTCATTGGCTGGTTTGTCATCTTGAACCTCAGTTTTTCCATCTGTAAAACGGGCTCAGAATCTAGTCAGTAGGGATGCAGTGTGGACTGAATAACAGGCATAAAACACCAGCACGGGCTCCAGCACGTAGTGGGTGTGCCATAATGTAGCAATTATTTCTAAGAGAAGGGCGGCTTGTCACCAGCACTTGGTAACGAGTGATCATGGTCTGCTTAGCTCTGGCCGAAGAAGGCGGGCAGATTCACAGCCGTTTTTAACTTGAAATGTCTAAAACTGCCTTTTTTCTTGCTACTGCCCTTGAAGGTGGTTTCTTCCTATTGATTTTAATCAGCACATTTAGATTGCCTCCCATCGATATTCTAAGTAATTGGAGATTAGGAATTCCGAGCGCGCGCGCGCTCGCTCTCTCTCTCTCTCTCTCTCAAAGATGTGAACATCTGGGAATTTTTGAAACTGGAAAAAGCGATGGAAGAGGTAGGAACAAACATCCTGTGGTGCTTGGGGAGCAGAGAATGGAAATTCACGTGACGTTTGAAATCCTGTGTCTCCCTTATAAATCCAGAAGTTATTTGTTAATTCTGAACTGTAAGAACATCTGCCGTGTATAAACCGGCTTGCCCGTCGGTGGTTGCATTTGATATACATGTGGCTAGCAATGCTGTTCTTGTTTCTTTGTACGCAGTTCTGAGACATAACTCGTCTCGTTCCTGGGCTTTCTTCTCTCTTGTTCTTTAAGAAGTGCCGAGGATCGGGGGCGCCTGGGTGGCTCATTCAGTTAAGCATCTGACTCTTGGTTTCGGCTCAGGTCGTGATCTCACGGTTTGTGGGTTCGAGGCCGCGTCTGGCTCTGCACTGGCAGCACGGACAGAGCCTGTCTGAGACTCTTTCTCTCTCCCTCTCTCTCTGCCCCTCCCCTGCTGGCGCACTCTCTTTCTCTTGCAAAATAAAAAAATAAACTTAAAGAAAAAAAAAAGAAGAAAAGAAGAAGCGAGGGTAGCGCCTGGTGCAGAGGGGTCTGGTAAAAACAGATGTTTTCCTGAAAGTATGTGCTTGCTAGCAGGGCCCCTCAGCCTCTCGGCAGCTTGCTTATGACGAGGGACTTTGAAGGATGGGCGTCTTTTCCTTTGGATGGTGTTTTACGGGGCTGATTCCCTTCTCTCCTCCTTATGTGCTTGTAACCCCCAAGGGAGTGTGTTCAGGGTTTCCCTTCTGTTAAGGAGTTGGGGTGACGGTTCCCGCCTCTCACTGACCGGCTCTGCCGACACGTCTAAGGCCGGCGGTCTGTGGCTCAGCTCCTCGTGTTTATGTGTCCTGCACTAGGATCTAGAAGGCACCGGAAGACGGTTGATCAAGTCCAGCTTTGCCAGCACCCTCCCTTTACCCCCGCCTTAATAAAGGAACCTCTTTTTTTTTTTTTTTTTAAGTCTTCAGTTGGTTCTTTCTTTTCAGGCTTTCCTGTGTGATCTTTGGATCTGTGGCTTTGCTGCTCCACTGTGGGTCTGTGATTCTTGGGCCCGGCGAGCGCGGCCTGAGGTGTTCCTTGCCCGCCTCACCACCCGCCTCGCTCCCAGTCTGGGCTTTGAGCAGGTCTTTCCGTGTTTACACAAGTTGGGGATTTTTCCTGGGGTGCGGGAGATGTGGGGAGATCGCGTTGCTCTGGGCCGCAGTTTGAACAGAGGCTGTTTGTTTGATCTGAGAGAGAGACAGACAGACAGAGAGACAAAGGGGTGCTGGACAGAAATATAATGTATCTGTGTGGGGAACACAATGCAGGGTGTTAATAACCAAGGTGGCCTTTAATGAAAATGCTGTAGCAGCATCGCATAAAGCGAGGGTCCCAGTCATGCCAGACAAGTCCAAGTTGTCGGAAGGATGCAACATGCAGGCATATGGGCCGGGACCCCGATGGTGTCTTCAAATCAGAGACTGCCCTTGGCTGGGGTGACAGTCCTCTCCGCTCCTTGCGCCCCTGCTGTGCTGTCCAGAGGTGACAGTCACCTTGCTGGTGAGCTACAACCGACTCTACTTTCCTTGAGTGGAGGCTCTTCTCCATGAACGTCTAGGCGGTGTTGGTGGTGACTTGGCGGTGCCTTTTTGAAAGCATGATTGTAGCGAGGGAGGGAGGGAGGGTTGGAGGGAGGCAGAGAGACAGACAGAAAGCCAGGCTCAGACTTCTTACTCGGCCTCAGGCAGAGACCAGCCATCAGTTGCCTGACTGTGGGTTCGTCGAATATAAGTCATTCTGGATCCCTTTTCTCTCCGTCTAGTTTTCTATAATCTTTACATTTTCCTTTCTGTCAAAGACAAACAAAAAACCTTATGGTTTAACAAAAGAGGGGGGATCCCCCAAACTGACCACCACACAGAGAAGTTCATTGAGACCCCAAATATTGCTGATAATCAAGAATAACCCCAGGGGGGTTTGGGGAGTGAGGGCAGAGGTGACTGGAGATGGCACTGACTTGGAGGAGGAGAGTCACACCCTGCTTCTGACTCTTTTTGGATTGAGAGCTGCAGCAGCCGGGCAGACTTTCCGGATGCTTCCTAGAGGCTCCGTCTTCACACGGGGTTTAGTAGACAGGACCACAGAGCCTTGTGCCAGGCCTGAGAAGTTTGCATGCCTGGGGTTTATTCGGGTGGGGCCGATGCCATTTTGGGCATTGGAGAAAAGGAGCGGGGCTGTTTTGATAGTAGGAGAAAATGAGCAAATCAATTAAAAATAAATGCTGGACATTCCATTCCCCACTGCTCACCCCACCAGTCCCCTGCCCGTCACCACATCATGGCACTGGGGACTGTTGGCCTTGGCGTGACTTTGACCAGTACGTTTGTCGGTGGCTGGGGCTGTAGGAGAGAAAGGAGGGAGTCAGCCCGTAATGGACAGAGGCATTGCCTGTGAGCCAGCTGCCCACTGGGAGGAGTTTCTTTTATTATTTAAGTAAACTTTTTATAGGAATTTAACATACGTACTGAAAAGCGCCCAGACGTTAGATGGGGAGCTCCATGAATTTGCATAAAGTAAACACACCTGGGGAATCAGCGCTCTCAGGTCAGGAAATAGAGCGTCACCAACACCCCCAGAACCCCCCACCGTGTCCTCCTCTGGTCCTCCCACCCCTCTCCTTGACCTCCAAAATCATGGGTTAGTTTGGCCCGGTTTTGAACTGGCAAGACTAAGAGTGCCTGGTTCCTTTTGCTCAATGTGAAAAACATCTAATTTCCGCCCCCCTTTCCAGGAGGCGGGTTGTGGGATGACCCTCCACCCACTTGGGCTGGGAGGACGACTCCGGAACCTTGGCCAACAGACGTCCCGCCACCCCGGGGCTCCCGGGTCCAGCGCTCTCGTTGCAGGCGCCCTTGAATGAGCTCCTCTGTCTTCCAGCAGAAAGTGTGGCCTCACGCCACCTGGAAGACCCAGCAGCGGGAAGCGGGAGTCCAGAGCGAGCTATAATTGTGGGCTCGCGTTGAGCACAAGCACGCCTTGGAGAGACACGCTGCATTCCTCACAGAGGACACATTAATTTATATCCCTTGATCGGAGTCAGAGCTCGGACTTCCACGCAGGCCGCCGGCCGTGGGGCCCCTCGTGTGGGGGGAGGGAGGGCCTGGGCAGGAGGAAAGGGCAACGTGTGACTGTGGAAAGGCGGCTCAGAAGCTCTCCTGTGGGGTGGATTTGTGCTCTAAAACGGAATAAAAGGGAATAAAGCCTGTGGGTAATTTCCCAGCGTAACTAATTAAGAAAGCCATCCGCAGGTTTCTCCAAATGATTCCCTATTCAGTTATTTATTTAGTTTAGTTTAGTTTGGGCCAATGTTTGGGGCTTTCAGTTTCATAATTATGTGAAAGGGCTGTCACCAGCTTGCTTCCCTGAAGTTTCAAGGAATGCTTTGTCTCTTTTGTATGTTATAAATTGGTAAGTGGGATGACCTTTTCCTTTTGGGTTTTGCTTTTTTTTAAATTTTTTTTAACGTTTATTCATTTTTGAGAGACACAGAGACAGAGTATGAGCAGGAGAAGGGCAGAGAGAGAGGGAGACACAGAATCTGAAGCAGCCTCCAGGCTCTGAGCCGTCAGCACAGAGCCCGACGCAGGGCTCGAACTCACAGACCGTGAGATCATGACCTGAGCCGAAGTTGGCTGCTTAACCAACTGAGCCACTCAGGCGCCCCTGCTTCTTAAGGTTAAAGAAGCGTGTGTGCATGTGTGTGTCTGACTTGATAATGAACAGTCCCTTCCCCAGATCATCTTGGTTACTCTTGTAAGTTCTTCAGGCATATTTACCATGGTGATATATTTTTTAAATGTTTTTTTCTTTTTTTGAGAGAGAGAGAGAGAGAGAGAGAGAGAGAATGAGCAGGGGAGGGGCAGAGAGAGAGGGAGACCGAGGATCCGAAGCAGGCTGTACGCTGGTAGCACAGAGCCCAATGTGGGACTTGAACTCATGAACCTTGAGATCATGACCTGAGCCAAAGTCGCATGTTCAACTGACTGAGCCACCCGGGCGCCCCCCTGCCAAGGTGATATTTTAAGTAATTCATTTCAAAGAAAAGATGCCTATAAGAATATGCCCATATATTTTTTTAGTTTTTAAAATTTGTTTTAATGTTTATTTGTTTTTGAGAGACAGAGAGAGACAGAGCATGAGCAGGGGAGGGGCACAGAGATGGAGGGAGACACAGAATCTGAAGCAGGCTCCAGGCTCTGAGCTGTCGGCACAGAGCCCGACGTGGGCTCGAACTCACAGACCTCGAGTTCATGACCTGAGCCGAAGTCAGATGCGTAACCGACTGAGCCGCCCAGGTGCCCCAGAACATGCCCATATTTTTTTAACGGACCGTTCCATTTCTTCCCTCAGCATGTATGTTCCAGGACCTTGCAGGTATGAATGTAAATACAGGTGCCTGTATATTATCATACCTATCTCTAGAGGTGAACAAAAAATGGCTTGTGTTACACCTATTGTGTGGTAGTTGGCTCCCCACTGGGACCCTGTGGTCGACACTCTTCCTATACGCTGTGGCGTTCTAGCAGTTATCGGCCATACCACGTGTGCCCGTCTCCATCTTGATCGACTTTCAAGTTCTCTTAAGTTTTGAGCTTTTACAAGTAAGTTTGGAGGGGGGAAAGCTTGTGTGTCTCTCTGTGCATTTATATATTCCTAAGGATGGATCCCTAGAAATGGAATCCAAAGGGACACCCCATAAATAGTGCCAGGCACTCCACGGGGCCTGGAGAGGGTGTACCAGTTTCTCGTCTCCCCAGTAGTACGACCGTCCCCCTTTCCTTACCTCCATGCCAGTTCTTGGTATTACCGTCTTTTTTTTAAGCTTTTGCTTATCAGATTGCTTCAAAAAATGGCATATCCACTTGCATGTCTTTACCTGCCCGTGAGGCTGCGCTATTTGTCTGTTTGTCTGTTACCCATCTTTATGTTTTGTGGACATGCTCGGTCATTTACTTTAGCCGTTTTTCTTTGCAGTGTTCCTCCTGATTTTTAAAGAGTTCTTTGCAGTTGGGGACCCAGAGGATCGCTTTAAAAGACTTAGGGAAAAAAAAAATCATCTTGATTGGCATCCCTGGCTACCAAGGTCCACAAAAGATCAGTAGTCGGTCTTCTTTCTGGCACTGGTTAAAGGCTTGGGTTTTCTGTTTTTGTTTTTATTTAATTAGGTGAAATTTTTCCTCCTGGCTGGAAAGTCCCTGCTGTCTGTAAATGCATTATCGTCTGTGCAGCGCGGGGGGGATCGCGATGTGCGGGGAAAAGTGAGTGGTGCCAGGCGGGGGTTGGCGCCTGTCGGGGCTGATTATCAGACAGTCAGTGAGAAGCTGGGTCCCTGGCCTCATTTCTCTTACAAACCCGTGGTCTCTCCTGTCTTCAGCATGAAGGCACATGATCGACAAAAGAAGGGACAGGGAGAGTCTCTCAAGCCGTGCTGGCAGTTCTGGTTCATTATGTTTCTTTATTCTGCCGGCATTTCCTAGATCCGCGTTGCTTCTCAAACTCTTGGCAGGTTCACGTTGGAGCCGATATTCTTCTCTTCGCGTCCAGAGCTGCGGACCGTTGCCACCTTCCGCACGGGTAAACAAACGGGGCTGTTTGTTCAAAGGATGTCAGGGCTGCCAGGAATGGCAGTTACTGGGGACCCGGGTCTCAGTGCTCCCATGGCCCCTGACGACAATGGCAGCCCCTTGACCAAGTCGCTGTAGGCCCCTTCATTGCACCAGGCCACCCTCACCGCCTCTACTAGCAGATGGCTTGTTTCTTTGCCTGTTCTGAGCAGAGTCCCAGCCCAAAATGCCACCGTCTTTGGTACAGCTGTCGCTTCTCCCTGGATACGGAAAGAAACAAACAAACGCCAAGTGTAGGGTGCTGATGGTTTGGGATTTGCCCTGGGGAGAGGGGAAATCAGCCTCCCCGTGGATGGAGGCCTGAAGGCCTGACTGAGGCCGCCTCCAAGCCAGTATGGAGCAGAAGCAGAGGGCTGACTCTTACGGGTGTTCTGGCGACTAGATGCGCCTGAACCTGTCCCCCTCCCCACTTAACCTGTGTCCATCCTTGATGTGTCGCAAGCTGGCTCTGAGAGAGCGGGTCATCACAGAAGGTTGGATCTGTCTCCTGGGCACCTGTGCCAGAGCTTGTGGACAGCTCGTATCCTGTGGGTGATCCTGGTACCCAAGAGTTCCGGAGGCAAGCTCTGACCCGCTGGGGTTATGGTCGAAAGGGTTGGGCTACCTTTGAATTTTTTCTGTTCAGCCATAAAGAATGATTGATTAAGCTCAAGCTAATCTAGGTGTTCAGATTGCTTTGTAAAAAATCCCGGGGTGCATAGACCTCTCAGGGAAGAGAATAATAATATGAAAAAAACCTATTTTTGGTTCCTCCCCCTCTCCCATTTTTCAAATAAATGACTTCAGATCAATTTATTATCTGAGCATGAAGAAACATGTTTTTGTTTCATCAGTGTGAAGCTGCATACAAATGTGGACCGTCCACAGGGCTGAGGAATAATCCTGACTTGCAGGAGTTATCCACAAAAATGTTCGGGGAGATGATTTTCATAGTATTTTAGCACAAAAAAAGCAACCATCCGTATTTCCGTCCACCCGCGCCATTTATTCCTTCTTCCCTTCTCCCCGCCCTGCCTCCGTGCACGCATCCCAACAAACATTCTGTCTTTGGCTCCCGGCTACCTTAGGACACACTCCCTCCTCTGATGGAAAAGCTGCTCGCACGGTGGGGAGGACAGACACAGGAGCCGTGGAGCACCGTGAGAAGTGAGAGAGAGACGTTTGCGTAGGTTATGTTGAGAAGTCTGATGGGGAGCTCGTCAAGTAACCCTGGGGACAGAACCGTAGAAAAGATGGCCTGGCCAGGACGCTCAGGCCTTTGGTTTCTTCCCAGTGTCTCTGCACTGAGTCGTCCCCGCTAGCAGAGCGCTGTACTAGCCTTGGCCGGGAGACTAGTCTGCTGTGGGGCAGACTCAATTTATTGAAAGTCATTTCTTAACGAGCAACTTCCTTCCTGATCTCTCCTCTTGCCTGGTGGGATTCTAACGCATACAGTTCCCGGGGGGTCCCTTTGCACTTGAAATCACCCTCCCTCTAATTATTAATCATGTCGCTACATTCGAACGGTATGTCTTGTGTAGAATGGCGGATTATGTGCCTACTTTACACCTAGTCTTTGTATAATAGTAATTCTTTGGTAGCGAATAAGGATGCCTTTAACAGGTGAACTCTTTATCTGCATGCTGTCTTACAATAGCTCCTACAAAATGTGTGAAAATCCCAGAAGTTCCCACTGACTTCTTAATTCTTTAGGTTTTCCAGCGTGAGGCAAAGAGGACGAGAGCGCTGAGGTTTTCAGCTCTGTCACTGCGCAGCTCTGGCACCAGATGGACAGAACAGCCCTTCCGTTCTCCAGGGAACTTGTCAAGATGCTTCGGTCCGTCGCCATTTTTTAGATGAGGAAACTGAGGCACAGAGGTTTAAGCCATTCCCTGAGCTGGGAAGGAGTAGAATAGAATTCGGAGTTTGCAGGCTCATGGGCTGACCTGAGCGAGGCAAGCTCTAGAATCCCTCTTTAATCTGTAATTCGGTTTCTTTCTGGACCGTCACGAGCTACGCTCTGCAGTCTGGAGAACCCAAACAGGTTCGTCTTCACGGTGTCAGCCCTTTGATTTACCAAATCCGACAAGTCTCTTGCAAAGGTAAATTGCTCGCTCTGAAAGCCGAGCTCATTCAGACGTGCATCCCGAAGCGGGGACGCCAGCAGTAAATACTGCTTAACTCTGGCACTTGCTAGATGTACAAACATCATTTGCTCAAGAAGTCAGCTAATTCCTCATGATGGAGGGCCTGTCTCCACGCTCCACGCGGAGGGAGGGCGCCCGCGTGAGCAGATTGTAGAAGCTGGATGGGCCGGTTTAATGGATTAAGCTACTTAAGAAAATTTAAGAAGACGCACCAGTTAATATGTATTCTGCCCTTGCTTGGTTGGTAACGGGCCGGCGTTTTTGATTTCCCTGGCAGGGTTCCTCCCCTGATCGGAAGCGATAAGCCAGCCAGCCGTTCATTTGCTGAGGCGCGATGGAAGATTGTGGATAACCGGAGTGAACCGGAGAGGCCCTTGCATCTGTAGGGAACCTGGCCCCCTGGAGATGACTTTCTCCTGTTGCGGGGGAAGGTGGGACCAGCGGTGTCCCGCAGAGGCGGAAACAGTGAGGAACAGTGTCATCGGGGTCTGGGAACCGTGATGCTCTGGCCAGCTCCCGTGCTGCCATTTTGACGGGCCGGTAGATCTCTGGTGTAAAAAGGAGGAACCACCTCTGGTACCTGCCTTGGAGGGATGTTTTCGGTTCTGTAGTGGAGGAGCTCTGTGTAAACCCCAGGTATTATTTTTAAATGCTGAAGAATGTATCTAGGACAGGCAGATGGTGAATGTTTGCCTCCATGGGGACTGGGTGTGTGTCCTCAGAAGCAGGAATAGTAAGTGGAGAGCTAAAAAGGAACTTGGATGTCGTCTGTTACTGCCTTATTCTACACATGGGGAAACTGAGGCCCACGGACATGGAGCAACTCCCTCCGATCCTGATGGTGAATCCCACGTACCT
The DNA here is from genome assembly GCA_030068075.1 of Paguma larvata. Classification (NCBI taxonomy): domain Eukaryota; kingdom Metazoa; phylum Chordata; class Mammalia; order Carnivora; family Viverridae; genus Paguma; species Paguma larvata. The sequence continues at coordinate 86,614,251 of CM057831.1, forward strand.
TCCTCTTTTGATCTGTGTCCCAACCACGCTGTTCAGAAGGGTTGGTTCATGTTTATGGTTTCGCTGCTGCTGAGGAGCCCTAGGAATGATCTAAGAAAGGCTACTTTCTTCTTTTTTTTATTTTAAGTTTGTTTCTTTATTTAGAGAGAACACGAGTAGGAGAGGAACAGAGAGAGAGAGAGGAAGACAGAGAATCCCAGGCAGGATCCATACTGTCTGCGCAGAGCCCGATGTGGGGCTCAAACTCACAAGCTGCAAGATCATGATCTGAGCCAAAATCAAGAGTCGGATGCTTAACCACCTGAGCCCCCCGGATGCCCCGAAGGGCTACTTATTTCTTCAGGAATTGTCTAACCGAGACTGTTAGTTGCTAGAAGATACAAAACCAGGGTCACGCTGTGAGCTCCGTAACTGTGTTCTTAGAACCGAGTGTCTGTCCCCAGAGTCTTCGTTTTTGTACCTGAGTGACATGTGCTCTCAGCCAGTCAGCCCCGCTTGTCCAGGCTGCGCCCTTTCTGGGGAGGCAGGTAGAGAAAAGGGACCTGGCCTCCGAGTAGCACCGACAGCACCAGCTCTGTGAGGAGAGTCCAGGAGAACGTATGGAAGGCGGGAGGGGGTAACTAATACCAGTACTATTTCTTGAACCCCACGTATCTGCCAACTACTCGTACTATGTTTATCTTATCCCTTTATCTATGTATAGATACTATATCTCTATCCCTCTTCAACCCTGCCCGGAAGGTGGGCTTACCCACAAGTGGACAGTTTTAGCTCAGAGAGGGTAACTCAGTTGTCTGAAGTTACACGGCTGTAGAGGATCAGGCATGTGGCAGTTGTGATTGGCTGTGCCGTCATCATCATGGCCCCTCTCTGCTTGGCCTCCTCGATGCCGAGGGGGGCAGATGGCACGGGCTATTCTGAGATGGGCAGATGACTGTGGCTTTGCCCACCCCGATGTCTCAGGGCGTTAGTATTTAAAAAAAAGTATCTGACCTTCTGGCTAGGCCTTGCTATTTTTATTTTTGGAATGTCACGGCTTAATGAGTCGGGTGGGTATTTCTATCTTATGAGACGTGTTTATTTTTTCCTCCACAATTTGCTTCTACTCTGCAACTGTTGCCGCCTTTCAGAAAATGAAAAGAGCTCATAATAGACCGAATTTCCCAGATGGATGTCCTTGCATTTGCTCTTTTTTTTCCCCCAGCGTGAATAACTTGCCCCCTTTTATCTCTCATCCTTTCATAGTTGATGGGGTTTTTGAAGCTGGGATATCAGTGGTAAATGGTTCCATATGGTCTTTCAGAGATTTTCCTCAAATATTAGCATATTTTTTGTTCTTTCTAATAAATTTTATTAATGAAACATATTTTAAAGGCTGGGGAAGAGGACCAAGAATAACACAAAGGAAGCCTATGTGCCTTCCACCCGGCTCCCTGGAATTCTAATAGTCGTCATGCTTGCTTCAGATTGTTTTAAAGAAAGAAATTCTTGAAGAATTCTTGAATTCTAACACTTGAAGTTATCGTGTCCCCTCTGATCCCATTCGCCAGAGGGTAACCATGCTCCTGAATTCGCTGTTTTTCTTTTCCTGTGCATTGAAAAAAAAAAAAACTTTTGTATTTGTATCTATCCATTAAATAGTCTTCTGGTCTTCAGGCTTGACGTCAGTGATATTCTGCTTCTTCTTCCCTGAGCATTAGGTTTCTCAGATTGAGCGCAAGTGTTCATGCCACCGCAGTTCCTGAAGGTGAAGCCCGGGGAGATATTCTGTCGTGGGGATATATCCTGATTTTTCATCCGTCCTGCTTTCGATGGACATTCGGCTTCTCTTGCAATTTTCTATGCTAGTGGTACCGAGCAGGAATGTGCTCCTGCCGTTGTCTCTTGTGCGTTTCTCCCCGCGCCTGGGGTGCGTGCCAGGAGACGATGGGCAGGGTCAAAGGGCAGGACCGTCTTCAGCTTCACCAGGGGTGCTCCCATGTTGTTCTTCTGAGCTCCTCCATCACGTGCAGCGTGAGTTCCTGGGGCGTCACGTCACCTGACTACTCGGGAAGGTCTGACTCTACCTTTTTGCAAGTCTGATGGGTGCAAAGGAGAACTTTCTTGTTTCATTAATCATTTTTTGATCACAAGGGAGATTGAGCATATAGTAAGTGGCTGCTTGGGTTTTCTCATCAGAGAAAACACCTGTTCTTATGCTCGGTCCAGTTTTCTGCGGGTGCCTTGTGCTTTCTCCTTCAGTCCTGCAGGAAAATCCCGGGCAGTGAGCTCCGTGGGTCCCAAATGCGGCAGATTCAGCCTTTCCGTTAGTGGCTTACCTTTCAGGTTTGTTGATGGTATCTTTTGATGACCATGAGTTTTATGCTTTAGTGTGGTTATATTTCCCAGTTGTGATGGTCGATGCTTTTCTTTTCTTTTTTTTTTTTTTTTTTTGAGTCTTATTTCAGAAATCCTTCCTTACCCTGAGCTCATAAAGATATGCCTTTCAGCCTAATTGAAGCTTATTTTGTTTCTCTGACCTTATTCCTTAGTTTGGTTTGGTATTTTCCATACGTGCCCTGCCAGGGTGCCTCTGTACAGAGCGTAATGTAGGCTGCAGAATGGTCCCCAGCGACTGGGGGATTACCGCAGACACCTCTGGGCTGAGCTGTACTTGGGGTCAGAGCACAATCCTTCTTCTTGACCCTGTGGCTGTTTCTGAGGGGTGCTTAAGCACAGGGTTGATTGGCCCGCTCTTAAGCCTGGCTTATCTGCGAGCCTGATAAAATTGGTCATAAAGCTGTCCCTTCTCGTCCTTAGTTTAGCTCACTGCCTGCTTCGGACTTCCTGCTGCCGCTGCTGCTGCTTGAAGCTGAAAAGACAGAGGGTGTGTGGGGGACAGCCTCTGCCCCAGGTTCTCACCCGGACCGGACGCCCTGGGCCCGGCCCGCAGCTGACCCTGGCAAGGGCACTGGCGTGCGTCCAGGTTCATCTGGTGATTCTTTGCTTCCGTTCCTTTCCTCCTAGGTGCTCAGAAGCGTTCTACAGACCCTGTGTCATTCATCCATCGCATTTTGCAGGGAAGTCTAAATGGGTTCAAGTCGGGTTTGGCGGAAGTCACAGAACTCAAGAGTGTCCCAGCTGGAAGGGTTCTGATGCCTCATCTCTCTCTCAGTCAGTCAGCTTCTGCCGAGTGTCTGCTGGGTGCCTGGCACCTTGCTCGTTCCTGAACACACGGGGGGAGCAGGACAGCCGAGGTCCGCGCCCTCACGGTTGTGGGGAGCACGCTGAGCCACAGGGATTGGTCTCAGAGTGCGGTGGGGACGTGGAATAGGGAGGAAGTGTCTTTGGATGAGGCCCCTAAGGTCATATTGTTATTTCGAATAGATGTGCCATTTTCTAGCTCAGGAGTCTGCAGTCTGTGCCCCATGGGCCAGAGCCAGCCCCCTGCAGTCCCCTAGCTAAGAATGGTTTTAACATTTTTAAATGGTGAAAAGAATTCAACATTTGCAATAGATTCTGATGGTAGGGAACGCTAACTTTGGGCCTTAATCAAGTGCAGTGTTACCTGCCCCCTCTCCCCCGCCCCGATAATTCTGCTCTTCACATTAGTAGACCTGTGTTATGAAAAATTGTTCTCCGTAATGATCACATTTCGAATTTCACCAATACGCATTTTGTGGAATATATTTTTCTCTCCTTTTATAGAAGTACCTGCCTACCTTTAAAAAATTTTTTCTTAATGTTTGTTTTGGAGAGAGACAAGATAGAGCACGAGCAGGAGAGGGGCAAGGAGAGAGGCAGACACAGAATCCAAAACAGGCTCCAGGCTCCAAGCTGTCAACACAGAGTCCCACGCAGAGCTCGAACCCACGAACCGTGAGATCATGACCCGAGCCGAAGTCGGACGCTTAGCCCGCTGAGCCACCCCGGCGCCTCAGTACCTATCTGTCTTTAATTTGGCCTCCCGTTCTGCACAGCCTAAAGTATTCACTACCTGGCCTAAAAAGTTGCTCGCTGTGTGACTTTGGGCAATACTTCTTCAGTCTCTGTTTTCTCATCTGCAGAACGGGCATGGCTGCCTAGTTCATGGGGCCGTTGTGAAGGACAAGAAGATCTGACGTTAAGGTCCTGTCATGTGTGGAGAGCCGCAGCAGATGTTAGATCATCTCTAGGGAAAGATCAAGAACCATCGATTTCTTAAGGGCTGCTAAAGGGAGGGTCAGCAGGGAAGGGGAGCAGGGTGCGGTGGGGCTCCGTGCCCGCCCTGAGGGTCGGCGTCATGAGGCACAGCCCCCTCCAGCATCGCCACCCAGCCCCCGAGCTGTGGACTGCGGACCTAGCAGGCGCCGCATCCCGAAGGCCTGCAAATCCCCACGACATTAATGCCGTTCCTACATAATTTTCCCCACGAAACGCGATGAAGCATAACTAAAAAATGTAAGTAACAGCTTCAGGCCCTTAATGAGGCAATAAATACAGGGCAGAAATAATTTAGAAAGCCATTTCCTGGTGAAGAACTGTCCTTTTCCTAGACCTCTTCACTTTCCCTTTGCTTGCCCCATCAATACTGGCCATTGGCTTTCTTTGCTAACTCATTTTAGGGAGGAAACAAAGCATCGATCATCTCGTAGCGGCCGCTGGTTTGCGTTTCACGGGAAAAGCAAACAGGACCGTGGAGCGCGGAGGCTGAGCAGACCGCTGGGCTCCCTCCCTGCTTAGGTGACTTGCGTGTCGCTCCTGTGGCAACAATTCCTGATCTTCCTTCAGTGTCAGTGTAGATAGGATACCCTGCCATATGGAGGGTAATATGTGTAAATATGGAGACTGCGTAAATATGAAATCTGTGAATGCCAAGGGTCAGCAGTCCTGGGCTCAACCGTGAGGCATTTTGTACCGTCTCACCGACTTACCTGGGCCGTATCTTCCTTGAACGGATGGGTAAACAGGGTTTGGGACTACTGGAATGTTCTCCCAGGAAGGAGCTGTGTGCAGAGTCTAGACAGAGCTAGACGCCTGGCTGTGCACAGGTACTTGGAGCCAGAGGCACAGCCTCGCTCCAGGCTCAGACATCTGCATGCGACTGCTCCCTTTTGACAGCAGCCAGAGTGCTCCCCAAAGCGAGCTCAGCAGGAAGCACTTTGTTGGATGAGAACTGAATGACTCTGGGGTGTCATTCAGACATCTGCTTGGGACAGAGGTCTCTGGTTCCTTCTGACACCGATGCCACCATGCGGAGCAGTCTGGGGTCCGAGGGACCCTTAGGGATTTTCGAGGGATGTTTACAAACAGTTCATTGCAGACCAGCTCACTTGGTGCTTCGCATGTGCCCGTGCGTGGAATCTCTGTGTGTGTGGAGGAAGCGAGTTCAAAGGGAAAACAGACGGTGGCTTCCAGACATGGCCTCGTAGCATCATGTTTGTTGGCACCAGGCGGTGGGGAAGAGGTGTGTTAGTTCTCCAGGGAAGGTTTTAGGGAAGCTCTGTCCGAGAGCTGAAAAACAGAATGCTAAGCTGTCGGCACGTACGTATGCGTGTCTTGCTTTGTCATTCCTTGAGCCTGCACACGGGATTGTCGGGAGGCAAAGGATAAAAACGGAGGCGACTGGAGAGGAATCAGAAAGGAGGGCCTGTCGATCGTTTGCAGATGTCAGTCCTGTATCGCGTCATGACGAGGAGCACCCTGGCGGAGATCGGCAGAGAGGGAGAAGAGCGTGTGGGGGCCTCTGGCGGGGAGAATGAGTTTCCCATTTCTCAGCTGGAAAAGTCACCGTCACTCACTGCGCGTGTTCCAGAAGGACAGTTTGGGAGGATGCAGCAGCTGTCTGAGTTTCTGCGGTTGCTCCGGGTGTGGCCTCATCCAGGATAAGTTCGTGGATGCCAGAACTTTTGGGAGAAGCCGCTGCTCGCTGTTTGCCTTTGCCCGTGGCGGGAGGACTTGGAATTTTTTTTTTTTTTTCATTCTTGGTGCAGATGGTATAGTTATTTTAAGTAAGCGATGTGCTGCAGTGAACATGGGCAACTCTTTTCGTTTTTCAGCTTAATGAAAAAAAGAAAAGGGGGAAGGAGAAACCCCAGCTAGCCAACTGCGTGCTAATGCTTGTCTTTTTTGGATTCTAAATGTGTCCCAAGGCACAGAGATGGGATAAATATTTCAGCCACTAGAAAGTCCTGCTGTCGGGCTGAAAAGATTTCTTACCTCTTTTAAAGCAGACGGGGTAGTAATTTACGTGCACAAATTCAGACGCCCCCACGTCCCTTATTTTTAACTATGTATGTATAGATCCCACTGCCTTTCTTGGGGTCGAGGCAGGGAGTGGATGGAACTTTGGAGGAAGAGTATCAGGGTGGGAATAAACCATAAGCGAATGCTTGGTTTTCCTCTTAGAGCAGCTATGGGTGTCTGTCTGTTCAACCTGTCTCACCGGGTGGAAGTCGGTGGAAGAATCGGCGTCCGTAAGTGGCCATGTATGGAGTCCTCGGCGCAGGGAGGACATTCGTATTCTGGGAAACGAGGTTGCAGACGTAGGCAGGGGCTGATCGTGACAGGCCTTGTAAACCATGGCACACGTCTTAGATTTATTGATAAGCGCACTGAGAAGCCATCGGGAGCCTTTTAAACTCTCACTGTGCTGTGAGGAGGAGGAGCCTGGGGGGCGTGGGAAAAGCAAGTCGGAGGGTTGGTTTTCCCAGACTTTCTTAAGGATTTCTTGGCCTTGGCACTCCAGATGTTTCGGGCTGGATAATTCTGGGTTGTGAGGGGTGGCTTTGTGCATCACAGACGTGCAGCGTTCCCGGCCTCGATTCGCTAGATGCCGCAACCAACCCTGTCTCCCAGACATTGCCATGTGTGCCCCGGGGTGGGCAGAATTGTCCCCTGTTGAGAACCACTGGTTTAAAAAAATTTTTTTTATATTTATTTTTGAGAGAGAGAGAGGGAGACAGAGACAGAGTGCGAGCAGGGGAGGGGGAGAGAGAGAGAGAGAGAGACAGAATCTGAAGCAGGTTCCAGGCTCTGAGCTGTCAGCACAGAGCCCAGTGTGGGGGTCGAACCTATAAACCACGAGATTGTGACCTGAACTAAAGTCAGACGCTTCACCGACTGAGCCACCCAGGCGCCCCAAGAACCATTGGTTTGGGTGGGATGGTACCAGTGTAATAAAAGCACATTGGTTGGGTTTCTGGAAGATTTTTGAAGACAAATCCAACAGGATTTAACTTCTCTTTGCGCTTTTGAGTGTGGTGGTCTTGTCGCTTCCCTGAGGCCCAAGGCTCCGTGCCGTCTGCACGTATAATGGAGTTGCTCAGAGCTCCCAACGAGGGCTCCTCTGTGTCAGCCTTCACTGGCCCAGGGGATCCCTGGTCCTGCCGGTGAAGCACCTCAAGCCCATAACCGGCGGGGCCACCTGTGTGTGACGGATGTGGTATTTGGTCTCTGCTCCCTGCCCTTTCACTTGTCAGGGCCTGTGCAGTCCGCCTCTTGACTCTCAGAGCAAGCACTGTGGAATCTAATCTGACCGATTTTCTGGCTCTGGAAATGTATTGATCAGAAGAGGATTTCACCGTTTGCAGCGACTTTTCTACGGGGTTTGTCTTCGAGGAGACAGCTCTACGGAGGCATATGTGAGCGATTTCCAAACCAAACAGAATGACAGTTGCCTTCTGGAGCCCCGAGGAATTCCCTGGGAGCTTGCTGGTGAAGCCCGGAGCAGTTGTAAGGCTACAGCTGGAATGGGTGGGCGGCCCGGGTTGCGCATTCCGCGGCTGGCTGGGATCCAGCACCTGGCGGTCCTTCTAGGCTTCTCTCCTGTGATTCCCCTTCTCCCGTGACTGCGCTCCCCCGGAGGCGATGAATTGGTTTCATGCTCTTCTCAGGGTTGCTGGAGGCTTTCTGGAGTCCAGTCTTGAGAGGGACTCTGTTGCCGAGTGTGGGCTCAGTGGACAGAGCGCCGTGATTGGTAATGGCTGACCCAGTCGTGGGGTAGGGGAAGCAGCGACACAGTATGTTTGCAGTTCCTGACAGTCAGAGTTGTGAGTGCTTTTGATTCTCTGCCCATCGGTGCCCTGGGCTGAGCCTTCCTGTGCTCTCCAGGCCCGAAGGCCCTGATGTCCTTCCATCTCTCTGTGTATCAACATCCACTGTAAATGCCACCTCTTTCCTGGAAACTTTCTTTAACGCGTTAAAATTTGACTTTATCCTAAGAACATTGGGGAGCCATTCAATGGCTTTTTAAAGTGAAGAAGTGTCATGATCGATTTGGTCTTTAGAAAGATCCCGCTGGCCACAGAGAAGGACGTGGCAGGGAGGCGAGAAGACCAGGCCGAGGACAGGCAGCAGGACTGGTGCGAGATGGTGATGCCTTGGGCTGGAGTCAGGCCTGCGGTGCTGAGACTGGCACGCAGGGCTCAGGCGTTGGCCCTCCAAAGCGGGTGATGAAGTGAGGAGGAGCCAGGAGAGACGCGGAGGGGACCGGTGCGGGTAGTAGGGCAGGGCGAGGCCCCTCACTAGGACCGCTGTTCTGGAATTCTTCAGTGAACTGCAGAAGCTCATTTCCCGCAGGGAGATGTGCACTCATGTCGTTAATTCGGTGCGGTAGGGTGGACGGACCGCGAGGAAAATCCACGGCCGACGTGGTGCCGCCTGCCAATGGCTGTGTCCTTTCCAGTTTGTAGTTGCCTGTTTGTCCCAGTTGTAAAATATTTTTAGTATCACCTCAGTGGTACTCGAGCTGCACGACAGAGTAAGGGCTCACTGCTGCCTGGAGAAGTCGGGGAGCAGTTCAGACGGAGAGTAACAAGCAAGTTGTATGCAGAAGGGTACGCGGGGGGTTCCTAGGAGACTCACAGGTCGAAGGGCATTCCAGGTAAAAATAAGAAGCCATGTCAAGGTGAGTGGCGTCAACAAGAGGACACGTCCGGGGTCTGGAGCGAGATGCTTCTCTCTGGCAAAGCTCGTGAAAGAGGGCCCTGGGCCCTGCTCACGCCCTCTGCTCCCGTCTTTCTCTGCACGTGGCAGTGAGACCACGAGCCTAGCCTCGCGCCTGCCTGGCCTGGAGGGCGGAGCCCCACCTTTCATCGCCGCGTCCTCAGGACCTACACAGGCATCTGGTCATAGATGTTCAGTAAATGCTTATCGAAGATTCAGAAAGGACCCCTGGAGGGCCTGGGCGTTTTTTCCCCCTTTTCCCCTAAAACAACTTTACTTCCAGATGGCTCCTGGCCTCCCGGCCATTGAACACATTGGCTCAGACTGATGAGATTCATTAGATTCTGGCTCCCTTGAAAATCTGTCCCCGGGGTCCATGGGTGGATGAATTCAGCACCTGTGTCCCCACGAAGACCCCTTGGCCTTCTCTGTTTGTTTTCCAGCCTCAGACTTGGCCCTTTCTCATCAGGGCCTTGGCCTTTGGTGACTGTGCTCAGTGGCGTGGAATCTAAACCTCGGGGCTTGGTCGTAAACCTCTAGGAATTCTTGGCAAATAGCTCAGTGACCTTGGTGCCCCGAGTTCAAGTTTCAGTTTGGCCCTCCTACCCCATATGACCTGAGGTAGGTTTGTAGGCTAAAGTGAAACGGTCTCCCTGTGTTCCTGCTGACTGGCCCAGGTTCAAATATTTGGTGATTGTAGGGCCACGGAGCCTGAGGCCTGGAAGGAGCCCGCGATTCCTGCAGTTGGAGGCATTGGGAGTCCAGAGCTCACTCCTGACCTGGAACCTTCATTTTTAGCCACAGCTGATGGTCTGGGAAGAATTTGGGTTTTATAACCAATCTTTTTTTTTTTAATTTTTATTTCTTTTTCTTAATTTTTTTTTTTTTTTTTTTTAGAGAGAGAGAGAGCAGAGGAGAGGGGCAGTGGGAGAGGGAGAGAGAGAATCTCAAGCAGGCTCCGTGCTCTGTGTGGAGCCTGATGCTGGGCTCAGTTCCATGACCCTGGGATTATGACCTGAGCAGAGAGCAAGAGTCAGATGCTCGACTGAACTGAGCCACCCAGATGCCCCATGACCAGGCTTTTTGACAGAGAAAGAACGTCAGTGAACTTGAGTAGAGTGCCAAGCACTTGCTACAGGCTTTCCCTGTATTTTTCCACTGAGTTCTCTCAGAATCTCTAGCGTGGAGTGGGGTGGATTATCAGTCTATTTTGCAGATGAGGAAACTGAAGGCCAGGGAAGTAAAGTTGCCGGAAGTCTCACGTATGTGATCCAGGTCGAACAAGAGCCCCCTCAGTTGTGGGGGCTCGGGTCCCGGCCGCCTCCTCCTGTCTCACGTTCCCGTCCCCTCTCTCGTCCGCAGAGGGCCAGCTGCTCCCTGGAAACAACTTCACCAATGAGTGCAACATTCCCGGCAACTTCATGTGCAGCAACGGGCGGTGCATCCCCGGCGCCTGGCAGTGTGACGGGCTGCCCGACTGCTTCGACAAGAGTGATGAGAAGGAGTGCCGTGAGTGGCCCGATCCTTTGCTGCGGTGGGGGCGGGGCAGATCCTGGGGCCGGGGGAGGAGGGCCCCATCCGGCTCAGACCCTGCACACTCTGCGTGCTGCAGGCCGATGGCGTTCGTTTGGCCCTCTGGCCAGCCGTCCCTGCCCTCTCCACTCCGCAGCTCTGCCTGGGAGCGGCATGTGCAGAGACAGGAGCCTTGGTGAGGACGGAGTCACAGTGGGAGAACAGAGGTCCCTTCCACCAGACACTGTTAAACCCCACCTTGAGGCACTGCTTTCTCCCCCCGTATGAGGACTCTGAGACTCCCAGAGGTTCTATGGCTGCGGTGGGTCCCCACTAGCGAGTGGCAGATCGGGATTTGAATTCAGGGCTGCCTGACCCCAAGGCCCCGGCTGGTAATCCTCTTTCACACCTCGTCCCTGGTGGAATGCTCTTAGTGATTAAGTCAGGTGTAGCATCATGCCAAGTATCCAGCACAGGGCTGGTAGTGACTAGGTAGCAGTTGGCTTTCCCCTGTCCCTTCTCTCTGCTAATATGGCGTGGGCAAATGGGGGTGGGGTTCTTTCTTACCCTCCCTCCCCATCTCCTTCTTCAGCCTCTTTCCTCTTTCTTGCCCTTGAAATCTGCGGATGTGACTTGAGGGCGTCCAGGGTATCGGATGATCACTCTCCCTGCCCTGTAGAGTGCATTTCTCTTCCACGCCAGAGTGTGGCGCCGCAGAGTGAGCTCGGCCATGGCACCCTGGCAGGCGGGAAGCACACCCGAGGAGCACTGGGCCCAGGGTTCTCTAGCGGGTCACTGCCTTGGGACCACACAGCTGGACACTGGTTCTTGGCTCGTCTGTGGGCTTCGGGCACCAGGCCACAGGGCCTCACTGACAGGAGAACTGTGTGTACTGGCTCCGAATCTGCTCCCTCTCTGGAAGCCAGCTGAGGAAATGGCTGAGAGATGATAATTTGAACTTGAACGTAGCCGTTACTGGGATTTGACGCATGGGAAGGAGAACTGGGTTTGGAGCCCTTTCTGGAGCCAGCGTGCCCCAACCTTCATGAGGCTCTCCCTTAGACAGGCTACCTACTTGGAGATTGGCCCCTCGGGGCTCCAGTATCCCTGCCTGCCCCCACTCTCCAGAGAAGGTTTGGGAGGGGGCAGATTAAGAATATGTTGTTTTCGTGGGGGGGGGGGATATTCATTTTGCTTGATGCAAGTGACTTTTTTCTAAATGGACCAGCATACATAACGCATTTTCATTTTTCAGAATTTTTAAAACAGTATCGATTATGTCTATTTCAGGTTTCTCTGTTTCTAGGTCTTTAAAATTGCTAGAAACGTCATATTTGTAATTTGAGTTACATATGCGATTGTATGTGTGAACTCTACAGTCTGTCCAGTTTTGGGGTGCCTGGGTGGCTCAGTCAGTTAAGTATCCAACTTTAGCTCAGGTCATGATCTCACAGTTCATGGTTCAAACCCCGCATTGGGCTCTGTGCTGACAGCTCGGAGCCTGGAACCCATTTTGGATTTTGTCTCCCTCTCTCTCTCCCCCTCCCTCATTGGTGCTCTGTCTCTCCCTCAAAAATAAACAAACATTTAAAAAATTTAGAATCTGTCCAGTTTTGAGCGTTATTAAAACTACACAAATAGGTGGAACGACCATTTTTGGAAGACGGTGTGTATTTGAACTCGAGTTAACACAGATTTTCTTTAGCTGAGCTGGGACTATTCAGCACAGGGTCTGTTTATGAAAGAACACAGGTTTGGAGTTGAGACTTCAGTTTTATTTCCAGCTTTGTCAATAGCAGCTGTGTAGTGTTAGGATATTCTGTGTCTTGTGTCAGTCTAGTTCCATGATTTCAGAATTCAGGCTCAAACTGGAAGAGGTGATGGAAAGAGAATTAAAAAAAAAAAAAAAGATGCCTGGCAGCCGCCTGGCGCGGTTTGGTTTGGTTTGGAACAGGCTTGTCTTGGCTGTTCTCATTTTTTTCTCCTCATTTCCTCCCCTTAACCCTCAAGCGTAGTAAGGACTTGATTGGCATTTATTTAGTATTTTGATCAAAACATAATTTTAGGGGTGCTGGGTGGCTCAGTCAGTTAGGCATCTGACTCTTGATTTCAGCCCAGGTCATGATCTCACGCTTGCATGTTTGAGCCCCGCGTCAGGCTCTGTGCTGACGGTATGGAGACTGCTTGGGGTTCTGTCTCTTCTCTCTCTGTGCCCTCTCCCCTCTCGTGCACATTCTCTCTTTCTCAAAATAAATAAACATTTAAAAAACAAAACAATAAAACTCCACAATTAAAAAAAATGTACACCCAAACACACCCATTAAAGAATCTCTCTTCTGTTGACCTTTTTTTTCTTTTTGTCCTTAAATTATAAAAACAGAGCATTAAAAAGTTTAGGTAATAGAGGGAAGGAAAAGAGGTCGCTTTTCTAAAACAAATTCTACTTGCCTTTCGAATTTCTTACATATTCATTCCCAGCCTAGGACCTGATGGTCTGAGCCCTGGGGCAAGACTGCAAATCCCTCTGCCCAGACCACATGCTCTGCGATCTTAGGGAAGGTACCAGCATGTTCTAGACCTTCGCCACGGGGAGGATTGCGAAGTCCTTAACCTCTTGGTGCCTCAGTTTCTTCCTGTCCAAAGTGAGAATAATAAGGCTTCTAGTGAGCATCGTCGTGAAGCTTAGTGCACGGTGAGCACAGGGCGCAGTGCCGGGTGTCGTAAGCGGCTTGTAAGCGCCAACTTCCGTTGGTCAGTCTGCACACGCTTTTGTACAGGCATCGTCGTGGCCACATGTGATTGAGTAACCGTTTTTTTTTCTACTTCATATTAGAGACCCTTTGCCATGTGACCATATTTCGCCTTCACGGTGGTTGTTTAGTGAGGTTGCCTACTGGTGCATCAAGTAGGTGCCGTGTCACCTAACCGTTCCCCTGTGGTTGGGTGTTCAGACGTTTGGGGTCAGGTAAGGAACTTATCCACACCCGGAAGACAGCATGCACGATGATTTCGGCCAGAGCCAGGCTCGGCCGGGCCGAGGTCTTCCGAGGGCGCCCGGAGAGTGGCTGTCGTGGAATTCTTGCCACCTCGTGTCCTTCCTCTGATTCTTTGGAAACACGTGGTACTTCCCGGGAGGAGAGTGAAGGTGACCGATTTCCTCACCTCGGGGAGGTGATCGCCTCAAGTATCCTGGGAAGTAGCTTTGCCATTTACAAGGTTGTATGCTTAGAAAAAGAGAGTCCTTGCCCTTTCCACAGGGTGGGAGAAGAGGCCAGAGAGCTGTGTGGTGGGGGGGTAGGACGCGGTGGGGGGGTAGGACGCAGTGGGGGATAGGACGCGGTGGGGGGATAGGACGCGGTGGAGGGTAGGACGCGGTGGGGGGTAGGACGCGGTGGGGGAGTAGGACGCGGTGAGAGGCTATTCTGTATCCACAGCAGAGGAGAGATTTTCATAAGACAGGAGAGAAACTTTTTTTTATCATAAACATAATAAAAATCACATACTGTAAAACTTGGAACGGGGAGGAGATAAACATCGGCATCGCACTTGAAATCTCGACTCGAACAGAACCGCGGTTAGCCTCTTAGAAGCTTTTATTCAGGGTTTTTCCCAGTTGTAATCACTGTGGGTATACCATTTTATACTGTGATCTTTCCAGCTAACATTTTGACCTTTTAACATTTTAATGTATTTTTTTCCTGTTTCTCTGAGTTTTAATGCCTGGAAAAACAGTCCCCTGACTTGGTATAATATAGTTTGTTTACTCATCATTTGGCATTTGCGTCCGTTTTTTCACTGTTAGAAATAGTGTTCAGTGTTGTGAACATGAGGGTGGATATGACTTTCCCCCTGTTTTGAGAGATTTTCTTAGGCTGGGTTCTCAGAAATGAAATTACTAGGTCAAGGGACAGAAAGCCTTTTTTGGTTCTTGAAACAGATGCCCACTTGTTTTGCTAAAGGTTTGCACCAGCGCACTCACTCACTGGCAATGCGTGAGGACTCTGGTTTTATTTTAGTCTTGGCAGCATTGAAGAATATCTTTAAAAATATTTTCCTGGGTAATAGAAAAGTTATATATTTTCATTTTTATATTTTTATTATTTAAGAGGTTGAGTGTTTTCCCACCCCCTCTTTACTAGTCTTGTTTCTGACTTGGCGAAATACCTATTAATGGACTAGAATAAATTTCCAGCTGGGTCGAGTCATTAAATTTTCCACCTTGTGAATCTGGAGAACCTCCTCCTTACAGTTTTGAGAGAAGAGGCTCATTTTGGGATGGTTTGAGTGAATTTCTCCTTTTGGTTGGTGAGATGCCCCAAATGATCGTTTTATACAAATAACTTTTTTTTTTTTTTTTTTTTTGGTAGTAAAAGGAATAGAGATTATTTGGGAGCTTTCTCTAGGTTGTACTCTCCCCAGCACTTTGCACTGTATTAACTCATTTGATTGTTAGGAGCCTTAGGAGGAAAAGGCCGTTGTCATTTCTAGATGACAAAACAGCCACAGAGAGCTCACCTGTTGTCCCAGAGAGTAAGTGCCCTTCACCTCCCTCCGTCAGAGACCCCGAGTCTGCCCCTCCCTGGATCTGTGTTTTTCTGCTGAATCGGATTCTCCTGTATGTTATCACTACTAACTTTTTTTTCCTTAAAAATGTTTGTTTATTTTAGAGAGAGAGCAGGGGAAGAGCAGAGAGAGGGAGACAGAGAATCCCAAGCAGGCTCGGTGCTGTGGGCAGCGCAGAGCCCAACGCTGTGCTTGCAGTCAGGAACCCTGAGATCATGACCCGAAATCATGACTCTTGAAATCAAGAGTCGGGGGGGGGGCGCCTGGGTGGCTCAGTCGGTTGAGCGTCCAACTTCAGCTCAGGTCATGGTCTCGCAGTCTGTGAGTTCGAGCCCCGCGTCGGGCTCTGTGCTGACAGCTCAGAGCCTGGAGCCTGCTTCGGATTCTGTGTGTGTCTCTCTCTCTGCCCCTCCCCCACTCATGCTCTGTCTCTCTCTGTCTCAAAAATAATAAACATTAAAAAAAAATTAAAAAAAAAAGAAATCAAGAGTCGGACGCTTAACTGACTGAGCCACCCAGGCGCCTCTCTACTAACTTGCTTTTTAAAAAGAGTTAGAA
This sequence comes from Paguma larvata, assembly GCA_030068075.1. Classification (NCBI taxonomy): domain Eukaryota; kingdom Metazoa; phylum Chordata; class Mammalia; order Carnivora; family Viverridae; genus Paguma; species Paguma larvata. Next base: position 86,629,788 of record CM057831.1, read on the forward strand.
ATGTCAATAATGTTCTTCTATGTAAATGATTTCTCAATGGCCATTAGTGCTGTGAGTCTCCGAAAGAAGAGAGTGTCCAGTAATTATTGCCACGCGCTGTGTGAATTCTGGATATTTGGACTGCTGCTTCGTTATTACAGTGTGACCTGGCATCATGAGCCCTAAGATCTCCTTCCAACTTGGTGTCGGATTTTAGCTGCCATTTCTCTGTGGCCCAACCAAAGAGGGGAGAGATCTTGGCGGTTTGAGTTCTGTGTCACAAAGTGGTTTTCTTCTTTGAAAAATGAAATCGATCATTATCTTCGATCAGGCCTGTACAGACTTTCAAATCTCAGGGCCTTTGTGTGTGCGTGTGTGCATGTGTGTGCGTGTGTGTGCACGTGTAGATGGAGTGGAGAGGAGATGGGGATAAATTCAAGGATCTTGTCAAGGATAAGATTTCAATGAATCTCTAAGTCCAGAGGCAGAAAAATACAAAAATGGAACTTGAATTTTATCTGCTTTTACTGTTTCCAACCATTTCTCGAGCACGACTTGTCATGGCTCCTGTGTGATGGCAGAAATCCACGAGAGGGCTGGAAGTTGGAACGAGGATCACCAAGAGTAAAAGGGGAGGAAGTGGGGCGTGGGGGTGGGGACAGAAACTCTTGCTTTCCTTTTCGTTGTCTTTCTCATCTTCTGCCTCTGGGTGGCGCCACATGTAATGTTTTCTTGTAAGCCCGGTGCTACAGGGCTAGCAGAGATGAGGGCACGAACCTGGAGTCTGACTTCGGTAGTCGTTCAGCTGTTCCACCAACGCCCTAGTACCTGGCTCAGGTGCAGAATTCCCCAGAAAGTCGGGAAGTGGAAATTTGGATACAGAGGAACAGACAGGGGGAAGATGGCCGTTTGAAGCCAAGGAGAGAGGCCTGGGAAAGACCGGTGCTCACCGCCCTCAGAAGGAACCAACCTGCCGATACTTTGATTTGGGACTTCTGGCTTACCGGACGGTGAGACAATACGTTTCTGTTGTGGAGGCCACCAGTGTTGTGGAGGACACCAAGTTGTGGCACGTTGTTACCACAGCTCTAGCAGACTCATCCAGACATCCACCCATCTCCCTTTTGTTTTAAAAAATTGTCACATGGTGAGTGACAGCCACCCCACCTGCTGTGTAACAGGGTGATATTCACAGGCATCCTGCTTCTGCTTCTTGTCTTTAATAATTGGAAAGCAAGAATCTTACTGTTCTAGGTTGAATCGCACCCCCCAAAAGATACGTTAAACTCCTAAGCCCCGGTGCCTCAGAGCGTGACCTTATTTGGAATTGGGGTCAAGATACGTTAAACTCCTAAGCCCCGGTGCCTCAGAGCGTGACCTTATTTGGAATTGGGGTCATCGAGGATGGATTAGTTGAGACGAGGCCGTACTGGAGTAGGGTGTCCTTCTAGAAGACGGCGTGAAGAAGTGAGGGGAGAGGGCCTGGTGACAGCAGAGGCGGAGATTGGAGTGATGCAGCCGTGAGCCAAGGAGTGCCAGGCATTGCCAGCCGCCACCAGAAGCTGAAGAGAGGCAGGGAAAGGGTCCACGCAGTCTCAGAGGGAGCACGGCCCTGCCGACATTTTGACTGTAGACTTCCGGCTTCCAGAAATGTGAGAGAAGAAATTTCCATTGCTTAAGGGCGCTCAGTTTATAGTACTTTGTTGTGGCAGCCCCGGGAATCTAATCCGCTTACTTCCCCGGGATGGTTAAAGCCACCTGGGCTTCGGTGGGCCTTTTATCACACCCCTCCCCGCCCCCACCCCCTGCCATGCCGCCGGGCCTCTCTGGGAGTCATGCCCTCTGTTTCTGCTCCTGTGACTGAGATGTCCTTCTCCTCCAGATCTGAAACCTGGCAAGGCACTGTTAAGGGCTGAATTTCAAAAGCTTTCTGAAGAAGTTGAGCTTCACAAAACAAAACCAGAGCTTACAAGAGTCTAGAGAATATCACTGCGTCCATTAAGTCCTTCAGAGCAAAAACCTGCTTTCCTCCGTGGCCCTCACTGTGCGGAAGAAATCCAAGACCTGTGGGTGTTCATGGTGCCTCTTTTCTAACTTAGGCTTTTTGTTTGTTCGGGTACTTGTCCTTAAACATCTTCGGCAATTCCAGCCAGGCCCCCACTTCGCTTAATGTCTTTTGTCTCAAATGTGAGACCGTAAGTCCTATAGTTGGGAAGAGGGGCCTTGGGCCAGCCTCCCTTCATGACCCCTGAGGCTCTGGGTACCGTGTTACCTTCCTCTGTCACTATGCCCTTGTCTGTAAGAGGGGGATCGTCATGGTCCCTGCTCCAGGGCCAATATTGAAAACGTTTAATCGGTGCTGTGTCCAGGCCATAAGCCAGTTAGAAATGAGCCGGCCTTAAACCACAGGCTCTGTTTGCTGGTACAAACGGGGTGAAGATCAGCTCTGCTGACCACAGGACACTGTTGTCTTCAATGAGCCGATGGGTGTGAGGCTTGGAGCTGAGGGCCCAGCCCGTGTTAAGTATTCGGTAAATGCCAGCCGACACTTTCCCTCGATATGTGTTAATGACATCACGCTGAAACCCAGGTCTGCTGCCACCTTGCTGGCCCGTGTGGCGCTGGACACTATCGGGCCAGCCCAGCCCTTGCCTGCCTCCCCCAGAACTTTGAGTTCTCTCCTCCTCCACCCCTGCTCTTCCTGTTCTCCCTTACAGAACCAAAGCCATAGCGACACCTTCTTTTGCTGGGTCAATATCTTCTCTTCAATTTAGAGAGCCTTGAACACACAGTCATGAGCTCTTAGGAAATTCTCTTTAGCTTAGAGCTCTAGGCGCGCACCGGAGCTGGTGCAAAAGGGAAGGAAACAAATATTTGAGGGTCCGAGATGAGCCCGGCAGGCAGGGAAGTTTGGAGGTGGCTCGCCTGCCTGCAGCTGGGCACCTCCGGCTCACAGCCCTGCAGTCGGTCCCCGCCCGCCGAGTGGCGGCGTCGGCTTGCTCCCGGCCCTGCTGCGGCCCCGCACAATTAAGCACCTAAGTGGATTTTGATGATGGCATTTTGCTTCATCGCCTGAACAGTCTTCTTCAGTCCCCACTGTCGCTACCCCGGGTTGAAACCCTTACGGCGCCCCACGGTGGCCTCCAAGGTTTTCGGCCTAGATCTCGTAGAAATGAGTCTTCCCAGCCCTCTTTCCGCCCCCAGACCTGCTCTCTGTGCCCCGCGCCCGTGGTGAGGAGAGACTTTCGGTTCTGGTGCTGCGATCTCAGCCTAAATTCCCAGGTAGTCCCCTGACAGCTGCATGCAGACTTTTCTGGCTTGTCAGGGTCTACTTGACCTCACACGAATTTGACCTCGTGCTGACTTTTCTTCAAGGGCCCCGTAGCTGTTGGAAGACGCGTGATTGTACACCGTGAAGAGCGATGCAAAGTGCTCTCAGTGTGCCAGTTAGCTAGGCCTGCTGTGACAAGACACCACAGGCTGATGGCGTAAGACCACAGAGTGCGTTCTCTCTGAGCCCTGGAAGCTGGATGTCCAAAGTCAAGGTGGCGACACGGCCACGCTCTCTCTGAAGGCTCTGCGGGAGGGTCCTTCCTTGCTTCGTTGCTGGCATTCCGTGGCTTCCTTTGCTCGTAGGTGGAGCATGCCTCTCTCTGCCTCTACCTTCACGTGGCCCTTTCCCCTGCCTCTGTCTCTGCGTACAGAGTTCCCTCTTCCTGAAAGGACACCCGTCATTGGATTAGGGGCCCCCTTAATCCTTTACGACCCCACCTTAACTAGGTTACATGTGCCAAGACCTTGTTTCCAGATAAGGTTCCATTCCCAGGTTCCAGAACACAGCCTGGCGCACCGGGTCAGTGCAGAGGAGGGAGCCTGAGGGGTGGCCGGCAGCCACCACGGGCCCCTGGGGTCCGCGGGCCGTGTGCGTTCTGGTGTATCCACTTGGGGCGTTTTGTCGTCGTTTGTTTTACCCCTCCCTTTAGATGGTCGTGAAACCAGAGCAGGCGTGTCAGAGATCAGGCGTGGTGTGCAAGCCTGGGGGAGAGTGTATTATATGAGAAAATGAAATATTTTTTAAAAACTCAGCTCTTTTTAAGGATTTTTAAAAACCTCATCTGGCATCTTGATTTGGCCATTTCCGTGATGAAAAAGTACTCTGAGTGCTGGCGAGCGTGTGGGCAGCCTATGAACGTTCTTTGCCTATAAGGGCCTCGGGGTGGCTCTTGCTATTACCGCATCAGGCCGATAGCTCTCGGCCTTCCAGCCCACCTGGAGGAAGTTGGGAGGGCTCCCAGCCAGCATAGGCTGTAGTCAGGTCTCCTCTGTCCTGCCCAGGGACACTAAAAGCACCAATTAGTTGCCAGTGTTTCTAAATTGGGAACTTGCACATAAAAGTCGGGGTTATCAGGTATTCTAGGAAAATCAGATTTAGCGTTAGGACGCTTTCTGCCCGCAGAGTGCCTCGTTTCCACTCTGCTTCTGTCTGCATTTCACCACCTTGCTTATGCAAAGGCCTCCAGTGTTTCTTTAGTCCCGAGACACGCATCTTTTCCAGTTTTCCGATCTCGGAAGTGGAGACGCCTCTGATAATGGATGGGATAGGAAAACATGGTGACCGAGTTTAATTGGCCAGGTTTTTTTGTTTCTTGGCTGTACATCAGTAGCGGCATGCCTTGCAATCCATGGTGTGTTGGATTCAGTGAAATAGAATTTTCTCTGATGGTTAGCCTGCAGTGTTGCAACCAAAAATACTGGCATTTCCAAACAGGTGAAAGGCATCACGTGTGCTTTTCCCTTAGGGTGCCTGGGATGCAGGTGTGACTTTCCGGGGTTGGGTGGGCGAGGGCGGCTCTGAATCACGCTACCTGGCTTGGGTCCTGGCTCTGGCACAGGTGAGTTTGGGGACGTGAGGGAGATACTTAGCCTCCGTTTCCTTCCATCTCGTGGCATTTTTATGGGGATTAAATGAGCTAAAACCTTGACAGCTTTTTAAATAGCTGCCGGCCACCTAGTAAGCACTGAGTCAATATTAGCTGTATTCTTACTGGCTGCGCGGAGTCACATTTCTGGTTTATTTATTTATTTTTTGAGAGAGAGCCTGAGTGGGGGAAGGGCAGAGAAAGAAAGGGACAGAGGATCTAAGCAGGCTCCACGGTGTCAGCGCAGAGCCCGATGCAGGGCTCACGCTCACGACCCTTGCTTAACCGACTGAGCCACCCAGGCTCCCACGTTTCTGCTTTAGATCCCAGACCTGCCACTGGTTCGTCCCTTCCCTCCTCGGAGCCCCAGTTTCTTCATCTGTGCAATGGGAACAGGTTTGAAAAGAGGTGTGTGAAAATCGCATATGCACGGGCTGACAGCTGGCGCACAGTAGGCCCTGAATAGAGCACGCCTTCCTGTTTTCTGCCATCCCCAGCCATGCCCGACTCCCTAGAGGGAGAGTCCCCTGGGTTGCCGGAGAAGTTTTGATCCGGGCTTCCCCGGGCTCCCGCAGTCCTCAGTCGTGGCCTGGGGGATGCTCTGGAGATTGTGCCTTCTGGCTGGTTGTCTCAGCTAAGGAGGCTGGATCCTTCTCCTCCAGAAAGACTGCAAGTGCAGCCACATGCTAGTCAGAATGAGCATCTCCCCTTCTCCGAACCATTTTCAGAAGCCAGAACCCAGGGACCCCATATTTTTTCGAAGGGCGTATTGTGGGGCAGCCTAGGATGGGGAGCCTCATGCCAAATACAGTGCTCTTGACCCCCATTAATTCCTCCAGAAGGTGAGAAGGATCAGCCTCTCTACCGGGGTCCTGGTGCCCCTTCCCTTGGAGCTGGGACAGGAAACCCCAGACTCCGTTTGGGGGAAAGGTTGAGGTAAGGTGCCCTAGAGCCTAGAGAAAATCTGGGAGAATTTGTCCAATTTGGTCTTTTCTTGGAGGAGAGCAGCTCTTTGATTTCTTTTTTTTTTTTTTTAAGTTTACTTATTTATTGAGAGAGAGCTGGAGAGAGGCAGAGAGAAGGGGACAGAGGATCCGAAGTGGGCCCTGTGCTGACAGCAGAAAGCCCAATGTGGGGTTCGAACTCATGAGCCGTGAGATCATGACCTGAGCCAAAGTCAGACGCATAACCGACTGAGCCCCCAGGTGCCCCCCCTTTCATTTCTGAGTCACCAACGCCCCTAGCTCTGAGAAAGTTTTGTCCTATTATTTCGTTATAGCTCCCCTCATACATCTCTGCCGGGGCCATTCCAATCCCATCTGGTGGTGACAGACTCACATGGCGTCCACCAGAAACCCCGTCAAGCCCCCTCTGCTTTCCTCCTTCCCTCCCAGGTGATGCCAGCTGCTATTGGGAACCTGCCACCACTTTCTTGGGCACTGCCAATTTAGATGCCAGTACTGTCACCAGCGGAGAAGTTGGCAGCATCGCCATCTTAAAGTCATCTTTTAAATCAACTCTTGTGCAAATATCAGCCTCACTCCGTCTTGCCAGCCCTCCCTGCCACTTCCAGAGAACTCTGTTACCATCGGCACTGCGTGCTGCCGTTTCCCTGCAACGGGAGAATCCTAACGAAGTAGCCCGAGCTGGGGGAGCCTACATGCTCTCGTGTCGATAGAGTGTGGACAGGTCTCCCAGGCCTTTGTCATGCGGACACGCTCCTAGAGCCAGGACTTGGCTGTGACCGCACGATGCAGTCAGTGGTAACAGACTCCGTAATTGCTAATAAAATTTAAATGGCTGCAAAATGACAGAACATCAGAAAAAATTTTTTCCTGGCACATGTAGACGAATTTTGCTGATCCAAGTTAGGCTGTGACTGTGTGGTCTTTGTATTTTTATTTATTTATTTATTTTTTAGGCAGACGTGTGCTTTCATCTGTGACACGGCTAGTTTGCAATTGCCTGATGGCTTTTAAAAAAGTTCAGAGAGAGATGAGAAAGTAATAATTAAAAGAAGAGGATGTGGTGCATTCATGGAATTCAGACACGTGACCAGAGAGAGAGTCTTTTGCTTGTCACACTGGAGAAGAACGGTTTTGGACGGTTTAGAGCGGGAGAAGATGGAGGCGGGGACATCTTCTTTGAGGTCAGAAGCTGACCGTAGACTCCTCTTAAAAAAGCATTTCAGGAACTTTTGGCTTTTGACGTTGTTAATATCGTGTCCTTTGCTAAGATTCCTGCGAAAGGAGCCCCATAAAATGTAAGAACGAGAGAACGACTTAGGTCTGAGAGGTTTGCTAGCGTCAGTGGATGAAGGGAAGGGACTGAAATCACGTATATGCAGGGAGGTCACGTTCCGCCACCTGGAAGAGCAACAGGTTCGTTCCAGATTAGAAGGTAGTCTCCGACTGCGCCTCTTGGAAAGGTCGGTTCGCAGCTGCCAGAGTTGTTTATTTCTGTCATCAGTGCCCTTCGATTTGGAGGGATGAGGGCGTGGAGGCAGGTTCCAGGTAATCAGCATCTCCGATTCTTGATAGGATTGAAATATGCAGGGCCCGAACGCCGTCCTGGCTCCTGTTGTCTCTGGCCGGGCGGAAGGATCGTTTCCTGATCGAGTTCTCTTGGAATCTGGCAGCAGGCTGATTTTAGTGACCTCGTGTGCTAAGGGGAAGTGCTTGAGGGACGGCAGCCCTGTTACACAGTGATTTTGTGGGGATCACCCAGTGTCCTGTATTTTTTTTTTTTTTTTGTCTTGGCCACTTTGAACATTTTGGCCAACTGAGGGGGGGGGCTGCGGCAGGAGCTTGCTCGAGCCCGTCACCATCGCTTTGCTGCCTGTCACCGGGCCACTTTCTGTTGCGCTCCTGGCACAGCCTGCCCCTCCATGCTCTCGCAGATGCACCCACTGCCCCCAGTGGCTGGGCCGCAGGCGGGCAGCCGGTGGGCGGCGGAGCGAAGCTCTGTCACCTGATGGGGAGCAGATGGTCCGACGCAGAACATGGCGGGTCTCAGCCACTTGCTGTCCGACATTCAAAGCCAAACCAGGATTGTTCCCAGCTCCCCGGGATGGAGGAGCCTGGCCAGCCTGATGCTGGGAAGAGGCGAGGGAGACTGTGTTCACCTGTCTCCCACGGCTGGGGTGTGTTTCTGGGGTACAGCAGCGAAGGTGCCCGGTGCCTTGACTCGAGGCCTGGCTGTTATGCCCACTCCCGTCTGCATTCTTGCCTCCACCCAGGACCTCCTCCGAGCATCTCCTGAGACGGAAATGCAGGCAAGGCCCCCCTGCTCTTTCTCCAGTTAGCCTTTTCACAGCGTACTGGGATATTAGCTCTAGTGGTAACTTGAGGAAGAGCCTGTCTGGCCGCCCTGACTTTGGGGACAGGCCATGGAGGAGCAGTTATGACTGTATCATTTAGGTGTGCTGAGACACAGACACCAGGATGGGATTAGGCATGCAGGAGCTTTACAGGGGGTGTAAGAGGGGGAAGGCAGGGGGAGCCATGATGGAGGTTTGGCACTGGAGAAAGGAGAGAGGGCGGGAGGAGCCTAACACTGCTGGGCAGGCCCACAGAAGGTTCTGCCAGGTCTACGGGATGTCCTAGAGCCGAAGGTACCTATTGGAGGAGTCTCGCGTCCCTTAGGGATGGGCTGACTTAGCACACCTGCCATGCCTGGTGAGGGGCTCAGAGCAAGTCATGGGAGGTCTGGCTTTAGCCCAGGTGTGGTAGCGGGTCCAGAGGTCGGCTACTGGGACTATCGGTCACGCTTCCTGTTCTCTGAGATCTGAGGGTGCATTTTCCTGTTTGTCACGGCCACCGCTGAGCCAGGTTATACATTCAGTAATTCCCTTAACAAACATTTACAGAGCACTTTCTGTGCACTCGACCTTATCGGCATTGGGGGGAAACAACGAAGGAGGCAGTCCCTGTGCTACGGGAGCCCTAAGTCAGGTGAGGAGATGAATCCACAGTCAGGCAGCGGCAGTGGTACGTGATCCGTGCGGGGCAGGGCCACGTCCTGGGTGCTCTGGGATCCCACAGAGGGGACACCGATGTCCTCTGGGGCATCCAGGGCATGTTCAGGGAGAAGGCCACTGTCTAAGCTGAGGCTGGAAGGGCGAGGGTGAGCTGATGACCCAGGAAGAGGTGGAAGAACTCCAACGGAAAGAGAAAACCTGCACACAGGTATATTTAGGCATGCCTGTAGTAATTCCTGTGACTTTTGGGGAGGCGGAGAGATTTTCAGGGGGCGTTTACAAAAGTATGTTGTGGGAAACCAATCATATGTGGCCTTGTAAACCAACAAAGGACATTAGCTGTGTGTCTAGTGGTCAAGAGCCTGACAAGTGGGTCAAATCCGGCTCTACCACTCCCTTGTTGTGCAGCTCTGGGCAAGTTACTTAACCTCTCTGTGCTTCTTTGCCACGTGTGTAGAATGGGACTGGAATAGTTGCGTCCCATTGCGTTATGAAGATTAAACGGCTCTCTGTCAAGCTCCTAGAACATTACCTGTCACGCAGTAAACATTCGGTAAATGTCAGTTTCAGTTCTTGTCATTATCCTATACTTTTAAATTGTCCTGTTCAAAAATCATGGTCAGACAGGCTTAAATGCTTGCCTCCTGGCATCTGTCACCAGACTTCTCAAAATGACACGACTGGTACATTTTCTGAATGAATAAAAGAGTGCCGTAGTGTTGTCTCGATGGCTCAGGATGAAGCCTGACAGAATCAAAAAATGAAAAACCCAAACCTCAACAGCTAAGTGTCCTTGAGCTCTCTCCTGAGCAACTGAATAAGCTCAGCGCTCTCGTCACCGGAGGCTCTTGGGCTCTTAGGGACAATCCCCAACCAGTGTTTCCTGAAATTGGCTCGGTGGGTCACTTGACTCAGCTGTTAACGTAGATTTGGGGGCAACTCAAGACCTGCCGAGACAGAGTGTCCGAGAAGGGGACCCAAGGTTCTGTGTCTTAACCGGCAACCAGGGTGAGCCTTGTGCCCACTGCACCGTGAGACTCTCCTGTCCTGGGATTAGACTGTCCGTCTCCTTGAAGGAGGAAGTTAGGACAAAACTTTTACGTCGTCAGCCTCTTTCCATATCAGGGAAGGAAGGGTACCCACGAGAGCATCCCTTCTGAGAAGCCCAGGCAGGTAGGAAGCATCTCAGCTAGCGTGTCGGCCTCCAGAGCAAAACGTTCTGAACACAGGGCGCTGATGCCAAGGGTTAGCCTTTTGCTTTAAGGAGCGTTCCTGCATACTGTTTCCTAAAGAAAGCTGTTGGATGGCGAGTGCTGTCCCTGCCCTGCCCAGCCCACGGAAGAAAATGACTTTCTCTCAGCCAGACATGAAATTGTCAGCAAGAGATGCCCTGGCCTTTGTAAATCTCAGCAAGTAACACCCACAAGATTAAGTCCCTGTTAATAGTGGGGAATCTCCGGGAGGTGGGGTAATGGGCTACCATTCTTTTCTTTTAACTTCTTACAAGTTCTGCACGGGAGGCAGTGTGTGGAGTGCTTCAGAGTGCATTAGTCTGGCACGAGCCTGCCTGGTTCTGTCCTGGCTCCTCTGCACACTAGGCAAGTTATTGACTCTCTCTGTGCCTCAGTTTCCTCATCTGTAACATAGGGAACAGTCGAATATGAAGGAGTAATCAAATACCTCACCAAGTTTACATACATTTATACCTGTTAAGTGTTTAGACAATGCTTAACACTTACTAAGTTCTTGAGAAGAATTAGCTATTATTATTCTTATTCAGCACTGTCTTCGCTTAGAGAGAGAAAGTGAGAGAGCGTGAGTGCACACGAGCAGGGGAGGGGTGGGGAGAGAGGGAGAGAGAGAATCCCAGCAGGCTCCACTCTGTGCAGAGCCCGACACAGGGCTTGATTTCACGTCCATGAGGTCATGACCTGAGCTGAAGAGTCAGATGCTTAACTGACTGAGCCACCAGGCACCCCTATTTTTTATTTTAGAGAGCGAGAGAGAGAGAGAGAGAGAGACAGAGAATCCTAAGCAGCCTCCCTCTTAGCCCAGAGCCTAATGTGGGGCTTGATTTCATGACCCTGGGATCACTACCTGGGCTGAAATTAAGAGTCAGACGCTCAGCCGATTGAGCCACCCGGGCGCCCCTCACCTGTCGTTACTAATAGTAACATCACTGTCTTCACGTACATGCATCAGGTAGCCGTAGGGTGATTGCAAATGAGGTGTAAAGAGTAAGGCTGCGTCAACTGTAGGAGCTGATGTGCGAAAGGTCTAGACTGTCTGCTATAAAGACCAGGGGAAATTTGCAGGGAACCAGCTGCAGTCTGGTTTGGGGCCTGACTTTTTGTGTCTACAGCGAGGGGTGAGACTCCTGTCAGTGTTTGCGACTTTCCTTCTTGGAGTGCCGCGGTGTAGCGCCACAGTGGGAGGCGGGAGGGCCAAAGAGTCAGGGGGGTCTTGGACTTGGGCTCTTCTTTCTGAGGGCGAAACAGCTACAGTTTTCTCTTTTAACACCTGGTGGGTTTGCATAAGATTTTGTTTTTCCCGCAGAAGGGCCTGCAGTAAACAGACAAAAACAGCTGAATCCCACTGGGCCAGCTCCCTAACGACCCCCCCTTCCCCCTTCACTGTCTTCCTGGCACCTGCAGTTGCAAAGACAGCGCCATGACTGTCCTTTTCCAGGACAGAGCTCACGTCCAACTACCGTAGCACGAGAGCCCTCAGGAATTTGTTTTGTGCCATGGGCCCCAATCTGCTTTTTGGAACTCTCTACTGGTAAGACGGAGGTGCCTTAGGTACTGACGAGTTCCCTGTTTTTAGAACCGCTCAGGCTTCGGGTGATAGCAAGTTCTGGCCTCACCGATTGCTGGCCGCGTGACTGGGTGATGAATATGAGGCTATGAGCATGGCGTGTCCGTCCTGTGAATGGTGGGTGTCGGTGACCCGACTGCTCTGATCATCACAGCTGGCTGGCGAGCGTCTGTCTGGAATCCTCTTTTTGTTTCCCCAGGAGTCTCTTTTTAAAGTCCCTTTGTAGTGTCGTCACGCTGGTACTAGCCGTCCGCCATCCTCACAGACGAGGCCACGGACGTGCTTCCTGTAGCCTCCGTCACGTCCCGCTCTTTCCTGTGCGCTGCGGGGCGTGTTTCAGAAGAAACGTGAACCGGGGATTGTGTAATCGCGCGCTGCCGCGAACCGAATCTTGGCAAGTGTGCACGACGATGAAAACAATCCGTATGCGAGACACACTTCCCCGTGCTATTGAACGTTCTGGGTCCCGCGCCAGGTTCCCCCCTGTGTTCTGCATTTCAGAAATACTTTGTTTTTCACTCCAGACCGTAGGAGGACAAAGGCAGGTTTGTTTCATCACTTAATTTGCTGATTCTGCCAGGCTCTTTCTCCCACTGATCAGCAGGCCTCCTTAAAGTTTATACGTGAGGCTGGCCTCTAGGAAATTACTTAGGAGTGGTATCGTTTTTACCCCGTGCGTGACTGCAGAGGACACGAGTGAAACCAAACCCAAACAAACAATCGAGGAAACAAAACAGCGCCTCTGTGGGGGAATTTTAGGGTAGGCTGGTATGCCGCAGCTGAGCAGGGTAGGGGTGCAGACTCTGTTTTTGTTCTGGACTCTGCGTGGAACTTACGGCATGTGATTTTACTTTATTGAGCTCTCTTTTCCTGCTAAGTAGGAACCTGCTTTCTGACGTCTTCCCAGAGATACGGTTATTTTACAGGGTTGACATCACCCAGTCCTGTGACTTCCTTGCTGGTGGGAGCACAGAACTAGAAAACCTCAGCAGCGACTGCTGTTCAAAAGGAAGGACGATGGATGGATAGACGGATGGATGGATGGATGGATGGATGGATGGATGGATGGATGGGTGGGTGGGTTAGTGGATGGATAGATGATGGATGGATGGATGGATGGATGGGTGGGGTGGGTGGATGGATGGGTAGGTTAGTGGATGGATAGATGAATGGATGGATTGATGGATGGATAGATGGATAAATGAATGGATAGATGAATGGATGGATAGATGGATGGATGGATGGATGGGTAGGTTAGTGGATGGATAGATGAATGGATGGATTGATGGATAGATGGATTGATGGATAGATGGATTGATGGATGGCTCAGTGGATGAAATGATGGATGGGTGGGCGAGTGGATGGATAGATGGATGGATCGTGGGTGAATTGACAGATGGATGGATAAAGACAGAAACTTCTCATTCTATAACCATGTCCCTGCCCAGAAGCCTTCCTGCCCTTCCTCTTCGTTATACCCACCTTGTCTCTGCTTCCATAGCCCTCCTCTACCTTTGACTTGTAAACAAGCTGATGCAGTAAAGAGTGGTAGACACAATCTTCCAGGAAATCTTAGAAGCTTCAGGACAACCAGGAAAAGCCCCACATAATTCTCATTCACTGTTATCCCCACACCGAACAGCATCAGCTGCTGGCACATGGAAGATGCCCAGTGCGCAGTTTTTGGATGAACCAACGAAAGCATCCAATGAGAGAACCGTGACTGTTTACAACCGTGACTTTTGGGAGCAAATCTCTGCTTTCCTTCTTGTAGCCCTCTAGTACTACTGCCCCGTCAGAACTGGTTTTCTGTTGTTGGGGAGCCAGATGGGATTGCTAAGTAGGAATAGGATTCCTCCCACCTGTAACACATACACACACACACTCTCTCTCTCTCTCTCTCTCTCTCTCTCTCTCTCTCTCTCTCTCTTTCTCCCTCAGGACTTCTAAAGGGGTCACCTGACTGATTTGCTTTAACAGCCAGACATCCTGTCCTCCTTCTCTGCCTCCCTCACCTGGCCTCATTCCGCCTTGTTAATTGATCATTCTTCTGAGGGTAAATATTCCTCAAGGCTCTCTCCTGTTCCTTTGGGCCCCAAGGGGTGTGACCTCTGGGAGAGCCTTGTCTTTCTCTCTCTTTCTAAGCCTTTGCCTAGACACCTATTATTATCAGCTCAGCCATTGTATCCTGATATTTTGCTTGGATTTAAAGACGAGAGGCAGGGGCTAATGAAGGGCTTTCGTGTTCAGGAACACAGGGCACCCGGCAGCTTCAGCGGCGTCTCCGTGTAATTCCAGGCTCGTGGGGACACTCAGTGTGCTTAGCACAGCCCCGGGGAGGGTGGCAGGGAGTACATTCAGCCCTCCCCGGCTCAGCGCTTCCTACACAGCCTTGGTGCCTGTGCTCAGAGGAGGAGCCAAAACACTGCAAGGACACTAAGCGTCCGGTCTTCCTGGCCAGCAGAGCACACTCTGGGGCAGAGAACTAACTCTTGCCATGGGTAAGCTCTCTGCCTTTTCTGGGCCTTAGTTTTCTCGTGTGTAAAGTGACTTGACCTTCTTCAACCCCCATTACAGCTACAGAGGCCTGTGATTTAAAATAGAATATCCTTCCCTTTGTGAAAACGCAGGATGTTTTCTGGCACGTGGGCATACCCACATAGGAATGGATTTAGGCCTTCGAGGCTCATGCAGAATGGTGGCGACCCTAAGCGAGCAAGTTAGTGTAACAGGCTCTGGGGTCAGACTATAAAACTTTCACCTACGGACCAGGCACTGTACCCAGTGCTCTGCACGGATGATCTCATTTGGTCCTCACAACTGCCCCGTGAGGTTGGTCCTACCAGTACCCCCATTTTACTGGTGAGGAGTTGCAGCTTGGAGAAGTTGGGTCATTGGCTGAAGCGGTGTGGGTGGCGGAGTCACCTTAGGAAAGCAGAGGTGCTGGCTGGAGTGAGCAGCTGGAGCTCTCTGCTCTGCTGCCCCCTGCAGGTAAGTGTGTGCCGTGGCGCATCTGTACCAAAAGGTTTCTAGGGCTCAGACGCAGCTTTCCCGCCTCCCTTGTAAAGGGAGTGCATGTTAAATGTCCTGCCAGTCCCGTTCCCATGCAAGAAAGGATTGCATTCGAAATGTCTGCAGTCATGCCTGACCTTGCTCCTCTGCCCAGAGGGTCCAGCAGGGGCCTGAAGCGTCAAAACCTGTATGGGGCTTCATTTCAGCGATCCTTTGCTGGATCCTTTGTAAAATTGGCAGCAGGCAAATCTCGGGGCCGTCTGCACTAAAGATGGCTGGCGAGACGGCACCCGGGGACCTCTCCCCTCTACTCCAGGACCCTCCTTCCATTCTGGTCTAGAGCTTCCCAAGCATTGTATGTATCAGAAAGGGATGGGATCTTGGTAAACTACAGATTCTAATTGAGTCTGGGGTGAGGCTCCCAGGGGGTTGCTGATGCCACAAGCCTGAGGTCTATGCTTGGAGCAGAGAGGGTCTAGAGGCTGTGGTTTCCAGGCTGCATCAGAATGACCCAGAGGCTTCAGTGAACAGCTTCCCAGGACCTTTCTGGGGAGTCACAATCACCAGGTCGAGGAGGGGACCCTGGGGCTGAAGTGTTTCTGGGATCACACTATGAGAAACACTGCCCCGTCCAGTGGCTGCTAAGCCACGTGGTTGTCAGAGTCCTCTGCGGATTGAGGCCATCCTGGGAAAGACTGGCTCACGGGCCTAGAGCGGGGCCAGAATTCTCCGCGTCCTATTTCCCCAGGTGAGTCTGACCTGCACTCCGGTTTGGGAACTCACCTCCTTATCTTCAGTCTCTCCCCCGGCCCCAAACTCTTCCTCAGACCAGAGTCCTACAGGCCCCTGCCCTTTGTCGTGCCCAGCCTGTGACTCAGGCCTCTGCGCTGTGGCTTTCACATGGGCCACAGTCATGAATTTGCTCTGGGAAGAACAGGACACTCCTGCTCGTCAGATTCAGTGTCGAGATCGGACCTTACCTGGCCCCCACGCCGTGTCGGGCGTCATGGACCACGTCCTCCACTTCCTTCTTTTGTCCGCTGGGATTCCATCTGCTGTTTCCAGGCTGCTCTTCTCCTTGGCGGGGAGACCCTCTTGGTCTGCTTCCTCCATCATTATTTACCAAAAATAAATTCCTTCCTTCCCGTCTAATACTCCCCCCACACCTCCCCTTGGAGATCTCCTCCACTCCCATAAACTGGTGATGCCCAAATATTTATTTCCCGAAGCCTCTTCCTAAACCACAGACGAAATGATGTTACTGCTCCTTTGCTTAAAACAGGAGGCAGAGGACTCTGGAGCCAGCCTGCCTGGGCCCGGATCCTGGCCCTGCCACTTGGCAGCCGGGAAGTCTTGACTGAGTGCTTGAACTTCCCTAGGCTGCCATTTTCCAGCCGGGGTTGGTATAATGTGAGCACTCAGTAGATAACCCGCTTTGAGGCTTTTGTTTTTAAATCCATAGATGTGAGGAATATGAATAACAGCAGCCTTCCAGTGGCTTCCCAGGTCCCCCATGGCGTAAACGGGACTCTGGAGTCCCACAGAGACCTCCTGGCTGGCTCTGCCCGCCTCACCAGCTGCAGCTCCTGCCCCACCTCGAGTGCCTCCCTGGCCACTCAGGCCCATTCCTCCGGGCCTTTGCACATGCTGTTTCCCTTTGGGCCTCTGTCCACCGGCACAGCCTTGAGCCTTTGCGGTGCCCCCACTGCCTCCCCCAGGAGTAAAGGGCCGTGTTCTCCTTCTTGCTTCTGCTTAGTCTCACGGGTTCTTCAGTGCATGCGTCCTGTACCAACTCGACTTGCGTATATGTCTGTGTCCCTGTTAGACTGAAAGCTCTTTAGTCTGTTTTCCTCCCTGGCATGAGGTATGGCTGCCTCTGTGGACTTTTTTTTTTAATGTTTGTTTATTTTAGGGGAGGGGAGGGGCAGAGGGAGAGGGAGACAGAATCTGAAGCAGGCTCCAAGCTCTGAGCTGTCAGCACAGCCCGATGCGGGGCTCAAATTCAGGAACCACGAGATCAGGACCTGAGCCGAAGTCGGACGCTTAACTGACTGAGCCCCCCAGGTCCCCCTCTGTGGACTGTTTGAATGAATGAATGGGTGACATTGAAAATCAAAAGCAAGTCCAATGGCAGACAAGACAAGCATGCTGAGGTGATCTTACCCTGTTAAGGACGAAAACGTAGGGATCATCCTCGCCTCACTTTTGCCGCCTGCCCCCTCTCCCTGATCCCATCCATTAGCAGAAGCCCGGTCAGCTCTGCCTCTCAAGCAGTGGTTCTCAGCCAGGGGTGATCCTGGCTCCCAGGGTTATTTGGAAATGTCTGGAGACATCCTTGGTCATCAGAACCGGGGATGCTGCTGGCATCTAGTGGTGGGAGCCAGGGATGCTGAGAAACATCCTGCCGTGCACGGGACAGCCCCCCGCGCCAAGGACTTCTCCCGCCCCAATGTCAACGGTGCCGCGGTTGAGACACTCTGATCTGGAAGGTTCTGAGTCCGTGCACGGCTCTCCATCGTCTCCGCTCCCACACACCTCCAGGCACTCTTGTCCCCTCCTGGAATGGCTTCCCGCTTCATTGGCCTCATCCCGCTCTCCCAAGGGCAGCCGAATGAGCTTTTAGAAAAGTAAATAAAATCACTCCCCCGTAACACTCCCCATCACTCTCACTTGGACTCAAACCCAGAGTCCTTCGCCAGGCGGGGGAAGCCCTCCCGGACCTGGCTCCTGGTTCCCCACCTCGTCCCCGGGGCACCCTCCTCCGCCCTGCCTGACTGCCCTCCTGTTCCGGGGCCTGGGACCTTGCCAGTCATTGTCGCTGGTGTGTTTTTGTGATGGGCTCTCTGCCCGGGCTGCTCTCCCCTCTCATCCTTGCTTGGCTGGCTGCTGCTTGTCATTTAGTTCTCACTGTAACTGCTTCGGCCTCTGAAATTCCCTTCCTGATTATCCAAACCAGCCCTGCACCCGTGATCACGTCTCTTCCGTCTCCCAGGAGCACTCAGCACCGTCTGATTTTGTTTGTGTTTGTTGGAGCTGCATGAGGGCGAGACCTCCCCCGCCTGGGACAGGCTGTGTCCTCCGCTGCCGAGAACAGTGCTGGCACGCGATCCGTTACAAGGAAAGTGTGGTGGGAGTCGGGGTGCTATTAATAGCTTCCATTTGTGCAGTAGAGCCTAAGGAGTGCCCCGAGTGATTTACACTTAATGCCTCCAATGGCTTTAAGAGATTGGGTACCATGATGGTCACCTCCACTCTACACGTGAGGAAACTGAGGCACCGAAAGATAAAAGTTGTATCGCTGGGTGGGGACAGAGCTGGGATTTGAGCATAAGCAGCCTGACTGCAGAATCTTTTCTTAAAAATATAACTTATTGTCAGGTTAGCTAACATACAGTGTATGCAGTGTGCTCTTGGCTTTGGGGGTAGATTCCTGTGATTCATCGCTTACATCCAACACTCAGTGCTCCCCCCAACAAGTGCTCCTCAGTGCCCATCGTGACTGCAGAGTCTTAATCATTCCATCACTCAGTCACACTGTTCAGGACACGAATGTGGAATGCAGATGGCACACCCACACCCATCCTTCACCAAATGCTTAGATGTTAGGCAGCCTTTTCAGAATTGGGATTTTTGTCTGCTCCGGGTTCAAATTTTGTGACTCTCACATTTTGTGATTTATTCATTTATGTCTGGTTATGAGGAGAGAGTACCAAAAATCTCTTTTCTCTTAAATTGTTCGGTCTTAGTGTTTTGTATGCTTTACTCTGACTCCTTATCATGTTTCCTTTGTTGCTTTGGCCACTAGGAAACTCATAGCCCTGATGCTAGTAATCCTGTAATACTTTATGGAGTACGTCTTGTGTACTACCTTCTTTTCTTTTGCTTTTGCCTGTAACATTCTGTTTTCTTTACTTTTTTACTGATTTTTTTTTCCTAAGCCAACTCAAACGATTTATGAGTTGAGATGGAGCAAAAACAAATATATATGGAAAGTGAGTCCCTGGAAACATTAATCTCTTTGATTGTCAGTGTTCTCTATGCAGTGTTAGTAATCGGCGTTCTGTTGTTTTGGTGGAATGTAAATTGGATAAGTCCACCAAAGTGGCTCAGGACACACAGCAAGAATTTAGTGAGTGTTAATTTCTTGATCTTTCCCCCCTCATTTACAGCGAGGATGAGGGGCTCTCAGTCTACTATCTCTGGTCTAGTGGAGGTGTTGGAAGGCCTGGGCAGTTTAATATGTCTTATTGAGCTGTTCCGATCCACGACTAACTGGTGAGCTCCATGACAAAGACCCATAGCAAATGACAGCTTGTCATCTCGGCCTGTTTTTGGTGCTATTTCCTTGACAGTAAATTGGTTTTTGAGCAGCAGAAAGGTATTAGGTGTAGCAGGTGGAAAAGACTCCGCCGCTGTGCACTGAACTTGTACTTGAAGTGTAGCCTGACAAATAGAAAGCATTTGCTGGAAAGAAAATGAGACAGACTCACAGAAACTTTTTATTCCTATGGCAACAGGGTATTTGGCCAGTGCTTCTTTGGCTAGAGCGTAATATACTCGTGAGGAACGTCAACTGTTATGTTTCAGTTGCTTATTAGCTCATAAAATGTCCTAGTTTATATACTAATTGTTGCTGGAGAAAATAGTCCTATTTTAAGATGACCCGGTCACCCATTTCTGGTACTGAGCCACTTTGGGGCTTAACGAAAAATACAAATTATAGTAATAAAAGCTCTGAGCCTTTACTGATACCAGGCATCTTCCATCTTCTCATTTAATCCTTCCCTACTTTGTAAGGTTGATTCCATCATCCCATTTTATAGGTGAGAGAGTAAAGCCCAGGGCGGGTAGGTAATTTTTTCCCAAGGTCTCCTTTCTGGGAAGGATCCACTTGGATTTGGATCCAAGTTCCATTTGATTCCTAACTCTTTGGTTTTAGCCATTAGTAGAGAAGTAGGTCTTTTTTTTTTTTTTTAATCAGAAAAGGCAAAAGTTCAAGAGTATTGACCTTTTCCTAGTATAGGGTTTTTCACCCTCGAAATGTTGGACATTTTGGAGCCAGATAATTCTTTATTTGGTGGGGGAAGTGTCCTGTGCGTTACGAGCAGCAGCCCGGCCTACCCACTGCATGCCGGTAGCACTCACTCCTCCTCTCCCACGCCCAGTATTTTTCAAAAGATTTTAAGTAATCTCCACACCCAGCATGGGGGTCGAACTCACAACTCTGAGATCAAAAGTTTCATTCTGTACCTACTGAATCAGCTGGGTACCCCATCCTTCCCCTCTAGTATTGCCAAAATGTTCCCTGGGGTGCAAACCAGAAGAACTAGGGAGGAATTCGGACAATTTCCTTCCTGGAAAAGAGCAACTTTTTCATTTCTGATGTCACCAACCCACCCAGATCTCAGAAGTTCTTAGAAAGTTTTGTTTCTTTATCCAGTTGTATTCAGCAAGTTGTGCGATTCTTGCCACTACCTAATTTTAGAACATTTTTATCACCCCCAAAAGAAACCCCATTCCTCTGCATTCCCCTCTTCCCTAATCCCTGGGAGCCACTAATCTATTTTTTTGTCTCTATGGATTTCTCTATTAGATGTGGCCTTTATGTGTTTCACTTTCATTTGTTTCACTTTCAAGGTGAAACACTTTCATGTTTTCAAGGTTCATTTGTGCCGCATCAGGCATCAGTACTTCCATCTTTTTATTTAACAAATAACATTGCATTACATGGAATGAATAACTTTATTATTTTGCATGTGGATATCCAGCCATTTGTTGAAAAGACTATCTTTTCCCTTAATGAATTTTCTTGGCATCTTGTCAAAAATCCATTGACTGAAAGTAGTGGTGGTTTATTTCCAGACTCTCGATTTTATTCTGTCGATGCATAAGCGTTTGAATTTGTAGATCAATTTGGAGAGTATTGGTATCTTACCACTACTTAGTCTTCTAATCCATGAACATAGGATGTCTTTCTGTTTAATTCTTCTTTAATTTCTTTGAACAGTATTTTATCGTTTTCAGTATACAGGTCACAAGACCTTTTGTTAAATGTATTCCTAAGTATTTTATTTGCTTTAAGGCTATTAGAAATGAAATTGTTTCATTAATTTCATGTTAGAATATTTGATTGCTGGTATATTATTTTGGTATTTTCGTCCTGTGTTCTGCACCCTTGCTGAAGTTGTTAGTTCTAAGAGTTTTTTGTGGATTTGAGATTTTAAAAAAATGCAATTACAGCTGTACATTTCCTTCTCAATACTGCTTTAGCTGCATTCATGAATTTTGGCTTGTTGCTTTTGTTTTCATTCATCCCAAAGTAGTTTTCTAATTTTATATTTTCTTCTTTTACTCATTGGTAACTTGTGAGTAATTTCTACATAGTTGTGTTTATTTCTGATATTGGTAATTATTGATGATTTTCCACATAATTGTGAATTTCCCAGGTTTCCTTCTGTTATTGATGTCTAATTTTATGCCATTGTGATTGGAGAACATACATTGTATGATTTTTTCCTTTTAAATGTGTTGAGTTTTTTTAAATGTTTGTTTAATTTTGAGAGAGAGCATGTGAATGGGGAAGGGGCAGAGAGAGATAGAGACAGAATCTGAAGCAGGCTCCAGGCTCTGAGCTTTCAGCATGGAGCCTGATGCAGGGCTCAAACCCACAAACCGTGAGATCATGACTTGAGCTGACGTCGGACGCTTAACCAACTGAGCCACCTAGGAGCCCCATATATTGAGGTTATTTTATGGGCTAACATTTGGAATACCCTGGAGAATGTTCCACGTCCACCTGAGAAGAATGCGTGACCTGCTGCGTTTGGATTGTGATTTCGACGGGTGTTAGATATGGTTGGTTTACTGTGTCGTTCGTGCTCCTCTGTTTTCTTGCTCATCTTCAGCCTAATATTCTATCCGTTATTGAAAGTGGGCATTGAAGTCTCCAACTCTTACTGTTTAAATATTTGTTTCTCCCTTCCATTTTGTCAGTTTTTGCTTCATGTATTTGGGGACTCTGTTTTTAAGTGTTTGTATTATGTCTTCCTGATGGATTGACTGTTTCTTTGTCTCTAGAAACATATTGTTGTCTTCAGTTCTGTTTTGTTTGACATTAGTATAGTCACTCTAGCTCACTTGATTTGGGATTGCTTTGTTTTGTTTTTTTAAAGCTTCCTGAGTCATTGCGATGTGCACTCAGGAATGAGTCACTGCTCTTGTTGGATAAGTTAGAAGCTGAGGGTCGGTGTTTTGTGTTTAAAACCAGCATGTAGCTACTAAGAGATGCTGTCCATGGGATTATGTGATTCCTGTGACTGGTGTTGAAGGCATCATAGAAACCCCCGGATGCCTTGATTGAAACGTTCCTGGAGCCAGATTTGGGGTGGGTTAAGCTGTGGTTTTCAGGCTACCTTGTGACAGATCGAATGTCCTCCTGCTCAG
Source organism: Paguma larvata (assembly GCA_030068075.1). Taxonomy (NCBI): domain Eukaryota; kingdom Metazoa; phylum Chordata; class Mammalia; order Carnivora; family Viverridae; genus Paguma; species Paguma larvata. The sequence goes on from CM057831.1 coordinate 86,651,937, forward strand.
CTTTTCAGAGCCACCTCCCCTGTCTCACCGTGTCGGCACCAGCCAGCAAAGGATTACGCCTCATGTCTGTGCAGGCACGTCCTGTTGTCGTGTGGCTCTGACAACAGTGTAATCCTCCATTGCAGGCCTTTCTCTGGCTCTCTTGACCGGTGCTGCAATGTTAACGAGACAGGGTCCGAGCCCCAGGGTCCCTCTGTCCCTGTGGATGTGTGGGGACGGGCGGGTAAGGGGGGCTGTCAGAGACACTTCTAGGAGGCTGATCAGAAATGAGCTTCCTTTTCTCAAGTCCAACGGTGAAGGACTCGCCCAGAAGTGAAGGCGTTTTAGGAAGAGAAACCTCAGCGTTTGCCAGGGGCCCGAGGGATGGAAGCAGGTAGAGGCGACGAAGAGTAAAACCTGCTTCTTTGGGCAAAGGTGATGTCCCTCATGCCCAGCACGATGGGAAGTGACCTAGAACGGATTCTCCTTTATTCGTTTCTGTTGAGACCTAAAGACTGATTCTCGCATCGTCCCCTTCCCCCACTTTATCACTCACCCCTCCACCCCCCATTTCTTAGGAGTTGTCCCTTGGGTATCCCCTTTCCTTGGATGACGCCTTTATCAAAGTGCCCTTTGTAAGCTAGCACGTCTGTTCCCACATCTGGTTCTCATCCCAGGGACTCGGGTCCACCGTCAGGAAGTTTTTTCTCCAAGTGGTGAGAAGCCTCTGGAAGCTAACTTATCTGACCCCCGTTTATTTATTATCTTTTTTGAGCTTTTCCTCTCAAACTTTGTCTATAGTAGAATCAGTTGGGAATGTCTTGGTTTCCTACTTACGGGTTCTCTGGAATTTTCATTCCAATATTTTTACATACACACATACCTTCATGCACATGTGTTTGTGCATTACAAATAGCTAAAACTAATAACCTGAAAAAAAAAACACCTTAGGTTATAAGGTAATGTCCTAATCCCAGACTTGCTAACTTTTTCCCTTTCATTCTTAAAAATATTTTAAAGGTGGGGCACCTGTGGCTCAGTCAGTTAAGCATCTGACTTTAGCTCAGGTCATGATCTCATGGTTTGTGAGTTCGAGCCCCGCGTCAGGCTCTGTGCTGATGGCTTGGAGCCTGGAACCTGCTTCAGATTCTGTGTCTCCTTCTCTCTCTGCCCCTACTCCGGTCACACTCGCTCACTCTCTCTCAAAAATATATAAACGTTAAAAAAATTAGAAAAAATATTTTAGAGGGTAAGGACAAGCACTTGGAATCCCCTTACTGTTTATGGTGCCCCTTTTCCTGACAGCCCAAAGAATATTATAGACGCGGCCATTCGGTTCCCTCAGGGCTTTCGGGGAGTGAGGAGGATATTAACATGCTTACAGAGCCTCATAATATTCTGATGAGTCCATAAAAATTTTCTTCATAAAACACAAATCTGACAAGTCACCTGCCTGGCTGGCTTGTGGGGTCGGTAGGCGTCTAGATGCTCCCTGGCTCTGCCACCCTCGTCTCCTGGCACATTCGTGCTCCACACACCCTAAACTCTCCCAGATCTGTGTACGGATGGGCTCGCCCTGCCTCAGCCCTGCCGCAACTCCGCTTTTATTCATGTCGCTCATTTTGCCTGGAAGCCCTTCCCTCTCCCTCTCCACTGACACATCCCTGCTCGTCTCCTAGACAACTGACCTGGCCATCGCTTGTGCTGTGCTCCCTGGGTCGGCCAGGCTGGGGCAGGAAGTGTTTAAAAATAATAGTCATAAATACTAACAGTAATAATAATAGCTAATGCTGTGTAATTATAGCGTATGATACTCTAACACTATATAGAATACTATTGTAGTATAATGTTAAATAATAATGGCTAGTATGTCATATATGTAACAATAGCTAACACAGTATTAACCATCATAGCTAATACTGTGTTCCAGAAAAAGACAAAACAGTTACTGTATTGTGTCATTTAATACCCACGGAAATCCAGCGGAGTAGGTACCGTTAATATCGCCATTTCCTGATGAGGAAATGGAGGCACAGAGAGGTGAAATCAGTTGCCATAGTCGTGTGTCCAGTAAGTGCTGGAACCAGTACTTGGACCTTGACAGGCTGACCTCTAGCCCTACTGTAGTGCGGTGTTGAAACACACGTGTTCATACAACTTAATAGCACTCCCCACATCTCCCTGCAATGATCTGTTTATTGTCCTTTGTTTTCTTCTTTTTGTTTTGTTTTGTTTCGTTTTGTTTTTTTCCTTCTTCTTGGCCTTAGCGAGGGGCACTTGTTCCCAGAGGTTATATTTGAATGTTTGATTCTCTTTGCAACCCCTCTTGCTCCAATGTGTGGCATAGAGAGCCTGAGAATGAACACTAACGCAGTGAATTGCTGAAGGAGGAAGGCCGGAGCCTAAACACGACATCAGGTTCCGCCTCATTTTTCTCAGGGCCGTCCGTATATGGGAAGAAGAGCAGTCTGTAGACCCACGGACCGTGTTAGGGAGGAGAGGACATGACCAGATCCCCACCGGATGTCAAGCGTCACCAAGCATGTGTATCTACATGCAAAATCTCTTATTATTTCCAGCAACTGATGAGGTCTGTGCCGTCTTCAGGCCCCTTTTACAGACGGGAACAGTGAGGCCAACAGAGGTTAAGTGACTTGTCCATGGTGTCGGGGCTTATGTGGCAGAATGGGGATAGAAGCCCAGAAGCTTCTGAACGCTAAGCCCTTCTGACTTCTTAGCCCCAAAGCTTCATCACCTATTCTTTTGAAAGAGATGTTTAGAAAGAACTTTCTGACAGTCTTCTGTCGAAGCTGTTACAGCTAGATATGCCTTCTTTCTGTATGTATGTTCCAGTGAGGACGGGGTCTTTTGCTCTCTCTACTCCCCGAGGTGTGTCTCTGGAGCAGCCAATATGGTATTTTAGGAAGGAGTAATGTATTACGATATCTGATCGATAAAACTGGGAGTCCACTGCAGTGGTCGTGCAGCGTTGAACCGCGTAACAGGCAGAGCGCCTTTAGTTGTTTTGTTGTGTTTTGTTTTTGCTCAGGTAACGATGGATGTGCAGACTCGAATTTCAGGCACGGGTTTGGCTTTCTGCGGTGTGCATCCTGTGTGTCGGGACCACCGTGAAACACCTGTTTTTTCCCCACTCCTACACTTCTTAGAGAATCCGGCATATAGTCTTTTAAAAAGCCTGTTACTTTTTATAAGGCTCTTCTTGCTTTCTTGCTTCCGACCATGAAGTCATGTTTGACTTTTCAGAGGAACCACAGTTTGACATTTTACAGAATGAACGCGGGGACTGAATATAGTAGCAATTTCGGGTCCATGACTTTCTGCAGAGTTTTTAGCCAGCGATGGCTGCACGCGGGCATTCACTCTGTGGGGGCAGTGGTGTGCCTGTTGATTCAAATTATATGAATTTTAGATTCTGACTTGTTTCTAATTCATACTTTGGTGTAGATAATTCTCACATTTTTAGCGCGAGCTGAATCTCACCTGGCTCATGGCATGTGTCTTATGAGAAACAGGGCTGTAATTCTTTTTAATTAGAACATACCAGGCACTTTTCCTGACCTGAGAAGGAGCGCCTATTGACCCCTTTCGGTTCTCCCAGTACTGCATTGTTTCCTCCTCTAGGCCTTTGCACACGCTGTTCCTCCTTCCTGGAACAGTCCCACGGGCACTAAACTTTTATCTGTGGCAGAGCTGTCTCCAGTGTATCCTCACTCTTTGCAGGTATGACAGAGTTTGTGAATTAATGTTAGTGGAGCGAATAGCTAAGTGAGTAAGGCATTGCATTCGTTTCTACCTTAGTTAAAACTGTGTGGGCAGTGTCTTTGCTGACACTGCTTTGCCTGCTTTCTTCTGAGCAGCCTTTTCTGACGTCAACCTCTGCCTCACTTGGAGATTGGGTGACCTCTAGCTCCCCCTTCAGGGCACTCATGGCACTGCATGCAGAGGCTCATTGACTTGTCTGTGTCCTCCTCGCTCTCAGTGAAGGAGTTCTGTTGGATCCGCACAGAACTGACCCAGTGCCCGACAGGTAGCAGAACGCTCAGGAATATTTTATTTGCCAAGAGGGGGCAGTAAACATGTTTTGGTCCCTTCATCCCTATTTTGTATTATGCACAGGTAAAGTATAAATCCTTAAAAAGTGGACAGAACTTGTTAAGGGGCTTTAAAGTTCTAAAAAGGCCTTTTCTCGAGGACAGCAGCCGTTTGAAGATGAGCACACAGCTTTTACATGTAACGCAGAGTTATTCTGTGTCTCGCACATGAACATGGAGGAAGAGAGAGCCTGTTGAAATGGAGAAAGATCGTAAAAGGCCCATGGTTTTCTTGTGGGTGCTCTTTTCATGATAACTACGCTATCTGGGATGCGAGTGCTAGACTCGACCAGGGTGGTGGCCAGACTAGGCCCCACAGTGGCCCTGTGGCCAGAATTGCCGGAGTGGCTGCTGGTCTGTACAGTGGCAACATCAGGAAGAAAGAACCGAGGGGGTCATTTATTCTCGGGGCATAGGACATAGGTAGAGTCTGTCCAGTGGGGAGTTTGCATGAGAGTGTCCATTGGAATCCTCCGTGCTTAACACAAATGCAGACTCCCCTGGGGAGAGGCCCGGGAATTCGCATTTTCATCAGCATCCCCTCTCCAGGGATTCTTCTGCGGGGCGGGGGGCGGGGAAGGGGGGGATCACTGACCCCCTTCTTCGTTAAACACTGCCTTACAGGACACGACGTTCTGGAGAAATACTGGCAAGCAGGACCGTCCTTGGAGTGAGAACCTGCCCTCTGTCGGGCCCTTAGAGGGGACAGTGCAGCCTAGGAAAGATAGCCCAAGGAGCATCTCCTGAGGGGAGGGACGCTTCGCATTAGCCTGTGGTTCGTGTAACCCAGGGAAACCAATTCCGGCAAAGATTGATGCTCTGCACCCGGTGCAAATTTCAAAAGATAAAAAGAAGAGTCATGGTTTCCTTGACTGGATAGGAATGTCCCCTACTCCGCAAGGTAATGAAATACACAGATGTTAAAATGAGGAGAGACAGAGATAAATGGAGAATAACGGAGCACCGGCAGCAGGGAAGGACCCGCCGAACATAAACACAGAGGGACTGTGGGGTGTTCGCAGCCTGTGTGCTTCGAGGAATATCGTTGCCAGCCGGGGAGAATCAGCCTGTCTCAGACGGACAGTCCTGGGCCGGGGGCGTCTCGTGTCGCCATCTGTGGCCAGCAGGCAGTACCAGGTCCTCAGGGAGGAGGCCGTCGATGATCAAAAGGATGCCAAAATGTGAAATATACATATCCTCTGACCTACTGGTTATACCTCGAAGAGATATGGTACAAGTGGGAAAAATAATATATGCATCCGTATGTGCGTTATTTATTGAAAGCACCTCAAATACCCATCAGCAGTGGAACTTATGGGTATAAAGATGCGGTAAAATTACTTTTAGCCATTAAAAGTGATCGTGTGCACCTATAGTTATCAACATGGAAAGATGTCGATATATTGGTAAGTGACAGAAGCAAGTTTAGAATAACAGCATTTTACGGATGCATTTATGCAAAACTGTATGCTCAGATTTCTGTGTATTAATTTAGTAATTATTGAGTAACCTGTGCACTTGGCACTTTTCTGGCCATTGGAGATAGAACAGTGAACAAGACAGGGGGCCTTGGAAGTGAAGTGCTTGGAACCCCCAGCGTTGAGGTCACCTGGAAGCAGTAGGAATACAGAACCCGACCTACCGCATTTTATTAATAAGGTCCTAAGGCGATCCTTTTGCACACAATAGGTTTTGAGACCGTGCTTCAGGAGCAAGCTTACCAAAATGGCCACAGTGGCCTTCCCTGTGCGACAGCGGTTTGGGGCAATTTTCACATTTACCTTTGTGCATTTCTCTGTAGTTTGAATTTTTCACGGTGAGCTGTGTCATGAGCTTAGGAAGGCAAGGACGGTAATTTTCCGGAAGAGCTTAAGGCTCCTGCTTCTGGTTCTTTGGGCTGTCATGGGCACACACTGGCAGGATCCTGGAGCGGGAGTTAGAGGCGGGCAGCGGGGGGTGGAGGTAGCAGCTGTTGCTCATTTGGCCAGCTACAGACGTCGTGTCTACGGCTGGAGCTGCTGCCACGGCCCGAGAGAGGCCGCAGGTCTGATGAGCCGATTTCCTGGCTGTGCTGGCTGCACAGAGAGGCTCTGCCATCGCGCTCCCGTCTGACCCTTCTGTGGGATCGCTGCGTGGGGAGGGGCCGGGCTAGTGGCGCGGACAGCGGGGCCCGCGAGGCAGCACTGGCCGACTTCAGGAGCAGCGGCAGCCCTGAGCCCTTTCTGGGCAGACGGGAGCCCCCGGCCCAAAGCCTGGTGCAGAGCATTTCTCTCCGAGGCTTGGAAAGTTCTGGCCACTGTGGAAGAGGGGCTTTGGGTCTCCCCGGAGCTCTCCTGAATGTGATTCGTAGGGGTTTGGCCGCGCGTGGCTCTGTGGCACCCCGCCTAACGCACATGGCAGTTGAAAGAGGCTAGCCTGGGGGACTGAGAACTGGATTCCAGATCAAGTCTTTGCTGTGAGGGCCACATGGCCCGACCACACCGGATGTCTCCCGGTCCCCCTCTAGTCCTGACGCAATCCCCCAATACTGGTCTGAGGACTGTGTTTGTGCTGCACTCGGGATGCAAAAGCAGTTTTCGCTTAGGACGGTAGTGAGTAGAGATTATGGCGGGTTTGTTTATGTCCTTGCTGGTAAAATTAAAAAGTTGGCGATCATTTCAGTCCTTTCCCCACGCCCATCTCATTGAAATTTTTTTTATTTTAATTTTACTGACCCGTGAAAATCAGAACTGTGACAACCCGGCTCTAAGGAGGGAGAGGACACACATCAGGAAATAGGCCAGCCCCCAGGAGAGCCCCGGCCCATGTCCCACCACTGGTGAAAGCCGCCACCTTGACAAGTTCATGGGGCAAGTTCTCGAAAAATCACGAATTCGGGTATTCGGTGGCGTGGAGTTGCCCTGTCCCCCTTTGTCAGGGCGGTTTGAGACACAGTCAGGCTTCTACCTTCTGCACAGGCTGCTGAGTTTCATGTTGAAATCTCCCTGTCGTGGAAATGGGGGCCAGGGGAGGACAGTCCAGACTTGGTCCAGCACCCCCCCCCCAAGCCCACCAGTGGGCTGTGCAGGCAGGGAGTGGCCGACAGCTGCTGTCAGCGGCTGGCTTCTCTCTGAGCCTCAGCCAGGCGCTTGGCTGGCCGCCTGTGATCCGCCGCGCCGGTTGCCTTAGCAGGCGTCCGATGGCGCAGATGGAAATCATACCAGGACGGGCTCCCTCTGACAGAGACCGCGACTGAGCATCGCTGACAAGGCAGCTGGTCTCATTAGTGATTCTTGAAAAGGGTTCAGGGGCAGGGCCCAAGAGCTGGTTCACTGAATGGTAGCTAATTCGTTTATAATTATTCATACTCTTTTTCTTTGTCTCATAAAGTCTGGTCCTTTCGAGTTGGACTGGGGCTTAGAAATATCTGAAGAGGCAGAAGAGCAGGTGAGTCAAGGGCAAGGTTTGAGCCTTGACTCTGTTTGTTAGCAGTGGTCAGTTCCCTCACTTGGGACTTCAGTTTTCCTATCTGTGAAATGGGTTTCTGTGAGGAGTCAATGAGGTGATCTTCATAAAACCTAGAGCGTCATGCTTAGCCCATAGTAAACATTCAGCCAGTTCGTGGTCATTACCCAATCCCACTCTCTCTTTTACAGGCTCATTTGTGTGCTTGGCAAGCATTTGTCACCCCATGTCGGCACTGTATAGCGCAGCTCTGTCGAAAGTGGTGAATGAAAGTATTCGAACAAGTATGTGTTCATCATTCACACAGCACAGCACAAAGCCGGTGACCTCCTTTCCTAGGAGGGAAAAGAAAGAGAAGCAGAGTGAGGGCTAGAGGGTGGGAATCAGAGTTTCCGGGCAGACGGTAGGCTGGTCCAAGATACCTAAATGAATGAGGGCCACAGGCCCCTGGAGAAAGGCAGCGCAGGCGGCGGGAGGGGCGGGGTGCACCCCCGGGGCGGGACCATGCCAGGCAGCTCCCGCAGGAACCAGGAGGCCCGCGTAGCCGGGCAGGGAGGGTGGGTGGGCGTGAATTAGAGACGTTTCTAGAGCAGCCTGATGCTGCGATAGGGGCTTTAGGCTTTTTTTAAGCCGCTGGGAGGGCAGCGATGTTCTGAACAGTGGTTTACAAGGAAACATCTCTCAGATGTCAAAGCCTATAAACAACCTTTCCTCCCCGATCCCTGAAAGGGTGACCAGAGCAAGGCTGGCTGAGCCTCTTAAATCGAGCATCCATTGCTGGGTCTTGCCTGGAACCGTTGATACCGTGGTGTTTGCTAAATGGTGACTTTCTGTTCCCTACGTCCCTTCCATGTTCAATAATTGGAATTCTTCTACAAGGAGAAACTTTCTTTCTTCCCCATTTACGTGTTTACCCTGTGATGCATGATACCAGTGTGGACTCGTAGATATTATTATATTCTCCGGGTTACAGTCCAGTACTGCCGTTATTTTGTTGCTCAAAGTGTAGCTTTGGCCATTGGCAGCTCCTTCAGGTTGACCCCTGTGTCCTTCTGATGTGTCCCCATCATATGTTGAGTACTTCTTGACTTTCTGACAACACAAGGCCCTCTGAGTTCATCCTGAAGTTCCTGCTGGAATTAAATGCTTCTCCAAGGAGCCCCGTTCCCTTTGTTGAATAAGGTATTTAGGAACCGGGATCTGGTGCTGGGTGTGCTCACCTGCCTGCTGGAGTGTGTAGCTCCTACTCTTTCTCGGCAGGCGGAACTCGGAGATAGCTGTATGTATGTACAGAACCCACGCGCACACACACACACACATCAATATTTCTCTCTCTCTCTTATCTGTCTGTCTGTCTGCCTCTCTCTGTTTGTCTTTACGGACCTCGAGTTCATACTGGTGCCTTCTCTTCCAGTCCAGAGCCTCAGGGATCATTTAGCCTTTCCACTTTCCTTATTTTTAACTTCCTCCTCTGAGAGTGAGAAACTCGCCGTTATTATCTGCAGTATATTTACTTCTTTGTTCAATCTGAGTACACACAAAGGTAGTTTCAGAACAGCTAATCCGTACCCCGGTGACAGATAAAAGTAGAGTGCCATATTTGTGTACAATTCCCTTTTTCTTTAGCCTTATAGAATCCAGTCAAGATAACGGTGTCCTGAGTGAGGCGGGTTCTGCCCTTCCCCACACCCTTCAGTGCAGTGGGCTTACTCATCTATAATCCAGTTGCGTTCACTGCGCTGTTTCTGTCGCATTTTGAACTTCTCCACACATACACACATGTGGATGATTTTTAATGTTTATTTATTTTTGAAAGAGAGAGGAAAAGAGAGCAGGGGAGGGGCAGAGAGAGAGGGAGGCAAAGAATTCCGCCCTGTCAGTGCAGAGCCCAAGGCGGGGCCTGATCTCACAAGCCATGACATCATGACCTGAGCCGAGATCAAGAGTCAGACACTTAACCAGCTGAGCCACCCAGGCGCCTGAGACATTAGGGTTGTAAGAGTCAGAGCTACACAGACTCCGAGAAGTGTGACCCTTCTCATCTTGGCTGCCTCGTTCCAGCCCTTTCCCACCCACCCATGCTGGGGAAGCAGTTCTCCGGTTTCTGGTGTGTCCTTCCTGTGTCTCTTAGTCACAGATGAACCACTCCAGGTACATTTTCTTACATTCCTTTCTTTTGCCGTAGAGATAGTGAAATACTGTAGATACTCTTTCGCACTTGGCTTTTCCTCCCCACTTAACAAGTATCCTGGAGATCATTTCATACCAGTTCATAGAGCTCTTCCATATGAGCTTTTCTAACTTTGGCAGTCAGAAAAAAATTAGCGGCCCCAGTAATTTTAAAATTCTATAATTAATGATGGTGAATAGTGTAAGCATTACCATTAATTGAGCACCTACTGTACCATGGTCTGTCCTAGGCATTTTACATAGATTATCTCATCGAATCCTTCCTAGAGCCCTGTGAGGTAGACGTTACCTCCAACTTACTGATGAGGAAACTGAGGCTCAGTAATATGTAGAAACTTGCCCCAGTTCATAGACAGTAGAGCCACAATTCGAACCCAGGATGCTGTCTCCCAAGCTTTTGCTTTTGAAGAGCACACCAGCACCATTGCAAGAAGTTCCAGGTTGAAACAAGGTGATGTGGGTTTTTAAGACCTAGGCACGTCCCAGGTCTTAAAACCGTGTTGATTGTGGATCGTGCGGCCAAAGTTGGCGTGTTACTGATGGCAGGAACAGGGAGGTAATTTACTGCCTATTTGTGTTCCCAAGAAATGGCCCTTCCTTCCTGAGGACCGGGGGTCCTGTCTCTAAGGCAGGAGGTGGGAGGGATGCTGGTTGGAGCCGGCTACCTGGCATGTGGCAATAGATCCGATGTTACACCTCGTAATCACAAGCCAGGGCAGCTGACACCATTAACGGGAAAGCGCATTACCCCACGGGGCTGTTTGGTTAGCAGGACACTCAATCAGGCCCGAGTTACAGCAGTTTCCGTTCAAACTGTTTGTACAGCAGGAGTGGAAGAAGAATTTCTCTGAGCAGGAGTCTGGCTTCTGTTGTGAGAAGTGACAGACTGGCAGAGAGGTAACACAGTTGAGCTGGTTGAGAGCTTGGCTTCTGGAATCTCCGTGCTGGCGGGCTCCACGCCAGGGTGAGATTTTTCTAGCTGTGTGGCCTTGGGTAGGTCACTTCACCACCCAAAGCACACCTCCAAAATGGGGATGAGAACCATACCCATCTTTGTCTGCGGTCCCCAAGATTGTCCCCAGGCTCCGTGATTTGCTAGGAGGATTCGGTGAGCTCAGCATATAGTTGTATGATTTACAAATGGAGTGAAGTCCAGGGGAAACCCAAGTTCAAAGCTCCAGGCTTCTCCCTGTGGAGTCACACAGGGTGCACTTAACTGCCCAGCAACCAGTTGTGACAACACGTGACAACACATGTTTTCCCCTGGGGAAGCTCATTACAGGACTCAGCGCCTGGGGTTTTAACTGGGGCTGGTTATGCAGGCACTGTCCGCCCAGCGTGTACCAAAATCCCGGACTCCCAGAAGAAAAGCAGGTGTTTGGTGTAAACTGCACTGTCTGCATAAATAGTTTAGGCACCGTGAGCCATTCTCACGGGCGAGAATGGTGTGAACCCTCCCGAAATCCCAGTTCCCAGACACCAGCCCGGCAAGGCCCAGCAAAGCAGCAGGCCTTACTCCAGGGTAGCTGTCTTAGGCCTGTGGCGTTAATTCTCTTCTACACACCATGTCTTGGGTGCTGACTGGGGGGGTTAAATGACATCATCCACGTAAAGCCCTGGCCACACTGTCTAGGATGGGAAGCATTTAATAAACGTAGACAATTACTCTGACAGTCAGGGAAGGAATTTTGAACGGTCCCCTAGCACCTTAAGAGCAGGCTCCGTCTATCACCCCATCTGCTCACCCGTTCATCCCTCTGTTCAGCACGTGCGGATTGAGCCCTGCTGGTGCAGGGGCCGCGTAAACACACAGGATCAGCCTCCCCCTTCCTCCAGGATGGCGCATGCGGGCTTCCAGTCTGGCTGGGCATCGGAGGTGGGTGGTGGTGGTAAGAAGCCTTTGGGGACTTCAAGGCACACGGGAAAGGACCCACTGGCGCACTCCGAGTCGGTGGGACGGGTGCGCGTGGTCAGAAAGCTGCGCCTCCTAATGACCTGCCGTTTGTCTTGTGTTTCCTCCTGTAGCCAAGGCGAAGTCGAAATGCGGCCCGACGTTCTTCCCTTGTGCCAGCGGCATCCACTGCATCATTGGCCGCTTCCAGTGCAACGGCTTCGAGGACTGTCCCGACGGCAGCGATGAAGAGAACTGTAGTAAGTACCGGGAGCGCCCCCGCCGCTGGGCCCTGTTCCTTCTCGTGGGCCGGTGCCTCCGTCGCGGCCTCTCTCCTCTCTGTGCTCCTCACTCCCATAGGCCCAGGCGCCTTCTGTCGGTGCCCGCATCCCACGCCTCCCCGCTCCGTCCCCCACATCCATGCCTTCCCGCATCTTGCACAAATGCGTGAACGCTCAGCTGCCATTTATTGGGGTCTCTACTAGGCGCTTGGGTCTGGGACATACTTTGTCTTCACTACAGTAGCTCTGCAGGTGCAGGCGTGTGATCCTCGTTAACAGATAAGGAATCTGAAGTGTAGGGACGTCAGTGAACGCGTCAGGCCCGCACAGGTCATCAGTGGCAGAGCCGATTCCCTGCTCCTTCAGGCCCTCAGCTGACTGACTCTCGCACTCAGCACCCCGTGTTCCTGTGCCTACTTTCCTTCCCACTTTGAATTGTTTTTAAAAAGATGTGTATATATATATATAATATGAATATATATGTCATAAGAATGTATTTTTGAGGAGCGCCTGGGTGGCTCAGTCGGTTAGGTGTCTGACTTTGACTCAGGTTATGATCCCATGGTTTGTGGGTTCAAGCCCTGCGTCGGACTCTGTGCTGACAGGTCAGAGGCTGGAGCCTGCTTTAGATCCTGTGTCTCCGTCTCTCTCTGCCTCTCCCCTGCTCACGCTCTGTCTCTTTCTCTCTCTCTCTGTCAAAAGTAAATAAACATTAAAATTTTTAAAGAAACGAATATATTTTTGAAAAAATACCCGAATACTATAGAAAGCTGAAATTCTCCTTGTTTTGTGACTGCCTCGATTCCTTTTCCTTGCCGTATAATATGCCAAGGCATCCCCTTCTCGTTCTCTCTCTCCACCTTGCCTCTTAGCAGTCCCGGTGTTGGGCTTCATCCTCCACAGCCGGGATACACGCCCTGCCTCCCTGCCCAGCATCCCTGTGTGCGGAGCCGCCTCACGCAGCAGCTTCAGTGAGCTTCGGGCATCTCTGCCCCACCTTTCATACTGCGCCGGCTCTCCCCGCAGGCGGCTTGGAACTCGCAAAATACAGAAGATACTAAGTGGAAGATGAAATTTGCCCAGAATCCCACACCTAATTTGTGGGCTTTTTTTGTGCCAGTCCTTTCTCCCTCTGTCTTTCTCCCTCTCTCTTTCTCTCTCTGTGTGTGTATATACACGTATGTTATTCGTTAGGATTGTCGTTGTTATGAGTATAACTGTCATATATGTTCTGAATTTATTTCAAAACAGAAGTTTTAACGACTTCAGGGATTGTTTTGAGAAGTCGACTTCCCTTAACCCCGTTCTGTTTTAAGCCCTGAAGAGGAGGGTGACATTTCAGCCTTCCCGGGGAGCAGCCATTGCCATCTCCTCCCAGGGAGGGGGCAGGAAGTGTAAAATTCTCCCGTGTGCCTTCTCCTGTTGCCTTTTTTCATCTTCTGGATCTCAAATGGCAGAAACATGACGCAGCGGCTAGATCGTTGAACGGTTAGTAGAGTAGCAGAACCCACCTTCGCAGGGGGACACGGGTCACTAACAGGGTCGCAGCCCGACTGAGGAAAATGGCTCCGGAGCTGGAAAGTCTGGCTCCGGGTTTCTGATCTGCCCTAATTAGGCACCGGTTGGCCGCGCTCCATAATCCCCTTGCACGGTGGTTTCCTCGTCTCATGAAATGGGGGTGCCAAGAGCCTGCTTCCTGGGTTGTTGTGACAATTAGACCAGGTCTTAGTGTGGTGGCTGGCCAGGAGTAATTGATTTTGAAAACCCGCAGTGACTGAAAGCCGTGAGCGGTTAAGAGGAAGACCGTGTTTGCTGGCATTTCACCTTTGGCTTCGGATGTCCAAGGATGTCCTGGTTTTATTTTCATTAAGTTCTTTAGTGAGTTTCAACTTGATCTTAGTTTCTTCCTACTGTCCACGGGGCTTTTATCATCTGAGGGGGGTAATTATACACACACGCACACACACATACACACATATGTATATATATTCGTTCATATATACATACTAGAGAGTAATCGAACGGCAATAAAAAGCAAATGTGATCCCTTACAGTACGTACGTTCTAAAGGACTGTGCCATTCTGCAGACTGCCTGCCATATTAAAGACCCTGTGTGATTTAAATGTTTGGATATTGGTCTTTAATTGTCTAAATGAGTTAATTCTATCCATTCCAAATTAGGTCATTGGGGATTAAGCCAGCATTTTCCTCTGGCATATCTACCATCTAAAAAGAATGGTTCTAATTCACAATTTTTGAAACTAGTAAATAAAAGATGAGAATCAAGCATTTAGAATCCTTTTTCTAGATGCATTGTACTTCTAAGTAATTAAATAGCCAACATAGGAAAAGGGTTGTTTTGTTTTGTTTTGTTTTGTTTTTTGTTTTTTTTTAATGAACTGTAATGGGAAAAGGAGAGACTTCGTGTGTCTGTTTTGTAACCTTGATGAAGAAGTGGATCACCAATGGTTCCTGAAACCATGAGATGAAAAATTGATGGGGAGCTTTTCAGGCAGCGATCCGGCTGAAAACCCTTGAAACCAGCCGTCCGTCTTTGCGCAGACAGACCTGAATCGATCTCGCACCACTTCAAGTGGAACGCGGAAGCCCCAGCACCCTGTAGATCTCTTTATGTCCCAGTCGTCTGACACGATACGTCTCCAAACATCCAAAGCTCCGAAAGGCAGTGTTTTAATTTTTGCTTTAGACTCTCAAATGGATTTGAAAGAACTTAGAGGAGGCGAGCAATCTGTTACTAAGTTTACCCGGAGGTTCGCCGTTTTGGTTGCTCTTCCTCCGTTCCCGGTGTTCCCGGCCTCCTCTGGTGTCATTTCCCTTCTGTCTGAAGCACTTCCTTTAGCGATTCTTTTACAGCAGGTCTGCTGGCAACGCACTCTCTGAGTTCTCCTGCGTCCGACAGTGTCTCGATTTCACCTTCATTCCTGAAGGATGTTTTTACTGCATATAGAATTCTGGGTTGACAGCTCTGTTTTTAAGCACTTTAAAAATGTTGTGCCACTTCCTCTGGCTTCTGTGGTTTCCGATGAGAAATTTGCAGCCATTCAAATTGTTTCCCCATAGAAAATGCATCACTTTTGTGGCCGCTTTGAAGATTTTTTTTTTCTCCCCGCCTAGCTTTCAGCAGCTAGATTATAGTGTGTGTGTGTGGCTATGTAGATTTCTTTGAGTATATTCTGCGAAGGGTTCCGTTTGAATGTGTGAGCTTTTGTCTTTTGCTATACACAGTACATTTTCAGCTATTCTTTCCTCCAGTCATTTTCAAGTACTGTACCTTCTCCTTTATGGGATTCTGATAACAACTTTGGATCTTTTGTGATCATCCCCCAGGTCCCTGAGGCTCTGTTCAGTTTCTATTCTAATCAACCTTTTTCCTTTCATTGTTCAGGTTAGATCATTTATTTCCATTAGTCTTTTGTCAAGTTTACTTTCTTTTCTGTCATCTCCAGTCTGAGCCCACACGGTGTGGTTCTTTGTTTTTTTTAGTCACTGTATTTTTCAGTTCTAAAGTTTCTTTTTGGTTCTTCTTTATACCTTCTGGGTTCTTTGCTGAGACTTTCTATTTTCCATTGTTTCGCGAGTTTGTGTGATTGCTTGTTAGAGTCTTTCTGTAATAGCTGCTCTGAAGTCTTCGTCACGTAATTCCAACATCTGTCTGATCTTGGCGTCGATGTCTGTGGATTGTCTTTTCCCACAAGAATTGAGATTTTCCTGATTTTTCGCAAGGCAAGTACTTTGGGATTATATTCGGGATATTTTGAAGATTACGTAGGACCCTCTGGGTTTTGTGTTAGTCCTGCAGAGAATGCTTACACTGTTGTTTTAGTAAGCAAATGGCCCTGTTGGGTCGGCCACAGACTCCTGACAGCCCCTCTGTGGGCTGCCGTTGTGACAGTTTTCAGACCGTTTCTGCACTGCCGTTTGGAGGTGCGGTGCCTGGGCACCTCCTATGTGGTCTGTCTGGGACCCGGGCAGTGGTCTGTGAGTGTGGTTCTCAAAGTCTTGGGTGTGCTGATTAGGACCAGATCCATGCTTGCGCAGACTGGGCGTCAGCCTCGAAGTTCGTAAATAACTTTATAGGGTGGCTTCTCCAAGTTCCTCCCTCTCCACCACTGTCTTCCTGATACTTTCTAGTTTCCTGGGACTCTGCCGGGGGAAGGAGGAAGAGTAAACTTACCACGATTTCAGTGATAGATCGAATTTCGGTCTAGTTGGTCTACTGCAGTTTACTTTCCAGAATCTAAAAACAGCTGCACCCTGTATTCGACTAGGTTTCTATTGCGGCCGCACGCAGTGACAGAGACAGGGTGGGCGTGATTACTGCCTCTGACCTGGGATGGGAACCTCCAGTCAGTCTGAGGATCGCAAGGAAAGAGACGACCAGGTGTTATTTGCCTTCTGATATGGCCCAGCAGGAACACACATCATCACTGCGAGGTGTTTCTGCCAGAACTTCCAACCCGAGTCTGACTGACTGAGCCTCTGAATCAGCCGTAGCCAATTTGGGCTGCAGTAGAGGCCGGGGACTGGGTGACCTATAAACAGAAACTTATTTGTCATAGTTCTGGAAGTCCAAGATCCAGGGTGCCATCATGGCTGGGTTCTTGGCGTGGGCCCTCCTCCTGCCGATGCCCTCACTTGGCCTTCCCTGGGGCACACACACAGAGAGAAATCCCTTGCCCCTCGTCTCATAAGGACCCTGATCCCATCATGAGAGCGCCACCTGCGTGACCTCATCCTACCCTAATCCCCTACCAAAGGCTCCCCTCCAAGACCTTCCTGTTTATTAGGGGTTAGGGTTTCAACACGTGAAGTTGGGAGACACAACATGCAGTCTGTAACACTAACCGTTAGTTTAAAGGAAATTCAGAGACCAGAAATGTGTTAGTGACTCCATGGGGAGACATCTTGCCAGATCTAGAATATGGGAGATTCTTCAGGATTCCCTTTCATCCGCTAATAAATTCTAAGAAAAATTAGAAGAAGAGGGAACCTGCAGACTGAAGGGGACTGAGTGACAAATCAACGAAATACAATATACAAATCTTGTTTCAGTCTTCACTCCCCACAAACCAACTGTGAAAAGAAAAATTGGGGCACCACGGTGGCCCAGTCAGTTAAGCCTCCGGCTCTTCATTTGGGCTCAGGTCACCATCTCAAGGTTCGCATTGATCACCAAGCCCTGCATTGGGCTCAGCTCTGGCAGCGTGGAGCCTGCTTGAGATTCTCTCTCTCTCTCTCTCTCTCTCTCTCTCTCTCCATCCCTCCCCTGCTTGCTCTCTGTCGTCTCTCTCAAATAAAACATTTGAAAAAAAATAACGCCCAGAATTGAGTTAACCGCGAAAATGAATTGTTGTTTATTTGATGATGTTAAGGCGATTAATCCTGTTAGTTTTTGAAAGTGCAAGAATGGAAAAAAAAAATGGAGTGTGAGAATGATAATCTGTTTATTTTTTAAATAAAGATATGTCTATATGTATATATACCTAATATCTAATAGTATATAAAATGTTTGTAGTAATAATAACAAGTATAATAGTAACATAGAAGTATATAAAGATGAAATCCCATGAGGGGTAGTGGATGGGGGTAGGGTTGAAATGAAATTGTCAGTGAGTTGATAATTTTTAAAGCCAGATGATTGGAACATGGGGATTCATTATGCCAGTCTCTGGTTTTCTAGATTTGAAATTTTCTAGAACAAAACCGTAAAAAAAAAAGTAAAAGCTAAAGGAGAGGTTCCGTTGGATCATGTCTTGACTTTGCATAGATAACTGAAGGATCATAATTTTTTTTAATGTTTATTTATTTTTGAGAGAGAGAGAAACAGAGTGTGAGTGGGGAAGGGGCAGAGAGAGAGAGACAGACAGACACAGAATCCAGAGCAGACTCCAGGCTCCGAGCTGCAGCACAGAGCCTGGATGTGGGGCTCGAACTCAAGAACCACGTGGTCATGACCTGAACCAAAGTCAGACGCTTAACTGACTGAGCCACCCAGGCGCCCCTAGAGAATTGTAATTGTAAAGAACTTTGTTTTTACAGACATGTTTTCCCACCTTTTGCATTCATTTGACTCAGGAGTGAGGATAAGCAAGAACCAGGATTTCCCCTTAGAGGCTCACAGTGCTGAGATTTTACCCTTTCGCCGTGTGTCCTTTCTCCCTTGGCTGTGTTCAGCCCCCTCCTTCTTCCCCGTGCTCAGACATTCTTGGCTGGAGGTAAGACACGGGCTCGGTTGGCCGCACGGCCCTGACCTGGGTCCCCATTCGGTGAGGACAGAGACTCCTGCCCAGAACCGAGATGGCCCAGTGGCCTGGGTGACCGCATGGAACATCGATTCACGCTAAGGACCTCACGCCGTTGCTTTCACTGTCCTGGTGCCCGGAAACTCCACCAGGTCCTAGACTGTGTTTCTCCCACTGCCGACGAGTTCTCGCGTGTCCCCCCGAGCAGCCGAACGGTTTCGCCAGCGTCTCTGTGGGTTTTGTTCACAGAGCCCCTTGGTGCAGGCATGTTCCCAAAGCTCCGTTCACGTCAGCCAGATTCGAGTGTGTATTTCCGCTCCACTCCTCAGTCAGTGGCATTGGCCTCAAGGAGTCGGGCCCCCAGTGGATGAGCAGCAGGAAGACCCTTCCGCCCAGCGCTCCAAAGTCCCCTCATCAAGGTCTCCTTAAAGACTCCTCCTTACGGGACCTGCTTCCTTAGAGAAACATCCCTGGCTTGCCAAGGCTGGGCCGGGTCATGTTCCTGGGCGTTCACATACCATCTTGGGCCTTCTTCAGACAGACGCCACCTAAAAAGAGAGGCCTGCCTTGAGCACCCTATTAAAAAATAACCTCTTTCCTTGCCAGTCTTCCACTCTGTTTCCTTCCCTGCTTCACTCTTCTGAACACCACTTTGTGTTTATTTCCTGGCTTCCCTGCCCGTGACCGCGTGAGATGGTATTGTCGGCCGGTTCACAGCTGCATCCCCGGTGCCGAGCGTGTGGTCTGGCTCAGCCGTCCCACGCAGTAAATATGCGTGGAATAAATCACGCTCGTCATGCTTCGTCTTCATTGATTATTGACTTGCCTGTCTCCCCACCAGAACGTAAGCTCCGGAAGAATACAGAGATTGGGTTTTCTTTCCCCCCCTGTGCCTCGCAGAGTGCTTTATTTAAAGGAAGAGTTAATCGTAAAGGTCTGTTGAATGAGTGAGCCACACAACTAATTCAACAAAGGGTTAAAGAAGGAAGACAGGCAGTCAGGGTAATTTCTGAACACATGGATGTCTTGATCCTCTTCTGCGGTCTCAGATGCATACCGGAGGGCATACTTAGGCCATACATCGTTCATTAGCCCCCAGCTCCTACTTCTTTCAGATTCTCTTCTTTCCACAGTTTCCATGCCAGACCTGTGCAAGACGGTGCAAAGGCCGTAGACCTGGGTCAGACACAGGACCCCGGCGTTGCTGAGGGTGTACTCAAGCAAGGGAGACAGCAGTGCTCCCATCCAGATCCTTACGGGGCTGGCAGTTGGGAGTGCTGTGGGAAGCTGTGATGGGGAGGTTATTCCCCTCTGGGCTCAGCAGTGGGAGCTGCTGAAGGACGTGGGCCTAGGAGGATGAGTACCATTAAAAAGTTAGCACTACAGTGTCAGGCTCAGGGCCCAGGCGGAGGCAGGGAGGTGTGCAAACTGCGGGGCCTAGAAACCACTTGGCTGACAATTGCCGAGCGCTCACCATGCACGGGGCATGTTTCTATGTGCTTTTACATGTACAATCTCATTCTAGGTTGGTAATATTATTACCCCCTTTTTATAGACAAGGAAACAGATACAGAGAGGTTAAGTAGCTCGGCCAAGGTCACCCAGTAAGTGGTGCAGTCAGTATCTCAGCCCACGCAGTATATCCAGGGTCCAGACTCTTAACCACTATATTGGTAGGTACAGTTATGTGTAATACGTATAATGCTAATTATAACAAGCATTTATTGAATGCCTCTGTGGGCCGCATGCTATTCTCAGTTATTCGCATGTATTGTCTCAATTGTAACAAAATCCTATGACTATTCTCTTTTCAAGTAGGCTCCAGCAAACATGGGGCTTGAACTCACAGCCCTGGTATAAAGCCGAGATCAAGAGTCAGATGCTTAACCAACTGAGCCTCCTAGGCGCCCCGATAAAGGCAGTATTTTTATCCCCCATTTTACAGATAAGGAAAATAAAGCCGAGAGAAGTCAGGTGATTTTCCTAACATGATGTAGCTAGCGAGAGGTAAAGCTGAAATTTGAACCCAGGTGGACTTCACACTCAGTTCTAACCATAACGGCAAAATGTATGCTTGGCCTGGTAGGCTGGGGCAGATCGAGAAAAGTTAAGAATTGGGGATTGTGTTTTATACCCAGGAAGGAGCAGTTGGTGTATTGAGCCAAGTGCGTGCAAGGTGAGGAGAGGGAGAAGGTCAAACGTGGCTGGAACCTGAGGAGCTGGGACACGGTGGTCCTTTAACAGGAGTGGAATCACAGGAAGAGAGGGGAGCTCGTCCATCCATTTCAGGCATGCAGAGTTAGAGGGGAGGGATGTTCAGGCAGAAGTGTCCACAGGGCATCAGGAATGATGTTTAGTGCAGGACGAAAGGTCTGGGGAAGCCGTCCCTGAAAAGGCAGTGGTGGAGGCAGTGCAATCGGGTGTTGGACAGGAGGTAAGCACATCCGGGAAGCCTTTCTAGGGAGGAGGAAACAATGAAACTACCATCAGCAAATTCTACCACTGGCACCTAGTGGACTCTGGGTGGGGGGGGGGGAGGGTTGGAAATTAAAATCCTCCGAGTCCTTAGAGACTGAAAACAGGCAGGCGGAACTGAGGACTCTCTGCCTCCTGCCTCTGGCCCAACATAGTGGCCTCTTTCCCTCCTACAGACTCGGAAGAGATTCTAGCTCCAGAACATCGCAGCACACGGGCCACAGCGGCCTGGTGCGCAAGCACTGCTGGGAGGGGCCTTGCAGAGCAGACTCGAAAAGGAAGGCAGGAACTTGGGGCTGGCCGCACGTGGGCTGCCTCTTCGGAGGTCGGGGCGGCAAGCGTGTTCCAGGCCACGAAAGGGGTCGCGCTTGTGAATGGGCCAGGTGGTTTGCACAGAGGCTTGGGGCCAGGCGCCCAGAGGAAGTCTCTGGGCAGCTCCGTCTGCCCCGGCCGCCTGGTTTCCAGAGCAATGGGGGCTGGAAAGACCAGACTTCCCTGGAGGCCACGAGGTCGGGCTGCTCGTGAAGAAGGGAAGAGTAACCTGCCGCAGGATGGGGAACAGATGGGAAACGAGGGAGCCGGTGATGAGGGGTTTCTCATTGATGTGTTTTATGAAGAACCCTTTGAGGTAGAAGAGGGGCTGACTTCACAGACTTTAAATGGATTAAAGGCGACATTTCCTACATCCTGCTAGAGACAGATTGCTTCATTTCCTGTCTCGAAGCCGGTCAGTTGCTTTCAGGCGACCGCAGTGGGCCCCGGGTCCTTCTCCTTCAGATGTGGCTGAAGTAAATGCCGCCAGTTTAATTAACCACTGAGCTTAACCTTAACTCATGCCTCTCTCTCTCTTTCTCTCTCTCTCTCTCTGGCAGGGAAAGACAAGTTCTCTTTCCTGAGTACTGTGGGCTTGGAAACAGATCCCTGTTTGTTGTGCTAATAATAACGGAGGAGTTTGCGAGTCTGCTGTTGGGTTTTTGAAATCGCCTCCACAGACCACTTTTTCCATCCTTGTTGTGATAAATAATGTTCCTCTTTCTAGTTAACGAAGTAAAGTAACACGTTTTCTGGTGACTGGTAAACCTTACCAAAGACAAAGAAAACCTACATTTGGAGCACATTAAATATTGCTGGAAGATACTGAGACCTAACATCCTAAAGGGCAAAGCATTTCCCGCCTGGCTTATGAGCTGTGCACTGAGCAGTTACTGTTCCAGGGTCCTGCGGCAGGCTCCATGGGACCACAGGAGCCCGCAAGACTCTTCCCTGCCCCCCCAGAGCCTGCGGGACTGGTCCACCACGGTCCCGTGTACACTCACCCCCAGCTTTGGCTGCGCCTGCTAAGTAGCTGCGGAAGCCCTGGAGGAAATACAGCGAAACTCGAGCCGTCTGGGGTCTTAGGGGAGATTTGCTCCTCTGGTTAAGTGAGTCTGACTGATAACTGAGTCTGTTTGTGCCTTTGAAGACCGTGTGGACAGGGCTCTCCGAGAGGTGTTGCATCCTGGCTTCATCAGTGTTTACCTCTGTTGGCGACAGGGCAGGGCCATTCTTGGGAGCGTTCATTTTTAGACCAGGCTATAATATAGGGTTGCTTTTGGCTCCTTTTAGAACTTTCTGGTCTCGTTCGAAACTATCTTAGGCTGCTCTGCTTTTGGAATTCTTCAGGCAGCTTTTTATAGCTTTTCTGTCTCCTGCCATAGACGTCTGCTTTTATTTCTTGCTGGCAGTTTGTCTGCAGAGTGGCAGGCAGCAACCCCTCCCCCTTCCCGTTTGCTGTGTGTCCTTGGGAATGGGAACGCAGACTGCGGTGGGGTTTATATAAGTGGAGAATCAGTAGACCCTGAGGGAGGTGAAGGCTTGCAGGCCCTTCCGTGAGGGCGCTCCAGGCATCTGAAAGACGTGGGCATTGCAGTGCGTGTCTCGATGGTTCAAAGGCTTTTTTCTCTGGCTTGCCGCTGGGTTTGGGGAGTGTTCCCCTGGCTTCCTCTGCCTCTGTTTCTCTGCCCTGAGATTGGGTGGCTGTGAGGAGACGCGGTGTTCTGAGGAAACGCTGTTGAGGAGGAACCCCAGGTGTGGCCATTCGCCGTCAAGTACCTGTGTATCCTGAGCAAGGGGACACCTCAGTGTGAAAGATTCTAAAACAGGTGTTTGTGGCCAGAGAGGATTTTATGAGGGAAGAGTGAAGGAAAAGGAAAGTGCATGATCCCTAAAACATGTCTGCCAGACGAGACACTTAAAATGTTGTCGTGAAATCTGTCAAACATACTAATAAGGAAAAGTAAAATTAATAGATTTTTTTTAACGTTTATTTATTTTTGAGAGACATAGAGGCAGAGTATGAGCAGGGGAAGGGCAGAGAGAGAGGGAGATACATAATCCGAAGCAGGCTCCAGGCTCTGAGCTGTCAGGAAAGAACCCGACGCGGGCTCAAACTCAGAGACCGTGAGATCTTGACCTGAGCTGAGGTTGGCCGCTTAACCAACTGAGCCACCCAGGCGCCCCAGGAAAAGTAAAATTAAATGAACACCTGTGTCCCCAACACCGTGTTTTAAAAATCACATTATCTATTGATGTTTTCATATGATTATAACTATGTTAACTATAGTTAATAATCTATCATATTATTAAAGATATAATAATGGTATAACTATTAACTATAGTCAATAATGCTGTGTCATATACTTGGAAGTTGCCGAGAGAGTAGATCTTTTTTTTTTAATTTTTTTTAATGTTTTATTTATTTTTGAGAGACAGAGCGTGAGCAGGGGAAGGGCAGAGAGAGAGAGAGGCAGACGCAGAATCTGAAGCAGGCTCCAGGCTCCGAGCCATCAGCACAGAGCCGGGCGCGGGGCTCGAACTCACAGACCGTGAGATCATGACCTGAGCCGAAGTCGGCCGCCCAACCAACTGAGCCGCCCAGGCGCTCCTGAGAGAGTAGATCTTGAAAGTTCTCATCTCAAGAAAAAAAATGTGTAACTGTATATGGCGATGTATGTGAACTAGGCTTACTGTGTTGTCCTTTCCCAATGCATACAAGTATCGAGTCATTGTTTTGTACACCTGAAACTAGCATCGTATTATACGTCAGTTATGTCTCACTTAAAAAATCATATTATTTCCGTTTTGATGTATTTGCTTCGGGTTTTTAAAATAAAAGGTTACCAGATACCGTTAGAAGATCACAGTATGTACTCCTTCCCGATTCTATCCTCCCTTCTCTCCAGAGGCATCTACTGTCCTGAATTTACTCTTTTCCCTTACTATTGTATTTGTGAAATTTATCCATTTTGACTCTGGCTCTTTGATTTCTTTTTTTTTTTTTTTCTTTCTTTGTTGTTTTTTTTTTTTTTTTAATTTTTTTACTACTGTTCATCAGGGGTTGGCAAACTATGGCCCCTGGACCAGATATGCCCTACCACTTGGTTTTTTTTTTTAATTTTTAAGTTTATTTCTCTTTTGAGAGAGAGAGAGAGAGCAGGGAGGGGCAGAGAGAGAGAGAGGGAGAGTGAGAGCCCCAAGCAGGCTCCACTCTGTCAGCACAGAGCCCGATGTGAGGCTCAAACCCATGAACCGTGAGATCATGACCGGAGCCTAAATCATGAGTCGGACGCTCAACCGACTGAGCTACCCAGGCGCCCCGTACCACCCGTTTTTGTAAGTAAAATTTTATTGGAACACAGCCATTCTCTTTCATTTATGAATTTTCCATGGTGGCTTTGCATTGCAAGGGCAAAGTAGTTACGACAGCTACCAAGGCAGAATGGTTAGCAAAACCTTAAATATTTATGAACTCACCCTTTACCGAAAAGGTTAGCCAACCCGTGCTGCGGAATTCTGTTATAACATTGTAGCACCTCGTACCTGTTTGTGGGTGAGCATTTGGGTCATTTCTAATTTTTTTATTTTACACACGGTGCTCCAGTAAACATTTTTGTTTGTTCAAGATTCTCCCTGGAGTGTATAGTAAGCGAAATTACTGGCCTGTAGGGCATGGGCACCTTTTTATGGGCTGTGACTGAATTGGTCTCCAGGGTGCATCCACCAATTTGCGCGCCCACTAGTGGTCCCTGGGACCTTCTTCTCCTCCCCGTCCTTGCCCACAACCTGATATTGAAGACCATGGGTTTGGCGAGTCTGCTGTGGTCAAAGTGGTGCTTTTTTTTTTTTTTTTTTACCAATGACAAGTCAACGTTTTTTCAAGTTGTTACTGCCCCTTTGCCATTCCTCTGGTGGACTTGCCCGATGGTTTTGCCCGTTTTCAAACTGAGTTGTTTGTCTTCTTCCTTTTGAGTTGCGAGAGATCTTTGTATCACCTGACTGATAGTCCTTTTGGCTATCTGCGTTAAAGCCAGTCAGTGACTTGGTTTTCGGTCTGGATTCTTTACCGAGCTCCGTCTTAAGGGGTAGTCAGTCTCAGTCCATCTTGAAGATCTGTGTGATCTGTACATACGCCTGACGCACGCATACGTGTAATGCGTCTGTGTGCGTGCGTGTGTGTGCATATAGATGCCTTCTTTTCCGTGGGAGAGTTCGCAGGGTTGCAAGGGTGTAAGGCTGACGGACAGTAAGTGGACGCCGGCCCTCTCAGCAAGGTTGATGGAGCACAGACTCCCCACCAGAGCGTTAACCGGCGCTCAGCGCCCCGTCTTGGAGCACTTAAGACCACGCCGTCCCGAGGCTGTCCGTCGGAGCGAGCTGATTGCTGCTGACGCCTCGGCTGTGGACAAGAGACCCGCGAGGTCCCAGGGAGGCTGAAGGCCACCACGAGGGCTGCCGAAGGGTTTAGAAGGCTGCCTTGGACAGAAACCGAACGTGATTTGTGGTTTGGGCTTCCCCGTTTTGGTTTTGGCTGAAATCAGACCTTGGTTTCACTCTGATCACATTGAACTGCTCTCCGGCCCGCAGCGATTTAAATAATTAAGACTTAAATTTTTCGGGCCAGACTACTTTGGTTTGACTTTACACTGGTCCATTATCTTTAAAACAGAGCCCTGGCTTCCTTCTCCCCTCTACCTCCTCTGACCTTTCAAGTCAAGCTTTCTGAGTTAAAGATATTAAAAAGAAAAAAGAAAAAAAACCCTCTGCAGTCCTTCGGGTTTGCGAAGCCCTGTGAAGTCTTCAGCTCTTACAGCCTTGATCTGTGCGGATCTTAACAACGGCTCAGCGAAGCATGTGAGGAAGATGTGTTACAGATGCCATTTTGCAGGGGCGCCTGGGTGGCCCAGTTGGTTAAGTGTCCGACTTCAGCTCAGGTCATGATCTTGTGGTTCATGAGTTCGAGCCCCGCATTGGGCTCTGTGCTGACAGCTCGGAGTCTGAGGCCTGCTTCAGATTCTCTGTGTGTGTGTGTCCCTCTCTCTCTGCCCCGCCCCCACTCATGCTCTGTCTCTCTCTCTCTCTCTCTCACTCAAAAAATGAATAAACATTAAAAAAAATAAAAAACAAAAACAAATGCCATCTCGCAGTTGAGGACCACCGAGGGGCAGAACAGCCGACTTGCCCCGGATCCCATAGCAATCCCTGTGCTGGCCCCGGCACCCCGATCTGGTTCCCACCACGTGTAATGCAGGTGTGGGCTCGGTTCAGTACCCCACATCCAGGACAACCCCTCCTCCTCG
The DNA here is from genome assembly GCA_030068075.1 of Paguma larvata. Taxonomy (NCBI): domain Eukaryota; kingdom Metazoa; phylum Chordata; class Mammalia; order Carnivora; family Viverridae; genus Paguma; species Paguma larvata. The sequence continues at coordinate 86,678,188 of CM057831.1, forward strand.
TCGCCAGTGTTGCCTGTGCACGGAGGGCCTCGCTCTCGGCACCGGGACAGACATCACTAGGGGAGCATGCCTGACATTCCCTGAGCGTTGTGCTACGAGTCGGACTTTGCACGTCTTCTCACACGCCATCTCATTTGATGGGCAAATTAATGCCGTCAGCAGGGCCGGCTTCACGGTCCTGTCACCTGCACAGTTAGACAGGCCCCAGGCTCCGCTCGGAAGGGTGCCATGCTTGCTTGCTTTTATGCCCTGCACTGCCTTCTTGAATTTTTAACTAATTTTTGAACAGTTGACCCCATATTTTCATTTTTTAATATTTATTTTTAAAATATTTTTTGAGAGAGAGCGCGCACGAGAGAGCAAGTGAGGGAGGGGCAGAGGGAGAGGGAGGGACAGAATCCCAGACAGACTCCATGCTCAGCACAGAGCCTGACGCGGGGTTTGATCTCACAGCTGTGAGATCGTCACCTGAACTGAAATTTAACCGACTGAGCCACCCAGGCGCCCCGACCCCACATTTTCAGTTTACACGGGCCCCGCAAATTACGTAGCCAGTCCCATCTTTATGGGATAAAGAAACCGAGACACCAAGAGGTGAAGTAATTTGGGCAGGATTGCACAACTACTAACTGGCAGAGCTAGGATTGGACTGATTTCTACTTTGCTGCTTCATTTGTTGGAAATAGCAATGAGCCTTGTTCAAATTGCACTATGGGGAACCGGGAAACAGGGAAATTGCATTTAGAAATACTGATTTTCTGTGGAGATCTGCTCGTGTATTCAGTAGTTGTGTGTAGACCTCAAGCTGGCCAGTACCACCCTTTTCCTTGAGGGGAGGGACAACGCCTGTCATTTCTTCTGAGGTTGTGAAAGTGCCTAGACCAGGGAGCCTCACAGCGGGGCTGCTCAGGCTGACCAAGAAGGTTAATGGGCTTCTTGGATTGCCACGGAATTGAGACCACTGAGTTTACCCTGGTAAGCCATAAAGATACATGAGGGATTAAGAGGCTGGTCCACAGTCAAAGAACCAGAAGAATCCAACCCAGCTCTTGGACCAGATCATCCCATCACTCCCTGGGTGGCAGGGATTTAGGATTCCCGACTCAGCTCCTCCTTCTGTCTTTGCTTCTCTGTGTGTCTTATGCTACCAACCATTTCACTCTGACTGTCCCAAGAGATTCAGGTTTTGCCCTAGGCCCCTCAGAGGTTAACCACGCCGCCTAGAGGCCACCCACCTAGAGGTTAACCGTGTGGCATTACCTCCTGGCCATGTTGTTATGTTACAGGACACCGCCTGGTGACTTGGGAGAAGGAGCTATTAGAACAGGGCAGAGTGAGCCTTGTCCTGTCTTACTCATTGCCTGGCCAGCTCCCCAGGATGGTCGTTGAGTCAGCCATCTTGGAAGATGAGCAGGACGCACTCCTGGTTCGGGGGCTTCTCCGTGGGATCCACTGGCCTCCCTGACGACCCGCTGTGTTCTCCCTTCACAGCCGCGAACCCTCTGCTCTGCTCCACCGCCCGCTACCACTGCAAGAACGGCCTCTGCATTGACAAGAGCTTCATCTGCGATGGGCAAAATAACTGTCAGGACAACAGCGACGAGGAAAGCTGTGAAAGCTCTCAAGGTAGGAAGCCTCCTAAGCTTTAAAAAATAATTGCATCCCCGTACCACAGTAACCCTCAACGGAAAGAAACAACATCCATACCCCCTCCAAATACAACAGCCATGGTACGTCTCCGCTTTCCCTTGTGGCCCTTGTAAAACATGCTTTTAAAAAACCGTAACGCACCTCACCTACCGCACCTACCGTTTTGTGTTTTGTATTTCTCCTGTATGCGGTATCACATACACACTATAGCTTCGAAACTGTGATTTGCCCCAGCTGCCTTGCATATGGTCAGGGTGCTCTCCTGTGGTTTTCTAAGTTGGTGCATGGTTGGGGGCCACCTGGATTGTTGTTTTTGTTTTTTTCTTTCCATTGCATTACTTCTTTAGGCTAAATTCTGCACAGCGCCGTATCTGCACAGTCCATGGCTTACACCTCAGTGTGCAGCTGTTTGAAACAATATTTTCTTTTCTTTGCACGGTTGCTAACATTGTCCACACGTGTGCGTTCTATCTTCACATCCCGGGCATTCGCTGCTGTTCTATTTTTTCCATTTTTGCTAATTTAGTAGTCATAGAATGATAGCTCCCCAAATGCTTTAATTTGCATTACTCTGATTATGAGCAAAGTCGACATTTTCCCCTGTGTGTTTGTTTACTACTTTGTTCCCTCTTGTGTGAATTGCCTGCTCCTATCAGGATTCTCGATCTCGGAGCTATGTTATGGAATCTGAAGAAATACAGTTGGTGGGGGATGGAAAGACGAGCTTTTTAGGGAACCCAGAAGGACACAGCGGGGACACATCCTCCTCTGTTAAACTGACTGGGTTCTTTTCTTTACTCATTGACTCCTTTCTTCAGTGATTAAAAATATGTATAAAGATTTAAAAATGTACATCCAAATTAAGGCATCCTAAAAAGTATATATTTCTGTTGTTATAAACTGATATGATCTGTACGCAGTCATTACCTTTTTCACTTACTACCATATTGCGGTGATTCACCTACATTGTTACTTGTTGGTAGAGTTCATTTGTTGTGACCGTTACTCAGTATTCTACTGTGTGCACCACAGTTTATAGATTTAATAAAATTGTAAACCAGAAAAGCAGCAGAAAGGTGGCTAACTGGTTGTTAGCTCGTGTGTTGGGAGGCAAGACAGATGAAATAAGCTCTCATGAGGTTACAAAGAGGCCATTTTCAAAGTCCTAGCTTTTATTTTGGTTGATGTTTGTTATTAGGTGCAAGCCATTATTAAAAATGGATGAGCGAATGAATGAATGAGTGAATGAATGAATGGGTTGGGCGTAACCCACTGGTGAGGTAGGTCACACATCAAGGATTATGACCAATCCACATCTGTGTGCCTGAGCTCCATAGACAAGAAGAGACAAAATGTGTATCAATATAGATTTTGCCAATTCGTACAGAGAACAGCTCTGGGAGGTGAGTCTTGGGTAGAATTAGCCTCTGGTTGTCCTTGTCCAGAAAATTCCCTCCTTGAGTTTTTTCTTCACCCGTGATTATCAAAGTATAATCCCCAGGCCAGCAGCAGCAGCAGCAGCATGTGGGAACTCTTTGGAAATGCAGAGCTCGGGCTGCGCCCCAGACCACCAGAATCAACCCGGGAAGCGGGCCCAGCAGTCTGTGTTTTAACAAGCCCTCTGAGTGACTCCAACGCCCGTTCAACCTGAGAACCACTGTTTTACACTACTTTTAGAGAGGTTTCTAATCTTGCCATTTGCCTGGGAATCTCTAAACTGGTGATTCCAGTTTGGCAGACACCAGAATGGCAAGGTGTTTCTAGCCTTCACACAAAGTCAGAGGTTTATAAACCAAAACGTGCCAGAATAACTCCTATGGCATCCACCATCGGCAACGACAGATCCCAAGCAGGGGACAGCAGTCACAGAGTGAAGGTATCAGCATAGATTGGAGGGTGGAGGAACATTTTCTGTAAATACTGTTTCTTTATATAGTTTCCTATGTGTTTATGTATCTTAGACTCACCCACAGTGCCATGAGATGTTCAGCAAAACGACCCCTACGTCTAAAACTTGGAAATTAGGGAGTTTATCCTGATGGGTTCCGGCAGCATCCCCTTCCCCTCCACATGCTTATCCCAGCATTTTGCCGAAGCAGATTCTTTCCCGCCCTTAAGAACCGTCTCTGTGATGGCTGGGTGAAGTTTGTATTTCTAAATGCAGCTCCTTTCTCTCTCTCTGCGTCGTACTTTCATATTACAAACAGAGGTGGAGGGTGAGTCAGTGGGGGCCTGTGCACACGAAGCCCAGCTCTTGGCAGATCCGTAACTCGGAGCAGCATTCTCCTTAGACTCTCGGCTTTGTGCCTCCCGTACCCAAACAACACCCCCGTAGAACGTAAGCTCTGTTCGCACGTGCTCTCCAAAAACACGTCCCATCCGGGCGTGGGTGACAGCTGTCAGGTGCCGTTTGATATGACGGCCTCCGAGCCCGGGTGCTTTTCATTGCGGAAAGGCACTTCTGCTGCCTACCAGAGAACAGGAAGTGTGCCCTTTTTGCCCCTCAGACCCCACAGATCCTACCTAGCAGCATAATCCCCTGCACGTAGTGGATTCAATGAGTGATGTACGCTAGAAAAGATTTCTTTGTTGAGTGTTGTATTATGAAGCTGCATTTAATTTGTACCTTCCGTGGTATGACAGTGCATACGTGTTTAAGTTATGTGAGTTCAGGTATACACAGTCCATTAAAATAATGAGTATTACTACTGTTGTTTAAATAGAGTGGGTGCTTCTGTCATTCCCTCAATGGGAATACGCCCGGGAGTGAGCAGGCGATATGATCCTGTACCTGCTGGCCCTTGGCCAGTGTGCAGCTCTGCATTCCCGCTCTGATGGGAGCGTCTTCCTGCTCCGGGTGTGACTGTAGGATCAGAGGGTATGCTTGTCTCTATCATGTGGCTTCTGAATGCGAACTGGCTACTAATTCTGGCGCTTGAACCAAGGAATGCCAGTGTCCCAGTGCCAGGGGAAAACCTGACTCCTACTGGGCTCTTGAGAGACCGAGCTTCATGCGGTGTCTTCCTGAAGAACGCCAGAGGCATCTTGACTCGACACAGTATGGTCTCACACATCACGAGATGTGACCTATTGTCCTCAGAGTAATGTGAACATTTATCGAGTCTTACCAAGAGCCAGGTACTATGCTAAGCACCTTCTGTATGTGAGCTTGTTAAGTCAGAATACATCCTGTCTGTTCCAGCTGGGCTTCCAGACCTGAAAAAGTGCGTCTTTGCTCTCAATTGATGTGGGAAAGAAAATTATAATCTTTATTTCGATGGACTGGAGAGGACTGGCCCTAAGACAGGAAATACGGTGCCTGAAATACTTTTCTTCCGACTTGAAGAGGGTACGAAAAAGTCGTGTCTCCACTTGAGAGACGCCAGCTGTGTGTGCCTCTCCCCCCTTTCTTGCTCATCCCGATTTAGTTCTCTCCTCTATCCTTGGCCTTTGGAACAAACAACAAACTGTCAGAAATTGGAAGCGGGAGTGGACCATGAAAGCGCGGCCATCACCGTACCTTTCGGTTTCACCCGGGCGGTATTAGAGGCCAAAGAACTCTGCAGTGGAATCGATTTTTAATTGGGGATTTATTGCTCGGAAACGTAGCCTGTTTATCAGATCATTCCAAAAGGAGTAGCTTCGGAGCAGGCTTGCAGATGGCTTTTCTGCTTCTTAGGAACCCGTCTGAGGGCCCGCGGTACTGCCGCGCACGTGTTGGGTGTGGCCAGCGCTCAGATAGCCTTAAATATGTTGGATTCAGCCCTAATTGAACGGACAGAGTCTTTTCAACTTCAGATAAATGACTGGCGGGGGCAGGCATCCGCAGTGATCCCTGCCCCCTGGGCTTCGCGCCCTGGCCGAGTGCCTTCCTTTCAGTGTGATCTGAACCTTGCGACAACGTGCATCATTTCTTTCTTTCTTTTTTTAATTGTGTCAGAACACGCATAACGTAAAATGTAGCACCTTAACCTTTTTAAGCGTATAGTTCAAAGGCGTTAAGTGTATTCATACTGCCGTGTAACCAAACTTCAGAACTTTGTTATCTTGTGAAACCGAAACACTGTACCCACTGGACAGCTCCGTGTTCTCCGCTCCAGCCCCTGATGACCGCCATTCAGCTTTCTGTGCCCAGGCACTGACTACTCTAGACAAACTTGTACGAGCGGAATCCTACAGTATTCGTCATTTTGTGACTGGCTTGGTTTACTTAGCATAGTGTCCCAAAGGTTCCTCGTGCTGTAGCATGTGTCAGAATTTCCTTCCTTTTAATTAAGGCTGGATAATACTCCACGGTATGTCTGCACCACGTTATGTTTATTCATTCACCTGTTGATGGACATTTGAGTGGCTTCCAGCTTTTGGCTGCTGTGAGGAATGGCCTCTGTGAACATGGCTTTAGAAATTGTGATTCAATTTGAGTGAAGAGAGTACGAGCACAGTTGATTGAATGTCGCTTCCAAGATTAGATTAGAAAAGATTTTAGCGTCTGTTTTGCTTACTCTCTCCTGCTTACGCCCATGGAAGCTGGCTGCCATCTTGTGAGCTGCCTCACAGACAGGCTCATGTGGCAAGGGACCGGGCAGGGCTCTGAGCAAAGGCCGGGGAGCAGCTGAGGCCCGTCAGTGGCCGCCTCAATGAGCTCGGAAGCGGATCTTCCCTAGCCCAGCCCTGAGCTGTGACCCTGGCGCATACCTTGATTGTGACCTTATAAGAGGTCTTGAGCCAGAACCAAGCCTCTCCTGGATTTTTTGACCCATGGAAACTGTCATATAATAAATGTTTGGTTTTTTAAACCTATAAATTTTGGAGTAATTTATTGTATAATAATAAGTACTAATAAAACGAATACCTCCTAAGTGGGTTCCAATTCTGATTGCTCTCATCACAGAGAGCTTACGAAGACTTAGGTGTTGTTGAGGGGGTCAGACCTTTGAAGGGAGATGAGGCACACAGGAGATAGCTATGTATATGGATAGCCGTTGCTTTGCGGGCTAAGTTAGTGTCAGGCACCGGCTTAAGGATTGTACCTTTATTTTTCATCCGGTCTCACAAATCCCTGTGAGAGCAGCCCCTCTCCCCAAAGATGACCCCCATTTCTAGATGAAGAGCTGGGGAACACACAGGTCATTCTGAGGCTGTGCCGCGTTCACGTAGCGAGTAAATGGTGAAGCCGGGACGGGAACTTGGACCGTCAGCATACAAACTAACGTTCTCCGTGGTTCTTCATCGTCCCGTGACACTGCCTCCCGGTTATCCCTCACCTGGGACCAGGAACTCCAGGTGACCGGTCCACACCCCGCCCTCGGTCCTCCTGTGAGCTCGCGGGGAAGGTTGCATATGAAGGCTGGCATGTTCTCTCTGCTCGCTCAGGTTTCCTTTCAGTAGGAAAGACTAATGATGCCTGTCCACCTTCTGCTTGATGAGGAATGCTGGAGAGCTAGGCTCTTCTGAAACAGCCACCAGTGCCAAGATAGTTAATTGAGTATTTTGGCAATTGGGTTGCAGTTTCTTTATCTTGCCTGCTGTATCCTGGTGATAACACTCTAGGAGAATTTGGAAAGCTGGTCTTGAGGTTTGGCACCTCCCCAGAAGCTAACAGTGACAGCTTTGTCCTGTTTCTTCTGGAGAAGAGTGTGTGTGTGTGTGTGTGTGTGTGTGAGAGAGAGAGAGAGAGAGAGAGAGAGGGAGAGAGAGAGAGAGAAGAGAAGGAGGGAAAGAGAAAGAGAAGGATAAAGAGAGAGCAAGCAGTCCTCACTGGTATTTTTGTCGTTGGGAAGGTAGTGGGTGCCTCCCTGTGCTGGCCTTGAGCCACATACAGGGGATACAGTAATGGCCTCAGCCTCTCTTGAATTGCGTTCTCCCCCCACCTAAAACTCATACTGAAGTCCTCAACCCCAGTGCCTGAGGATATGACCTTATTTGGAAATAGGGTCACTGCAGATGTAATTAGTCAAGACGAGGTCACACTAGAATCAGGTGGGCCTCTAATCCAATCTGACCGGTGTCCTTACAACAGAAAGGGCCAATTTGCACACACACGTGCACACACACACACGGAGAACTCCACGTGACCATGAAAGCGGAAACGGGGGCTAATACATTTATGAGCCAAGGAGCTCCAGACACAGCCAGCAAACCCACCAGAAGTTCGGGGAGAGACACGGACCAGATTCTCCCTCAAGCCCTCGGAAGGAGCCCACCCTGCCAACATCCAGCCTCCAGATCTGTGAGACAGTAGATTTCTGTTGTTCAAGCCATCTGGCGGGCGGCATGTTGTGAACAGCGGTCCTAGCAAACTAATACAGTCCCAAGATGTCGCCCTCAGGCAGGGCGCAGCCCTGCGCCACGTGCCGCAGCAGAAGTACCTGCAAGGGGGTGGAAGCTGCCTGGGGGTGGGGGGACGGCCAGAGCACAAAAGCAGAGTGAGACCAGGGCCCGGGGAGAGGTGAAAGCATGGGGTGCACTGAGGGGGCCGTGGCAGGCGAGCATGAGCCCTCTGGCGGGGAGAACCGCTGCTCGGCCTGCCCTTGGGGTTGCAGAGCCGTGCTTGGTTAATAGGACATCTCCCAGCCTGCATCTCGAGACGCGCCCCTCCTGCTCTCGGTGCGCAGGCCTCATTGACTCTGTCTCCGCGGCAGTCCTGGCACCGGAGTCAGTGAGTCAGCACCCCTGCAGGTGTCTGACGGAGACCGTCAACACCCGTTTCCAGGCACCTCAGGACAGTTGTGCTCGGGGCTTTCACCTGGCAATCCTAACACCGCAGCCACTCTGAATCCACCAGTGACCGACTCCAGGTGGGAGCTGGACCCTGGGCTTCCAGCGAGTAAATATATAGCTGCAGGAAGGAGGAACTAGGGACGATTGCTTGTTACCCCATCCTCTCGGATAAAGCCCTCAGAGGAGACCCGACGGCCACAGCCACGGGACTTGAACACAGTGTAACCCAATGATTGAGCAGCATTTCTAGGGCATGAGATGGAAGAATCCTAGTTTTTATTATTACTTTTCAAGTATCAATGGAAAAGAGCTTTGTACATTTAAGAAAAAAAAAAGAGCATTCTGGGTTTAGGGGATCCAACCAAAACTGTCGCAAGCTCGAATTTGGTGTGTGGTCAGTATTTCCCACAAAACTTGTGGCCACCAGGTGATGTCAAGAGCTGCATTAGAGGGACCCTCGGGAAGAATCGTCCCCTCAAAAGAACTCATTTGGCTTTGCTTAGAACAAATTAATGGCACTATTAACGGCAGGATGGTGGAAGTATTTTTTCCACTTTTAATTTGAGAGTTTGAGAGCCCAGCTGGGCTAGGAAAGGCACAAATGCTGAGTTCGTTGGAAGAAACAGAGGAGGATGGGCGAGGATGCTTGCTGCCTCTCTGTACCTGCAGAGTTTTCTTCTTAATAATTGAGTGTTTGCATCACGAACGCTTCCTTTCCTTTAACCGCTGCAGCAGGAGTTCGAGGATTTCTGAAATGTCCCTCATTGAGAAGCAAGTCAGAAGGATTCTCTTCTCAAGGCAGTAATTGCTTCCTGATCCCACAGCCGCCCTGGGAATCTTCGGAGCTGTTTCTCAGGCTCCCCCATTGCTCGCATACGTCGCCCTGCTCTTGGCTCTCCTGGCTTCTGCCTCCATGTGTCCATCCGTCCCTCCCGCTCCCTGGCATGTGGGGGCATCCAGCCTGGACACCAGAGGCAGTGGACAAAGTTTTGGGGCAGTGGGACCGCGGGTGAGGCTTACTGCCTCTCTGCACAGCTGCCTCTCTGCGAGTTTTCAGAGCCGCTGCTTGATCGTGCAGGCTCCGTTTATCTGTCCCGTCCGTGGACAGCTCCCCCCAGCACCCTGTTACTTTCCTGACTCTCCCCGATACTCATTCACACACCGTTCACAGAGGGCCTCCTGTCGCTTTGCCCCACTCAGGTCCTGGAAGAAACATACAGCTAAATCAGATTAAAATTGCTCACAGTCTGCGAGGGAGAGGCAGAGTGCCCTGCAAATAATTACCCAAAAGGTTTATAAATGCCGTCGCAGAGGAGCGAGTAGCACGCTGTGGCGACATGAGGGGGATGACCGAGACAGCAAGCAAGGACAGTGTCCCTAGGGGAGTATGGGTAAATACTCTTGAAGGATAAATAAAAATGGACCCAGAAACAAGCATGAGGCGGAGGGGCATCCAGCTGGAGCGGGCGGGGCAGGAGGAAAGTGTGCATATGCGTGCTTGTGCGGCGGGGGTGCGTGGCGGGACAGAAGCCGTCGGGGCGGTTTGGCGCCAGCCGATGGAGACCCACTCCCTGCATGCCTCACTTGGAAGGCGGAGGCAGAGGAAGAAAATGAGAAATGAGATACTCAGCCCTGGTGAGGAAGTTGACAGGAGCGGTCGATTCTCACCGCATATCACCAGCGTGGTGATTCTCCGTGGCTCTCGTTGGGCTCTGCTCTCCCACCGGCAGGAGAAGCCTCCCTGAGATTTGGGGATACTCTAAACGAGGTTGTGGGATAATCGATTCTGCAAATTCTCCAGGGTGAGACTCTTTGGGGCGGGCTGCTGACTGTGGGCTGGCTCTCCCCCATCTCCCAGCCTTGACCGAGAGCTTGCACTTCCTTCTTGGGTTATGCAGTCCCGTGATTATCTTTCCCTCGTCGGCCCGAGTGTGGCTACCTGGGAACTCTCAGCCTGTGAAAAGTGGAAATGCACTCTGATGTTGCAGACATCTGTCCCGTTCCCCACAGGCTCCCAGACCTCTTTCTCGTTTCCTCCCCGTTGCTCTCCGGAAACTGAAGGTCTTCAGTCTTTGGTTCTGGAAGGCCACAAAACGACACGTGGCCACGTTCTCCCTCCATGAGTTCTCCTCCTTGAAGTCTTGTCCCTTCTGTCATCATATGAGCTGCTCAAATTTGCATCGGTAGTCAGCTTTTCTTGAAGGTCTTTGGCAGAGCACTCTGCTGGGTGCTGTGAGGAGTCAAGATAATTCCTAGGAGTTTAATTTTCGGTTGAGAGAAAGACCAGGAATGCATAGTCTCCCCTTTGGCCAGCACTACCCACTTGAAAAATGTTGCATTAATCCTTGCGTTTAAAAGTATACATTAACGTGCTGTATATTCTGGATACCAACATCCATTAGACGTGTTGTATCAGCTGCCCCGTCCTCAGCCCCTTCCCGACTGTGTGTTCCACTTAAGACCTCTGGAAGGACCAGCCCTCCGTACTCTGAGACTGTTCCCAGCCACCTAAACCACGGACCCAGTGAGGCACGGACGCCTGGCCCGAGGCCAGTCCATTCATGGGCTGGCCAGCAGCAGATCGGAAGATCTCCCTCAAACCCAGACACTCCGGGCTGAGTCAGCCTTAAGGGGCCGAGCAAACGTGTAAGGATGGGACACAGCCACATGGAAGCCCCAGCCGAGAAAGGCGGAACTCGGAGGAGAGGGTGCCTGTCTGCCTGGAGGAGGAGCCGTCTAAGAGGTCAGAGGTGCCGGCGCCCCAGGGGGAGGAGCCGGTATTTGCTTTACCCTGGATGGTCCCCCGGTTCTCAGCCCTGGTCCCCATGAGCCCAAGGCGTCTGTCTTTCAGTGAGGCCTCTGTATCCCAGAGTAAACCTTCCTTGCACGTGAGCCGACTCGAGTGGACCACGTGGTATTAAGCGTCAGCCATTCACGGAGTCATGAAAGACTTCGTTTCGTACTCAGACAAGTAGGAGAGAGTAGGAAGATGGGAGAGGCAGAGAAAAGGGGAGAGGTGCAAATGCTTTGGGGACTTTAGGATCCGTGTTGAGTGAAACATGGATTTTTTCCACCGTGACAGTCTTAGTTTGGAAGACTTGAGGTGGCCCAGGGACTCCGTATTAGTCAGGAGATCGGCTAATACAGTGACTAAAATAAGGTGGAAGTGATACTTTAAATAAGTGCCTTAAATAAGACAAAGTCTCTCACGTGTAACAGCCCGGAGATGAGCAGTCTGGGCCGACAGGGCGCCCTGCCCTCTTCAGTGCTCCTGAGGCCGCTCCAGGGGTCACCATTTCCCAGACGTCAGAAAGAAGGAAAGAAAGAGAAAACCAGGACAGGCCACTTCCTCTTTTAAGGAGGTGACCCAAAAGCTGCACATGTCACCCGTCTTCATAACCCGGTGACCTGAGCTTAGTCACATGACCACACCCAGCTGCAAGAGAGGCTGAGGCACGTATTCTTTTTTTTTTTTAATTTTTTAAATGTTTATTTATTTATTTTTGAGAGAGGGAGAGAGAGAGAGAGAGAAAGCACAGGTAGGGGAGGGGCAGAGAGAGAGAAACACAGAAAGTGAAGCAGCCTCCAGCCTCTGAGCTGTCAGCACAGAGCCCGATGTGGGGCTCCAACCCAGCAACTGTGAGACTGTGACCTGAGCCGAAGTCAGATGTTTAACCAACTGAGCCCCGCACGCGCCCCGCGTGTATTCTTTATCATTGTGGGTATGCCTGTGCCCAGCTAAATCTCGGGAGTGTATGTTCCGAGAGGCAGAAAAGGAGAGAGTGGGGACTAATTAGCCTGTCTCTGCCCCCAGACTCATAAACTGAGCCAATAGACCGAGGTCGCTTTATGCCAGTAGCGTGCTCTGTCGGTGTTTGGTGCTGGCCACCACTAGACCGCAGACTTCTCTGAGTGGCATTAGTCACACCGCCTGAGAGAGGACACTCACAGGGCGCTTCGCTCCCTGGGGCTCTCAAACGCAGCGGGACTGAGTATTCCTGCTCTGGCCTCTCATTCCCAGAGGCCTGATTGGAGAGGCACTTTGATTTCTTCCTTCTTTCCCAGACTCATTTCTTGTAAACATGCTGTGACCCTTGGAGAGCCAAGCTTTTACCTCGATCTTGGAGTGTGATCAAGATGATAGTTACTCTTCAGATGACAGGAACCTGACTGTTCATTTGCTTTTTCCGCAGAAGTCAGTGGGCCTCAGATCCGGCTCACTTTGCATCCGAAGGAAATCTCCAAGGACCGATGCTTTGTCCTCACTCGCTGATTGGTTAGGGAGCCTTTCCCTTGTGACTCAGAACCTTTTACTTATTTTTCTTTCTAACGGTCTTAGTCTACCAGTGCCTGCCTGTTTCTCCCTTCTGGAAATACACTGTTAGGGAAGTGACCGTATGGTACCAGTGTCCCCACTGTACACATCCCTGTGCTGACCACAGCTAATTACGTCTCCCTGTCTTTCTCTCTCCCGACCTCAGTGTGACGGTTTTACCTTTTTTTAATGTTTATTTATTTTTGAGAGAGGAAGAGAGAGCGTGTGTGAGTGAGGGAGGGGCAGAGAGAGGGAGAGAATCCCAAGGAGGTTCCACACTGTCAGTACAGAGCCTGATATGGGGCTCAAACTCATGAAACTGTGAAATCACAACCTGAGCCGAAATCAAGAGAGCGGATGCTTAACTGAGCCACGCAGGTGCCCGTCAATGTGGCGGTTTTAAAGTATGTCCGCAAATTCTTTGATATTCTTCTCATCAAGAATTAGAGCCCATGTCCCTTCCCCTGGAAACTTTTGTGACTACGTGACCTCTGGAAGTGACACTCTGTGACTTCTACGGCTGCGGAGTGAAAGGCTACGCGGCTTCCTCCTTACTCTCTGGAATAGTCTCTGCAGTACCGTGCAAACGGTCCAGCTGCCTGCAGGCTGCCCCATCCGGTCTACCCAGAGAGACCGTGGAGAGAGTGTCCGGGCAGCCCCCAGCGGCTTCTGCCCCTCTCCGATTACAATTACACGTGAGACCCCGAGCGAGAACTCCCACTCCTGTCCTGAGTTCCTGAACCACAGAAACTGTGAGAGAGAATGAAATGTCATCGTCGGAAGTCGCTGAATTTGGGGCTGATTTGTTATGCAGCAGTAGCTCACTGGAACCCCGTGCCATCAGAAAGCATCTCCCTGAGCCGTTAATCTGCTCCCCTAGGTGGAGAAGCTGATGGGCCCAAAGCCTTCGCTGGGTGCCTCATTTCCCAAGAGAGCGTTCACGTGTCCTTGTGTTCCCGAGTGCTCTCAAACGTGGTGTTGCACACCTGGACCAGAAAGGCTGCTGACTCCCCGACTGCTGTGTCGCGTCTCCGTCACACGAAGCTATTCCTGCTCACCCCACAGACACATTCCCCAAGTGTGGTCACACCTCAAGGGTGATCCATGGAGGCGGTGTAAGATGCCTCTCACAGAAGCTGAGCCCAAATCCCTGCCCACAGAGGCCCAGGGGAGCTTTAGTTTCCCTGGCCAGCCCTGTGCTAGGCACGGAGGAGACAGAGGAGAACATTCTATGGGAAAGAGTTAAACCACAACAACAGCAACAATCCCTCAGGCTTTGGGTATGAATTTTAGGAACAGGCTGAATTTCCAGACCTTTCTATCCCCTCAGTGACCGTATCAGACATAGTCATGGACAACACATCAAGATCTCAGACTTTGCAAAGGGTCAGGCAGCAGCTGCACCAACTAGGAGTGGCTTTGGGCAAGTTACTTAACCACTCTGAGCCTCTTCAACCCCACGGTGACAAGGCTGGCCTCCAAGATTGCTGGAAGGAAGAGTGAGAGAAGGCTGCTAAGCACTTAGCTCAGAGCAGGTCTCTCGAGTGTGGATTCCGTTCCCCGCGGGTCAGCAGTTCTCTGTATAACCAACAGGCGCCGCGGCTGCTGGCCTGAGCCTTTTCCTCTTTGGAGGAACACTCAACGTAAAAGAGTCAGGTGAGCTCTCCAGGGAACTCCGTCTCCGCCAGCGAACACTGGTTTTTTTCTCCTTCCTGTCTACCAGCAGGGAGCCAGGCCACAGGCTTGGTTCCATCTGGCACCTTGCTTCCTGGCCTGACAAAAGCGGAAATAGCGGTGGAACATTCCGGAGTGTGAACGTTCAGATATAGGTGGGAGGTGGGGCAGACCTCTACCGGCTCCGCAGGGATGGGAGAGGTTTAGGAGGGACCTGCGTTGTCTAAAGTGTCTCCGTGATAACTTGTCTGCTTATGTCCTCGGAGAGACGATCTCGTTGGTAAATAACAGAGGTGACTCTCACATCGGCCTCTGTTCCCTCGGCAAATACTGTTGAATGCTAGGTACCCTGGCACACATCCCTGAGTAAGAAGAGAGAGCATGTGTGAGCGAGGGAGGGGCAGAGAGAGAGAGAGAATCCCAAGGAGGTTCCACACTGTCAGTACAGCTGATATGGGGCTCAAACTCCTGAAACTGTGAAACACGTGTTTCTACGTGATGTGGTCCTTTCCGTTTCTACGGACCAGCACCAGTTTAAAGGCTGCGCGTAGCTCTTGATTTGTTCAGAGGTAATTACCTCGGTTATTCATGAGGATGAACAAAGATTTGCCTTCTGTTTGCAAGAGTAATCTTTCAGAGCAAAGGTGGCGAGGTAGAATCTGGAAGAAAAGGGAGAAAAAATGTCTCCAGAGTCACTGATCATCCGTTCTAGACAGTCACACTCAGAGACATTTGGAAAAGACAAGTCACCTCAGACTAATTTATGGCGTGTTTTCTGTTAGAATTGCAAAATTCGCCCAGAGGGTGTTAAAGTACGGCTTTCACATCGTATTTAATACATACTGTATTTAAAACGGGGATATGAACCGAAACACGGAACGAAAGCGAGAAGGAACTATACGAATTTGCTGGTTTCTGAACTCAGCTTGGTTCCGCTTCTGTCTTTTTGTGTTTCCATTGTTGTTCCTTATTATTTTTCATTAAAAGCACGTTGTGGGCACTTCGAAGATCAGGAGCCCCGAGGTTCGTTCTCAGCCCTCTCCTTTCCCACTCAAAGGATTTTCGTATATTCTCCACACAAGTCCTTTGTCGGTTCTGTGCTTTGCATATATTTTCTCCCATTCTGTGGATTCTTTTTTCCACTTTCTCGATAGTATCTTATACACCACAGAAGTTTTTAATTTTGGTGAAGTCTAATTCATGTCTTTCGTTGTGGGCACTTTTGGTTTCAAATTTAGTAAATCATTGCCTAATCCAAGGTGCCAATGATTTACTCCTACTTTTTCCCCTATGAGATGTATAGTCCTGGCTCTTACGTTTAGGTCTCTGATGCATTTTGAGTCCATTTTTATGTGTGGTGTGAGGGAGGGGTCTAACATCATGCCTTTGCATGCGAATTCAGCTGTCCCAGCCCCCTCTGTTGAAAAGACTGTTCTTCCTTCATCGAAATTGTCTCTGTACCCTTGTCTGCTTTGTTTTTAATAAATACACTACCCTAGACTCTCTCAGCTATATTTCTAGTCTGGGGACAAATTCACAAGTAGCGTACAACAGTCCTTGCCTTCTAGGGATTTATATTCAGAAAGAAGACAAAGCTGGGTGATGATACAGCAAATATATTTTTTTTGAGTGGTCAGATCCTTCCTCATTGGACGTCTTGGTAATAGCACATTCTTCTCCTTCACAAAGGCAGTGCAGTCTCCTTCACCAGAATAATATTTTTTACTCCACAGGTGACGATAGCTGTACTAAGAGGAATCTGTCATATGAGCGTTTGCTATGGTGCCAGGCACTTCTCCGACCGCTCTGTATGCATCATCCATTTAAACCTTGAGAACCCCATGGGGCGAGAACTATTATCCACATTTCATCCATGAAGAAAACGAGGCGCAGAGAGGTTAGTTAGTTTGCTCTGGGTCAGTCAGCTCATAGTCAGATTTGAATCCACCAACCCAGCTCCAGACACCAGGGCAGGCTCTGGCCATTTCAGCAATGGGGCCAAAGCGCCTCTCTCCTTCACTGCTCCACCCCCGTTGCCCAGCACTTAGTTGGCACTCAGTAACCATTTGTCGAATACACAGTGGGATGAAATGGATAAATGACTCGAGAAACCATCTAGACAGAAGAGCCGTGGCCAAGGGAAGGGAGGATTGATTTATGGGAGCAGATCAGAGGAGTGACATCCATAGAGTTGGCCTCAGTGAGAATGCTGCCCAAGCCAGCGGCGCCCCGAGGGAGAAGCATCAGCTCACTCTGGGAGTAGGGAAGGGGGAGTGATGGGCAGTGCAGCAAGGAGCCACAAAGTTGCAGCGCATGCAACGGTCTGCGTAGGAAAAGTCTAGAAATGCCGTCAAGTAAGCACATACACCCAGGCGTCCGATGCCACCAAGTAAGAGGTGCTGGCCTGGGAGCCTGTGCCCTGGGGCTGCACGGCAGGCCAGCGGGGCATCGCCTCAGATCAGCCGGACGTCAATGGCTCTGAGGAGCTGGCGCAGCCTGCCTACACATGATTGTCGTTCTGGGAAAAAATCGCTTGTTGTGGGGTTCAGGAGACGTGGCGTCCCCCAGAAGTATTCGGGCAGGGAGAGCAGGTTCTTGGGAACGGGGAAGGCTTGGTGCGTCATCACCGGGAAGTCGGGCTGGAGACATTGAGCCCCTTTGCTTCTCTCACAGGCTGTAAGCTGGAAAATGGCCTCCAACTCGCAGGGCTGAGGCCGTGCTGGTGTGAGAGCGAAGCAAAGCCTTGAGACTGGCTTCATTGAGAAGACAGTACCTGCCCCTGCAAGCCTGTGAAGAGAGGGCAGCAATCACTAGTCTTAGAGGAAACGCTCATGGCATGCTGGGCACCGGGCCCTCGCAATTTACACCTTCCCGGAATCCTCTGAAGAAGTTTCTCCTGCTGTTATGATCCCGTTTTACAAGCAAGGAAAATGAAGTTAGGGAGATCGTGGGGCTTGCACAGGTCATTGTTGGACCTAGGTGAACCTAGGTATCCCTTCGGCTGGGCTACGGATGGCCAGAGCCTGGGTGTGTCTGTGTGGGCTGTTTCTGGGAGACATGAGCATTTGGATCAGCAGAATGAGTGAAGCAGATGGCCCGTCCCAGTCCAGGTGGGTCTCCTCCAGCTTGCTGAGGACAGAAAGGCAGAGGAAGGGCAAATTCAGTCTCTCTGCTTGAGCCAGGATGTCCGTCTTTTCCAGCCTACGGGCTTTGGGACATTGGTGCTCCCATTCCTTGGGCCTTTGGACTTGGATGAGGACTTCCTCCACTGACTTCTTGATTCTCAGACATTTGGGTTTACTCGACCACCAGCTTCCCTGGGCCTCCAACCTGCAGAGGACAGATCATGGGACTTCTCAGCCTCCATAACCACCTGAGCCAAGTGTTCATAGTAAATTATCTACCTACCTACCCACCCTACCTACCTACCTACCTACCTACCTACCTACTTACCTACCTACCTACTTATCTAGTCTGGTCTCCTATTGGTTCTGTTCCTCTAGAGAACCCTGTCTCTAGCAGGAATGTCCAGTTATCCAGTAAATGGCAGAGCCAGGATTTGAACCCACACTCTTGTGGCCTCAAAGCTCCAGTTCTTAACTACTGCCAGTCTAAAGACACAGTCCCTGCCCCCTAGGATCTTGCCGTTTGGTTTGGGTGACCAAGTTAACAAACAGAAACAGCAAGTAAGGGCTCTGTGGTGTCCCCGAGGGAACAAGCAAGGGGTATCTGGATGAACCGCTTGGAGATGCTGACCAAGATGGCGCCATGGTCCAGAACACGGGGGCTCAGGGCATGGGCGAGAATGGAAAGGGCTTGCTCTGTGCATTTAAGGATTCAGAACTGAGGAAGGAGCCTCTCCAAGACTCCGTTTTTTCCTCCGTATGATGAGGACTTGACCCATCTCCCCATCCATTGTGACTGTCCAGTGAAATAAGGTTATAAAGAGCTTAGCCGAGGGCCTGGCGTGTAAGAAGTGTCCAGGAGGTAGTGGCTGCTGTAATTCATTGCTGCCATAGTAATGCAGTTGTCGCTACACAGGCACTGTCCTAGGTGCTGGACCACCCAGGGAAGAGGAGTAAGCCCCAGCCCAGCCCTGGAGGAGCTTAGAGGCCAGTGAAGGAGATAAGCGAGTGAACAGATCATTCCCACGTTGCCCGTTTCTTTTTCTGTGCACTCCCCACTCCCAGGTTGTAAGGACTCAAGGCGACGTTGTCAGATGAGTAACCATCGGTGAATATCTTAAAAGGTCTTGTGATACGTGCCACACGAGAGCTCTCCCTGGCCTGCAGCTTGGGAGGGCTCGGCTGATGTAGGCCGGGCTCGGCCCTCCCTGCAAGCTGGGTTCAGGTTGGCTCTACCTGTTTCTCTTTCTTCTGCGAGAAATGGGCCAGGTTTTTCTCCTGGTGGGGTGTTAGAAGTGGAAAAGTCCACGCCCAGCTGCATTGGCCAGAATAAATCACATGGCCAAGCCCAAGGTCAGTGGGGTGGGATTTATACTCTGCCTCTAGAGAGCAAAACTGCAGGGCTACAGGGCCAGGGGCACGGCTGTAGGAGAGGGCGAAGAACGGGAAACGGCAACATTTCACACTGAAGTTTGGAGGGGGAGGAGGTTCCAGCCACAAATGTCTGTCCTCGACCCAACAGAGGTCTTGATTTCCAGGATATTTGCTCGGCTGTGGCAAAGCACCTCCGTCCCCACCTTGACGCTCTGTGCCAACCACCCGACCTCCTAAAGCCCTGCCGCGGTCGTAGAGCCGAACTCCGGCTCCAGCCAGCACTGCCTTTTATTGAGTCTGCCTCTGACTCATTATTTACAAAGGCTGTAAAATAAAGCTTAACTCAAAATTACTGTAAGCCCGTGCATCCGAGTGAAGCCAGCAGCTGGACCTTCACAGTTGAAAGCAGACTAAATAAAGGGGGGAGGGAATTAAAAAAAAAAAAAAAGAGCTGCAAATAAAATGTCAGGGAATGCTTAATTACATAAAGGTTATGCGTCTGCCTGCATAATTGTCTAAAGTGGCGGATGCCAACAGCTGGCAGAGGAAGCTGGTCTTCAGTTCTATTTATGTGTTTATCTGGTGCCTGTCACCATAATGGCTATGAGCAATATTGATCGCAAATTAATTTCACCTCGTTTCTTCTGTTTCTTGGCTCTACCCTTATCACTCCCTCCCCCAATAAAATAGGAAACTTATTGGGTGCATGGCAGAAATTTGGTGTTTGAGGAGCAGAACCCACCAGTAGGACACAGACCAGCTCTTATGTGCCAAGCACTAGCCTACATGATTTTTTTTTTTTTTTTGCACGTATAACTAACTCTTCTGATACTCACGACAACACTGTAAGGTAGGTGTTGTTATAATTCCCGTCTTCCAGAGGAGGATAGTGGTGCCTGGAGGGGGTTAGTAAACTGAACCAGTCCCACGGTTTGGAGGCACCTGGTGAGTTACTTAACCATGTTCCTCCTGATGGGAATCCGCAAGGTGGTATTTTGGGAGTTCTCTCGCCTCACTCAGGGTGAAACCCCAACTCTACCAAGATTACAACGCCTTGAATGTTCCAGCTCCCATGTGGTCTCCAAATCACATATTCTGTTCACTGGCCCGAGCCGCACGGGTCTCTTTTCCGTTCCTTAGAGGTGCCAAGCTCTTTGCTGTCCGAGGGCCTTGGCAGGTGCTGCTTCCTCTGCCCAGCACTCTGTGTCTGCGGGGACCACGGCGTCCCTGGCCACCTCTCTAAGCAGGCTGTCCTTCCCTGGCCCTTTATATTCTTGATCACAGTATCTTGTGCCCTTCTTTCTTCAGATTTATTTATCAGTGATTGCACGTCTCCTCCTGGTCTGCACTCTCTGTGCAAGCAGGGCTCATACTTGCTTCTTCAGCCCAGACTCTGGAACACAGACACAATAGAGTGCTGCAGAGCACGGATTCTGGAAGCAACTCCCTGGGTTCAACTCCCAGCTCGGCCACCTACCACAGATCGTGTGGCCTTAGGCCAGTGACTGTATCTTTCTGTTCTCTGTTTTTCCACTTGTAAATAGGGATGATAATAAGAGAGTTATTATGGAGAACGAGTTAACTATTCTGTAAACATGCTTACAGTGCAGTGCCTGGTACAACAAAAGTACTCAGGAAATGTTAACTGCTATAATTATCACCGTTATTCATACTATTATTATGAACAGCACATAGTAGCCATGTAAATTCTGTAAATCCTTTTGGTGGAGTTGGGCAGGTGATTTTGTCGGTGGAGAATGATCCTTTCCCACTCACCCAGTGGGTAGAATCGTCCCAGGCCGTGAGGAAGGTAAGGTTGGTGGTCCTGTTCTGTCCCCTCCGACAACCCCACCAATCTAATCTGTTATGCATGTTCACTCCCCTTGGAGGACATCTGATGGAGGAAGCTACAGGCTGATGCCGGGGCCCGACCGGGGACAAAGGAGGCCAATTTGGGGCTGCCGAGGGTCAGGTTAGACTGCGCGTGGGGGTCTGTGCACGCCACACCCCTCCTACCTTTCACTTACACAGTCCGTTTTGGGGGGTCCAGCCCGTTTTTTGCTCTCATCCTCAAAGCCTTCTGCAGCGTCCCCCGCAGGACGCTTAAGCACCCTCCCCTGCACTCCATGCCTTTCTTCTCCCTTCTGCCGGCCTCTGCTGCCTGCTCCTTCACCCACCTCTGCTCGCCGCGGCCACACGGCATCTCCCTTCTTCAGTGCTTACGTCTGCTGAGAGCGGGGTTTCCTTTCTCTCAGTGTAAGTGCTTATCCTTCCAAAATGTTCAGATCTCTTATTAAAAGGAGTAGATTATCCCAGGGAGCCTGGTTCTCAGAGTGGTCAGGAAGAGGAAGCTGGCCCCCAGACGACGCCAGCTGGCTGTTGGCTGTGGCTTCAGGGCAAGGAGGTCCCCGCACCCAGGTCATCCACTGGGGCTGTCAGCCTTGTTTGGGCTTTCCAGTGGACGCGCATTAACAGATCCAGTAACAGGGTGCTGGGTGGTCTGAGCTGCCCTAGGGCTTTTATGCCCTGGGCACTCCAGTGCTCCTGCTGTTATGTGGCATGTCTGTGACTTTAATTTCCTTTTTAATTTCTGTCGAAAGGAAGAAAGAGCTCTATGGAATTAGAATCTACAAAGGGCCTGTGTTGTAAGACCAGCGGGTGTCTTGAGTGGCTAAGTAATTGACGTAACCACCCAGCGTGAGACCCGCTGCAGAAGGACAGCTCCTGCGAGCTGGATTCTGTAAACCAAACTGTGCGGGACCAGCCCGGAGGAGAAGTCACGAATGCGAGCAGGCGGTCATCTCTGGTGGCGGACCACTGGGGACTTTTATGACTGGTCGTAGATACTTTTCATTCTTTCCCGCTGAGCACATTGCTTTCCTGTTTTGAAAGAAAGCTATACATTCAAAAATAAATAACACCAATGCCCCTGAACACTTGGTCTGGGAGCTGAATATAGAAGACTGGGAAAATGCCTGTTAGAAGCTAACTATGCAGGTTTGAAAGGCTATCTTTGTTTTATTATTTATTTATGTTAAGAAAATAGTGATATAATAAAGCCGCAGGTCTGCACTGGAGGTGGGGTCGGTTGAACGGGGATTTGAAAGAACATCGCTTATGAATAGTTTATTGTGAAAGGTAAAATCAGAAAATAAAATTGTACTCGAGAGGAACGGGTTTTTTCACTTACATTTTTAAATGCATATAGCAGGTGCTGTTTAACCCTGGGCTGGTTCCTTAAACTCTCTGTGCCTTAGTGGTTATTCTTAGAATGAAATTAATTAACGTTTGCAAAACTCTTAGAACGGGACTGGCACATAGCAATTACTCAATAAAGTGTTTGCTGCTGCTGTTTCACTCTTGTTGTGATATTTTGGCTTCGGGCTACGTTTCGTGCTTCCATGTTGGAAGTAGCAGCAGGAGTAAAGTTACAATAGTGAATTAGGGAACACGGAGAGAGTTCTGAGCCACATACTCAGTTCTTTATTTACATTATCTCATTGGCTCCTCACATCTACTCTGTCCCGTTTATTGTATTATTATCTTCCTGTTATAGGTCAGGATGCGGGGGCTCAGAGAGGTTAAGCCACCTGCCCAGGATCACACAGCTTCTAAGAATTTGACCCTGGCTCCAAAGCTCCTGCTGTGAACCCCTGTTTTCCATCGCCTTGTCTTCTATTTGGCTCTGAGATACACACTTGCCTTTGCTTTCCCCGGCATCCCTCCCGTGGGTCCGGGTGCCTCGTGTCGAGGTGCTTTAATGCACTCCCAAAGGATATGCCAGGAATTTCTCAATCTGTGTCCCCAAAGCAGAGATCAAGCCACCCCCTGGTGAATATGTGTCCAGAGAGGCAGGAGCCACCCGCATCGACTGATCTGATGGATCGGCAGCGGGAAACTCGTAACTCAGATGATATCTATTGACGGCAGAGGCCATCAGAAACGTAAAGCAATTATATGGCTTGCAATTAAAGTTATAATGGAATTGAAAGGTAAATACCATTAATTTCCTGTTTCTAATACGGTGTCCAGGCAAACAGTCCATCGGCATCTGTAAAGTACCCACCGCATAGGGTCAGCGCCCAGTAAGAGGGGCTCCTCTGCTTCCTGTTAGCGGGGGAACGTCAGTCCATCTCACACACTTAGCCACGAGTTAGTCTGCCTGGCTCTGTGCTGGGGACTTCGACAAGTAAAGATTACTCACCTGATGAGTGCATGGATGCTCCTTTGGGGCCCTCGGATAGAGATGCCAGAGGGCTCGCTAATGAAGGGGAAGCCTGTGGGCCCCAGAAATTGGACTTCATCCCAAAAGCAAGGAGAATCCAAAGGGCAGAGGTACAATCAGATTTGCTCTTAGTAAAACCACTCTGTTTGCAGAGCGGAGCAATGAAGGGTGGAGGCCAAGACTAATACAGAGCGACCTGGCTGGGAGGCCACCCGTAGTATCCGAAAGGAGGCTGGCGTGATCTGCCCCCTGGAGGGGAGGGAAGAGGGCAGACTCAAGATACGTTAGCAAAGTAGAAGCGACAGATCCCGGTTCTAGTTTTGATGTTTGGGAGGATATGGATGCCCAGGTCATCGTGTGAGAAGGGACAAAGGCTAACTTGGAAGAGTTATTGCAGGGGCGCCTGGCTGCCTCAGATGCTGAAGCGTCTGACTTGATTTCGCCTCAGGTCGTGATCTCACAGTTGTGGGATCGAGCCCTGCATCGGATTCTGACAGCCTGGAGCCTTCTTGGGATTCTCTCTCTCCGTCTCTCTGTCCCTCCCTCACTGACGTGTGTGTGTATGTGGGCTCTCTCTCTTTCAAACTAACTAAATAAATAGTCATTAAAAAAGAGTTGTGGCCCTTGTTCTCTGCACACTTCCCAGCAGAATGAGAATATCCTCTCTGTAGTTTTATGTTATATTTATATTTGTTATTATTGTTGTTGACTGTTGTATCTCCAGCCCCAGAACAGTGCTTGGAGCACAGGACGTATTCAGTAAATATTTCTGAGTGGATAATAACAGTAATGGCTACCTTTTATCAGCTGAGATTTTCTGCTCATAGTTCACTACACTGTGGGAAGACAGGCAATTTCAAACATGATAATTCATGTAAGAAAATGTGTCCAGCATGGTGCTCAAGCCGGACTTCCGTACGGAAAGGGCATTAAGCTGAGGCCTCTGAAGGGTGAGTAGGAGTTTGAGGAGAAGAAAGAGCTTTCTAGACAGAGAGCACAACACACATGAGGGCGTGAGTTGAAGAGAACATGGCCCCCCATGGAGAGGAGGAGTGTGGAGACGCCTATCTTGAAAGGCCAACCAGGGCTGGATGGGGTTGGGTCTTAAAAATAGTATTAAGATTCTGGCCTTGATCCCCAGAGCAGTGGGAGGCCAGGAGAGGGTTTGAAGGGCAGTCTGGAAGGCACGACTGGAGAAGTGCTGCCTTGCTCAGGTGCTGTGGCGCACCGGCACCAGTTTTATCCTCTAAGCCAGGGACACCCTTGAGCCCAACCTTGAGCCCAGGGTTCCCTCTTAGGTCCCTCCTGCTGTCCTGTCATTGCCAGTGTCTCAGCCCCAGTCGGAGCACCCGCTTGGCCCCAGCCGCTCTGCCAGGTCCTTTGCACAGAGTAACCACATGAGCCTCCAGCGAGGATGTTGTCATCATCCTGACTTCGCCAGGGGAAAGCCGAGGTGCAGGTGCAGTCTTCTAGAAGGCGCCAGAGCTGAGTCCAGGTCGAGTGCCCATGCCCTCCTTCCCCTCAGCGCCCTGGCTCTCCCATTCTCCGGGCCCCCGGGCCCTCACGCTGCCCCGCTGGTGGCCCCCAGCCCAGGCCCCTGTCAGGATGCGCTCTTCTGGCCGCCTCTGGGATCCACACCCAGTCGCACAGAAGGCAGAGAACCACTTGAGCAGCGGCCCTTAGCAGGCTCTCTGAGGCCTCCCGGCTTCCGGCTACACCCGCCCCGCCACTACAGTTAATCGCGGTTCAGTGTGGGTCTCTTGCCTTCAGACAAGAGCAGATTGCAAACAGCGAGACTGGAAGCAGCAGCAGCCAGGCTGGAGAGCTAGGTTGGGCTCAGAACCTTTTTCTGTATGAGACAACCCGCTTCAGAACCTTCTCAAAGATGGGAAAGTCTGTATTAACCAAAGGTGAGGTTTTCATGATATACTGAGCCGTGAGCCGCCTGGCAGCGCCCTCCAGAGCCGCGGAGCCAGCCAGTTTGTGAAATGCCTACCTTTTCCGTTGCTTTGCTGCTGGAGGGCATCGTACAAAAGCAAGAGAGGGTATTCGACTGCATCGTTGTGCTTACTTAGTGAATGAAAGTGCGGTCCCTATTATTGGGGGTGGTTTGCCTTTTTTTCTCCGTTCTTCTTTTTAATTGTGGTAAAGTATACAAAACGTAAAATGTGCTATCCTAACCATTTTTAGCTGTATGGTTCAGTAGTGCTAAATATATTCACATTGTTGCGATGATTTGCCTTTTGAAATCCAGAAAAGAAAGCCTGAGCTTATTTCGTGCGGAGAGGTCAAAACAAGCTTATGATATTACTCCCTTGACCATCCACGGCTACTACTAACATGTGACTAGTTACCACATTTGGGTCGTTTCTTCCAATTTGCGTAGTCTGTCCTTGCCTCCCTGAACCCATCTGGGGAGTGGGGTGGGATGGGGGAGGGCCCAGGGAGGCCAAGGTGTGGGGTGGCTTTCTTTCCAGCATGTTCTAGCGCCATCTAGCGTCGGTGGGATCTTGTGGCAGCAGTGCTACAGCTGCTGGATTTCCCCGGCTTCTGGTGGTGGCTCTCCAAACCCAAATGGCTTTAAAAGAGCACCGAGGAGACGGCTGTCTTTTTAGATCCGCGAGTATGTTTTCTGGCTCTGATCTCTTGGAAACTCGCAGCAGAAATCTGTTTCATTAATAGTCAGAACAATTTGTCCCTTTGAAGCTCAGACAGGGTGAGATTAATATGAACCTGATACTAGGCTATTAAGCATCAATTTCGCGAAGCTATTTATAAAGGAGAGCTGCAGACAGAAAATAAAGAAGGCTGCACTGAGGGGCCCGTTTGCCAAGTCTCTTTGCTCATTGGAAGATGTGACTCAGTCACCAGTTTTTGTGCAAGAGAAGAGGAAAAGGGAAAGAAAAAGTGTGTGTGTGTGTGTGTGTGTGTGTGTGTGCGCGCGTGCGCACATATTTGACAATGTGTGGTTATTCTAATAGTAGTCTTAAGAGGAGTAATGCAGTGTAGCTAAACCTATATAATCCTGCATGTCCGATACTTTTCTAAGTGCTCTACAGTTAAAACTCACGACAGCCCAAACTTGCATTATTATTTGCCCATTTTATAGATGAGGAAACCGAGGCATGGAACGGTGAATTAATTTAGCAAAAGTCACAAAGTCATAGGAAGCGTGTTGGCATTTCGAAGGGCTTGGGAGCACGCGGGGTTTCGTTAGGTTTCGGTCAGGGTTCCAGGTGACGGCACATTTCCCGTGTCACCTTTGTTCCTCAGCTAGCTTCCGGCAGTGAGTGTTGTCTCATTTCCACGCGTCCCTTCCGGTGTGGAACTCCTCGCCGCCCCATGCCCGGAGACGGCCCAGGCAGCGCTGCTTGTGGGAACAACGCGGCTGAAGCTCGCTCGGGGTTTCTGGCTGCCTGTAGGGGGCTCCGGAGCAGGGGGCCATGAGAAGCTGGGTGTGGAGGAGGGTTCCCAAGTGTGGAGTCAGCAGGTCTGAGGCCTGTCCCTGGCTCTGTCGCTTACCTACGACATGACCGTGGGCAAGTGACTTCCCTCCTACACCTCAGTCCTTCCATGTGGGGGCAACATAAGATGAGTTTTATAGTGTGTTGTTGTTTTTGAGAGGATACGTGGCGTAATGATGATAAAAGCAGCTTGTCCAGTGTCTGACACTTCTGTGCTCATTAAATCTTGCTGTTGTTTACACCAAAAAAACCCACAATCCAATTAAAAAATAGAGTGAATGCCTATTCATTTCCAAAGAAGACATCCAGGTGGCCAACAGGTACATGAAAAGATGCTCAACATCACTCATCAGCAGGGAAATGCAAACCAGAACCACCGTGAGATACCGCCTCACCCCAGTCAGAGTGGGTGGGTTCAGCATCCCAGTCTTGATTTCGACCCAGGTCATGATCTCACAGTCATGGATTGAGCCCTTTGTCAGTCTTAAGATTAAGATTCTCTCTCTCTTTCTCTCTCTCTCTCTCTCTCTCTGTCTCCCTCCCTCCCTCCCTCTCCCTCTCTCTCTCTATCTCTCTGCCCCTCTCCTGCTCACACATGCATATGTGTGTGGGTGCTCTCTCTCTCTTTCAAAAAAAAGTCAATAGTAATATGATTCTGTAATTCTGCAGAAGAAATTTCTGAGAAGAAAACATTGATTTGAAGAGATACATGCACCCCTGTGTTTATAGCCATGTGATTTACAACAGCCAAGATACGGAAGCAGCCTAACTGTCCACCGATAGATGAATGGTTAGGGTAGAGAGGATCTGCTATAAATACAATGGAATAGTACTCAGCCATAAAAAAGAACAAGAATTTGCTATTTGCAACAACATGGATAAATCAGTCAGAGAAAGATAAATACCCTGTGATTTCACTTCTATGTGAAACCAAGAAAACCAAAACAAATGAACAAACCAAAAAAATAGAAACAGACTCATAAATACTCAGACTCCTAAATACAGAGAACAAGCTGGTGGTTGCCAGAAGGGAGGGGAACAAACTTTGCGGAGGGAAACCCGAGGGCAGTCAGATTAAGAGTTATTGGAGAGAGAAAAGGCCAGAGAGGAGGTGGGTGGAGGATGAAGTTAATAAAGGGGATTAAGACGTACAGACTTCCAGTCGTAAAATAAATAAGTCACGGTGATGAAAAGTCCAGCACAGGAAATAGAGGCGGTAATATCGGAATACCGTATGGTGATGGATGGTAACTACACTTCCCTTCATGAACACTGAATAATACAGAGACTCGCTGAACCACTATATTGGAACCCTGAAACTGACATACCATTGTATGTCAACTATACTTCACTAATAAAATAAACAAAAATTTACCATTGTTTACTTTTGATCTGGGAAGTGAAACTTATATACCGTTAAGTGAAACCATGTATTTCTGCTGTCTTCTCCGGCGACATACGTGTGCCCTGTCACTCGAGAGCGCTGAATCCGTTTTCTGCGTTGGGAGGACCGGGTGGTCTGGCTCCCAGTGGACTTGGTTCTTAAATGTCTGTTCGAGTTGGGAGCCCCGAAAGCGAAGAAAGTTGGGTTTATCACTTCTTCTCTTTCCGATTTCCATACACATATATACATACATATATGTACACGTATACATGCGTTCATATCCACCTGGGTAGGTTTGGACAAAGTATACCAGGAGTGGCGATAAAACCAGAAAGACTTCAGACATTGGATGGATGACGAGACACCAGACATTGGGAACAAATTGTGTTTGTCTGCACATCGTGTCCTTCGACGCAAAATCATACTATCTAACATCTTACGGAAACCGTGAGGAGGGAAATCCTGAGAATCTCCTGCGTGCCGGGGATAATAAATGGAAGTGCATTATACAGCCCTCATTACCGCAGTTTCACTTGTGTGAAGTGTCACTGCTGGGCTCCTTAGTGTGCAGGATGTGTTGCGGGTGAACTAACAATATTAATAAGCACTCTCTTAGATTCCTGTAAAAGTTGGGCTCTCCTGATCCCGTTTTCCCGTCAGGTATCAGGCTACCCAGATTCTCACCCCTGGGGTCTGTCGCATTGGCACGTCTGAAGGAAGTGGTTTCTTAATCCATAGGTACGGAGCTCCGAGAGGGGGTTTTACGTATCCTCCTCATGGCAGTGTGGGAAATGAGATCCGTTTGTCCTGAGAGCCCATGTGGGCCCCCTTCTCAGATCTGGGAGGAGGCCGCAGTGTCCTTGTTCAAGTGCAAGCCCGGCTTCCCATTGAACGGGAGGGATTGTTGAGCGGGGGGTGGGGGGTGTAATGGCAACACAGGCATCCGCTGCCCCTCGTGGAGAAATGGGATCACCCCTCCATTCGCTCAGAGGCTTGTTTGGTGACAGTTGGAGCCGCCCATCAGCCTGGAGAATCTCATCCGGCCCGAGCAGGAAGGAGAGCTTGGAGTAGGCAAGGTGGTGGTGGGTACTTCGGGCGCCCTGCACACCGGGGAGGACGGATGCTCCTGGCCCCGGGAGGGCGCCACGCGGGGTGAGACACTGATTATGTCCCGTGGTTCCCGCTGCTCTGGTTCCTCCTCTCTTCACCTGGTTCCTCGAACTCCTCGCCCCCCAGGCCCCACACTCAGCATCCTATTCCTTTGATTTTCCCTGTTTCCTCCTTTCCGTCTCTCTCTTCCTGCCTGTTGGAGATGCAGCAGAGTGACGGTGAGGCTTGGTGGACGGTGGGGTTGCCCGAGGCTCCCACCTTCCTCTGCCTTAGCCCCGGGGTGCGGCCCCTCCACTCTGTAGAAACCACTTAAACACGGGCTTCGTGAAGCACAAGGTTCTTCTGCGGCTTATAACCCGCTCACTCAGGTCCAAGCTGGAAGTCCAAGGTCTGGGAAAGTTGCGCCTGTGCCTTCCAGTTCTGTGCCGTCTGGTTCACGAGACACATGGCCAGCTTTTGTTCTTTCTTGAGTGGAGTCTGAGATGGTTGCCACTTCTGGCCTTCAAGGCTCGGGGTGGTGACAGTTGTGACTGTCCTCTTTTCCCATTCTTTTTTTTAATTTATTTATTTTGAGAGAGAGAGAGAGTGCAGACATGCATCAGGGGAGATCAGGGGAGGAGCAGAGAGAGATGGAGAGAATCCCAAGCAGGCTCCAGGCTGTCAGCACAGAGCCTGACGTGGGGCAGTCAGGCCTTGATCTCGTGAACTCAACCGTGAAATCAGGTACCTGAACAGCAGTCAAGAGTCAGATGCTTAACTGACTGAGCCACCCAGGTGTCCCAACACATTCTGAGTCTTTGTATTAACCTGAGTGTCTAACATGGTAACTTTTATGCCCTCTGCCACCCATTCCCCAGAGAAGATCTGTGATTTAAGAACTATGGTAAAAAAAAAAGGGGGCGCCTGGGTGGCTCAGTCGGTTAAGCATCTGACTCTTGATCTCGGCTCAGGTCATGATCTCACAGTTTGTGAGCTGAGCCCCACGTCAGCCTCTGCGCTGTTGACGCAGAGCCTGCTTGGGATTCTGTTTCTCTCTCATGCAGGTCTGGGTGTGTTCTCTCTCCCCCGCCCCTCAAAATAAATAAGCATTAAAAAAAAAGTATGATAAAAAAATTAAACCATTTTCTCTGTTTTGGGACTATTTCAAATTTTGGGTGCCCTTGGGTTTATTAGGCTTCCCTAAGTGGGGTGTGGAGCGGGAGTAGTTCCGGCATTTCCCAGAAGTTCTTGACCACAGAATTACTTGTTTTCGTTACATCTTGTGGCTCGACACCGCCAAAGGTCTAACTCCCAAAGACTTTCTGGTATTATCTCTTCAGGATAAGATGCTCCTTCCCTGTAGCCCAGTTTAGCATCCATGCCCATGAACCCGTGCACGTTGAGTCCTGTGCTCATGGCGGCTTGCCCGCAAGGTGTAAGTTACAGCAAGCAAGCGAGCTGACCATTTCTAAGTTCAGACTGAGGCTTGGCACCCTGAATGCCAGCTATTTCGCTTGCTCTCTTACTGGACTTCACAACAAACCTGCAAAGTAGATAGGCCTCATCCCTGTTTCACGGATGTGCCCACTGGTGGACAGAGGGGTCAGCTAAGTTACCCACGGCCCCACAGCTAATAAACGGCAGAGCCAGCATTCGGCGTAACCATTGGGAAGAGTCCATGGAGCAGAATGAAGCCATACTGCGCCGCGGTTGTCACTCGTGTGTGACCAGGGAGCAGAGCTCTGTGATGGGATTATTCTCAGGCCATTTCGTGCACGAACCGAGACATCCTCCTGCCGCTTTAGCCAGGCACTTCCACCCTTTGGCTACCTGCACACTTGAAAATACGGGACTCACTTCACATACCTGCTGGTTCCGTATTTATCCACCCAGCTTCTGATGACATGACTGTGTGGGTCCATTTTACCCATACTTTCTCCTTCCAGAACGAACAGATCCTCTGCAATGTGGGGGGAGGGATTCTGCAGGCAGAGCACCCCGTCCCAGCGGCCCCACTGGCAACTGTAATCACAGGAAGTTCGTCATCCGCAGTCAGCCCGGATCACTTAAATTGGTTTCCGAGAGGGCTTAAGGTTTATGAGAACAGTTTGGCAGAGCTAAGCTGGTATTAATAAGTGCCTTGTGCCCACGGACAACACTGTAGATCAATACAATATATGCTTCAAATTCAGATGATAAATGAGTACCATTATGACCTAATTAGCAAGACTCATATTTTGAATGGATAAAGAATAATTCCGCCACGTAATCCTAGACCACTTCTTGAAAGATGCTATTAATGCTGCTCGTCCCTGCTGCGTAGATGAAGGCCAGGGGAGCAGAGTAACCGTTTCCATGCTTGTTTGCTCCAGTGAGGAGTAACTGTTCTGTCTGCGCTCACACACTTCTCTAGCGCAGCTGGGCTCATTATTTTTTAAGGTTAGGTGGTATTAAATAGTGTTCATACTGAAGAAAAAAAAGCCAGGCTGTGTCTTGAGGGTGCAGTTTTCTGTGCTGTATGTAACTTGGGGGGCTGCCCCCTCCCCGTTTAATCTGTTGTATTTGTGCAGTGTCAGCCTGAGTACTCGCCTGAAGATCATGGCATTGGCTCCCAGACTGGCGGTGACCCCAGCTGGCTGCCCACTGCTAGAGGACCTTCCAGAGCGTGGGCTCTGGACCCACGGGGACCTGGGTTCAAATCCCGGCTCTTCCTGTTCTTAATCTTTCTGAAAAGCAAGTGAATGAGGACGATAGCAGTACCTACTTCCTTGGGCGCCTGGGAGGATGGGGTGATGATGTGTGATGGGTCAGGGGCTTAGCCCGGTGCCTGACACGTGACACAGGACTAGATGGATGTTAGTTTTCATTGATAGTTTTTTCTAAGACCTTAGGTTCATCTTCTGTACAGTGAAGTGATCAGACCACATCATGGGTTCCCAAAATGGGGGCCTCAGATGCCCCTGTTGATGGGGGTGGTCCACATGGCATTTTTGGTGTGAATAAGAAACGCCTGGGTTTTTTGGGGGGGGTTTTTTGTCTTTGCTCTTGGCTGAGCTCATTTAGCCTCAGAGCGACACCTGTTCTCTCATGCTGATGAGAGCCTTGGATTGGCATTACATTCGCTCATGGCTAATAATAATATAAAAAAGGGAATCAGATGAATTAGCACTTAATAATGGCATTGTGGTGACGGGTGTTGCAGCCAGGCTGCCCTCTTGCATCTTAACTTGACAAATGCCTGCGGCTCAGAACGGCAGCTGTCAGGACATGTGATTCCTGGGGGCGGGGACGGCTGTCAGTGAAGACAGTTCACGGTCGTGGAGGGTTTGGGCCCCTTGGTCTGGGTGGTGTCTTCCGCTGAGCCTTCTCTGATTTCTGGAGTCCAGCCTGTCTGTGAGCCAGCAGGGAGTCCAGGCATCTGCCCTTTGACCTCAGCTTATTACTTTTAATAGAAATCATGACCATTTTTACCTTTTGCACACCCCACCTGCTCCCTCCTTTCCCACCCATTATCCCCCGGCCCATGGCCTTGGCCTGAGCCGAATAAAGTCCTTACAGCCTTGGGAAAATGCCGCCTTCACGTGTTCTCCCTGCCCCGGAACGCCCTCCCTGTCCCGGGCCCTAACGGGGGGGTTTCTCAGCCTCAGGACTCCTGACACGCGGGGCGGCTCAGTCGTCCTCACCGTGGATGGATGTCCTCTCGCTGTCGGAGCGCTAGCAGCGTCCCTGACCTCTGCCACCAGATGCCGTTAGCACCCCATCCTCAAGTCACGACAGCCAGAAATGTCTCCAAGACATTGCCAAGTGTCCTTGGGGCACCAGACGCACCTTAACATTTAATTTCTCCATGAAGACTTCATTTCCAGCCAACAGAATTCACCGGTTAATTCTAGATGATTGCAACTTTAGCGTTTGTCTTCATTTTGTGTCCCATGCAGGATCTGGTCCACATCCTAACTTTGTATCTCCACAGGCCCGATCCTTGTTTGATACGGTGATACTTGGTTGCCATGAATCGAGTGCCTGATATTTTCCAATCACTTCCTGCATTTTTTCTCTTAATTCTTACGACGACCAACATTTTTACCGGGAAGATGTCTGAGGCTCAGAGATGGTAGGCAACTTACCTGTAGTCACACAGCTGATGAATGGAAGTCTGTGCCGTTTCCACAACTCCACAACCTCACCAGTGCAGGGAGGGCAGCAGGAAGGCAGCAGAGATCTCTGCCTGTCTGGGAGTTGAGAGATTTTCTTAAAGAGACCTCTAGGAGATGAGAGTGAAGGGAGGCTGGGAGTGCGCTTTGTGCATGGATGTGGGAGTAACTAGTGCAGGAAGAACAGGTGATGGCCTCTCTTCGTCCGCGAAGACTTAGCCGCAGGAAGCCAGCTAGAATGACAGCGTGCTCTCTGTTGTAGAGTCGAGCACTGGGTGACTGTGGGTGCTGCAGCTCCAGAGACAGTGTCAGGAGTGGGGTCAGCCTGATGTCCTTGGAAATGCCCAGGAAAATGACATGTCTCTTATTGGACTAAGCTCCATGCCGGGGAACAGTAAATATTCCCTCTGGCAGCTGTGAGAAGAAGAGTCAGTAATGATGAGCAAGAGGTTTGTTCTGCCTCGGAAAGCTCTGTGTCTTTTACCTTTAAATGTGAGCGACTCGTTCTTAGCAGATGCCATTCGCAGAAGAGGAAGTTCAAGGAACCATGAGCCTAGGAGGGGATGCCGACCCATTTCGGAAGACGGGGCAAAGCAGATCAGAGCGCAGGGCCCTTTGTCACGCTAGACAAGATCCTGCCATGTTTCTGGGAGGATGAGATGAAGGATTTTCTTGTCATCGTTGTTTCTGATGATGAAAAAAATTCCAAACAATCTGAATGCCCATCAGTAGAGGGTTAGAAAAACCGTATGGCGGAATACCATGCAACGTTTGAGTTTTAAAAAAGAAGAAGGGGCGGATTAGCAGATAACATGGTAACGATACAGTTCTCGTGCACTTGGAAAAACTCACGCTGGCATGCCTGGGTGCCTTGGTCGAGTGTCCAACTCCGGCTCAGCTCGTGATCTCGTGGTTTGTGAGTTCAGGCCCCTGATTGGGCTCTCTGCTGTCAGTGCAGAGCCCACTTCAGATCCTCTGTCCCCCTCTCTTTCTGCCCCTCCCCCACTCATACTTTCTCTCTTAAAAATAAGTAAAAACATTAAAACACACACACACACACACACAGGCAGAGGCACCTGGGCGGTTCAGTCAGTTGAGCGTCTAACTCTTGATTTCAGCTCAGGTCATGATCCCAGGGTCACGGGATCAAGCCCCGCATTGGGTTTCGCACTGAGCGGGAAGCCTGCTTAAGATTCTCTCTCTCTACCTCTGCTTCTCTCTCTCTCTCTCTCTCTGTCTCTTTCTCCCCCTCTGAAAGAAAAAAGAAAAAGACATACAAACTAGTGGTATTATATTGACTATAGATATAAATGTGTGCATGAAAGTATTTAAAAATGGACTTCAAAGTTGGTAAACAGACTCGAGAAATTGATTCCGTGGAGTCCGCAGGCTGAGGGACGGGCAGACAGTGCAGTTGAGTGGGGCCGGATCGGGAGACCTTTGCTATATATCCGAAAGAGGTTTTTTTTCATAAATGGAAAGTGACAAATCTTAGCTAATTTTAATTCCGGGTACTGTTGAATATAAATACACAAATACATGTATACTTTTTTCTATGTATTCTTTAAAGTCCCCACCCTAAAAGGAGATATGCTTGTCACCATCCCTGCCTTTCGTGCCGGGCTGTCGGCGAGGCTGTGATGGGGTTGATAGATGCGCAAACGCTCTGTCAGCTAGGATGCAAAGCAAAGGTAAGGTAGTGTTTATTTAATAAGAATAATCACCTGTCCGGCTTTTCTTTGGTCCTTGGCTAAGTAGCTTTTGGGGGCCTGGGAGGATTTGCAGTGATTTACGCTCTCCAGACCTTGAAGTTCATGTTCGTTTGTTTTGTAAAAACTCCCCAGAGCACACAGCAAAGATAAAAGCAAAGAGAAAGCTGGGGCTGGATTTTTACGTGCCTCTTGGAAGGCTGGGGAGGATGTGGGAGAGCGGATGCTTCCCTCCCGGAAAACGGAGACAGCCGTCCTGAGGTCCTGGGGTTCTCTCTCTCCGGCCCTCACGGTCTCTGGGACAGATCTGATAGGTTGAGTGCACGCTTGCTCCGTTACAGTGTCTGCAGTGCCCAGAGTTCAAGGGGAAGGAGCGTCTGATGGGGTGGGAGGTAGGGAGTCGGTCAATAAAGGGAGAGGAGATGGGGGAGAAGGGGATGTTCACTCTCCAGTATAGATGAAGGGCACCGTGCTCCGATAGCGGTTTCTATGACAACACGAGCCCGAGCCGGGTGTCCCCAGCCAGAGGAGACAAGCCTGGTCTGCTCCTTCCATTACCTGGAAAGGTAGCCAGCTGGAGCCGCCAGGACCATGGGCAGCTGGCAGGACTGGGCACAGAACCGGGCGGAAGGCAGCCTCAGACTCAAAACATAGGCTCATCTGCATTTCTGAAGGCAATAAATTCTCATTTAAGCTGCCGTATTGATTTGCTCTGTGAAATTGCAGTATCAGTAATTTTTTTTTTTAAGCCGTACGATTGGGACCTTGCCTTGAATCTCAGACAGGATGTGCAGGAGCTAATTTGCTCCGTTTTCTGAGAAAAATAAATCTCTGTTGCTCGCTCCCACCCCTCCTCCTTTCTTCCCTCTGTGGGGAAGCCATCCCAGCATTCGGAGGTCCTGAACAGACAGTACCCACACTCAGCAGCCCCCGGCCTCCCGTCAGAGCCCCTCTGAGCGCAGTAACACCCCGAGCCTCTCCCTGGTGTTTGTCCTCAGACGAAAGGGTGGACTGCAGTCTAGACCTCGTTCAGACGTCCCCACTGGATTTGTTACGTGAGCTACAAAAGACCTAGACACAGAAAATCCGTCTGTCTGTCCGTGCCCGCTCTAATTCTGCAGTCTGTTATTGTAATCATGTTCAGTTTAATAGCTACTACCGAGATCTGGAGGTGGAAATCTTAATGGTACAGCTTGTTCACCTGCGAACTTGAAATGCGCCTCGTCATTACCGCCGAGCGCGGGTTCCGCAGCCCTTAGACAGAGCCGAGGGGCACTCGCCTACTTGGCGGTGGTGCCTGCAGCACCCACCGGCTGGTCCCTGCCCCGTTAGCCCCACACCTTGAGTCCTATGGATAAGTGTCTTCAAGAGGCTGAGCAGGTGGGCAGTGGTGTGACCGCCAGGGGGGACCCATGCCCACACTCCACGAAAGGCAAGCCCCTCCCCAGTTCCAGCCACACACTGTCGTGGAGGAGGGCACTTTGCCTATTGCTGCCATCTGCCAGTTTATCAAAAGGACTCAGGTTAAGAATGGTCGTGTAAAGGCCCTTGCTTTTTAAAGGCTGGGAATGGAACTTCAAAGTCTTTTTAACACACAGTGAAGTCCCACAAAAACCCGGCCTCCAGGCTCACGTAACTGCGGAGGGGAGAAGGCCAAACGACACCAGGGGGATTTAAATACCATTGAAAAAGGAGCCAAATTTGTGAAACGTTTCCATTAATACACATAAAAAGTATTTATGAAGCCCCTCCTGTGTGGTGGGCACTATGCTAAGCGCTTGGCATTGCAAATTCTACCCGGCAGTGAGGTGGACAGGATTAGTTTCACTTCCAGATGAGGACACAGAGTCTCAACTTGGGGAAGCACAGGGGTGCTTGAAACCAGTATCGAACCCAGTTCTCTTCCAAAGCCTGTGCCTCGGCCACCACTCCTGTCTTCTCTTGCTTTCCCTGTCTGAAAGTCACAAGGCATCCCCTGGCCTGAAAGAGAAATCACGGGTTTTGCTTGTTTGTTTGTTTGTTTTAAGTAGGCTCTATGCCCAGTGTAGGGCTTGAACTCAGGACCCTGAAATCAGGAGTCATAAGCATTACCAACTCAGCCAGCCCCGTGCTCCTGAAAGAAAACCAAGCCCGGGGCCCCCCGCCCCACCCCACTGGTGGCCTGTGGCTCTAAATGAGAAACCACAAGAGGCTGGCATGTATGGCGAATGTGGCCTCAACCACTTCACCTTCCCGCTGGGCTTGGCGAACCTCATACAGAAGATGGATTGCCAGAAACCTTGGCTATTATTGTTAGCCCAGCAATAGCCTCACGGGGCAGAAGAATCTTGTCTCTGGGAATTCTGCATTTTGCTGCTTCCTGTTCGAGTCCAGCGAGAACGCTACCAGAACAAGAGAAACGGCCACAAAGACCCCGTCTGTGTCGCAGTCTCCACAAGAGGCTTGGTTAGCTTGGGCCGCCGGAGCAGAATACCCCAGGCCGCGTGGCTTAGCAAGTCGCTATTGATCTTTTCACAGTTCTGGAGGCTGGACACCCATGATCATGGTCGGGTTTCTTCTGAGGCCTCTCTCCTTGGCTTAGAGATGCCACCTTCTCTCTGTGTCCTCACACAGTCTTTCCTCTGTGCGCGCACGTGTCTGATGTCTCTCTTTTCCTGTGAGTCCAGGTTTCCTCTTGTTATAAGAACACCGATGAGAATGGATCAGGGCCTGCCTCAAGACTTCGATTTAACTTAATCACCTCCGAAAGACCTACATCTCCAAATACGGCTGCATCCCGAGGTGCCGGGAGTTGGAGCTTCACCATGTGAATGTGATGGACATGGAGGTGGGGGAACACGCTTCAGTCCAGAGCAACTGAGTTAATGGCCAGGTGGACTGGAGTGGGTGAGAAGCTCCAAGAGATCCAAATTTGTGTTCACACTCAGCCATTTATTTTTTAAATGTTTATTTTGAGAGAGAGAGAGAGAGAGAGAGAGAGAGAGGGCGAGCAGGGGAGGGGCTGAGAGAGAGGGAGACAGAATCCCAAGTAGGCTCCACACTGTCAGCGTGGAGCCCGATTGAGGGCTCGAGCACTCGAACCATGAGATCCTGACCTGAGCCAAAATCTAGAGTCAGACGCTTAACCCGCTAAGCCACCCAGGCACCCCACACCAGCTCATTGTCTTGATTGCCCCCCAGCCCCAGCTGCTCATTTGTGTGATGTTTCTGGCTCACTTACCTCCCCAAATTTATTTGAAGACCAAATGTCTGGTGAGTAAGAACCATCGTGTGGTAGCAGGGTTGTGCCGTTAGCTCATCGTCAGCGGTCAGATGGCAAGTTGCTTGTGCATTTTTCATAACTTTTCCTCTCTCGATGAAGGTAGTGACACACACCCATTGCCCAGTTCTCCTGTGTAACTGAAACCATGCCGTAAATGGTTCTATCAACCGCGTCTGCTTGTCCTGGTGTGTTGGTTTCCTGCGGCTGCCATAAACGACCACCCACTTGGTAGTTTAAAACAACAGAACTTTATCCTTTGGCAGTTCTGGAGGCCAGAAGTCCGAAGTCAGAGTATCATGAGGATTGGCTCCTACCAGGGGCGCTGGGGCGGCTCAGTTGGTTAAGCGTCTGACTCTTGATTTCAGCTCAGGTCGTGAGCTCACAGTTCGAGAGTTCAAGCCCCACATCAGACTCTGTACTGTCAGTGCAGAACCTGCTTGGGATTCTCTCTCTTACTCTCTCTTTCTGCCTCTCCCCTGCTCTCCTGCTTTCTCTCTCAAAATAAATAAATACTTAAAAAAAAAAAAAAAAAAGATTGGTTCCTTCCAGAAACTGCGAGGGAGAATTTGTTGGGTGCCTGTCTCTTAGCTTCTGGTGGTTTCCAGCCATTCCCGGCATGGCTCGGCTTGTAGACACATCACTCTTGGCTTCTGCCTTTATCTGACCTTCATCTTCCCCGTGTGTCTGTGCCTCCTATCTCCCCTTGCTCTTACAGGAACCCCAGTCATCGCGTTGAGGCCCCACCCTAAATCCAGAACGATCTCATCTTTCAATCCTTCATTCAGTTGCATCTACAAAGACCCTATTTCCAAACAAGGTCACATTCACCGTTACCAGGAGTTAGGGCTTGGCCATATCTTTGAGGGGGACACAGTTCAACCCACTACACATAGGACCTCATGCATTGTCTCAAGTCATTAAAAATTCCTGACACTATCAATGTGGTCCAGACACCCCCGCTTATGGCCGTGGTGTAACTTATTTAATGCTACCGTTTCTTGCATGCGGGGCTCCTGTGAGTCTGACCTCCCACAGCGCCCTGGAGCATCACCCAGCGTCCCCTGTACCCTGCGGCGGCACAGGGGCGAGCCGCCAGCTTGCGTCTGTAGTGCCTGTTCCTTCACTTCGTTCCCTTTGTTTCCCCATTAATTTTTCTTTGCCCCGTTTCTATTCTGTGAGTGGTCCAAGCTGGGATAGGGATTCTAGAAAACACAGAAAAGCAAAAAGAAAAGCAGAAATCGGTGGGCCGGTGGTGCCGTGCTTAGTCTCGCACCCCCGTGTGGTTTGTGTGGGAGCTCCTCCTCTGTCGTTTCCGGGGTTTTCCGGCAGGCAGGGCGTGTCCACGGATGCTCAGCCCACCGTCCTGTTGCACTCGGGCCGTGTTTCCTCCCGGAACTTCTGTGGCGACTCCGGGGGCACCGCCGTTCATTTAGCGGCAGATCCTGCTTTTCCGTTCCTTAGCTGGGACGTCTACCTTTATTATTTTTCGCTCGCTGCCTACTTTTGGGAAGTGCTCCTGACAGATGACCAATGGGACCCGAGGGAAGGCTTGAGTCTGACAGCAGTTATGAGGAGAAGCGTGTAGAAGCAACGGGTTTGGAGGTCTAAGTGGAGGCGAGAGTGACAGCCGGGAAGAGGAAGGCGGCAGGGCCGTCTTAGGGTTTTCTGAGCTCTTGGACCAGGTCTTGGGGACCCCTAGGTGCATGTGGCAGTGGGAGGCTGCTCTGGTACTGTCTCTCCAGCAAGGCTTGGAACCTCATCTTCCAGGTTCTGAGGGACGCGGAGAATGTCTTCGGCCACCCGCACGTCAGCAGCCCTGTAAGAAGTGTCCACCGGCTCAAGTAGGCAGAAAGTGTTGGTAATGAATCGAAACAACATTTTATCTTGAAGCTTTTGTGATGGATTGTCGGGGGAGGGGATCTAGAAGGGGCAGCCGAAGTCCACGAAATGAAGCCTCACTTATCCCTTCGTCTAGCCATCCTTTCAGCCGGCCTCGTTGGCACCTTCTGTGGGTGTCGACCCTTGCTGTGCCCTGGGATTGCGAAGAGAAACAAGATCTGGGCCTGCAGGAAACTGAGGGCCTAAAAAGAGGAGCAGACCGAGGCCGACTGAGGAGTTCTGCGGGGTACCAACACGGCAGATGAGGGGCGTACTTAACCCCGTGTGGGGGGCCAGGGAAGGTGGGCTTTCTGCAGGCTTCTTGGCGGTGAGCAGGCATTCAGGACCGAGTGGAGAGAAGGAAGAACGTCAAGGGACTCTGTATGGAAATAAGGAGAAGAAATGTCAAATCAAATCTGTTAGAGAATGGAAAGAGGCCGCAGAAGCACATGCAAAACCTATCCGGGACCAAATTAAGCTGGCAGAAAGCAAGAGGAAAACAGGGAGGAAGGTATCCGCATGTGGTGAATAGAAAGAAAAGGACAAAATAACCCAATTTAGAAGGACCTAAAAAGACAAATGATTCCAGAGACACCGTCTTGGGCTGAGTCACCACCCTTGCATAACAATGTCCGCTGACTGGTTAGAGATGAGGACGAGAGGGAGTTTGCGGCTGACCCCTGCCCCTGTTTACTTCTTGTTAAAAGTGTCGGAACCACGTGTCTGCTTCTGTGCTGGCGCACAGGGGTCCCTGCCTCGAAGCACTGCACTGTCCTGCCTCGTCTGTCTCAGACAGTAATTGGGAAGAAGCCATCGCCTGGGACTCAGCAAGTAGGAGTGAGGTCGTGCACACAGCCTGAGCTTCCTTAGGGCCAGCAGTGCCGAGGCAGGTGGCGTCCTGGCTGAGAGCAGGGACTCTGATGGGGGTCTGCACCTGTCTCCCCAGGACCCCCGCGTTGTTGAGCGAGAAGATAAAGAAAACCCTGCTTCTTTTTTACAGTGTCGCTTTTCTGTACATAAGGCCTGCGGCAGGCTGGGCGATGGAGTTGGGGAGTCCCGGAGGGGAGGTGGAAAGAGTCGGAGATCCTTTTCCATTCCCAGAAACAGCTGCAGGCAGGTGTCATTTACCGGGAAACTGCGTGGTGTCACGTTCTCCGGGGAAGAAGAGCTATGGCACCTCCTAGTGGCCACGTCTGTCTTAGTCACCACCTATCCCAGGACCGAGAACATTCTTTGTTGAATGAACGAGGCATAAGTTGGTGCTTTCGAAAACCCCCTGTTGGAGCTGAATGCCTGTGCCTCCTGCCTTCACAGGGCTCCCTGCGGCCCTGTCCGCCCTGCCTCCATCCAGTCTGTTTTCCTCAAGCCCAGTCCTGATTCTCTTGCTTTCTCCGCTAACCGCATAAAGCTGAGCATGTGCTCCATGGTGAAGCTTGTCCAGGTCCATTGTGTTCACCGTTGCCTCTAGGGACTCCTTGGTTTCCCACCTTTTGCTCACACCTTTCCCTCTTCCTGGAATGCCTCCCAGGCTCGGCCAGGCTAAAGATCTCCAGTTGTTCAAATTCTAATTCAGATGGCTGCTTTCGGTGAACTGTAATGACATCTGGGAATGACCTCCGAATTCCATCATGGCTCAGGTAAATTAGAACTCTCCGGGGGTTCCGAGTCCCCCAGCAGCACCACCGACAACAGTGTAATAGCACCGCCATTGACTGAGCTCTTCTCACGTACGTACGTGGCCAGGGCTGCCGCATTGCACAACTTCGGGGGCCACCATTCATTTCGAATACGGGACAGAGGCGCTGCTGGCCACAGTGCCAAGCCCTGTACATAGATAATCTCAGCCTCCACGTTACTGGCTTCTACATAGCCAGTAAATGATGGGGCTGGCAGTAATTAACTCAGGTCTGTTTCCAAAGTCCATGTTCTTTCCATCATATTCTGTTACCCTTCTAATAGATGCTAAACCCTGTGAGGTCA
The DNA here is from genome assembly GCA_030068075.1 of Paguma larvata. Classification (NCBI taxonomy): domain Eukaryota; kingdom Metazoa; phylum Chordata; class Mammalia; order Carnivora; family Viverridae; genus Paguma; species Paguma larvata. Next base: position 86,720,191 of record CM057831.1, read on the forward strand.
GGGTCCCACATCTGATTCCTTTGTAATCTTCCCTCTCCTCCTTTGAGCTCAATAAACGTTCACTGGCCCAAACTGTGAATCTTGTTGAGTGCCAGCTACACAGTAGTAGAGACTCTGGCTAAGTTAGCATGGGTTCAAATGAATAGGTTAGGCTTTAAAATCAATAAGTAGAGCTGAAGGAAGCAAAATACACAATTCCTCTCCTGCAAAGCCCAGGCACCAAGTCTGTTATCTTATCTCTTGGTAGCATCACAAGGAAAGTCTGGATGGCCAACTAAGGGACTAGGGCTGCTGAGAGCTTCTTGGACTTGACCCCAGCACCTGCACCTGGGTAACTCTGAGGAGCTGACTCCAGAGCAACGGATGTCCGCAATGCCCTCTGCGGACACCACCTCTCTTCCCAAACCGGCCCATTGCTGAACAAAGTACAAACAGGCACAACCAAGGGCTGCTGACTTTCCAGACACATCCTGAGAGAACTAACACCACCCCAGGGGCTCACTGGACACCCACTTTCCTTCTGGGAGTCTGGAACCGTGGCACGTGCTAGGCAGGGGGTGCCTGTGCCACCAGCCCCAGGGAAAACCCTGGCAGTGAGTGTCTGCTGCACTCCCCTGATCGACAGCATTCCCCGTGTGCTGTTACAGCTCCCTGCGGGGGCGTTCAGTCCGTCCTGTGTGCCTCCACCTGAGAGGACTCTTGAGAGCTTGCATTCGGTTTCCCCTGGACTTTGCACCATGGGCCTTTTCCCATGGCTAATGTTGCTTTCTATCCTGTAATGAATCGTAACCATGAGTACAGCTTATATGCAGAGTCCTGCAAGTCCTCCTAGTTAACTGTCACATCTGGGGGTGGTGTTGGGGACCCCTAACTCAGGGGGAAACGAGTCCGAAGGCCAGGGCACAGTCAGACAGTCATTTTTCTTAAGGGAAGCCGGAATCATTAGGGCCTGTGAATGAAGACTTTGGAGTCCTGCTCACCTGGTTCCAGTCCTGACCTTGCCATCACTGTGCGTTTGATGCAAGTCATTTCCCCGCTCTGAGCCGCCAGGTCCCCAACGACGGGGATGTTAATACTTGAGGTTTCAATGAGGTGCCAGCCTAGAGGAGGAGATGCTTAACCGGCGTGAGCTTTGTGAGTGCAGGAGCTCTGCGTCGTCAATGCTGGGTCCCCACTTCAGAGAGCAGGGCCTCCCGGCAGGTAGACCCTAGCCCACAGTAGACGTGTTGAATGTAAAATCCAAGCGTAAACAAATGCCACCTTCCATTGCCCTGGGAAGCACGTGGGTCCAGGAGGAACAGAGGTTATTGTCAGTTGAGGTGTGTAAATTCCATGTAAGTTTCTGAGTGACCGCCCTCCGACCTCTGATTGTCCTGGGAGAGAACCTTCAGTAGAATGCCTTGGGGGGCTCGCACTCCACCCAGACCTCCGGCCTCATCCATCCAGACTTCCCCGCTTCTGGGTTACCTTGGTTTATCTCTTTCTGGGTCAGTCTGTGAAGTTGTAAATGTAGACCCAGTTTCCCAGTACATGATCTAATTAGCCAGTTTCTCCTTTTGAATGGCTAAGTGGAACATTCGCTCACAATCCCAGTGACCCATTTCCCAAATGCTCCCTTTATGCCGTTTTTTTTTTCCTCTGCTTCTAGAACAGAGGAGAAGGGAGGATAACATCATTTGCATATTTACTTGCTCCAGTGGTGGGCAGCCATTTACCCTCCCTGCCTTGGGGAGTTTCTCTGGCTAGTTTTCTTGTTAATGTTTCTTTTACAGGATAAATAATGTGGAAGTGTCATCAAAGACCAACAAGAGGCTGGCCAGCCACAGGAAGCTGGAATTTACTGCCTCCGCCACCGCTCAAGGACACAGTTCCTCTTGATTTTTATTTTATTTTTTTTAATGTTTGTTTATTTTTGAGAGAGAGAGAGACCGAGTGCGAGTGGGGGAGGGGCAGAGAGAGAGGGAGACACATAATCCAAAGCAGGCTCCAGGTTCTGAGCTGTCAGCACAGAGTCCTTCGCCAGTGCTCCAACTCACGAACCTCGAAATCATGATGTGAGCCAGAGACGGACGCTGAACGGACTGAGCCAGCCAGTTACTCTTTAATTTTTAACCATTAGTTGGGGTTGTACCTTCAGCAGATGAGCAGGAGGGGAGTCAGAGGAGCAAGCAGAGGGGAAGCTCAGATTGAGGGCCAGGAACCTCCCTCCAGTTCTGGTTCCTTCGCCCCCACTCAGTAGTCCCTGAGACTCTTCCTCTTCTGTAAGTGATGAGATGATCCAGAATGTTCCCTTACATATCTGGCGTTCTTTCAGAGTGTCAGTCACCATGATGAGGTTTTGGGATGATAATGGGGTTTGTGGGGTTCAGAGCGGATGGCCAAGAAAGAATTCTCGAAGACATCTTTGGTGCAAAAAGGTGATTTTGTGAAAGCACAGGGACAGGACCTGTGGGCAGAAGAGCTGCACTGGGCGTGCAAAGAGGGGCTCCTTATGTACTGTGGACTTGAGGGAGGTGAAGTCAGAAGGGAAGTTTCCAGAGATTTCCATATGCTACAGACTCACAGGTTACTGAAGGCCTAGCTACTGCCCAGCGAAGGTGGTTTTCCCCTCTAGCAAAGCATTAACATTAAGACAGTAGGGAGTTCCCAGAAACGTCCACCCTGTATTTGCCTCAAGTATTTATGACGGGCTGTAGGTTATAAGGAAATTGAATTACCTGCCATTTCTTTCCTGCCTTTGTTCCCCACATCACTATGGAGGGGACGGTGATATTGGGGTTCCAGGAAACCGAGTCTACAGGTTTCTGGAGATTAGGCTCTTGATCAGATTGCCTTTTTCTTGTAATTTACTATGATATTTGTAAACCGATGGAGACTCTATCAGTTTAACCATTTGTTTTCTCTCCTTTCCTTTGTCCTTGGGCAGCCGGGAGTACCCGAGGAAGGTCACACGTATCCCACCTGGGGGTGGGGTGCTAGCTTGTGCTTGCCCCACGCTCCCTCGTCAATCACACAGTCACAGTTTTGGTTTCTGAGAATATGACACCCGCTGGAAGTCATGCTGTAAGTGCCAGGTAGAACGAAATGTAAAGAATAGACTCACCTCGCTCCCACTGCCCATGTCCCCAAGCTGAGGGTGAGGCAGAGTGCATAAATGACGACTCACCTTTAGTGCGCAAGAGGGGACACAGCCGAGGGGCTCTCAGGCTCATGGATTCCATCTGTGCCCAGGTAGCGTCCCTAAGGCACTGTCTTTCTAGCCCTAAACCTACAGCAGTCCACCTGTGGTCGCCTGGATTGGGGACATACTGTCCTACTCTTAGAAATCATGGAAGATATTTGGAGAGATCCTGCTGAAGAGAAATGTAACATTGTCTAACCAGTGTGTCCTGCACTGAACTGACCAAAGAACCCGCTATTTTCCTGACTTTTCACCCCCCCACCCCCTGCCTGTGCAAACCCATTCCCGAAGCTGTGGCTGTGGCCAGGCAGGGAACATGGGCAGGTCTGCCGCGTGTCTCACTGTCCGTCCTGGTCGTCCAGGAGCCTGCGTCAGAGCTTTAAGGGGCTCCTGGCTGGCTCTGTCGGAAGAGTGAGTGCCTCTCGGTCTCAGAGTCATGGGTTTGAGCCCCTTATTGGGTGTAGCGATTACTAAAAATCAGTCGATAAAAAACTTAAAGGGGTGCCTGGGTGGCTGAGTCGGTTGAGCGTCCAACTGTTGATTTCGGCTCAGGTCATGATCTCACAGTTCATGAGATTGAGCCCCACACTGGGCTCCTGCTTAGGATTCTCTCTCTCGCTCTTTCTCTCCCTGGCCCTACCTGGCTCGGCTCACGCTCTCTCAAAATAAATAAGCGTTTACAAAAATAAATAAGTAAATAAACTTTAAGAAGACTAACTGTTTGTGTCTCCACGCCCCCACCCCGTATTCCTGTATTGGAGCCACAATCCCAATGTGGTTCTATGAGGAGGTGGGGCGTTTAGGAGGCCGTGAGGGTAGAGCCCTCATGAATGGGATTAGTGCCCGGGTAGGAAGAGGCCAGAGAGCTAGCTTTTTCTCTTTTCTCCCGTATTGAGGATACGGAGAATTGAGCAGTCTGCAGCCCAGAAGAGGGTTCTCACCAGAACCCAGACACGCGGGCACCCTCATCCATCTGAGACTTCCAGTCCCCAGAACCAACTTAGAAACAAAGTTCTGTTGTTTATAAGCCGCTTGGTCTATGGTACTTTGTTACAGCAGCCGAGCTCAGTCACGGGAGACATCTGCCTCCGTCCGATGACGACCTCATTTGGGACAAAATGGTCCGTGATGAGCACACGGGTCACCAGCTGACCCCAGCAGCGGCCCCGCGGCCCGGGTGTCCATCCTGTCCTCAGGCTCAGATCGTCCGTCCGTGTGCTTCTTTCTCTCCCTTCTTTTCTCTTCCTCCAGCCTACCCCTCCTCCTCGTTCCCCATTCTTCCTCCTCTGTCTCCCCCTGAGTTTGACCTCTGCTGGGAAGTGGGCGGCCTTTGACCTCAGACCCACAACTCTTCACGTCCGAGGTGGTTTATTTGCCACCCTTTGGTTTCTCATTGATCAGGAGCGAGCTGGCGGCCGACAGGCTCCTCGGAGGAGACCGTGGCTGTCTAGGAAATCCGCTGATGGAGACGCATTTTCAGATGTTGTTAACAACCCACGGAGCGTGCTGTCAGGTGTTTGCTTTTTTGCAGGCTGCTCTTGGCACTGCCTGCGTGTGATTCAGCCACTCTGCTCTGTGTCCTTTCGGTGGCATTCATTATTTATTCAGGGTGTTTGAAGCTCTGCCTCAACAGGTCATTAAGAATTCTAAATGATTGGAGTTTCTTCCTCTTTTGTCAAAAGAGTAATGAAAAACTCTGTTTTGAGACCCCCCTGGTTCAGTAGGAGCCGTGTTGACTTAGGCCTCTGCCCCTCGGTGCGTTTTTGCTGCCTGTTTACTCCCCAGTCTGGCTCCGAGGTTGGCAACGAGTCAGACTGGTGTCGGTCCCTCACTTTGTGACCTTGGACAGCCGCTTCATGTGTCTGAGCCTGGGTTTCTTCCTCTGCACGGTGGGCCCGCTAACACCCACCTTGTGGATTGGCGGCAGGGATGGAATAAGAGAAGTGGAGAATGCAGAGCACTCAGCACAGGCCCAGAGCGGAGTTATCCTTAGACGGGGAGAAAAACTTGGCCTTCTTCGGTGATTCACGGGGGCCTGCCAATTAAACAGACGAAAGACCAGGTTAACTGGAGAAAAATGTTGTTGGTAGTAATATTTCTAATTTCATGTGCATGGAGACTGTGGGAAAGAACTGAAAATCCTAAGAAGCGATGAGACCCAGGGTTTATATTCCATTTTGACAAAGGGTGATAAACTGTGGAGAAGTGACCGGATAAAAGGAAAGGGTTGGGGCTTCTACGGGTGGTAAATTGTGGGAAGGTGAAAATACAGGGAGACCGATGGTAGATACAGGTTGTTTGGTTAAGATGCGTTTTTACAGACTCCTCTCAGTGCCGTCTCTGACTCCGGTGGTTACGGGTCGTTCTCTGCTTTGTGTAAGAGCAGAGGCCACCTTGAGGGGGAAACTGTGCCACCTTGACAGGGGAAATTTGTGCCCTGCTTTTAGGTAGATGGGGGCAAGCAGAGTGCTCTTCCCGAGTCTACTGTGTCTCCGTTACTGTCCGCTCAAAAGAATCTGTATTTCAAAGTGGCATGTTTGGGGCGGCATCCTCGCCTCCCCTTCATATCCATCACGTTGGGAGAAGGAAGAGGCCTCTGTTCGCTCCTGTGTTGGCAGGGGCATCTGGCTTGTAGTAGGTGGTCGGGAAAACATTTGCAACGGAAAATAGAGGAGTGGGACCTGGCCGTGGGGAGAGTCCTCTCTGGGAGGCTCGCCTGGGCCCTCGAAGGGCCTGGGCCTGTCTTCCTCCCACTTCAGGGCACTGCCCCAGTAGCCCGGAGGTCACCTGGAGGGTTCCAGGAGAAAGAGCGCTGAGCTGGGGGACTGCGTTCCCCCGTAAGCGGCCCACCCCCTCTCCAGCCATTTTCAGTGGTTCCAGATTAGAATCGCCCAGGGAGCTCTTGCTGCAATCTCAATGCCAGGGCCACCGCCAAACAAGGACTCCGCCGGAATGCGATGGGGCCTTATGATTCCAGGGCGCAGCCAGGGCCAAAAAGCCAAGGCTTTTAATTGAGGAGAGCTGAGTGGAGATGATAGAATTTTATTGAATGCTGAGCACTTGGAGGGATTGAAAAAAAGTCCAGTAGTTTCCCATCTTGGTTCGGGCTTCCAGACTGAATCAGAAGCCCTTTAATAATCTCTGGGGGGGGTGATACCACCCCCAACTTGAAGAGCAGTTTGTACAGGTACCTCATCACTGCAGACTCAAAGTGCGGGTTTGTTCATACGGCCAGCTCTGCCAAGAGGGACCCTGGGTAGGGCCAGGTGCCTTGGCAGAACACAAACCAGGTGGTCCCGGGCCACTGGGATGAGACCCCCCCATTTGTCATCATTAGCATGAGCCGAAGGACCTTGGGTCTTCCCAAGGCAGTTCTGCCTCATCGCGGTGAACAGCAGCTTTCTGAAGACGGACCGTCTCTAAATAAACACAGACCGGGTGTGGTTTGCTTACCCACACAGAGCTTTCTCTTGGGTGGAGGTTAAGTGAGGAATACAGTCTCAGCGCTCAGACTCTGACGTGGCATTGTTTGGAAACAGTGACTTGTTCATCAGCCACCTCCTGCCACCTCCTGCCACCCACAAGACTGGCGGGATGACAAAGGAGGAAGGTCAGCGTTTGTCATCTTCAGCATGATAAGGTTTCAAAGACTTTTAGCATTTGATTTGTAATGTTTTCAGAAAGCAACATAAATCACACTGGTAATTTTTTTTTTTATCGCGTTAAAAAAAAAGAGGGAGAGAAGGCTGAACCCATTTGGGAGAGGCAGTGTGTCAGTCACAGCCTCTTTGGATCTGGTTGAAAAGCTGCAAATATTTTTCTCCGCACAAAGTACACTCGGGTTTTGTTGATGATGTCGTCGTTAATACAGAGCTCCTCAGGGGCTCCGAGCGACTCTGGGGGGAGGATGGGAAATAGAGCAAGGGCTGCAATTTTCAGCCTGGAATAGAAGCAGCAATTTTAAGCAATTTAAAAAAATTCTATTAAGAGCAATCTGTTGGTCTCCTGCTGGAAAGAAAGGGCCTTGTCCGGATACTCTTGCTAGTGCTGCGAGGGACCAATGGGGTCTCCAGATTGTGCACGGTTCCCTACACCCCCAGAGCTGTCCGGGAGAACCCCCACCCCTAACTTCTGCCCCCTCATGCCTTTAATAGGACCATGAACAATTTCCTGCTTAGAGGAGGCTATATTACAAAAACATGAAATGAGTTGTCCAGATAAAGCGAGACCTCTGGGGGATGCTAGACAAACTTGGTTTTGTTGGAAAAAGAAAAAACGAGGGCCACTGGCTGAAGAGTTTCCCCACATTGCAGCTGTGGTGTGTAGCGCTTTCATTGATTTCTTAAATTTCCTTGTATTTACCCATCAGCTTTTGAAATCCCAGGCGAGCCAGGAGTCCTTGGGCAAGAGAACAGACGAACGTGGGTCAGGTCAGGGAGTTATTTTCCAGCAAACTGCCCCTGCGGTAGAATCCCCCCTGTCGAGTGGGGGGTCATGGTAAGGAAGGGGGGAGCCCTGGCTGGGAAGCAGGGTGTCGATCTTTGGAGGAAGTAGAGTGTCTCTATTTTAGTCATTCCTGAGGCAGGCAGTGTCTGATGGTCAAGGAAACGCCCTCATCTCTTTGGGCTTCACTTCTCGAGCCTGCGTTGTAGGGAGTCTGGATTTCCTTTACTGGATTTCCCTGTACTGGGGGCCGAAGGCAGGGCTCAGTAGATATGGGTCGGTAGCTCTCAAGTTACGTTGACCCCAGGGCACAACAAGAACTAATGTCTACATCACAGTCAAGTACACAGATAAAGATGCGTTCTCTAGGCAGCGCCCAGGCAGGTTTAGCGTATCCTGTCTCTTTTAATTTTACGCTGGCCCTGACCCACTGTGTTAGTTTCTCTACTTCGTCTTTGGCCCAGGCCTGATGTGTCAAAGCCACAGCAGCAGGGTGTTCTACGAGGAGGTGTATACCTTGTTCAGCACGTGAGTTCCTAGAGCGGCCCAGCTAGAACATTTCCGGGAACGTTGTTGTCCGGGGTTCATTTGTGTTCCGTTGAGTTTACAGAACAAGCCCCCTGCTGTTCCTCAGACATGCCAGGACTCTTCTCACCCCAGCGTCTTTGCACTTGCTCTTTCCTCCAGTTAGAACGTGCTTCTTCCAGACCTCCGAGGGTCCATCTTCAATTCTTTATCAGGTGTCACCTTCTGGATGAGTCGCCCGGCTGACTGCCCTGTTCGTAATTACAACACACCTCCCTCCCGCACTCGTGCTCACCCTTCATTACACCTTCCACGCGCTGGGGTTTTTTGGGTTGATGCTCGGTTCTTTCTGACAAGCAACATACTCTATAATGTATTATACTTCCTGTCTGCCCCCCTCTGCTAGCCCGTGAGCTGGGCGAGGGCAGGAATTTTTGTTGCGTTGACACATTAACCCCCGATCAGCTGGAGGACTGCCTGTCTCGTGATGGATGCTCAGTCAAGATTTCGTTGAACAAAAGAACAAGTAACAGTCACAGCCCCTTACTCCGACTTTCTTGAAGTGAAGACATTAAGGAAAGGCTGGGCCCCCACTTGGATTACAATGGAAAGGAGGACGGTGGGTGAGACAAGGAGGTGACGGCGCCGTGCGGGGAAGTGAAGATGCCTGGGGTAAAGGGGAGATCAGGGTCCCAGCCTCAAGGTGACCAGGGCCTGTGACCTCTTCCCACCAGGAGAACCCATCCTCAGTCCTTGGGGGCCAGCACATGGCCTCTCCCTCTTCTCTGGCCCAGGCTGAGTCTTCCTTCTCTGGTGCCCAGCATCTCAGCAGCAGCAGCCGCAGGGCTTTCGTTGGGACCCCCTGGAAAATGCTCGGTCCCAGGCTGCCGCATGTTGCTCGTGGTTGATAAGACCATTGCAGGAGAATTTGTAATTCCACCTTCTTCATGGCTGTGCCTGAGGCAGATAAGCAGCCGTCTGACAAAAATAAAGGCATGCCCCCCTCCCTTCCCTTTTCTTGCCTGAGACACAAGGAGTAAACCGGAGTCTGTGTGGTGAATGAACATTCAGGTGAAGCGAAGTGATAACGTTCCATCTTGCCGCTTCATGGGAAACAGTGCGAGCCGCCCCGTCTTTGTTCTCCGGCCTCTCCGCGCTGCGTGCAGGCCGGCCACGACAGCCTTTGCCCACCGGAACCTGGCGGAAAACTGCACTCACAGAAAGCCAGCGTGTTTTTCCAGCCAGAGGAGGGAGATAAGGCTGTCGGGAGAGCGTATTTCCGTGAAGCAATGCCAGCTGGGCCAAATCCTCCTTGAAATATTTAATTATAAGATACACGAATGCATATCCTAACGTTCTTTTTCCACTTAACCTTTACTTAGCCCTGCTGCAAACAAATAATAAAATAAAATAAAATAAAATAAAATAAAATAAAATAAGAAAATAAAATAAGAAAATAAAATAAAAGAAAAGAAAATAAATAAAATAAAATAAAATAAATTAAAAAATAAATACTGCCCCTGGGAGTTTATCCTTCTTCTCATCAGAGGTCAGTGTTTTAAAAGTTTGTATCTCGGGGCGCCTGGGCGGCTCAGATGGTTGAGCACCGACTTTGGCTCAGGTCATGATCTCATGGTTTGTGAGTTCGGGCCCCGTGTCAGGCTCTGTGCTGACAGCTCAGAGCCTGGAGCCTGCTTCGGATTTTGTGTCTTCCTCTCTCTCTTCCCCTCCCCTGCTCGCACTCTGTCTCTCTGTCAAAAGTAAATAAACATTAAAAAAATTTTTTTAAATGTTTGTATCTCATTGTTCAAGCCAGGAATTCTGTTGTCAAAGAAGACTATCTTTGAATAAAATAATGCTGTCTGATTCCCTTTATAGTCTCGGTTAACCTTTTTATAGTAGTTTTAGGATTATTTTTCTTTAATTTGTTTTAAAGTTTATTTATTTTCAAGAGAGAGAGAATCCCAAGCAGGCTCCTCACTGTCAGCACAGAGCCCGACATGGGGCTCAAACCCGCAAACCGTGAGATCATGACCTGAGCTGAGATCAAAAGTCAAACGCTTAACCGACCGAGCCACCCAGGCACCCCAGTAGTTTTCAGTTTAAGAGAGAGTTTTCACGGTGAAGAAACCAAGGCTGAAAATGCACGCGTGACCTGCCCAGAACCGCACAGTGACTCAGTGGGAACCTGAAGGAGACCCTCACTGAGTGCCGCCCTCCCCATCTCTACCCACCCAGGGCTTCCTGTCTCTGATGTCTCTGTCCACTGGGCAAGAGGGAGACACCCCGGGGTGTCTGGCACTTTGTGTGAAGTGCCTTTTGAACGCCTTTAGTTAGCCGACTTCTCCCGGGAATCCTGTGAAGCAGGTTTTATTACCCCCACTTTCTCGTTCACAACATGGAAATTCAGAGTGTTTCTCTGGCACCTGGAAATCTAGCTTAGGCCTCCGAGTCCCTGCAGGCTGGGTGAGACAGAAACTTTGACCAAGGGCCGAGAGGCCATCAGTATGCAGATGCACTTACAAATAGAAACACAAACAAACACAAGAAAACCAAACCACTCACACAAAAACCTCAGCTCTTTGTGGAGTCTACTTTCTAGTGATTCATTTGGGGATGGATGGACGGAAGCCAGCAATTCTCAGAGGCCAAGGCCATTTTCATGCCAGGAATAATAGCAAGCCCCTCTGGCTAAGGGCTAGAACAGATGCGTTTGTAGACAGACACTCCGTGGCTTCCGACCAGGGAAGTCTGATCCTCTAGTAAACTTGGTCACTGTGGCAACATGTCTCCTTGCTTGTAAGATGCCCGAGAACGAGAGAAAGTTCTCTGAGGACGGAAGCCCGGGCCTTAATCAGTTTCGTACACCCCGCCGTACTTAATGCTTCCTGGGTGCTTACTGAATGTTGAAATGAACGAAACATGTAAATCAGTTAACACAAGGCTCTCTGAGAATGAATTAACATCTGTCAAGAGTTGTGCAGTTCACAGACTTAGAAATATCCAAAAATAATCACCCCCAGAGAGATCTCCGAAAACCAGCAGTGAAAAGAGCTCAGCAAAAACCATAAATCATTCCATTACCGTCTCATACGTGTTCAAGTAAGCGCTTTTGGAAACCAGATCAGTGTATAAGCTGCATTTAGCTTGGATGTGCTAAGCAAATTTGAACCAAATATAAATTCCTGGTGTGGTATTTTTAAGTCATGGGGGGGGGTGCTGGGAAGGAGGAATTGGAGGAGCATCAAAGCTATTTTTGAAAGTTTAATCTACATTTTTAGGAAGATGCATTTTGAAAAATTGGAAAATCTATCACCTCCCACAGGCAGGATTCTTCATCAAGGGAGAAGGGACAGGAGGGCACATCCGATCTCCCTTGGATCTTTCCGGATCACGTTATCAAAATGGCTCTTCTTGCCGTGCACCACGTGTGAGAAGAAACCCTTCCTTGGCGTCCCTCCCCGCCCTTCGCCTCCTTATTTACAGCCTGTGGTAGGCTTGTCGAGTGTGAAGGGAGAGCTCAGACAGAATGTTAATGCGGAGAGATGACACGTGGGCTGTGGGTGCACACGATGGAGGGGAGGCCCCGTCAGCTGCGGCTCTGCTTCTTGCATTAGCGTGGACTTGCCAGACATTGCATTCGGGATGAATTGGAGCCTCGGCCACGAGCCCCTCAGCCAACAGCCGAGCAACAGCCTTTGAGCCCACGGCTTTCCACTTGAGACTACTTAATTAGCCAGGGTCCTGAGCTTGGCTGATGGCGAGGGGGAGGGGAGGCAGAGAATGCTCGGTTTGCAATGGCAACCCACAATTTGGTGCCGAGTCTCCATATGAAAAAAAGCGTTCGCTGACAGTACAGCTTCCCCCATCCCCTTCTGACGACAGGCCTCTTTTCTGGACTGTTTCAAACGTGAGGGGTAGAATGGGGTTGTCGTTAGAACTGGGTCCTCTCCAGGGGGCTCAGTAGTTGTGATGTTCAGCAGGATGAATCCTGGACTCGCAGCCAAACGGCATCTTCCTCCCCAGGCAGTTAAAACAAAGCTCTGCCCACCACCTTGCCCTCGTGGGTGTGCGCGGGCATCTGGTATCAGGGTGTAAGCTGGGGGCTAAAGCCGGGGGCAGAGCAGGCAGCGCAGATAGACACAGTAGGCAAGAAGCCAGAGTGAATCAGGAAAAGGTCTGGAATTATGGAAGGTTGAAGATAAGCAGTTTTGGTTGGTTTCCAACACAGGCAGTTGCCTGCTTTAATGTCTGGATAAGAACTTGCTTGTAATTGGTAGATGGATTGCTTAGATGTAAATGGAGCCTGAAAAGAACCCATTTCCTTCCAGCAATTAAACATTTTCCCCCGTGATTTCTCCAGGGTAGTTACTCAGCAGACCCTTCCTCCTTAATGCACAGCACAGAAATGTATCATAGCCCAGCCTGGTTGGAATTAGCTTATGGGCTCCACACTAATGAAGTTTTAGCCTTACTTGTGACAAGATTGAGTCCAGTGACCAGTGCGCAGAAGTGGAGTTTGGACAGTGCTGGTGGGAGATACCCACCAACCGAACATGGGGGTCCCTTTAGCATTCCTTGTTTCAACAAGATCGTAAAGGCAGGAAACCATTCTTTCCTGACCCTTGTGCCCACCCCATCACCGCCACACCTATCTGGAAACCACGTAAGTATTTACAGCAGTTTTCTAGAGAGAGATGTGTAGGGCGGGTGATTCTTAAGCAAAAGAAAAGTTGTGTATTTGATATATGGAATGACAGAATCGTATGTATAATTCATCAGTGTCTGTATTGGTGGACCACGTTAGAAATTTTATTAATGAAAGTGTTTAAAGTCCACTAGTTTAGAGCGCCGGATGAGGCACCTCGATTTTGCTCCCTTTTCCACTGTGTCATTGGCGCTGCCGAGTGGCTTCCCTTTCCCCTGCTGTCACCCACGTCCCGGCAGGCTAGGTGAGGAGAGAGAAGAACTAGAGCTTCTGATGAGAGACAGGAGGTCTGTGGCAAGAGTGAATTAAGACACCCCCAGTAAGGAGCCTTTTCCTGCCCTTCCCCCTGCCCTTGGTGACCTCTAGGTTTCAGAGAAGCCAGCGGCGTGATTGAGTCCTGGGGGTCTCAGCCGTGTGCTCGCTGCCCCCACACTCCTCCTTCGACTCCCCGGCCACTGAAGATACACAGGTGCTTTATGGGAAACAGATGGGCATTGGGTTCGCCCATCCCAGGAGCCCGCATCTCTGCCCCGCATTGCCTGCTGCTGCTGCCGCCATGTAACCTATTTGGGCCACCCGAGTGTCACTTTATTTAAAATTGAACAACGGTCAGCCACTTAGAAAAATATATCGATAACCTCATCACTCAAACAAAATGGTTCCCCTACCCCCGGATGCCCTGCATACAGCCTCGGATCGCTTCTCATTCCCAAAAAAACAGATGGCTCGCTTCAAAAAATCTTGCCTGGGCAGGATCACAAAGCTAGAGATGATAGCTTTCGAGTGCACAGATTTGCAGACAGAGGAGGGTGCTGTGATTGGGGCCGATCTCTGGCAGGAGAAGTGTCCCATCCAATCCACGTTTTCCCTCCGTGTGCGTCTGTTCTAAGGCACCGCACAGCGGGTCTTCTTCCAATGCAGAAGCGTCAGCTGCTGGAGTGTCCGTGACAGCTGTTTGACTCATCCTAGAGTCTCGTAGTTTAAAGCCGACAGCTCTGACTCTTCCTTTAACTTCTTAAGTGCAGTCTTCGGGACAGATAGAGATGCTTTGCAAGCAAGCAGGCAGCTGACCAGATTCCTCCGTGTTCCAGATTTGGAGGTTAGATTAGAAAATTTGGTATTTACAGATTTGTTTCACCTTGAATTCGCCGTGATTCAATTGTAACTGTTTGTCGAAGGAGACATCTTTCAAAGTCTTACTTATACAACTGACATGCTTTACAAAAGCCTAATAAAATCCTGTGTTTCCATTACGAAAGGATGAAAACTTATTTTAGGACTTTCGGTAAACACAGAAGGAAACATTCACACATATTTCCCTCAACATAGATAATCATTAGCAATTGACGTGTTTAAATTTGAATATTTCTGTATTCTGTCATTTTCTCTTCTGTGCATATGTAACGGGAGTTTATCATTCTTATTGCAATGGTACCGTTTATTCAGTTGGGCATCCTACTTTTTCTCACTTATATTAATAAATATTTTCACATATTGTTGTAAGCTCTTAATAAGCATTGTTTTTTTGAGAGGGAGAACGCGTACTTGGGTGAGCAGGAGGGGGGCGGGGGAAGAGAGAGAGAGAAAGAACTAGCATGAGACTCTTAAGCAGTCTCCATGCCAGGTGTGGAGCCCAATGTGGGGCTGGATCCCATGACTTTGCGACCATGACCTGAGCCACCCAGGTGCCCTTTAATAAGCATTTTTCACGATTGCATGATGTTTCGTCAGCTCTGCTTATTTTACTTAGCCACACACCTATTGGTGAACATTCCGGTTTTACCACTGAATTATTATACGCAAGGCTGTAATGGTCTATAAAGCTTTGTTTCATCTTTTGGGTTACTTCCTTAGGATAGATTTCCATAGGAGTCATACCAGGTATGAACACTTAGGGCTCATTGCCCTTTAATGCCTAAGTTGTTTTCCAAATGGACTGTATCATTTTACACCCCCCCACCCCCCCACCCCCCGCAAGCAACTGAATGGAACGTTTTACCACATCCTGGCCAATGTAGAGTATTACCATTTTTAAGTGACTTCTACATTGCCAGTCAAGAAATGATACCTAATTGTCTTTAATGCCGCAGCTCCGTTTTAAGTGTCGATTGAGGCTGTATTGAGGAAGACTCTGCTGTGTTTTGCATAGTTCATGGAAATTCTAGGGAAGTGCTCTTGAAAAAGGAAATCGTTTATTTTCATTCTGTTTATTGAAAGCTCTCATCACCACCCCCACCCCCACCCCTTTTATCTTACCTGAGGAAATATATAACCAAACTACAAGGGCGGGGAATTAATACTCCAAAGATTCTGGTGATTGAGAGGGCCGCCCAGTTCTCAGGCAATAAACAACCTTACCTGGATTTTAGTAACCATTGAGTGCCTACTGTTTACAGTCCTTCCTCCCTCCCTCCTTCCTCCCTCCTTCCTCCCTTCCCTCCTTCTTTCCTCCTTCCTCCCTTCCTCCCTCCCTCCCTCCCTCCTTCCCTCCCTTCTCCATCCTGCGACAGTCTAGGTGAATGTCTGACAGAAGGAAATTAACTGGCTAATCCATGTGCACCAGCCCCTGGTTCCTGCTCCTCTTCGTGCTGAACATGATTTATAGTTGTTTGGCAGGAGGTCAGAATCTGATTCCTCAGAGTGGGGGTAGAGAGGGAAATATTTGATTTCTTTGACACAGTTCATTAAAAATTCATACATATGGATCTGAAAATGAAACATTTCTCCATGTCAACATGAGTTACGGTGGGAGCCTAGAGCAAGACTTCAGTATTCGAACGCGACACTGTCCTCAAGTAATCACGCCAGCCTCGCGGTGCCTCTAAGAAGGAAGGGGGAGAGGTGACCCGGGCTTGGGTGGTGGAAATGAGATTTTTTTCTCTCCTCCGCCTAAGGGCTTTCCTTGTAAATACGGGTCAGTTTATTAGAAAACCTCTCTATCTTAAAGAGCCCAGTTTATTCATTTATTCTTTTGTCCTCTTGTGTGACAAATATTATCTAGTCTCAGCCGTTGGTAAGGTGCACATTAATGAGACGTGACCTATTTTGAAACTCCCTGCTATTTCTACTTTCTTTCTTAGTTCCTCTTCCCTGATCCTTTACTTTAGAGTCGTCTGACTTTTACAATGTCTAGACTCCAAGCCTTTTACAAAGTAAGTGCCATAATGGTTGGAAGTGTGATCTGGTCCAGGGCTTCTGAAACTACTGTGCATACCAATCACCCGGACGTCCATTAAAATGAAGGTTCTGATTCGCTAGGTTCAGGATGGGGCTGGAAAGACTGCATTTCTATCAGGCTCCTAGGAGACACCATTGCCGCCGATCCAAGCAACCACACTTTGAATAGCGAGGCCCTAGTCCACATACCTGCTCTGGGTTTGAGCATGTTCCCCCCGAATTCATGTCCACCCAGGACTGATGAATGTGACCTTACCTGGAAACAGTCTTTGCAGATGTAGTCAAGAGGAGCGTGTTATCATTCTCAAAAAACACAGAATCCTTATTTTGCTGTCTGTCTGTCTTTGGAGAGAGAGAAGATCTTGACTAACTAATTTGAAAGAATCACGTGATTGTGGGAGCTAGCAAGTCCAAAATATGAGTGACAGCCCAGCAGGCCGGAGACCCAGGAAGGAGTCGGTATCGCAGTCCTAAGTCTGAAGCCGTCTTCTTCCTGGGCGAACATCCGTCTTTTTTCTTAGGACCTTCAATTGATCGCACGAGGCCCATCCACATTATAATCTGCTTTACGAAGAGTCTACTGATTTAAATGTTAACCATATCTAAAGAAAAAAATACCTTTCTGGCAACATCTAGACTGATGTTTGACGCTAGATACCATAGCTTAGCCAAGTCGACACATAAAATTAACCATCACACGAGGTCTTATCAGATTAGGGTGGGCCCTAAATCCAGTATGACTGGCACCCCTATAAGAAAAAGAAATTTGGGCGTAGACATACAGAACCATGAGAAGACAGAGACAGAGATTGGAATGGTGTGTCTACAAGTCAAGGTGTGCCCAGGATTACCAACAGCCGCCAAGGCTAGGGGGAGGCAAGAAAGGGTTCACTGGAGCTTTCATTTATGTTGGTTTAAGCCACATACTTTGTGGCGTTTTGTTAGACCAGCCCTCGAAAACTGATAATAATAAGCCAATGACAAGCCTACGAACGTCATCACTCGCCTTTTCTGGTAATCTCCTGCATTGAAAGATAGACCCAGAGTCTGGAAAGTGCACAAACTACAGTGTTTCATCAGAGAAGAGAAACTCGAGCTTCTGTGACTGAGAACGAACTGGTCAGGGCTCCCCTCTCTTCTCTCCCCTACTCAAGAGTTGGTCTGAGAATGCTCATCTGTCTTCTCCTCTACTTTCTCTTCTCTCTGCCCGCAGGTTGCATGGCAGCCGGGTAACCGATGAGGAGGAGTTAAATTTGCTTTTCATGAACAAACTATACTAATTAAAATGTACCCCCACCGGGATTGCCATTTGCCATAAGTAATGCATATTTCATTAACATTTGCTTTAAAAACCAACAAGATCATAAAGTTAAGATTGCTTTCGCCTAAATGCTGTCCGAATTTAATATGCACGATATAACCTCCCGGCATGGCAATCAGCTTGAGCAGGCAGTTCCTGGTGCCTCACTGACGCTTCTGTTTAACAGGAGGAGAATCAATACCCGGGTGAGGGTTTGACTAACAACATGAGCTATCAAGAACCCAAGAAATAATTAAGCCTATAATCTTGCCAAAGTAACATTGTTGTAGGCAAATGGATAGATGATTTTATTCTGGATGTTTTTCGTTTTTCTCCCCTGCCTCGGGCACATTTGTTGGCATTTTCAGAAGGAGATAGGATCAGGAGATTTTTTTTCCTAGGGAGTGTTAAAGTAAATGTCAGTTGTGATCAATAGGGTAGCCTCCGCAAGGGAAGCAAAGCTGTAAATGTCACTCATTTCACTTTTCAGCAACAATTGTGTGTGTGTGCGTGTGCGCGTGCACGCGTGTGCACTGAAGTCTGAAACCAGTGAACGCAACTTGAGTCAGGGGGGATCCATCAAAATCGGTGGCGAAGAAACAAAATGACTCTTCTTAAGAGTGATAGCATGGAGAAACCAAACTCCTGGATAACGTGATTTCTCAACTACCTAATTCAGCAAATCAAGGTGACTCTTAGGACTGCCTCAAGGAGGACCTCAGACTGAACACAACCCACATTCTTTGAGCGTGAAGGGGATGCTTCTCAGTGTGTTGACAGTTGGGTTGAAGCGTAGCTGTAAAGAACGGCACGTAACGAGTAACTCCGTGTTCCCATGGTGAGACTCACTCTGCTTTTTGACTCCGCACGAAGAGCCTTCTGCTTGCTGACTCGTGTCAGTGCAGACTCTGGTTATCCGGCATCAGCTAGACCCTTCCTGTACCGGGTGACACAGAGCCTTCTTATCGACCTCCTACTAGTTGGTGGCCCATCTCCCCGTTTTAAACCATCCTCTTTCTCATCTTCCAGCCCCATCTTGCAGAAGCTCATGCTTCCCACTTTACAGAGAAGATGAAGGCCACCTGGGATGAGTTTCTTCCACTTCCTTTCCGCCTCGGGCTCGGGCTTTCCTACCGCCCCTCCCCCTCCTCCGTTGAGGATCTTCTCCTAGAAAGCCGGCACCTTTCTTTGTCCTCCATGGTTCATCCGCCAGCTGGTCTTCCCATCCCCTCGTTCTTCCTCAGACCAATCTGTCCTAAACCCAGTGTCAGATCATCTTTCCCAATCCTCCTTCCAATGTTAACTCCCCCACTCCAGCCCCTTCCAGAGACCACCCCCTGTGCCTTTAAGATTAAAAGGAAGCTCCTCAGCCCCACATTCCGAGCTTTGACTCCAGTGGACTTTGACATCCTCTGTCCCCGCGCCCCAGCAAAACATGGTTATCGTTCCCCAAACAGATCTGGTCATTTCCCACCTTTTGCTGCCCAGTGCTCTTTCCCTCCGCGTGGTCACCCCAGTGCTCAGATCAGAGCAGGCATCGTGAAAGTTGGTTTCCTTCCCAAAGTTCCACCTCTGGCTCCGCACCCTGGTCGCCGGTGGCTCTTGCCTGACTCACTCAGTAGGGTATCATTTTCCTCCCTCGCAGCAGTATTTGAGGTCCCTTCCATCATAAGCCACACTCCTCTGCTCCTGGGATTCATCTTCTTCTTTGCCTCTTTCTGCTGCCTGTGGCCGGGTGGACCTGAGTTGCCAAGAACACAGCGTGCCTGCTGCTTTTCTTAGAGGACCTTTTTACTGGCACCATCTTCTTCAACATATATGGTTGAGTATCTGCTCTGGGCCAGACACTGCTCTAGATACTGGACACACAGCAGCGAACCAGATGAGTAAAAATCCCTGTCCTCAAGGAGCCGATACTCCAGACAGACTAGAAACATGATAAATAGTGGGGGGACGTTCCAAGGAGCCTTGTGAGGCCGCAGCAGAGCGAGGGCAGAGCGTGGAAGGAGCGCAGGATGGAGAGGAGTCTGGGAACCAGACGGCGAGCACGCCAGGAGTGTGGCAGGAACGTTGGCTTCTCTTCCGGGCGAGATGGAGCCCGTGGAGAGTCTCGAGCAGAGGAGTCACATGACAAGGTCTGACTCCTGTTTTCACAGCATCTCCCTGGCTGCCGTGTGCAGGAGACACTCTGCGGAGTGTTGGCTGCTGGATGGGAGAGCAGTTGCGGTGACCCAGGCGTGGGAGGGTGGCCCCAGGACCAATGGCCGTGGCAGGGGAGGTGGTGAGAAGCAGTTGGAGAGAATCGGGCTGTGTTTTGAAGTGGGTCAGTTGGCATTGCTTATGGATTTGATGCGGAGAATGAGAAGAGTTGAGGACGACGCCGGCGTGTTTGGCCTGAGGAAATGGCAGGATGGAGCGACCAGTAACAGAAACGGGGGGGCATCTCACCTCTTCAGGTTGAGTGTGGGTGGCTTCAGGTGGCTGATCTCTTTGGAAACTCTCCACCACATACATGGCTGAACATCAACTTTTTTTTTTTTTTTTTTAGTGCTTATTTATTTTTGAGAGAGAGAGAGAGAGAGACAGAGCGTGAGTGAGGGAGGGGCAGAGAGAGAGGGAGACCCAGAATCCGAAGCAGGCTCCAGGCTCTGAGCTGTCAGCACAGAGCCCAACACGGGACTTGAACTCATGAAACATGAGATCATGACCTGAGCTGAAGTTGGATGCTCAACCGACTAGGCCACCCAGGTGCCCCTGAAAATCAGCTTTGTAAGAGTACAAGACTTAGGTGAAAAAGTAAGTCTCCCTCGCTACCCCTGCGGCCCTGGGATAATTGTTCAGTTTGCTTTTTGCTTTTTGCTTTTTTTTTTTTTTCCCAGATAATGTGTTTCTACAGGTTTACAAGTCCTGCCCTGAGCCAGTTAAGTGCTCGATAAACATCTCCTCACAATAATCCTCTTCTCAAATCTTTGAAACATAGATACCTGTATTCACATTGTCCTGATGAGGAAATGGTAAATGGTATCCAGGGGAGTAATTTACCCAAGGCCAGTGAAGGGGGGAGGGGGCTCATGGTAGCTCTTCAGACAGAAGTCTCAGCTTGTGACCACTGTCCTGGGAGCAGGAACCCCAGGCTCCCACGAAGGAGCCTCCTGAACCTTCTCTGGCATCTCGTGCTGTGGGGTTGGATGCGAGTGACTTGGTGTAGACCCTCCCTAAATTAAATTACAGTGATCTAATTAAACGTGGCTTCTCTCAGTAGACTGCCGTATTTCTAATTACAGCTTCTCTCCTAAGAAGGCAGCCCAACATTGTTTTGAAAAGTTGCTCAATTATTAATGGTTTGATAACACTTTGAAAATGTGAAGTGTCATTAAATTGTTAATAAGGGGCCCTGAGGGGGGACGGGAGTCAGTTTTCCCTGCCTCCCTCTCCCTCTCTTTTTTTCTCTCTCATACACACACACGCACACACACACACACACACACACACACACACACACACACACACTTTATCTCGCAGTTGACCCAAAGCCTTAGAAATAAAAGGTCAACCAACTGATCTTAGCTGCTAAAAAACCTCAGTCCTTTCCAGAAAGAATAAATTAAGTTTGAAACTGTGGAACACTGATCACCAAGAGGTATGCAAGTTTGCAGGTTTTGGAGCCAGAAAACACACCAAAAAGAAAAAAAAGAAAGATTTTGAAAGAGACTTAGGAAGGAGGTCGGGAAACGTAGGCAAGAAGTGTAATGACCGTGAGCGATCTTGAGAATTCCGCCCCCAGGTTCAAACGTTCGGCATCATCTCAACATTTTTTTTTCTCCTATCCACTTTCACCCCTTCCTGCCCTCCTTTAAGAAGAAAGGAGTGGGTTCTCATCTTGGCAGTGTCTACTGCTTATTCGTACATTTGCGCTCCTGGGAGAATTGCTCCGCTTGGCTTTAGAAGTTCTATGAGCCCCTTGTTCACTCCTGAAGTGGGGACGGTGGAAAGTTGCCAGTCACCTTCAGTTCCCTGTTGAAGCTCTTGCAGACCCCTGACGATACGGGACACCATCCTGTGGGGAAGAACATGACGAGAGGTCACAAAGGCTTTCCTCCTCCATCTGCCCCCTTTTGCATCTTTGGGAAAGAATTCCTGGAATGACTGGGGGTCACAGGTCTCAGTCTGGTGATGCAGGCTTTTGGTTCTCATTACACACAGGAGAGCCTGATGTTAAGAATTAAGCAAAGGAGCCAGGCTACACCAGTGGCACCAAAAAGTTGCTGTCTTTGAGAAAGCAGAAGGAATTTGGAGAGAAAACAAGACAAGTCTGTGAGGTTGGGGTTACAGTTCAAGAAATGTATTCATTGTTTATTAATAATGGCTTCCAAGTGTTTGAGCACTGAACAGTGTACCCGGCACTGTGCCGAGGACTTCATGCGTGCTGTTAGGAATGTGGGTGGTGGGGTGCCTATGTTACAGGTGGGGAAGGCGAGACACAGGTGAAGTGAGTGAGCTAGCCCCCCCCACACACACAGTGGTAGTTAGCTAGCTTTTGAGCGGTACTTTTCATGGGCTGAGGTGAATGAAAGACCAGCAGCACAGACTCTTATTAAATACCGATTTAAGCCTAGGTAGTAAATTTACACCTACTCAAAGCAAATCTAATCTTAGCTGCTAGAAACAATTTTTTAAATGTCATTTGCTTTGGAAATACAGATGACCCTTGAACAATGCAGGAGTTAGGAGTGCTGAACCCCAGTGCAGTTGAAAATCTGTGCATAACTTTTGGGGCGCCTGGGGGGCTCAGTCAGTTAAGCATTGGACTTCGGCTCAGGTCATGACCTCGTCGTTCGTGGGTTTGAGCCCCGTGTTGGGCCCTGTGCTGACAGCTCAGAGCCTGGAGCCTGCTTTAGATTCTGTGTGTCCCTCTCTCTCTGCCCCTCCCCTGCTCACTCTGTCTCTCTCTCTCAAAAATAAATAAATGTTAAAAAAATTTTTTTAAATAAAGAAAATCTGTGTATAACTTTGACTCCCCCCAGAACTTAACTGCTAAAGAGCCTGTTGTAGTCCAGAAGCTTTACCAGAAACATAAACAAATAACACATATTTTGTATGTTGTATGTATCGTATGCTCTATTCATACAGTAAAGTAAACTAATGAAAAGATGTTATTGGGAAAATCAACAGAAGAGAAAATACACTTGCAGTACTGTATTTTTTAAAAAACCATGTGTGAGTGGATGCACACAGTTCAAACCCACGTCGTCCAAAGGTACACTGCATAGAAATCCCGGGTTTCAAAATATGTTTTGAATCTGCCATCTACACCCCAATTGAATTAAAGTGCATTGACCATAATACAAGAAGGCATACTATACAGTCTCCCCAACTGCTATGGCTAAGAAGGGCATATGTAATCAATGAGCAGTGAACGACAATACAGTTTTGACAAAAGAAAAAAAATTAACTTCCCAAGTCTGCCACCCAGAAGTTTCTATTCCACTACTTAGAGTATGGGTGGCTTCCATTCCTGTTAACATTGCACATTCCTGGGCCCTAGTGTAGTCCTGAAGAAGTGACATGGTGGCATTAGGGCCCCAGAATCTATATCTTAACAAGTTCCAAGGGTGATTCTGCTGCAATTTCGAATTTCCTTTAGACCGCCTCTCTCCCTGTCTCTTAGCTTCTTATTTGTATTTCTAATCTTTTTGTGTGCCCTCTGCAGCATTCTGAGTAATTCCTCTTTCCGTTCATGTATTCTCTTTTCATCTGTTTCTAATCTACTGTTAAACTGGTCCGTTGAGTTTTCAATTTTAGTTGTAGTTTTATTCACTTCTAGATATTTCTGTGTGGTTCTTTTTCTAATTTCTTTCGTCATTTACTATTTGCTGCAGATGGATGTATTCAACCCTTTATTTCTTTACAAATAGCAAGCATGTTTATGGTTTGGGGCGATCATTTTAATATTCGAAGTCTTTGTGTGTTTGTGTCTGATGTAGCAGTCGTTCCTGCTAGTTTACCCTCGGTACGTCGGTTCCTCGAGTACTTGGTATTTGGGGGTGTATATTGCTTACTGTCCTTCAAAAATTGTTTGTGGGAATTGATTAAGGTCTATGATAAAAGTGCCTTTCTTCAGAGATTTAGCTTGACTGCCTCTGGTGCCTGGAGTATTACCAGTACAGTATCCCTTCAATCCACATTAATGAGGTTCCCTAAACCGTCTAAGTAATGCAAACCCAACATACACAGTCCATGAGAGGGCTGCTCGTGGTGATAAATTCCTCCATGTCTCCCTTGTTGCACCTGTTGCAATGATAACCCTCCCTGCAGTCTCCTGGGCAAGGAGGAGGAGGAGGCTTACCTCTGGTTCATCGCGACCCTGAGAGTTAGCTCTTTGTAGTCATGTTATAAAGGAGGGATCCGTTAGACTCCTCTTTGGGCAGGCCCTGCTCTCAACTTCAGTCTTTGGCAAAACCAAAACCCAAGTTGGTACGATCACCGTTGCTCTTAGGAGAAAAGCTGTCTCAGTTTTCCCGATGTTTCCTCTTTACTTTTTGTCCCCTCTTCAATGCTTTGAAGATGTTTTTTAAAAAATATTTTGCTCCGGCATCCTAAGTTACTTTTTTTCCATTGGGAAGATTGGCGCGAATAGATAGCCACCATATTGCCAGAACTGGAAGTCTCCGTGCTAGAGTTTGACAAGTATGCCTCTGTCCACTCCAGTTCACAGTCATAGAGAAGGGAACAGAAGCTCTGCTCCTGGCCTTTTGTTGGGTAGGACACTTTACTCGTCTTTGCCCAGATCTCTCTCTTTTGTTCTCCCTAAGGTACCTCTGGGTATCTCAAATGAGATGGCTCCAATCTCAAAGCACCAGTTACTTTAATGCAATAAAAAGGGCCAGGGATGCTTTTAGACGGAGGTGAAGGGGATGCCACGGAGGTTGGGACTCCTTAGATGCTGGGAGGAGCCATAGCTGTTCAGATGAGCCGGGGCTAATCTTCCCTCTCACAGTCACTGGTGTCTCTAGCCAGCGGACACAGTTTGATTAATGCAGTGGCACAAGGTGGCTAGTGTCCACCGCAGAGACTGATAAATGCAAGTAGGAAAGAGTGCTCCAGCTTCTGTCATTGAAAATTGGGTAGACGGTCTGCGCTGGGGCTCTGTCGCTCTCGTCTTCGTGATTCCCTCAGATGGATTAATTGGCCTCTTGAGGGAGATTGCCACCGGTTCTGAAGGATGCTTCTCTTTGCCACGTTATCGCGTGCCCTTCACTCTGCTCCTGAAAGTTGCTCTTGAAAACACACATTCCTCTCCACCTGTGAAGCCTGATTTATCAGCCAACTCCTCAGAGAAGAAACAACAAGATAAAAACCTCTGGCATAAAACACTGTTATGCATTATGCTCTGTTGGTTTTGTGTCTAGACAGAGCTAAGAGACCCCTTTGTGGCCTAGCTATACCTAGAGATGACTGTGTATTTACGGTTTTTTAGAAGAAAGATGGACTGGATAGCTTTATATATTAGACAGAGGCCAAGGAGTTTGGCAAAGAAAGCTGTAGCCAGGGGAGTGGCCTGGGTGGCTAAGTCAGTTAAGCTTCCGACTTTGGCTCATGTCAGGATCTCATGGTTGAGATCTGAGTCGCGCATCGGGCACCGTGCTAACACCTCAGAGCCTGGAGCCTGCTTCCGATTCTGTGTCTCTCTCTCTGCCCCTCTCCACTTCCTCTCTCTCTTTCTCAAAAATAAAAAAAAATAAACATTAAAAAAAAATTTAAAGAAAGCTGTAGCTAGGAAGTCAGGAGATGACATTTGCAACCCTGGTTCTGCCCGTCCTTCCCCAGTGAGAGAAAGCACAGCTCATGGGGTTCCAGTCCTGACACTTAACTAATTCTGTGACCTTGGGTGAGTTACTCGTATCTCTGCCTGAGTTCATCATCTATAAAATGGAGATAATGACGGTACCTATCTCATGGTGTTGTTGTAAAGATAAATCATGTAAATTGCTTAGAATAGAATGCTTGGCTGTAGCATGCACTCAATAAATGTGAGCCATCATGATTATTATGCTAGCCCAGAGCAACTCTATGCAGATACTGTCAACGCCTATAAAACAGTCTCCCGTTCCAGTGAGCCACGGGAGCCTAGAGCTCCCATTTTGAAAACGGAAATCGACAGCGGTAGCTGGCTTATTGGGGAGAGAGCCGGTCCACATCCAGGGATCTTTTCCACACAGTCCGTCCTCGCCAGACTGACAGCTTGTGCGGTCTAGGGGTATCACAGTCATCGCCAAGAGACGTGTGAGTTACTGAGCCAGGGGACACCCATGTTAGGAGCATCTAGAATCAGGGAGTCTTTGGGACATGCAGGTAGAGGGCTAGAGAGCACCACCTGCAGGTGCTGCTCGGAATTAGTGGGGCGGGGGGGGGGGGCAGGGGGCAGGGTATGAGTCCCATACCTGGCAACAGCCCGGCCACAGGCTCTTGGCATTGAGACAGCCAAGCCATTCCTGTGTTGGGTCCGGCTGGTCCAGGGCCCCGACAGAGCCACCCAGCCACATACAGCTAGGAGATTATGGTAAAAACTCAGTCCCCCGTGGGTTGCCTGGGTATATGCATTTTTTCAAAGTCATTGAACTGTAGACTCAAGATGTGTGCATTTCACTGTATGGAAATTTCAGGTTTTTTTTTAAAAAAATGAGATTTTCTTCCCCATAAGTTGGTAGTGGAGCTTGCATAGATGCACAGGTTGTTGTCATGGCCTGAGGAGCGTCCTTGTGTGGTCACCAGCTGTGGAGAGGTACAGCTGTTGTATGTCTCCTGCAAAAGTGTGTGACCTGCCCCTGCCTCCTGCCTACCATGGCCCCTGTCTTTCTTTCTTTCTTTCTTTCTTCCTTCCTTCCTTCCTTCCTTCCTTCCTTCCTTCCTTTCTTTCTTTCTTT
Organism: Paguma larvata; assembly: GCA_030068075.1. Taxonomy (NCBI): domain Eukaryota; kingdom Metazoa; phylum Chordata; class Mammalia; order Carnivora; family Viverridae; genus Paguma; species Paguma larvata. The sequence continues at coordinate 86,746,449 of CM057831.1, forward strand.
CTCTCTCTCTCTCTCTTTCTTTCTTTCTCTTCCTTCCTTCCTTTCTTTTTTCTCTTTCTTTTTTCTCTTTCTTTCTTTCTTTCTTTCTTTCTTTCTTTCTTTCTTTCTTCTTTCTTTCTCTCTTTCATGTTTATTTATTTTGAGAGAGTGTGTGTGTGTGCACGGAGGCTAGAGAGAGGGGGAGAGAGAGAAAATCCGAAGCAGGCTCAATGCAAAGTCTGACACAGTCTCACCAACTGTGAGATCATGACTTGAGCCAAGATTAAGAGCCAGACACTTACCTGACTGAGCCGCCCAGGCGCACCCGGCCCCTTTCTCAGCCACTTCTCCACCACCATCTTTCTCTGACTTTCTACTTTTTTAAAAATTTAAACTTTTTATTTTTTATTTATTTTGAGAGAGACAAAAGACAGCATGAGTGAGGGAGGGGCAGAGAACAGGAGAGAGAGAGAGAGAGAGAGAGAGAGAGAGAGAGAGAGAGAGAGAAAGAATCCCAAGCAGGCTCTGCACTGTCAGAGGGGAGCCCAGTGCCAGGGTCAAAACCACAAATTATGTGATCATGACCTGAGCTGCAGTCCGGAGTCAGACGCTTAACTCACTGAACCACCCAGGCGCCCCTCTGTGACTTCTTACTGCCTGTACTTTTCTTCTCAGATTTTGTTGTCTTGGTTACTCTTTTGATTTACAGTTCATCTTTTTTTATGATCAGGAAAAAAACATGCCTGTGTTATGAAAAACAATTAACTGCTCAGCCCTGGATAACGTAGAAAGCGCACGTCTCTCCCCACCTCCAGTCCCATTTCCCAGAAGTGACCATCATGAGCGGTTTGGCGAGAACACAGCCAGGCCCTATCTAGGTGTGCACGTGTCTATAGAACACAAATATTTGGACATGTAGCTAAATACATATCCATACATAAGGTTTTGTTTCATTGCAAAGATAGAATCACTTGCATGGTTCTGCATCTTGCTTTTCTCGCTTAATAGATCCTGGGTATCTTTCCACGTCAGCACGGACAGGCTGCCTCCTTGCTCTTTTTCAGTGACTATAATATGTCTATTGCTTGGATATATTTAACCACTTTTTCTTCTCCATCTCTGACCTCACTCAAGATGGCTCTATAGTCAGCTGAGAGGGGTGCCTGGGCGGCTCAGTCAGGTAAGTGTCCGACTTTGGCTCAGGTCATGGTCTTGTGGTTTGTGGGTTCGAGCCCCGCATCGGGCTCCATGCGGATCGCTCAGAGCTTGGAGCCTGCTTTGGATTCTGTGTGTCTCTCTCGCTGCCCCTGCCCCGCTTGCATTCTCTCTCTCAAAAATAAACATTAAAAAAAAAAAAAAAAGTATAGTCAGCAGAGAGGCAGACGCCCTGCGGAATGGCCCCCTGAAGACCGCTGCGTCTCACCGTCCTGTTGGGGTAACACTCTCATGGACTCTGGAATGTGATTGTTTTGGGTACCACGGAGCCTGGTGGCTTGGGCGGGTGATCGGACAGTGCCGGTGGAGTGAGAAACCCTCTTCTGTGTCGCACATCTGCGTGACCGGGCTGGGGGTGGAGGGGGAGGGAGGAGGGCGTTCTTTTGAACATCCCAAGGGTGATGTGTAAAATTACTGGAGACAAACCCCTCTCCCCCGAAGACAGGCTGCGATGATGTTAGATTGAATTTCAGGAGATGAAAGCGAGTCTTTAATAGCAAAACCATGTGTTTCTCTAGTGCTTTATGCTTTTTGAAGTGCTTTCACCCTTGTTATCCTGTTTGATCCCATCAGAGCCCTGACGGTGCGTAGGGTCGGGGTTGTTAGCCTGAGCCCACAGGTGAGACCAAGCATGACAAGGAGGAGGAATCGGAGCTGGGATTAATCCCTCCTTTCCGACCCCTCGCCCAGCACTCTCTCCTCACTGAAAAGAGTACCGCGCCAGGAAGAGGTCGCTCTCCGCAGCACAGATGCCCAGGATCCCGTCAGCAGCACTTAGCTGAGAACCCGGGTGCCTGAGACAGTTGGGGTTCAGGAGAGTAAAGGTAGCGCTGCCTACCTTCTAGACTTCTGGTTTAAAATGGCAACCTGGGGGCACCTGGGTGGCTCAGTGGGTTGAGCATCCGACTTCGGTTCAGGTCATGATCTTGCAGTTCGTTGGGTCACCGGGCTCTGTGCTGACAGCTCAGAGCCTGGAACTTGCTTCAGATTCTGTGTCACCCTCTCTCTCTGCCCCTCTCTGGCTCCTGCTTTCTCTTTCTCTCTCTCAAAAATAAATTAAAAAAAAAAAAGACTTCTGGTTTAAAATGGCAACCTGGGGATGCCTGGGTGGCTCATTCAGTTGAGCGTCTGACTTCAGCTCAGGTCATAATCGCGCGGTTCATGGGTTGGAGCCTCACATCAGGCTTTGTGCTGACAACGTGCAGCCTGCTTTGGATTCTCTGTCTCCCTCTCTCTCGCCCCACGCCCCACCTCAAAAAGAAACATTTAAAAAAATTGCCACCTGGACACACATTTATCTCTGCTTCCTTCTGAAAATCTACTCATATGGTATTTTTATTTTATTTTATTTTTTAAATGCTTATTTTTGAGAGAGAGAGGTGGGGGAAGGGCCAGAGAGAGAACAGCACAGAAGATCCAAAGCAGGCTCTGTACCAAAAGCAGACGGCCCGACACAGCACTCGAACTCATGAAGTGCGAGATCGTGACCTGAGCTGAAGTCGGTGCTCAACCCACTGAGCCGCCCAAGCGCCCACACTCGATTTTAAACGGTAAACCCACAAGGACAAAAAGGGGGAAGAAAAACCATCAACAGCAATAAAAATGTGGAGGCTGGAGAATGGATGCATGAACAGTAGCTGACTTCGTGGGCTCAGAAAATGGAACCCGCCCTGGCGTGCAGGAGAATCAAGAAGCAACCGAAGTGACTTCCAGAAGGCCTGGGGACTGGCAGCACGAGATACCCCCAGCAGCAGGGGTGACGTGGGGCTGAAAGCAGGGGGATGGGTGAGCGTTTCATCAGGAAGCCGTCGCTCGCGCCGATCCCCTCCCTGTGGGCCTCTGGTGAGGGCGAAGCACGGGGTCTCTGGCACACAGGTTTCAAGCCCAGCTGAGGATGGGGGTTCCTTTCTGACGATGGATCCAGTGCAAGTTGCCATGGTGATTGTTGAAACCATTCATCGTTTTTCTTCAGGCCATTTCCCAGAATAGTCAGCCAGTTCCTTCCCGTCAGGAGTTCAGAAGAGTCTTCTGTGGGGGAATCTCACCGGTTTGAGGGATCGGAGATCCCCAGTGAGGTGACCCAACTAGATCATTTCATGGGGAAGCCGGCAGTCCACAAACCTCAGCCGCGAGCTTCTTAGTACCTGGTGCTTAAACGGGAGTGGGCCGCTAGGAACCACCTGCCACCCTGGGGAGAGCCTTGAATATGAAAGACACAATACACACACACACACACACACACACACACGCACGCACGCACTTGCACATGTAGGTAGAGAGAGAAGAGAGGAGAAGAGAAGAGATAGGCCTTAGAGGAAACAGGCTATATGAAGAGAACTTAAAAAAAATACCTGGGGCACCTGTGTGGTCATTGGTTAAATGTCCGACTTCAGCTCAGGTCATGATCTCACTGTTCGTGGGTTCAAGCACCACATCGGGCTCTGTGCTGACAGCTCAGAGCCTGGAGCCCGTTTCAGATTCTGTGTCTCCCTCCCTCTCCGCCCATCTTCCACTCACACTCTGTCTCTCTCTCTCTCTCTCTCTCAAAAAATAAATAAACATTAAAAACAAAATTTATAAGGGTGCTATTATGCGGGTCCCTGGCTTCAGCACAGATGGCCTGGACCCAAACATCGCTTCATCCCTCCTCTCCCAGCCTGGGTCCACCTTAGTGATGGAAGCAGGGAGCTGGCTTTTTTCTGTGCAGGATAATTGCGGGATGAGTGGTTTGTTGAAAAATCCAATTCTGAGCATGTTGGTCTACCACAAACCAGAAGAGGTGGCCGAGGTGCCCTCTAAGTGGGTTTGGGTCACACACAAAGCAGCACAAGCCCCATCTGTGCCGTAATCTATCATTCTGCCCTGGTGTTCAGAGCAAAACCACGTGGCGCTGATCTGGGGAGTAGGGTAGGGATTTACTGTCTTCTCCCAGGCTCCCAGACGAGCCTGGAGTAGCCACAGCAATTATGACACATTCCTGACAAGCTCCGGACACAGGATGGGTTACCCGATTCATCCCCGAGCACCTCTGGGGGTGAAGAGCAGAGGCTCTCTCCCGGGCGGGTAGCCCGGCCAGCCCAGGGCCACGGAGGCCAAACACTCTCATTAGCATCATGGGTCAAAGCTTGAGCTTTGGAACCAGCCCAAACTAGATTGAAATCTTGACCTTGCTGTTCATCGGCTGGGTGTGGCTCAGAGGAAGTTACTTCACTTCCCTGAACCTCTGTTTTCTCTTCTGCAAAGTGGGGATAACAGTAGTGGCTTCAGCTCAAGTCATGACCTCACAGGTGGTGGGTTCGAGCCCCGCATCGGGTTCTGTGCTGACAGCTCAGAGCCTGGAGCCTGCTTCCGATTCTGTGTTCCCCCACCTTTGTCCCTTCCCCCGCTCATTCTCAGTCTCTCTCTTTCTCTCAAAAATGAATAAACATTTTTAAAAAACAACAATCATACCTACAGGGTAGGATGTGTTCTCAGACCAGTACCGATCACATGCCAGCTGTAACTCAGTAGTATATGACCTGTGGCCTTTTGAGAAAGTCTCTGAATCTCCCAGTTTCCTCCTTTGTAGAATGGGGGAATACCGCATCTCCCGAGATTGTCCAGAACACTCTAGGAGCTGATGTGTACAAATCGCTTAGCCTGAGACATGGCAACCGGTAGGAGCTCTGTTCGTGAAGGTAATTTTTCCTTGCTTCGTCTCCATACCCCCAGCCTCTGTCATTCAGGCCCACCTTCCTCCTGCCGGCCGCCAGAGTAGCGCCTCTGACCACCGGGAGTCTCTCTCCCTGTCTCTGCTGTAGCTCATCCTCTGTGCGGTTGCCAGAACAATTTTTCAGAAATAACTGGTTTTATCACTTCCTGCCCCCACTGAAGAAGAGCCCGCTGTGCTTATAAAATCCAAACACTCCAGCCTGTTATTTAAAGCTTCACACAGCTGCCTCCTTCCCAGCTCTCCCGCCCTGCCTCTTTTCTGCCCGGGAGCTCACTGTGTTCCTCAGGCACTGGGGTCCCCCACCCGTGTGGGCTGCACACCATCACGTGCCCTCCTCCGCTTCCATCTGAACAGCATCACGTATTTTAGGAGTTGATTGGGAACTCACTTCCATCAGGAGGCCTTCTGTGGTCACTTCTTGTTGCCTTGGCTCGGCAGCGTGTCTGCCTGTAACTGGCACTGGTCTCTTGCGGTCTGGGTTCAAATCTTAGTTGTGCTGCTTATCAGCCGAGAGACCTTGGGAACGTAATTTTACCTCTCCGTGCCCTCACTTGTAAACTGAAAATTTGTAAACTGGGAATAGTGTCATTATTCTGTTTACAAATGAAGACATCGAGAGGTGAAGACATGCAAGAGGTCATTGTGACATAGCCACATCAGGGACACCTTGCTGGCTCAGCCAGTTAAGTGCCCGACTTCAGCTCAGGTCATGATCTCATGGTTTGTGAGTTCGAGCCCCGCATCAGGCTCTCTGCTGTCAGCCAGAGGCTGCTTCAGATCCTTGGTTCCCCTCTCTCTCTGCCCCTCCCACACTCAGGCTCACCCATGCACACGCTCTCTCTCTTTCTCTCAAAAGTAAATAAACATTAAAAACAGAAGAAAAAAAGAAATCGCCACGCAGTCCCTTAGTATCACATCTGGCATTTCGTTGTTTACGTATGCATTTTCTTCCCTCCGTTGTTTCATGTGTGCATGTTCCGTTGCTTTGATACGATACCAGCCCCTTAGGCGCAGGGCCTGACTATTCTGTTTGTGCAATTTACCCCTCTGTATCAGTCAGTGTGTGCTAGCCACTGCTGTGGTAACGTGTAGGTCCGAGTCTCAGCAGTTTAAAACAATGGAAGTTTATTTCTTGCTCATCCCGCATGTCCCTTATGGATTGGTAGGGCAAGCCCTTTTTATTCCAGACCTCTCAAAGTTCATTGGCCAAAGCAAGTCCCAAGGGCAAATCTAATGTTTAAGGGGACAGGGAAGTCTAATTCTACTGTGTATCTTGAAGGAGAGAAATTTAGGAACCTTGGTCACCACCTAGCAGCTGCCATATCGTCCAGAAGTCCGCCTCCGGCTCCGCATGTGGAGATGCCTGTCTGAAAGCCTCCTGTCACTTCTGGGTGTACAGTTCTCTGCCAGGCGCTTGGAGTCTTGGCGATGAGATACAGTCCCGTTCTACAGGGGCTTGTGGTTTCCTCCCTGAGCCCCAACCTGTGCCAGAAACCGAGAACAAATCCAGTTGTCTAAAGACTCAGCCGTTCCTCCCAGCAGTGAGGACACGCAAAGAAGAAAGTTGTATCTCATCTGAAATTATGACCAATATTCAGAGACCCCAGTTTTCTAGGTCCTGTCATCCTTGACTCATCCATTCATTTATTCATTCACTCAACGAATACTATAACTCTCAAGACCTGCCGTATACCAAGCACTGTTGAGTTTACAGCAGTGTTGTAACCACCATGACAGACGTGTCCCTCTTACTCAGGTCTGACAGTTGGACAGAGCAGGCAGTCAGCTACAGTGCCTGAGAATGGACTCTGGAGACAGCCCACCTACCTGGGCTTGCATCACTTACTAGCAACGTTGAGCAAGCTCCTAAAACTGTACCTCAGTCTTACCATCTTTAAAGTGGGAATGATAACCATACCTATAGGATTCTTATAAAGAGGAACTGAGGTGGAGAACTCATAGAAAACATTTCACTAAGATGTTCGCCTATGGACAGCCCTTGGTAAACGTTAGCCAGGCCTCTTGTCATCATGGCTGCCATCCCCCTCCTCACCACCATCATCGAAATGTAGTATTTAGGATCAATGATGAGAATGGAAAGTCGTTGCCATTTCCCGTAAGAACCATGTTACTAATGGTTGTTTGCATCACACATATTCATCCCCGGAAGCTTGTTTCTCATGGGACTGAAGCACCTGGGAAAGACCGCCATTGCAGTCACACCTCGCCCCTGTTTATAACTTTGTGCCGAGTGCAGCGGACCCCCTGTGATTCGCCATTTATGTGGCTCCAGCAGACCCGCTATTGTTGGCCTCTGAAGTCTCACCATCTAATCCCTTTTGAACATTCAAGTGGCTTTTCACTGTTAAAGTTCAGAGTATGGAAAGGACAGCTGAATATAAATTGAACATTTTTAAAAAAGGGCGGAAATAGCTAATAATTCTGGAAGCCAGACTAAAGGGCTGAGAAACATCCCCGTAATACATGAGACAGGTGCCTGGGTGTGCTTGCTTATAGCCAGATCTCGGTCACTGTTCCTAGGGGGAAACACATGCTAAGTCCCTCTGGGCTCAGTCACCCAGGGTACTTGACAAGGCAATGACATACGGTAGGTTTGACAGGAAGAACAGGAGAGCCAGAGAAACAGCACTAACTCCCATATATGCATGAAATACAGACACTTCCGGATCTGTATCAACTCAAGTTCAGGGTCATCAAGGAAAGAAGGGAGCTCACCCCTGCTTGCCACTGCTACCGTCAGACATCACCCGAATCCAGGACGTGCCTCAGCTACGGTCCTAGTCCATCCCAACCTTTTGCCAACATCTCCATCCCCCAAAATAAAGAAAAGGAAGAAAAAAAAGTATACCCCATCCAAAAAGCTGGCCTAATTAAATCCTGACAGATTGCTGCTCTATTTCACAGCTGCCTGGTAGCTGACTCTGTTTCTCTGGCAGGAGTAGAATACATCTGGCTTCCCTGAGTTATTTAATATTATTGGCATGAGCCAAAGAGTGGTAGAAATTGTAGAAAGTGTGTTCTTATCTCACTCTAAGACACAGGGGAGTTGGAAGAAGGATGGTTTTTTCTCTTGGTTTTAAAAAGATCAGAGGAGGAGAGTGCGGAGCATACTTTGGCGTTCCGTCTGTGGGACAAGTTGTCAGCGTACGCTGGTTCCTGCAGGCTGTGAAACGGTGTGGCGCTGTAACCGTATCAGATGTTTAATGAAGTGAGGCCCCGTCTCATCGGTATTCAGTGCGGCACTGACATCACATACGCTAATCCTGAAACAATAGGCCGTAAAGGAGACACTTTCTTTCTCGGTTTGAAATGAATGGAACAGCCTGAATTCTTCCAGTTTTATCTCCCGCTTTATAACCTGGAATCATGCCAACATGTTGGGTTTTACCGTGGGGAGTTCACATCATGTGAAAAACTTAAATCAGGTCTGTCTGCCAGTGCACGCGGTCCTAATCCGTTAAGTATTTCTAGCTAACAATGCACACGGGGGCCTTTAGCTACACAGACAGCCGTGTTCTGCTAAGACCATGCAAATATAACCACTTCTGCCTGCTTTTCTTGGGGAGGAATCGATAACTCCCTATGCCTGCTTGGTTTTACCCAAATCCCTCACGCAACGCACCAGCCACTTGGCGTGTCTTAGAACCTTAGCAGTAGTGCGCTGCTCGTTCTCTGGGGCCGGGTTTTCTTATTGTGAGCCTGGGAAAGTTTTAAATGAAGGATTGTCTTTCCCTTTGATTAGCCACTTATGAGGAACCAGAACCTTTGACTTTATCAAGTTGTGGGAACTTGAGGCGGCTATAGAATGTAGAAAGAAAAAGGCATTGAGTCCTGTCGGTCCCTAGTCCATTCTGGATTCAGGGACGTTGAAACATTGGGGCTCGTTTTAATGAATGAACCTTGTATGGGACATTTTTCTTCAGAGTCACGCACTGCTGTCTGAAAAAGAAAATTTCTTTCCAGAAAACTCTGGCTTTTCATAACTACCGCTTTCATTCTGCCGGTTCGTTCCCAAGGGAGCGATTTATTTCTGCTCATCCAGGAAAGGAGATCACGTTTTGAGGATTCTAAAAAGCAGTGTTGGTCCATCTTTCATTGGCAGCCGTCTATCGGGGACCCCCGTGTGCTGAGCCGAGTGCTGGATACAAGAGCAGGGCAGTGTAGTTGTTGGGAGCTCGGACACAGGAGCTAGTGGCCTAGGTACAAATCCTGGCTTCAACTCTTAATTGCTGTGTGAGGTTGTGCTGGGCACACAGCCTTCCTGTGTTGGGGTTTCCCCTTTGGTCAAATGGGGCTATCAGCCATACTTTCCTCGTTTTATTTATTTGTTTGTTTGTTTATTTATTTTAAAGTTTATTTATTTTGAGAGACAGTGCTTGTGAGAGAGCAGGGGAGGGGCAGAGAGAGAGGGAGAGAGGGAGAATGCCCGAGGTAGGGCTCCAGCTCATGACCCGAGCCGAGATCAAGAGTCAGACACTTAAATGACTGAACCGCCCAGGCGCCCCCATACTTTCCTCATTTTAAAGTCCTTAGAATACTGCCTGGCCCTTTGTAAGTACTGCATAAATGTACCGCCACCTTCACTGCTACTATTGTTGATAGTATTATTATTATTATTATTATTATTATTAATTATCATTACTGTTACTAGATGCTGACAACAAAACTGCCCACAAAAACAAAATAAAAGCCACCATGGTCCCTGTCTTTATGGAGCACAGTTTCCTGGGTGGGCAGACACTATATACAAGATCGTAATGAAACTCTGGCAGTAGTGTGTGCTGTGAGGAGGGAGAGGCAACTCCTTCCAGGGGAACACAAATGAGGAGACTTTCTTAATCAAGAAGGTCGTCAAGGCTTCCCTGCTGGGGAGATGATGCCCTGAGGTCAAAGGAAGGTGAAGCATTAATTCATTACAAAATACAGCAAAACCTTGGTTTGCGAGCATAATTCATTCAGGAAACATGTTTGTCATCCAAAGCACTCGTATATCGAAGCGAACTTCAAGAACCATTGGCTCAATTGTGACCCTGTGACATTCGGTGTCACGTACTACTCGTCTTGCAAGACATTGCTCGTTTATCAAGTTAAAATTTATTAGAAATGTTAGCTGTCTCGCGGAACACTCACAGAACAAGTTACTTGCAATCCAAGATTTCACTGTAATTCAGAAAATACAAAGAAAACCACCGATAATCTCTCCATCCAGTGATAACCACTATTAAAATTTTACTGTGTAGCCTTCCATATCTTTCTTATGAATGGATAAAATTACACGTGCAGGCACATTTCCTCATCCACAGAAATGACATCCTGCTCTTCAAAAGTATGTACTTTTCCCTCAAGTGCTTTCTTTCACCAAACAGTACACCGTGGACACCTTTCTATGTCAGCCATCAGGACTGACTTCCTCTCTGGACCTTCCGGCTCAGCTGCCTACCGGCTTCCCTCATTGCCCCGTCCCTCCCCTGCCTTCCCATGAGGCGGGATGGTTCTGCTCCACGGCCAGCCCTTCTTCACACCCACCTGCCTGCTCTTGTCACACACCCGGGGCCCGGGCTTCTATCCGTCTACAAGGCTGCTTCTCAGCACCTGCTGAAAGCCTCCAGACTCCATGCAGCATATTCTGATGTGCAGATAGCACCTAGAAACTTCATGGCCACATCTGAAAACATAACTTGGGGTTTCGACCAGCATTTACAGGCTTATCTGGAACGGGAGCCTCTGTTTAGCTTGTTTAACATACACACACATGTCACCTTCTTTTTTAAAGGACCTCGTATATTTGGGGATGCTGAATTCTAAAGAATTCCTGTTGAAGAATTTGCTCCTAAGGTCATAAGAGACCCCCAAACCGTATGAGTCTCCTGGAGGATGAATCGTCTTGAAATTGCCAAGGCTCAGGTCGCTATGAGTCACCTTTAAAGGAGATACTTTTATGGAATCAAAAATAAGAAAAATCATCAATGGCCTTGTGCTCTGTGAATTGATTTTCCACCTCTTTCTCCTCCTCATCTACTCAGTGACAGGTTGATTCATTCTTTTCCCCTGTGGTACAATCGAAGACGTGTGTGCGCTCTGGGTGAAGACGCTGTTAGCATACGTATATACGTTCCTCCGCGTCCTGGTTGGGGTGACAGCAGCGCCTTCATGTGCCGGCCTCAGCTTTTCAACAGGACCCCGTCCAGCTTCCTTTGTGCCCCAAAGACTTGTTTTGACTTGGTTTTCCCTTCTCTTTTCCTTTATACTCTCCTAGCTTAACCTTGAGTCAGTCCAAAATGTATAACGTGGGTACCCGAGGTCATTCAATAAAACTCTGTGGGACAGTGTCTTATAGTCTGTTCGGGCTGCCATAACTAAACACCATAGACCAAGTGCTTTAAAAACCAGGAATTTATTTCTCATAGTTCCAGAGGCCGGAACATCTAAGGTCAACGTGTAGACCAGTTTGGTTCCTCGGGAACTACTCTCTTCCTGGCCTGTAGACAGCCACCTGCTTGTGTCTTCACATGGAAAGGAGAGAGACAGCAAGCTCTCTGGTGTCCCCATTTTTTTAAAAAAATTTTTTGATGTTTATTTATTTTTGAGAGAGAGAGAGATGGAGCTCCAGCAGGGGAGGGGCAGAGAAAGGGAGACACAGAATCCAAAGCAGGAGCTGTCAGCCCAGAGCCCAATGCAAGACTCAAGACCCATGAACCATGAGATCATGACCCAAGCCAGATGTTTAACCGACTGAGCCATCCAGGCACCCTTCTGGTGTCACCTTCTTAAAAGATGGTGACCTCATCTAACGCTAACTGCCTCCCAAAGCCCTACCTCAAACAGCATCACACGTAGGTTGGGGCTTCAATGTGTGAATTTGGGCAGGAGACACATATTCGGGCCATAACCAACAGGTGTCAGGACTTGGGGTTAAGAAAAGCATGTTACTAAGAGGCCGTGGCTGGGAGAAGATAAAATCTGAACCGTCGGGATGGCGGGGCATCCGGAGGAGGCTGGGGAGGTAGCACGGCACGGTGGGAAGAGAGTGCCCCACGTGCCAGCTTTGCCGCTTCCCAGCTGTGTGAACTTGAGAGGCACGGTCTGCTGGAACTTGCCTTTCCTGTCTGTAAAAGTGGGGCTGGGGATGCTCCTTCACGGGCTTGCACTGAGTTCTTGATTTATGAGTTTGCAGGTCCTGGCAGCGTTCAGGCACCACGTTAAGTGTGGCAATTAAAGTGAAACTCACCGGTGTGCCTTAAGACCAAGTGCAGGACAGGGTGGACACTCAATAAACGTTCCCTTTCAGGTCCCATGCAGAAAGGATCACAGGAATGGGGTGAACAGGGCTGACTCAGTGAAGGAGCTAGTGATAGCCCAGGGCAGTGGCAGGATGGGGGAGTAAGAAATGTTTTGTTTTGTTAAAGCGTGAAAGTCAAGGGCCCTGGAGGCCAGATTGCGGTTGGGTCCTGAAAATGGTTATCGGTGGAGACATTTGAGGGTGGGGTATAAGGGAAACCGCACGCTGTCCTTGAGGCTGGAGCGTGGAGCGATAGGCCCACGGCCCGAAGATAGCTGGTCCATCCTCTCCAACCGTCACAAGCCTTGTCTTTGTTGCTAGCAGGTAGAAAGAAGGAGGTATGACTCTAGAGACATTTATGAGATTGGCCTCTTAGTATAGCTTGGCGCGTACAACCTTGCATTCGAGTTAGAAGCCATCGTGTTGCATTTTTAATGCACGCAAGTCCGAGTAACCGGGTTTGCCATAAGGGCCGCTGATGGGGGTTTTGTTGTGTGGTTGTTGGCCTGTGTTTTGGTTTTGGTGTGGGGTTTTTTTTTTGTATCTTTCAAATTAATTTTCAATTAAGTTTTGAAAGAACAAAGTATAAAATTAACTAACTCGCAATTAATTTCAACGGTAATTATGCAAAAATTCTCGGCATGTGAAAGATGGGGAGCATGGAATAATTAGTCGTAGATTTTTTTCACTACCATAATTACCGTGATGAATATGTATGAGGCCGTTTGGGAAAGGAACGCACAGCAAGCAACTGTATTTAATTAAACTTTTAGCTGGCTTAGCTGGGGGAGCCTGCATTGTGTTTTAGTCTCCCAAACTATTAGCAAAGCCTCCCCAAACAAATAGCCCCCGGAAACCCAAAGGAGAAAGTCACAGGTGGCTTTTTTCTCAACTCTTCTCTTAATTTTGTAGACTTCTAGCTCTCACGGATCCTTGGCACGGGCATGCATCGTTGTCCAGGGCGTGGCCTGAACAATACTTTGAATTATGGCAAGTAAGCATAGCCACTTTGTTTTAGTGCAGCCTGTGTCCAAGACCCTCTGTTGGCTGTTCCTCGGGCATCCTTTCCTACGGTGCGGGCTACAGGATTGGGTAGGACAAGCATATCATAACACCAGTACCCCCTGGATTGAGCTGTGACTGCAGGCCACCCAACATGCTGAGCACCTGACATGAATTATTCTCTCTCAGCCATCTGGCCACTGAGATCTGGGACTTCAGGAGCTCGCCCAGGGTCACTTGTCTAAGTGGCAGGGCGAGATTTGAACCCTGCCCTTTCTGACCCCAAGACCTGTGCCGTTGGCCACTCGTTCACTCTCCTGTTTGTCCAAGCTGGACAAAAGAAAGCGATCCTTTGAGTCCCCGCTTTAGGCCGCAGGCGAATTCTTCCATTCAACGCCCTTGTTTTTCTGAGGCTGCCCTCCTGCTACAGGTGGACATGCCAGGGAGATCTAAGTCAGTGAAACGAGGCCTGGCAAGAAACTGTGACGAATAATATCGCGGGGGGGGGGGGGGGGGGATGCTGCAGTCGCAGCAGCAAATGTTTGCTGAGCTCTCTGCTTGCTAGCCACTGTGTATACTGACCGAGTCCCGTCTCCACAAACAGCCCACGAGATGCCTGCCGTTGTCCCCATTCTACAGATGAGGAACCCAGAGGCTCGGGAGTGTAAGTCACCTGCCAAGATTGCAAAGCCGAGGGGTGGTAGAGCCAGGATTTAAATAGAGGTCTGGCGGCCTCCAGAGGCTAGAGCGTCTACCGGACATCGGGGCATCCTCTTCTCAATCCCTTCTCGTGTCCGAGGGCAGCCAGTCCTCAGCTAGGAAAACACGGCCCTACAAAGGCCATCTTCAGTCTCGCTCACTGGTGGCAGGAGCCGGGTTCTGAGTGTTGGCCATCTTGGAAGATTTCGCCTGGTTGCAACAGAGGTGATATTTGGATGCTTGTAAAGAACATTCTGGAGTCTTCAGAGCGAAGAGAGAAGCGTACATTGTGTCTAGCTGTAATCATTGCAGGGCCTTGTTTTTATTTAACACAGAGTGCTTTCTCTGAGCTTCCCCCAAATACACCACCGCAGAAAGGCCTCTCCGCCTTTGCCCCTCGCGGCTGTCTCATGCTCTTAGTCGGTGACTACTTTTGATGTTTGAAGTATTCCGTTTCTCTGAGGTCAGTGGTTCCTACCCGGAATGGCATGTGGTTTCTGCAGGCAGTTACGGCTCACCAGAAGGGCCAGGATGGGTCCCAGTGAATGCTGGTTCCGTGGCCCTCTTCCAATTCTCATTAAGTTCGATGGCTTTAGTAAGAAAAAAAAAAATCCCATCACACATGCGCGTACCAGACTGCCATTAGTAGACCGGGAAGAACCTTTTGCCAACTGAAGCAATTTCCTCATTCTGTAATTAAAGCGATTTGGGGCTGAATGTATTTATGGGCAGACTCGCCGAAGTGAGACAGAGCGTTTTACAGTGTGCGTGTCGGAGGAAGATCCGGAGGCCACGGCACAACAGCCCGGGTGCCTCTCCGGCATAAATGCGGCGTTCCAAGTGGGTCCGGTCTGAGCCAAGTCTTTACACCAGGCGCGGCGTAAGGAGGTGAGAAACCGAGGCACAGAGAAAGTAAGCAGTTTGCCCAGAGTTGGAGAGCGAGCCAGCCGGGGGCGCTCGGGCCCAGGCTCCGTCCCCTGCCTCCTGCTCCCGCGGCTCTCCTGGGATGTATGGTGGGGCCGGGCTCGTGGGGCCGGTGCCCTTCTCCAGGCATCTGCGGGCTTTCTTGTTGTCATTGGAGTTTCTTCGGTAATGATTTCAGTTCTCCTCTGGTTCTTAAATTTGCAGTTTTCCACCAAGTTGCATACTACCCTGAGACCTTCCCGTCTCCTGCCCGCAGCCTGTTTGGGTCATTATGTCACCCTTGCTTCGAGGACTGAGGAAAGCTCATGGCCCCAGGCTCAGACTACCTGCCCTTGCGCCTCCCCAGCCCCATCTGCCCCCAGGCTCCCAGCTCCTTCTTGTTCATTGACAGGAGGCCAGAACTCTCTGGAACAGAGATGTATCTATCCCAAGTTCAGCTGGGGCTCAAGATCAGTGTTCAATAGCCCATTCATTTTGGACTTGCTGTATTCATAATTCTACCAAGACCTGTGTGAGTTTAGGATAAGTTAAGGTGACAAAACCCTGGTCCCTTCTTGGTCTCTGCAGGCGGGGCAGTCCTGACATTTGCACTGTCAGCAGGGTCACCCCACAGTTGGCCGTCTTCGGTGTGAAAGGCTGACGGAAGCCAGCAGCTCATCTCTACATCGAGTGAAAGCCCAGTGCCTTTTTCCTCCAGGACCTCTGTTCCTCCTCCCTGCTTCTTGAGAAGTGACTTTTTTTTTTTAAGTTTATTGATTTATTTTGAGAGAGAGAGCACACAGGGGAGGGGCAGAGAGAGAGGGAGAGAGAATCTCAATGCAGGGCTTGAACTCACAAACTGTGAGATCTCAACCTGGGCCAAAATCAAGAGTCAGACCCTTAAGCAGCCGAGCCACCCAGGCGCCGCCTTGGGGGAAGTGACTTTCACGGAGCAGGGTGGTTGCAGGCTCCCAGGGCCGGCCCCGTAGGGTTTTTTGACCCCCAGTGCCATTCACATTGCAGGGCTGTTCACGTTTATACATCATCTTTTTTTTTTTTAATTTTTTTAATGTTTTGATTTTATATTTGAGAGAGAGAGTGTGTGTGCATGCGCTTGAGTGGGGGAAGGGCAAAGAGACAGAAACAGAATCTGAAGCAGGCTCCAGGCTCCAAGCTGTCAGCACAGAGCCCGATGTGGGGCTTGAACTCACGAACAGTGAGATCATGACCTGAGCCGAAGTCGGATGCTTAACTGACTGAGCCACCCGGGCGCCCCTCACGCATCATCTTTTATCCACAAAGAGAACCAACCATGGCAGAAGTGCCCCAGATGACAGCATCTTCAGCTGAAGACTCAGGGTTAAACCCAAGGAAGCAGGAAGCTCTGCACCGTCTCCTCTTGCTCCCTCAGAGTCTGCGGAGAGCGCGAAAGGGTTAAAAACGTGTTTCTCTGCCGTCAGACGGGATGCTCCAGGAGAGCCCTGACCTCCGTCCGTGCTGTGGAGGCCACGAGTGGAGTCTAATCACGAAAAAGAGGCAGAAAGAGAGGGAGACAGAGAATCCCAAGCAGGTCAGCGTGGAGCCTGAGGCAAGGCTCGAACTCATGAAACTGTGAGATCATGACCGGAGCCGAAACCAAGAGTTGGACGCTTAACCGCTTAACCGACTGAGCCCCGCGGGTGTATCGGTAACTGTGTAGCAAGAGAGGGAATGAGTGCCTGTGAGGTAGTTCAGGTGAGGGGCCGCGACAGATTGTAGGAGAGAAAAGTTATTTCTAGTTGGAGGGCTGGGGGATGGGGAAGAAGTCAGGGACAAAGTGGCTCATTGGCCATCTGAGTCTCGAGGGCTGGCCAGGATGTGGACAGGAGGTCATGTTGCGCATAGTAGACCAAGAGAGCGACAGTCCTAGGAAGGAAGGAAGGACGTCTAACACGATTTACCTGGAGGGCCCTGTAACTAATGAGGCTGCTCTCCACTTTCAGCTCTCCTAAGACGTGAGTTGACTTTAGCCTTTGTACACAAATAGCTCCTGCTCACTGCCCCCTCAGAGCTCGCATTGGTGCCGTTGGCTGGGACCATGGTCTCATCTGACGGCTCCTTGCAGGGAGGGCCAGCGGCCAAGCTCACTCTTGTATTTGCTGCCGGGATTCTGTTCCTGGTGGGCTGCTGCGATGCGGGCCTCAGCTCCTCCCTGGCCGGCTGGCAGCGGGAGGCCTCCCTCAGGTCCTTGCCGGGTGACTTCTTTGTAGCACAGCTCCCGCCGTGGCCCTCAGAGCAGGCAAGGGAGGGAGAGAGAACAAGCACTAAGACAAAACAGAAGCCACAGTCTTTCTATAACCTGAAGTGACGGTTCATAATGTCTCCCATAGTCTCTTCATGAGAAGGGAGGAAATAAGTTCAGCCCGACTCACAGGAAAGGGATCACATGGGAGCTTGAATGCCAGGAAAGAATCAGAAGGTGCCATCTTGGGGGTTGCCCACCACACAAGCAACAGCACATGTGGTCAGAGAGGGCCTCAGAGGCCTTTGTGAAGACTTGTAGAGTTTTTTTTTTTTTAATGCTTATTTTTGAGAGCAAGCAGGGGAGGGGCAGAGAGAGAGAGGGAGACAGAGGACCTAAAGGGGCTTCTGCAGTGAGAACTCAATGCGGGGCTAGAACTCCTGAGCTGCGAGACCATGACCTGAGCCGAAGTCAGTGCTTAACTGACGGAGCCCCTGGGCGCTCCAAGACTTGCAGGTTTCACTTTAACAATTGCTGAACTGCGGAACGACCCACCCACAAGGATTTTTTTGTTGTTGTGAAAGGTCATAATAGGAAAAGCTTGGCAGTGGACCCCAGGTGCCCATCACGGGTCCCGGCACGTCTCTACAAGTAGCACGGCACGCAGCTGTTTAGTGGGAAGAATGCTGATTCCAGTTCTGAGGCCGGGAAACGCACGGGTCGGAAGTACTTCCTGCCAGAAAGTAGACAGGCGGTCCCTCTCTCAAACAAAAAGGATCGTAAGGACATGTTGAAAGTTTACAGGAGCTGAGCCAGCCTGAAAAAGCTCCCTGTGGCCGAAAGTTGGAACAACCTGAGGAACGAGTTAAATAATAATAGTGTTGAATTATAGCTTGGAGAGTAAAATGAATATTTATGAGTCCATCTGATGTAAATAAGTAACTAAATAAATAAATGGGCGGCAGCGGCACATCTTCCTTAGAGAAAAATTCCAGCTAATGAATGCATAAGGTACGAGGGAAATTGAAGATCACCACTAGACAGCCCAGCAATACTCCGGCAGGCAAGGGCCCTGATGAATACTAAAATGGGTAAAAGTCTGAGCAGAAACGGGGTAGTTCCACGGTTTCAGAGGATCTCCAACATATGTATTAACTACAAAGGGAAAAAATAGTAACTTGACAGGAAAGGATCTGGGCAGGTGCCACCTTCAGTTAACCACGTGGTCACGGTCAGCACCATCAGCGGTTGAACAGCAGGCATCCTCTGGCGGGGCGCGCCGGGGAGGGCACACCACCTCCGGGCTGGTCTCCTCAGTAACACGTCACCTCCTCCATCACGAAACTATGTCGGAAAAACCCGCACAGACGGACAGTCTACAGAGTAACGGCTCAGTTTCTTCAAAAGTGTCAAGGCCAGGAAAGACTGAGAAGCTATCACAGCTCAGAAGACACAGATGCCCTGTAGGATCCTGGATTGGGTGGTAGGATGGAAGAAGGACAGGAGTGGGGAACCGGAAAAGTCTGAATAAATCCTAGAATTTAATTAATATAATCGTTCTAAAGTGACCTCTTAGTTTCGAGTCGTTCTGTGGGCAGGTAAGGCGTTAACATTGGGGATGGCTGGGTGTAGGGTACGTGGGAACTCTCTGTACTAGTTTTTGCAATTCTGTAACTCTAAACCTACCTGAAAATAAAAAGTTAAAAAAGTAAAGAGCCTGGCATATAGTAAGTGCTGTATAGGTATTTATTAAACAGGCAAAATGGTGCTTGGTTTTAAAAAATTGGTGTAGGGGCACCTGGGTGGCTCAGTCGGTTGGGCGCCTGACTTCGGCTCAGGTCATGATCTCATGGTTCGTAGGTTCGAGCCCCGCGTCGGGCTCTGCACAGACAGCTCAGAGCCTGGAGCCTGCTTCGGATTCTGTCTCCCTCTCTCGCTGCTCCTCCCCCGCTCATGCTGTGTCTCTCAAAAATTAAATAAACATTAAAAAAATTAAAAAAATAAAATAAAAATAAAAAATTGGTGTATTGCTGTGGTTCCTTAAGTGAAAAAAAAATTTTTAACTAAAAATAATAGATATTTAAAAGGTGTAGTGAAAGTAGTAGGTATTTGTTAATAGGTGCCTGGACTAGTTCCGGACACCCACACAAAAAGAAAATGGTACTGGGGCACTTAGGTGGCTCAGTCGGTTGAGCGTCTGACTTTAGCTTAAATCATGATCTCACATTTCATGAGTTTGAGCCCCACCTCGGGCTCTCTACTCTGAGCGCAGAGTCTGCTTCAGGTCCTCCATCCCCCTCTCTCTGCCCCTCCCCTGCTGGCACTCTCTGTCTCAAAAATAAATAAAACATTCAAAAGAAAATCTTTTTAAAGAGAAAAGAAAATGGCACTAGTGGTCGCCTGTAGGGAGGGGACTCTGGTGGCTGGGAGACAGATATGGGAAACAGCCGTACTTCTCTCTACAAATTCTTTCTTACCTTGGGAGTTTTGAACCAGGCATCTATTACCTATTCAAAAAATAAATTTAAAAAAGAATCTAACCAGTCATTGGAGTTCTGACAGCCGCCGGGGCTCCCGGTCCATCCCCCAGTAACTCCAGCCCCATCCCGGTGGCCCAGAATCTCCTGGCACCCTGGCTGTCCCCCAGTGGATGCTCGGTAAATAGTTAATGAATCAGCAGGTGGCTCTTCTCTTGGCCCGTCACAGGATTGATCTTTGTCTCACGTCAATCCATGTGGGTCCCCTATTTCTCTTTCTAAAGAGGCCAGCTCGGGTCCTCTGTCATGACAGGTGGCTTGGATTCCTTCACTTTCTTGTTTTCACGCAGCCCCATTAGTTGAACACACTTGCCTGGGCCCTCTGGCCTGTCTTCGGTGTCTGGAAAGTTTTGACATGGATACATGGATTCTACAAAAGCCCCAGGGATACTCGGTGATTGTTTCTTCTCTAAAGAATCAAGGAGGTAACTTTGACTCCTCCACTGCCTGAGACGCTGTAGTTATTCACCTACCGTGGACCAGCCAGGTTCATTGACCCGGTGCCCAGGAGGCCCACCGGTGTTAGAATGGATCCTCCAGCACCTTGTCTTGGATAGTATGAAAGCCTCCACCAGGCCCTCATTTCAGGAGACACGAATGAGAGACATCCCAGCACCTCTCAAAAGACAGGACTGCAGAGTCAGACAGGCTTGCCCAGCCACACAGGGAGGTGGGAGCAGCAGAGAGCAAGCAGGCTTTGAAGCATGCCTGTGTTTCATATCCTGGATTGAGACCAAGTCTGTCACTCCTGTGGAAACATCGTCTACTGTTCCCGGCTGCAACAGGCAACGAAAAGCAAGAGCCAGTGGACGCATGGTGGGGAGGGAGGGGCTTGATTTCCTCCTTGACTTCCTGATTTCTCTCTTCACTTTCTGTGTGGTTCTATCCCTTTATCACGATTGCCGCATTTTGTATATTAGAGTAACCTCCCAAAGACTGGACACGGGACGAAAGCAGCTGGTATACCTCTCAGCTCGTTGCTCATTATGTGTTGGTCTGCTCCAGAAATCAAAATTAGACCCGTGTGGGCCAGATGGTCAGTATTTTGGGCTTGGCGTGCCCTCGAGCCTGGAACTATACAACTCAGTCATGGTAGCACAAAAGCAGATGTGGACAATACATAGAACGGCCATGGATGGCTGTGTTCCAGGAAAACCGTATTTATGAAAGACAGGCAGCAGCCTGGACTTCACCGACCCCCCAAGCCTGAGCACGGGGTGCCAGGAGACAAGTGGCTCAGATCAGGGTGTGGAAGAGTCAAGGGTCAGACCAGAGGGGCCTCTGGAGCCCCCGTTGGGACGTTGGAGTTGGAGTCCAATAGCAGCCATCTTATTTTCTCCCTAAAACGCGCTCTGGATGCAGCATGGGAAACGGAGAGGAGCAAAATCGGAAATGGGGAAGGCCAGCTGGGAATTCGTGTGGGAAGCCATGCAACGGATCACGGTAACTTCCCAGAATTTGGCGACAGCATTAGCAGCACCTGGCCCTGGACCGGAGTTGGTCATGGGTGGAAAAGGAAAGGCGGGAACCAGGGCTGGTGCTGAGGCTTCCAGCTCGCCGGTGGCCGAGGATGACTCTGTGGGGCCGTGATGGGTGTTCGATGATGATAGTTGTTTTCTCAGCTCCCACTAATGAGATTTTATTTACACTGACAACGGCATGCCTGAGGTAGATTCTTCCTCTCCCTGGTTTTTAAGGTTGGCCTGTCCCTGCAATGCTATTTGTGTATGATTACTGGGCACTCACGAACTCATCAGAGCGTCCCTGCCGCCCGTATCCCGCTTGAGCTAGCAGTATTCTGCCCCGGCCGCTGACGCTGCAGGCTCAACGGACCGTTGTATTGTAGCTCGCCGAGGCTTATTACGGGACCCGAAACCAACTGACCATCGAGTTCCAAGAATGTCTGTTAAGCATTTAATTTTGCAGCTCCCACCAAATACTGGAGGTAAAGAGATACAGTACACAGTAGAAATAGTAGTTCTGTGCAGCCCTCCTGACTCAGCACATTCTAGGAGGCCCGTGTATCCATTTTAAGCAAGCAGGTTACTTGCAGGAGCCTCCATGCTGTCAGGATCGGGAGCCTGGGTCGCCCGGAGCTCCTCTGTGCACAAGAGACAGGGCATCCTGGAGGTCTCCCCTCCGATGGTTAGAAACATTGGAACATTGATCCCAATTCTTGAGCCCATCACCACGCCTCACACCCCTCCCCCGCTGGCTCCCACCAGCTTTCGGCTTTTGCTTCCCATGGTCTGCAGCAGGGGCCAGAGAACTCTTATCCCCTTCCATCCACTGCACTCTGCTGTTGACATTTTGTTTTAAGCCATTATACAATTGAACAGAGTTCTAAAAAGGCCACCCGGGGGCCCTCGCTCCAATTACCCTCATCACTGAGTTTTGGTAGCAATCTGAGTTCCTATTAAAAAATGCCCTTTTCTGCCTTAAACAGCCAATTAAGTCCCTTATTCTCCAGCCAGTTCTGTAACTGCCCTGCGCCTGTTTCTTAGGGAGACCATTCACCACCTAACTCCCTGGGTTGTCACAGACACCCTTGCTCATCAGAGGCGGAGAGCAAGATCGGAGGGCGGGCACCGGTCTGAGGCAGGCTCTGAAGAGCGCGGGGATCATGGGTGCTTTCCTCCATGCCAAGACGCCCCTCTTGCCGGGAGCAGCAGCAGCTGGCTGTCTCAGTAGCATCTGCTGAAAATGCTCTCTCTTTCAGGGAGGCTCCCTGCCCCCTCTGCCCAAGAGCAGGTATAACTGCGGGATGAGGAAGACCAAAAGCCCTTTGGGCTCTTGGAATAAGAACTGAGGATTCCCAGGGAGAGGTCTGCTTCCTTCTGCCTGCAGTTTTGCAACTTTCTCATGTCTTCCACGCTCTCTCATTTTGCATTGCATCTTCCGGCGCTTGTCTCCCAGCTCTGGATGGTCCTAGAGTCTTAGCTCCGTCCCTCCCGGCAGGCGGGTCCCCTCATTTCCCTCGGGCTCAGGCCAGGACGGCTCCTGCTGTGCTGTATCTGATGTGGAACAGGCTGGCAGTGTGGATTTTCCCATCACCCCTCTTCCAGTTAATTTTAGAAACTTGAGTTACCATGGTAATGGTTCAGTGGGTTTTTCGTGGTTCTCTTTTGATTCAGTCATTTGCCGTCTGCCCTTTAAATTAAACTTCTCAGTCCGCAGCTAAATTTGGACACAAGATGAGCTTAGAGTAGGGACCCATGAAGGGGCTGCAGCCCCACGGGATTTTTTTTTTTTTTTTAAATAAGAAAGTCAGGGTGGGTAGGGGATGCCTTTGGTGTACAGTGGCCAAGATAGTTTCTGGAAGCTTCCATGCTGGAGAGACCAGGCCACAGGCAGTCAAGGTGATCACAGGGTGCTAGAGACAAGTGGGTCCCAGGACCTCTCCCTGCCCTGAGCTCCTCCAGGTGAGGCCTCTGCCGCTTTGTTCATGTCATGTCCGGCACCGAGCACACGGCCGGACCTGCAGTCCGGGATTCATAAGTGGATAAACAAATGTCCACCCAACCAGACTTCCCTCCTCACCTCGTCGCTTCCATCCTTGATGAGAGCGTAGAATTCTAACAACCCGACCGCCAGGCAGTGTCCGTTCCCTTCCATGCTGGAAGCCACAGCCTCTGCGTCCCCACAGTCCCGCTGTCCTCCCTGCCTTCCGCTGGGTAGTCTTTGCTCTTCTCCACCAGTCCACATTCACGAGCCCCTTTTCCACTGGGTGTGAGGGGACCAGACTGCACAGAGGCTGGAAAGTCACAGAAGCGAGCTCGCAGCGGTTCACTTGGCTCAGCTTTCATGCACCAGTCGGTGACGCTCATACCAGCTGTGCGCTGCGTGCGGGTTTGCAGTCCCAGTTTTAGAGGGGCTTGCAAAGGTGCGAGACATTGCTCAAAGTCACTCATGGGGTCTAGGGCAAAACCAGAACTCTTAGCCGGCCACTCAGACTCCCAAACATGGACTAACCGCTCTAACCCTTCGTAGGGGTGCACCTGTCCCCGTTCACACTCCACCTTACTTCCCTGCGTGCACGGACAGGCGCGTGGTAAGAGCAGCGACTGTCTGTGCCGACTGTACCGTCCGTGTCAGGACTTTCCCTGCGTCAGTGCTGAGCCCCGCGGCGCTGCCGCAGGGTGGGCGTGTATCACCCCCACTTTACGAGTGAGGGGACCGAGCATGGGGCTCGCCCAGGGTGTCACAGAGACTCAAGCGTACGTGGGATTTGGGCCAGACTCCGGGACGAGGGTTGGATAGTTGGTGAAAGACTGAATATTACAGACCGACAATGGCCAGACTGTGTGTAAAAGAACTCTGAGGGGACCCGGGCGGCTCCGTCAGTTAAGCATCAGACCTTGGCTCAGGTCATGATCTTTCAGATCTTGAGTTCGAGCCCCGCCTCGGGCTCCATGCAGTCAGCACAGAGCCCACTTTGGATCCTCTGTCCCCCGTTCTCTCTCTGCCCCTCCCCTGTACGTGTATGCATGTGTGCTCACTCTCTCTCGAAAATAAACATTAAAAAAAAAAAAAGCAGAACTGTGACCCACAGCCTCCAGCAGCCAGCCCCGGACACCAACCCATTAACTGCAATAACCGGCCAGGAAGTCAAACAATAACCCTGGTAAAAATGGGCCCAAAACATCCAAGACTTAACGAATCTCACAGGACCAGGACGCCCCACCTCCAGCTCCCCACACCAGCCACCCCCATGGGGCACACCTCAAGCCCGCCCTTCTCCCCACTCCTTTGCCTGCCTTTGAGTCTCTGCTGGGATGCAAGTGATGGTGGCTGACTCCCTTGCTACAGCAAGCTCTGAATAAATAGCTTTTGCTTTTCTCCTTTGATTGGTTTTCATTGATTTCCACACCAAGGGGGAGGGGCATGGGCGCCAGCTCTGAGGGAAGGCGCTCGTCCGAGTGGGGTCAGGGCACAGGTGTGCGGTGCCCGTCAGCCCTGAGCCAGAGGGCCGCCGGCTATTCCTGTATCGCCCAAGCCTCCTCCCCGCCAGCATGATGTCACACGTGGCATACAGCAAGATGTCATGAGGGGCCCAACAGGGGGAAGGAACCATGTCATTCCATCAGAGGGGACAGCAGAAGGCTTCTTGAAAGCGGTAGCATTTGAGTGAAGGCCAGGAGGAAGGTAGAATTTGCTAGGCTGCGATAGGGAAGGGGGGTAAGTTTGCAGCAGAGAAGCTGGGGTCCCTGCGCTGGATGCTCTCGCTGCAGCCCATCCCCCCCCTCCTCGCTGCACGCACGGTCCCCCTTCCCCGGACTGCATCAGCAGGGCCTCTTGCCCTCTGACTTTCGGTGGCTGTGGCCGGTAGGAAGCACCAGCAAAGGTAGGAGAAGGGTGGAAAGAGAAGAGGTCAGTATATCTGTTCCCCCAGCTTCCTGTCACCTCTCCTAGGTGTCACCTGGACCTAGGAGCCAGCCAGGCCTGAGCCTGGGAAAGCCTTCCGCTGTCCTGTCATTAACCTCTGCCAGTCTCCCTTTTTATATTTATTTATTTTTTAACGTTTATTCATTTCTGAGAGACAGAGAGTGGAGGAGGGGGGGAGAGAGAGAAAGAGAGAGAGAGAGAGAGAGAGAGAGAGAGTGAGACAGCATCTGAAGCAGGCTCCAGGCTCTGAGCTGTCAACACAGAGCCTGATGTGGGGCTTGAACCCACAAATTGTGAGATCATGTCCTGAGCCTAAGTCGGATGCTTAACCAACTGAGCCACGCAGGTCCCCCCCACCCCCAGTTTCCTTTTTCAACCAGGGGGCTGTGGGACCCACTTGGACACGCAGTAGGCACCAGGCAGGAAAGCTGTCGGCATGTCTGCAGAACCGAGCATCCTGTTCTAGGCTGGCCGGCCAGCGCCTAGGAGGGTGGGTGGGGATGGACGCAGTGGGAGAAAGAGGGAGGAACCGACTCTCACTGTGAGGAGCTGGGACTTTGCCCTTGGGATTTAGGAAGTTCGGGCATGGTTGTGAGCAGGGGAGCAGAGCCAGCCCAGGTCTGCAGGTCTCCACGGGCCGGGCCTGACTTGGTCTGGACGCCATCTTGACCCCTTCAGAGAGGAGCCCGCATGTGCTGTCTCCACACTCCCAGACCTGAGAGGTGGTGGGTCTCAGACAGACAAGGGCTCAAATCCCAGTTCTGTCACTTCTGGCTGCACGACCTGGGGCTGACGACCTGACTTCTCTGAGACTGTCTCACCTGTGAGGCTAACCGAGCTCCTAGCCACGGAGCACTTGGCACGTAAGGCACTTAGTCTCACATGGAAGATCGCGGGTGTTTCTGGCAGGACACTACCCTGAGATGGAGACTTCCGGAACCCGAGTTAGAGACCCTCTGCCCACTTCCAGCAACACATGTTCACGGAGCACCATCTAGAGCATTGGGGATACAACAGTGACGAAGCAGAATATGGCTCTGCCCACCCAGAGTTACATTCCAGTAGGGAAGAGATAATTCCATACAAATACAGCGGACAGTGACAGGTGGTGACAAGTGCTGTGAAGACAGATAAGGCCAGGGGAGAGGATGGATGGAGAGGGCTTGGGGGTGGCTCGAGAAGTCCTCTGACCTAGGAGTAGAGACTTGGGTGGGATAGAGTGTGAGTCATGCAGATGCCCAGGGAACAGTAAACAGAGCAGAGGGCACAGCAAGGGCAAAGGCCCTGGGGCAGGTGTGTGCTTGGTGTGTTCTGAAACCACAGAAAGGAGGCCAGTGAGTCTGTAGTGCAAGAAGCTGGAGAGGGGCAAGAGCGGAGGCCGTGGGGAAGGTCTGGACTTTATACTGAGTATGTGGGAAGCTGTTGGAAGGGATTGAGCAGAGGACTCACATGAACAAAGGCATTTAGGTTTTAGTAGGACCACTGTGATGCTAGAGGGTAATTGGGGGTGGGACAGGGATGACTGTGGCTGGGACAAGGCAGGGGGGTGGAAGGTGCGAGACCAGACCAGGACAAGGACCTGCCAGGGGCTGGTGTGTAGGGTGCTTGTGAGGATCGGCTGTGTCTTGTGCTCCCCTTTGAGGAGCCCTTGTCCTGCCGGCTGGGACGGGGGCATCAGACCCCAGTGTGTGCAAAGCAGGTATCCCTTCCCCCTGGGGTGCGGGGGCCCCAGTCGTTAAGATTTTCTGAAATCTCCAGAAGCGGTGAATTCGTTCATGGCCAATAAAGCTCCTTCTTGGGAGCCCCTCTTGTAATGCTTCTGTTAGCAGCCATCTCCCCTAAATTATTCAGAAAGTTGTCTGCACTCGGAAGCTCCAAGGGCGCACACTCAGCAGTTCCCTGGGTAATAAGGTCTCGCGGGCAGGCGGAGCGCCAGTGAGCTGGTTTTGCAGGGGCCCTGACGAGCGAGCGAGCAGACCCGGAGAGCACACCCGGGGCGGCCCTGGGCCTCGTGCACATTTGAATACCATCAGCTCCCGCGGACTTGTCTTGTCAGGTGTCAAGATGCCGGGCCGTCACACAACCCTCCCGCCGGAATCTCGCATTTTACGCTCAGCAGCTGCACAGTCGAGGCTCCTGGTGCTCGGGGGCGTCAGTCAGTGATCCTGCTGCTGAGCCCCAACCAGGAGGGCCTGGCCTGGGGCGGCCCGGGAAGTAGGGGGGTGGGGGGCCGAGGCATTCGCTTCTCAGCTTCCGCCTCTTAATGAAGGCGTTAAGGAACGCCTGAGTCATAAGCATTGGCTGCTTTCGTGCCTCCGTCAGACCAGACAGCGCCTCTCTGTGCATTAGAAAAAGGTACTCCTCCTCAGGACACTTGACTGCCATCTGCCAGAAGACCGTTGTGGTGACTATACAAATCTGGGATGGCCCTGAGGCGAAGACACCCCCGGAGCTGGGGACGACACGGCCCGCTCTACCGCGGGCAGCGCCGGGAGCTGCTGGCGGTCCTGAGAGCACAGTGGTCTCCGGGTGGCAACCAGATTGCCTGCAATTCATGGAGTGGAAGCAGCAGCTACAGCAGAAGACTTCAAGCTGTCTGACAGCGGAGCGGGAGGGCATTAGCTTGAGGGACAGCCAGAATAAATGGAAACTTCATTATCCATGGATTATGCACTTAGAACTCAGGTCCCAGGCAGCCCTGGTATCAGTAATTTGGCCAGCGGGCTCATTAAGCTCTTAAGAAAAGTGAATCTAGTTAATGAATTAATACAAGATGACATTTTACACACCGAGCAGAAACGAGACCGGGCCCCCCTGAGTTATGTAACATCATAATTTCTCGAGTGAATGTGACCGCCGCTTCTCGCCTGCCAAAGTGGGCAGATCTGGAGAGAGCCCGCTTTCAGAGACATAAATGAGACTGTTCAGATCTGCAGTCATTCCCCATTCATTTTAAAGCGCTCCCTCTTGCGTTTCTGAAAACTTCACGTGGTTACACGGAAGTTAGTGTTTTAAAATCTCGGGACTCATTGGCTTTCCTGATGAAAACCCACCTGCTTGCGTGTTTTAGGAGACATATCGCCCTAAAAAGGAACTCACTCCATCCTTACCCGCAATTCCATTCTGTCCCCCACCCCACACCCCCGCCAGAGGGGGACTCTCCCAGCCTGTGGTCCAGAGAAGGTGGTGAGGAAAATGGAAAGAATGTGAACACTCGGAATTAGCGTTAGGCGGTTGGGGATGATGACAAGTTGGGGGTGGGGGGGGGCAGGGGACGGTGGTAAGAGTGGCACAGCCACGTGAATGTACTCAGTGCCAGCGAACCACACCCTTCAAAAGGGTGAGAATGGCAAATTTTATAAGTTACATACACATTTTACCACAATAAAAAGGCAAAAAGAACTAGCATTCACTGAGGGCAAACACTTGCCAGCCACTTTGCATATATATAGAATTTTATCCTCCCAGTAATCCAAGGATTTGGCTACTGTTTTTACCCACGTGGCCACTGTCGCCATTTTAAACATATAGGCAGCTGAGGCTTATGAAAGTGCAGTAGTTGCTTCAGAAGCAGCTAGAAGTGGTGGCCCCAAGGAGCGCCTCGATGGCTCAGTGAGTTAAGTTTCTGACTTCGGCTCAGGTCATGATCTCCAGGTTCATGAGTTCGAGCCCCGTGTCGGGCTCTGTGCTGACAGCTCAGAGCCTGGAGCCTGCTTCTAATTCGGTGTCTCCCTCTCTGCCCCTCCCCCGCTCGCACACTCTCAAAATAAATAAACATTAAAAAGAAAATTTAGAAGTGATGGCCCCAGGATTCAACCTTTCAGCTCTGTGCTTGACATCACAGAATGAAGAAGATATTTTCTTTTAAGCCTGAGTTCTGAAACATACACACATACAAGCCCCCACCCAGCTTTTAGTTCTCTAAACTGAGAGCAGACAGAACTCCAGCAGCGCCCCTGCGATTCACAGCTAATCGACTCGAGAAAAATCCCGAACTGCCTCCCTCTCTCTCAGCTGTCTGCAGGACACTTCTGTGTGTGGTCTAGGATCTTTCTTGCCGCTTCCTGTATAGCTAATCATTGAAACAGAGACCTATAGGAACATCGTAGCCAGAAAGAGAATGAACACAAAGCCTGGAGCTTGAGGGGGAAAGTCTTCATGTGTCTCAGATTAAGACTGTTTAGGGGAATCGAGATGTTTACATCAGGAAAGCAGAGAAGGTTGTGTGTTCCCCAGCATGTGGGCTGTGTGTGGTTTTTTTAATGTTTATTTTTGAGAGAGACAGAGAGGCAGATATCGGATCTGAAGCAGGCTTCAGGCTCCGAGCTGTCAGCACAGAGCCTGACACGGGGCTCGAACCCATGAACCTCGAGATCATGACCTGAGCCGAAGTCAGATGCTTAACTGACTGAGCACCCCCACCCAGCATGTGGTTTTTGGAGTGGATGGAAAAGTATCTGGTTTCTAGGCCTGGTCTCCTCTACTTGCGTCTTAAGTGAACTTAGACAAGTTAAATCACCTCTGAGTCACTTTGCTGTCTTGGAAGATAGGAATAATAAAATACTAATAGTACCTGTCTTACCAGGGTGGGGGAGTACACACGTTTTTCCCACTGAGCTGAAGGCATTTATTGAGTGCCTGCTCTGTGCCAGGCACCATCCTACACACTGGGGATGCTGTGATGAACAGGACAGGTGCACACCTAGTGACCAGGGATTGGGAACGCTTGGCCCGGCTCCAGGACAGAGGGCCCGAGCCCCTGGGGATGCTGCTCCCAACGCTACTCTACGTCAACGTTTTGGCCCCTGAAGACCCACCAAAACCTCACTGCTTCAGAGGTCGAACACACACGGGGGTGGTCGCCAGATTTGCTCACTTGGGCCGTATTTAGATGATTCTTCCAGCTGGGCCACAACAGTGGTAGTTGTGGTTCTTTTTCTGCAGAGATGAGGAGTCCCCAGCTTTCCACGAGGAGACACCACTCTGGTTTCCTAGGGCCAGCCTGGACCTTGTCTTGTTGCCACATGTCTCCCGCTGACCAGAAAGCCCCTCACCTGAGTGTGCGAAGCGTGGCTTGTTATACACTTGGAGAGGGGGGTGTGGGCAGCCCGCCGGGAGGAGGACATGCTTGAGGGCCTCTGAGGAAGTGCTCGCAGACCGCCCAGCGGGTCTGGTTAGCGGGCTGCAGGACAGAGCGTTAGGGGCAAGCGCTCCCGTCAGATCCCTGGGCTCAGATCACACACCACTCTCTTCCTGTAACGCTGTGACCCTCGTTAGGGGACCCAACCCCTCTGAGAGTCCCTTTCCTCCTCTGAAAAAGAAGGCAGTTACAGCATCTAATTCATGGAGTTGCTGTGAGGCAAGTAGATGGGATAAAGCATGTGCCTGTATGTCTCGAACACGCACCTCCATAGCACAGTGTCGGCCGTCCTGAGTGCTCGACGGTCACTCACGCATTTCCTGCTCCCGTTAGCCCCGGGAATTGGTCGCTACTCCTATCCCCGTTTTACAGATGGCGGAATTACAGCACAGAGAGGTTGACCACTTTCCAAGGGGCACATAGACAGTAAGTTCGTTCATTTGTTGAATGAATGAATGAACAGATGAATGAATGAATGAATGAATGAATGAATTCCAAAGGGCACAGAGGCTGGCCTTGAACCTAGTCTGGCTCCAGAGTGCGTGATGCTGGCCTGCGCTGTGCTGGCTCTCTGTCTCTCAAAAGCTCCGGACAGGGCCTGGTGTAAACTAAGCACTCTGCGGAGAGAACCCCAGCCACACCGACCACTGGTCTTCACAGACCTTATATTAGGAATTCCCAGGGGATTTCCAGCCCCGGGCAACCATTAATCTATTTTCTGTCTCTATAAATTTGCCGTTCCTAGACATTTCCCATAAACGGACTCATACAGTGTGTGTGTCTGGCTTCTTTTGTCTGGCCTAATGGTTGTCGCGTGTATCAGTAATTTCTGCGACCGAACGGTATCCCGTCCTGTGGCCGTCCCACATTTTGTGTATCCGTTCATCAGGCACTGGGCGCGGGGCGGTTTCCGCCCTCCGGCTGTTGCGAATCGTGTTGCTGTGAACGGTCGCGTGCGCTTGCTGGGACTGACTCTGAGGCAGAGGGTGAACCGGATTGGTAACCTCCCTCCTCTCCTCTCCCCCCTGGGGTTTCGCAGAACCGGGCAGCGGGCAGGTGTTTGTGACCTCAGAGAACCAGCTCGTGTACTACCCCAGCATCACCTACGCCATCATCGGCAGCTCCGTCATCTTCGTGCTGGTGGTGGCCCTGCTGGCCCTGGTCCTGCACCACCAGCGGAAGAGGAACAACCTCATGACGCTGCCGGTGCACCGGCTGCAGCACCCCGTGCTGCTCTCCCGCCTGGTGGTCCTGGACCACCCCCACCACTGCAACGTCACCTACAACGTCAACAACGGCATCCAGTACGTGGCCAGCCAGGCCGAGCAGAACGCGTCGGAGGTGGGCTCCCCGCCCTCCTACTCAGAGGCCCTGCTGGACCAAAGGTGCGTGCCGGATGGCGGAGACTGGGGGGAGGGCGGTCACCGGTGGGGAATGCGGAATACGTGCACACGCCTGGGCTCCCGGCGCCTGCCAAGAGCCGTGCTCGGCTGCAGACAGCGGCAACAGTGTCTGACGTTTCCTGGGTCCTGGCAAAACCATATCCTCTCATTCACTCCTCTCTGCAAGCCACTGGGTGGGGGGAGGTTCTATATCAGCCTCCGTTTTACAGATGAGGAAACCGAGGCTCTGAGATGTTAAGTCACTTGTCCGAGGACACAGAGCCAGGATCCTGGCCAACTCAGCCCTGCGCCTCCCTGGTAGTGCCCCACTGACACCTGTTCAGGCCACGGACTAGCTCCGGGGCCTCCCCTGCTACCACAGAACAGCGGCCAGGCCACGTGAGAGGTGGCTCATACTGTTGAACCAATGAATGAATAATGAACGCGTTCCTTGCTTGCCTTCATTTATAAAATAAAGGGAGTAGAACAGAGCACTCTCAAGCTTTTTTAAAACAATAGGACCTCATTGCAAGTGGAGTGTGCTAGAAAGCCCAACAGAGGACGTCAAAAAGCAGAATTCTGTGTTGAAGCGAGCGGTGGACTGCTCACCCTCTCCTCCCTGTCGTGGTTGACCTCCAGGGCAGCCCGCGGGACCCATTTTGGAAGTTCTCTCTGGTCCTAAGGTCCCCGCGCTCTCTTCCTCTGAGCCCAGGACTTCCCGGGTGTGGCGAGAGGCGTTTGGCAGGTCTTGTTCCCAGGCCGACTGGGCTCCGCTTGGGCCCTCTCCATGGCAGCTCTCGTGTTATTGAATCTTTGTTTCTCCTTCTCAGAAGAAGGAAACGGCGCGTTAGTGGGCCGTGCTTCCAGACCTTGTTGCAAGTGAGCCTAAGAGCCCAGGACCTCACTCACCACTCGTGACCCCTTTCTCTGGGCCCTCCAACAGGGAGTAAAGTTTAAATGGCTGAATCTGGAGACGAACCGCTGGGGTTCAGTCCCAGAACTGCTGCTGACCAGTTATTTGTGGTCCTCTGCGAAGTCACTTAATGCCCCCTTGCCTCAGTTTCCTCGCCAGTACAAAGGCCTAGCCTTAGTGCTCTTGTGAGCACTGAGTAAGGTGTTGAATGTCAGGCAGTAAGCCTTCAGGAAGAGCTGCAAAGCGGACTGTCTTTTGGTTGAGTTGTTGCCCTGCAAGCTAGGCATCATTACTGTCCTCGTCTGCAGGGGACACTGAGTCATTGTGAAGATACCCTCTAGCCCAAGTCCACACAGCCAGGAAGAGTTGACTTTCAGTAAGGACCCCAAATTCTGTGGACCGTCACAGGTTCGGTCCTGGACCGCGGGGCCCCTCGCTAGTGGAGCGAAGTGTCCCTGCCAAGGCCGCACAGGACAAGGCGAGGGGGTGCTTGGTTTGTCACCCGGGGCCTACTCAGAGGACGTGGTTTTGACACCACACCAGCCAGCTGGAGCACGCCGACCTTTTCCCGTTGCCTTGGTCTTGTCGCAGACCAGGGGTCTTCCCAGAGCTTGGAGAGCCGCCCCACTTGGGGGACACGTCGGCATCCCACAGACCTGGGCGGGAGGTGGGGTGCCCGCCTTGCCTCGGCTCCTGACACGTTGACCTCCCTCCCCTGCCCCCCACCCCGTCCTGCCTTCTCCCTTGCAGACCCGCGTGGTACGACCTTCCTCCGCCGCCCTACTCCTCCGACACCGAGTCTCTGAACCAAGCGGACCTGCCTCCTTACCGCTCACGCTCCGGGAGCGCCGACAGCGCCAGCTCCCAGGCGGCCAGCAGCCTCCTGAGCGCGGAAGACAGCGGCCAGGGCCCCGGGCAGCCCGGCCCTCCGGAGAGCGCCGCAGGGCCCAGGGACTCCGCGCCCGGCCAGGGCGCCGCCGAAGTATAAACCCGGCGCTTCCAAAGTCCATGTGGGTTAATCTGCTCCGACTTGGTACCATCCTAACAGCTTCGCTCGTGGGGAGCTCCTCAGGGTGCCTCGAGGAGGGATTTCCGGTGTCAGCTGTCTCTCCGTCCCCTTCCTACCCTCTCCCCCAAACCCCTCCCCAAACTTCAGGGATGTTCTTTAGAAGGAGACCTGGTGTTTTTCTGGCCCCTCAGGCGACACGATGTATGGTGCATCTTTTCTGGGAGGTCGCTCGTCCTTCGGGGCCCAGGATCGTGAGCTCACTTGCCACGTCCTTGTGTCACCGGTGGGACTTTGAGGAGTAGGCGGTGTAAGTTTGCAGGCAGCGGGATAAGGCAGCACGTGAGCAGTCCCAGGGAAAGCAGCGCTCCCGTGCCCTGTTGGATGTTCAGGAGGGCAGACGACCCCAGACCGAATTCCCTGTGGCTGCCACCGACTGGCTCCCTCGGAGGTTTGCGTTGGATGAGCCTCCCAGGAGGCTGTCGTGATGGCGGCCCTGGAAAGAATGCAGGTGAGCATCAAATCCTGCCTCGCGCCCTCCTGCACGCACCCGGGGTTCGGCCCAGGCCGCGGCTGGAGGAAGCGGCCAGGAGTGCCGCCCTTCAGCAATCGCCAGTGTCCTTTTGGTTCTCTGAGCGACTCTGAAAGCATCTACTTGGTAGATTCGGGCTTTACAACCTTGCCCGAGAATCCCGGCAGCGTCTGTCATCCGCCTCGTCCCGGGTTAGGCAGGGAGCCTCTGCCGTAAGTTCGTCCCGGTTCTCCACTCTTAAAATGCAGGCTGTTGAGAGCCTGGGCCTGCCGTAGTCCACAGGCCTTATCTGGCTTCTGGACCGCCCCCGTCCTGGCTGTGACCTTCCCGGAGCCAAGGGACGAGGACCCAACTTGAATTGGCCAAAAATCTCGTCTGGTCCCCTGTCCCCGTAAACCACGCCTCGCCCGTCCTGCCCGACCGTGCAGCTTTCAACACTAGCTTCCACGGCACCTTAACACCCAGGGTGTCATTTAACCTGCGCGTTTGGACCTGAGGACACTGTGGTTGATGACACACATGAGGAAATTCAGTACCTCCCACCAGAGCTCCTGGGTCCCTGTGTTGGACACACTCCCCTTCCCGAGGCCCAGATACCAGCGTCCTGACTTAGGGTTAGGGCCAGGGTTAGAGTCAGGGTCCGGCTTCTTCTGACTGGCCATAGTTTCTCCTCTAAAAGACGTGGACTGTAGATAATTTGGAGTCAAGATTTGCCATTCGGACTTTTTTGGTTGTTTTTTAATCTCCTAGAAATGCATTTGAAACAGTGTGTTTGTTTTTTCCCTTCTAGTTAAGGGATTATTTATATGTGTATAGGAAAGCTGTCTCTTTGTTTTGTTTTGTTTTTCCTTTAGTGAAGTCCAAAGAAAGATACAGAAAGGAGGTCACACGTTTGTCCCACTGAGCCCGGACACCGGGTCGCCGCAGACCGACCTGTGTGCCTGGCGTTCGTGCATTGTTGCACTTTGAGTTACTATTTATCGAGTTCTTGAAGGCTGCAGAAGGAGGGATGGCTTTCTCCCTCGGTTCAGAGTCTCTGTGTTTCTCTTTCTCTGTGCCCAGCTAGCCGCAGGGCCCGCTCCCTGGAGAAAGAGTGGGTAGAAATGTAGGCGTGATCTGTCAAGAAACCACCCCGATGGGGGGCACAAAACTGGAACCAGGAGGAACCACTCCAGGCGGCTCTCCCCACTCAGGACTCCTTTCCCCAGCGGAAGACATTTTAGTCACCTCTTGGATGCTAATAGACATGGAGTCTGCAGGAGTGCGGGACGAAGTGGCATTTAGTGATTCTGTTCTGTGGACTTTTTTTGTCACCATATCCAAAACATGTTACAGGAAAGCTAGCGACCTGGTGATTTCTGGCTTTTTCTTTTAAGTTAAAGAAAAGGAGGCTAGTCGCTTCTGTCTTTCACGTTTTAAATAACACTAGAGTTATTTTCCGAGTACTCTGATAAAGCAAGAACTTTTGATGGCAGCCAGAGTGTGCGAGGAACTCTGGCGGAACGTTTCATTTCTGTGAGTCAGGGTGGCTGTATTTCTTCTCCCTTTGATGGGCCTGTGCTTCTTTCTGGGATTTTGGAAGTTGTTTAGAAGAAAGGATTCTAATTTTAATTAATTGTGCAGTGAATTAATCTCACTCGCTTTTCTGCTTCCAGGCATCTTAGGAAAAACAAATGGTCTTAGTAGATAAGAAAGCCTATTAATGTTGTTGTTTTTTTAAATAAACGCAGGGACATTTTTATTATAGATTTGATTTTTTGTAATGAATCTTTTTAAAAATATATAAATAGGGCACCACAGCCGCAGGGGTTCTTCCTGTCTTTCCCTCTACTCAAAATGGCAGATAAATGGCCAGCAATATTTTTTAACTCATTCCATCCAGAATATTTTTTTATACATTGCCTAAATCTACCCCAACCAGAAAACCATCTCTGCGCTTTTTTCTCAAATGAGATCAGCGAACTCTTTTTATTTTAGTATTAAAATTAGCGTCACTATAATTGATAGCTTACCCCCTGATTCAGCCCCCTACTCCGAAATTGACGAAGCGGTTAATAAACAGTGTGTGATGTTCAAAGTGGATGCAAACTGGAAAGTTTGTGTGTGGTTGCTTTTTGTGTTTTGGTTAAGGTTTGGTTTGGGTTTTTGTTTTTGTTTCTTAATTTTTATACTTTTAAATAAACTTGCAGTTTCATTCTTTCTGTTGGTGTGAGTGGTTCTTAATCCACATTTCTCCTCCATGGCAACAGAATGAGTGCGTGGCCACTTCTTTTGGCTTCTGCAGTGAATTTATGCCATAGTAAAATGAGAAAAAGGAAGAGTATAGTGATGGGACCTCAAAATGTGCTGGGGTTTAAGGATTCCATAGCTGGCGTGGCCGACGTACAGAGGTGAAGTCACGGACACCAGTTAGTATCGTGGGCATTAATTACCATCACTGTGGTGCTGTTTGAGGGAAAAGGGCAAGTGACCGTGACAGCTGTAACAGAGTCTGACCACATATTCAAGGGCACACCACAGCTCTTGCACAGGTAGGCTGATCGTTAGTTTTGAACCCCAAGTGACTCAGACTGGCCCCACCAGCGATGGTAACATCTTTGTGTTTTCTGAGTCTTGTTTTGGAACTCTGTGTTGATTGATGCTCCAGGGACAGTTTCCATGGGAAGTCAGGATGCCCAGGAGATCACCACCACGCAGGAACGGAAGTAACCCTGGCCTTGACCAAGATTGAAATCCACATGGATGTCTACAAACAGAATGTACAGAAGCAAGCGTAGATCATGTTTTGGTCCTCAGGTGTCTCCAAAAGGAGACTAGGCTATCAGACAGGGGTGTCCCAAATCTGCACCAGGCCATGTCCTGCCCCACGTGGTCTAGAGTAGACCTTCCCAAGCGGTATGCTCCAAAGATTTGTCAAGATATTAACTCCTTCATCTCTCAGAGTACCATTATTTACAGATACTAGGATGAGAAAATGACCGAGAAGCCCTAAAATCTAGAGCGAAAATCAGTAACCTTTTGTGTAAAGGACCAAATACTAAATATTTTTTGACTCTGCATCCATCTGCAGGGAATGACGAGCAGCCACAGACAATAAATAAGCAAAGGGACATGGCTTTGTTCTCATGAAACGATTTATGAAAATAGGCAGCTGGCTGGCTTTGGTCCATGGGCTGGCGTTTCCCAACCCCTGATATAAAAGAGCATTCCCATCCTGGGGTCACGGGTCCAACGCTAGAGGCGCTGTAGAAGGGAAACAGTATGTTCATGGTCTAGAATGCTAGAATCCTTAAAATGGAATCGATCTCTAGAAACAATTAAAAATGGAGGAACTTATGAAGTAGACACTTCAAGGACCTGTGAAATTAATTTTAATTGACCCCGTAGGCTCTTTTCCAGTGAATGAGAAAATAATAGGATTAAGACGAGCGGAGGCTCTCCCAGTGAGGTTGGGTTGGATGCAGAGGTCCTGGTCAAAACGCTGCTCTCACTAGGGATTCCCTAATATGATCAACTGACAACCGTCTGTGTTCTAGAGAAAATCCGTGAGAATGAGTGCTCTGAGAAGGATCGTCCATATTCTCCACTTAACTTGCTGCCCTGAGGCCAGGCAGTAGATTCAAAGGGAAAACTATAAAATAGAAGGGGCTAGAAACTATAAAATATCAGTGGAGGTGTGATAAGTGCACCCAGTGAGACCCTCAGGAAGAGCGTCCATGAGAATATACGCTGACTTCTTGACATTTCATAGTTAGATAAGATCATGGGTTCACCTCCAGTAACCCCAGTAACCCCCAACTGATAGAAATCCAATTCATGGCAAGCTTAATTGTATTACGTTTTAGAAGATGGATTAGTTCATGTAACTAAGTCCAGCGGTGTGGAACTGTTGGTTTCAGGCAGGGCTGGATCTGGTTGCTCAACAGCTATGATTAGGAATCGGTTTCTCCCTCTCGACTTCTGAGCCTGGCTTTACCCATCATTGGCATCATGGCTTTACATTAAATGAAAAAGAGGGTCCCAGATGATCCAAGTTCAAAATCTCGAAGAAGAGATACCGTTTCTCCTAGAGTCGACAGAAATTCCCTTAAGTGGAGTTATGATTGGTTATCCTTGGTTGGTCATGCGGCCACTAACACGGGTGGGAATCAGTCTCTTGATCTATAGCCCTGCCAGAATTACACGAAACAGGAAAGGGGTGATTCCCGTATGGAAGGGGCTGGTAGTAAACAAAATACCAATATATCAACTGTGAGACCCACCAGGGAATGGGACCCACAGCTGGCTGGCACGATTTCTAGTACACATAAGAAAATGCATTAACAACAATCTTCAGGCAACATAGGTCTGAAAGGAGCAGAGGTAGGTTTGCAGTGAAAATTTCAGAACACAACAGCCTTTCTCTAAACGTAGGAGGCAAGGTCAGTTTCAAGCTACAGGTATATTGGGCTTGGGTTAGGCGTGCTTTTTTATGAGGTGTTCATCTGGAGTGGGTCACGTGGGTACAGCCACGTAGGAAGAGTTCTACCCTAAAGAAGCCTGAACTGTCTCGTGGGCTCCGGAACTGCCCCCAGACCACTGGAAGTACAGAAATAGTGCAAATATTCTACCAAGACTCCTCAACTTGCACAGGAGTTTTAAGTTGATGGATCAGAGATACATTCCCACTTTCCACGCTCGTTACGCGATGCAAAGACTTGGACCCACTATACATGCTGTTAACTGGGCCTTCCAAATCAATCCTATCTGCCTCCCTAAGAGCGAGGCTGCATCAATATCTAGGGAAACACAGCTTGGACATTCCGGGACAGCTGGTGTTGCACGAGCAGAGGACCTGAATTCCCATCACAGTGGGGGCTGGAAGGCATGACCGTGGGAGACGGGGATACAACATTGGGGGACGCTTGTTGATTTTATCATGACCGATGCTTCACTTGGGCTGGGTTTGGGTCTGTGGGCTGAGCAAGGGTCATTCACGCTAAATTCCAGTACCAGGCAGACACTGGGCTTTCAAGTTCATCCTGATAAATCATCCTGGCGAGCCACCAGAGGCAAAGGCACATGAAGAAATCCTATGGACTTTTCTCTAAAATAGAGCACACGTGGGCCGGGTTTATGGGCCCGGCCTGGAAGTAGTCACACCTCTAGCTCACATCCCATTGCCCAGAGTCCGCTGGTCAGTCGCGCAACCACACCTACCTGGGAAGGTAGATGGACTGTGTGTCCTGCAAGAACTGGAAGTGGAATTTGGTGCCAGTCACCAAATGTATGTTCGTACATTCCTTTCCTCACATAAAACGCCCCTTCCGTAAAGAAGAAACCCAGCCAGATTCTGAATCTAATGAGTTTCAGAGTCCAGAATTAGTGAAAATTTCTGTTCTATCCAAACGTGGCTCCCTGTTAGGACAGTTTCTCCACCCTGCATTCATTTTATCATGTCTTCTTAGATTGCCTCCCTTCAGCCTACGTCTCAAAATGCTTGAATAACTTTTTTTCAATGTTTATTTCTTTATTTTGAGAGAGAGACAACGTGAGTGCAGGAGAGACAGAGAGAGACACAGAACCTGAAGCAGGCTCCAGGCTCTGAGCTTGTCCCCACAGAGCCCGATGTGGGGCTCGAACCCACGAACCGTGAGATCATGACCTGAGCCTCAAGTTGGACGCTTAACCGACCAGTCCACCCAGGGGCCCATCAAAATGCTTGAATGACTTTCAAGCCAGTTGGAATAAAAATTAAAATTGTGGTCTGCTGGCGCCATCAGCTACCATCACCTATCTAACCTCATTTTCCACGATTCTCCGCCTCTCTCTCACTCTGCTCCAGCTGCCTTGGGCCCTTTGCTGGCCCTTGAGCCCACCAGGCGCACTCCCAGCTCAGGCCGTTTGGTCTTGCTCTTCCCACCACCCAAAACATCCACCTCCAGATATGTAGAATATTCTCCCCTGTCAGAGAGCCACCACGACCCTCATCCCCTTAGTTTCTTAATCTTGCTGTCTTGGGGACCTCAGCTGTGGCACTTTGAGACTCTTGGAAGAAAGAAATATCAGAGCTCTGTCCTGACCAAAATCTAGTTACCACCCAAATGATTTTGAGAGAGTCCTAGACCAAAGCAGTACTTGGGAACTTGGGAAGGAGAATTGGGGAGCGTGTTCAAAAACCGTGGTAAAGAAATGTAATTTGGACCAACACTAATGTTACCCACGGGCCAAGAGGTGAGCCAACTTAAGAAAAACCTTGAAATGAGAAATAAAGCATGGGACTGTGCAGCGGGCTGTGCAGAACGGGACCTAGGGACTGAGGTGGTAGGGGAACGCGTGCCCCTCGGAGGGCTGCTCTTCCGGTGACCCCTGCAGGATGTGCGACTCCTTCGCAAAGGAACTCGAACCAAACCTTCAGCTTGGAGTGTGTTTCGGTGTATCGGTCTGTGAATCAGCTAAAGGGCACGCCGACGTGCCTGGAAACCTCCTAAGGTCACCATTGCCTGCTTGGAAATGAGGGCGTCTTCAGTTCAGAGACGAGGACCTGACATCTAGCTCGACCCGAGAGAAGAGTTAGAGAGAGACTACAGAAAGAAAAGGAGGACGCGGCTTCCTTCGAAGTGAAAATAAACTACTTAAATAACTCCTCCCTCCAGTTGGAATCAGTCGCCAGGAAATGGCTGAATGTGAGTGTCTTGACCCCACTTGCCGACTCGGCCTGAATCTAATAAGTGGCTCGTTCGCAAGGATGATGTCTGTGTTTGCCCAGTGCGTGTCAGCTGGGATCAGTCAGGGCCACCGCAGGCATTGCAGGAATACGGGATTGAATATGGAGACGATCTGGGCAGGGCTGGCCGAACGATGGCCTCACAGGCCCCCAGACATGTTACTAGTGACCCCAGGGACAGGTGCAGAAACCACACCGTGCAAGGCAGGCCGAGAAGCCACCACATTAACTTCAAAATGGTCCCGCAGTGAGTGAGCCCACAGAAGGACTTGGAAAGCCGTGTGTCTGATCGCCCCAAACCCCCAAGAATCATGATTTCTGCCGCACTTCTGCCTTTCACGCCTCCCGTGAGCTCCGTTCGTCGGCGCGTTCGCCCTGGGACCGTTCAGGGAAGGGGATTCCGGGAAGCATCCCCGGCCTAGGTGAGTCAACAAGTGCTCAGCCCACGGCGGGGACCGGGCTGTCGGGCCACGCGCCGGGTTCCAGAACAGACCCTCCGTCCTCCGGGTGAAATCTCTTACTATGTAGCAAATGGGTCCGATGAACGCTGGACCTTGAGTTCTTAGTAATATATCAGGGAAGGCAATTTCGTTTTTGCCCCGTAATTTTTCCAGGTGTAACCAACCACTGGAGTCCATAGTTTTGAATACCGGCATAATTCCATTATATTTTGGCATAGTTTCTGGCAGGCTGTTTGGGCAATTTGTGCCAGGCTTTGCTCTGGCGTTCCTGTTACTAATGATCTGTTTTGACCCTGAACAGAACTTCCTCCTGCCCACTGCGGGTACCGAGGACACTCGGAATGGGACAGTCGTGAGTGTTGGGTGAGCAACTTCCTGCAGTTGGGAGTAAGATTCCTGCCTTCTCCCCTGAGGGAAATGGCTGATGGATCGACCACAGGCGTGGCTGTGAAGCCAAATGAATGAAAAGCCAAACAAAACCAAAAAAAAACCTTGGAAAGTGTAAGGCTTCTGGCCTCTCCCCCGCCATGGTTTTCCTCTCTCCTGCTCACGGACACCTTCTCACGGAAGCAGATTTGACAGGTAAGAGTCGGTCAGGTAAAAATATCAATGGGGCCTCGTGGACCAGGGAACAGATTGCTCGAAGTGGGAACAGGAGTTCAGAGATTCCAGAAGGAAGAGTCAGCCTTGAAAAGGGAATGAACATCTCTCTCCCTCCTTCCCTCTCCTTCCGGGCCTCTCTCCCATCCTCTGTTGTTTTGAAGACCGGCCTCTCCTTGCTCCTTGGAACAAGGAGGGCGGCTAAGAGCCCTCGGGGCTTAACCCGCAGTCCCAGTCCTCCCCCGGAAGTTCTGAGGGTTTAAACTTCCGAGACAGAATGTAGCAGGAGGCTCCCGTTCGGGTTGTAGTCAATAGTCATGTTTTACTCTATCGGCCTTTACGGAGGAGCCTCTACTTTGAGAAACTACCAGACAACTTGCATTTACTATCAGAACTCTATATCTGGGGCCCTTGCCTCTGCGCCCAGCCCTGAGTTTGCAAACCACAAGTCCGAGAGCAGTATTCAACCCATATGTATATTTTATTTTTTTTAATGTTTTTTATTTATTTTTGAGATCAGGAGAGACAAAGCATGAGCAGGGGAGGGGCAGAGAGAGAGGGAGACACAGAATGTGAAGCAGGCTCCAGGCTCTGAGCTGTCAGCACAGAGCCCGACATGGGGCTCGAACCCACAGACCATGAGATCATGACCCGAGCCGAAGTCGGACGCTTAACCGACTGAGCCACTCGGGCGTCCCCCAACCCGTATGTATATTTTAATCGGCCTGTCGGCTATTTGTTTGTTTGAATCTGTTGCCTATGATTAAGGCCCAGGCACTTGCATGTCAAAATCTGGAAGTCTGGCTTCTTTGAAAGAACCACAGGCTGTAACAGCCCTGGGCTCCCTTCCCACGCGTCGGACCCGCCAGAGCCGAGGAGCAGCGGCCCCGATCACGTGGTCCCCACTTCTCATTAGCGTCTCCCATCCAACCCACTTCACTTGTTTAATCGCTTGCCTGGCCCCTGTCCTGCTTGTTAGATACTGGGGGGTTTAGTGGGGGGTGAGCGGGGCTGAGGAGCCGGCATCCAAATTTCTACCAGCAGTTTCTTTCTGGCAAGAGCAAGTGCCGGAGATTCAGACGGTTGCCAGCTTTGCCACTAATTAGTCTTGTCACTTTCTGGGCTCCCGTTTTCCCTTCTGGAAAATGAAAACCTAAGTTCTTACGACGTGACGCTTGTCACGCCCAGCACCTCTTCTTCTGTGTGTGGTAAAATATACATAACGTAATTTCCCACCGTCACCATTTTCAAGTGGACACTTCAGCGGCATTAAGTGTATTCACGTTGTTGTGCGGCCATCCCCACCATCCACCTCCAGAAAATCTCTATTACCGAAAACGGAAACTCTGTATTCATTAAACTATAAGGCCCCCTTCCCTGTTTTACCTGCTCCCCGGCAAGCACCCATCTACCTCTGTCTCTATGAATTTGACTACTCTCGGGACCTGATATACATGGAATCATACAGTGTTCGTTTTGTCGTGTCTAGTTTATTTCAGTCGATACAATGTCCTGAGGGTTTACCCATGAGATAGCACGTGGCAGGAATTCCAACTTTTTAAAAAGTATTTATTTGTTTGTTTGTTTGTTTGTTTATTGGGAAGCCCAAGTGGGGAAGGGCAGAGAGAGAGCGAGACAGAGGAACTACAGCAGGCTTTGTGCTGACAGCAGCGAGCCCGATGTGGGGCTCGAACTCAGAACTCAGGAACCGCTAGATCGTGACCTGAGCTGGAGTCGGACGCTCAACCAACTGAGCCACCAGGTGCCTCTGAAGTTCTAACATGTCAAGGCTCAGGAAGGTACCGTTACATGCATGTCCCAGGTTCGTTTGTCCGCTCCTCTGTGGACGGGCATCTGAGTTGTGTCCCCCTCTGGGCCCTGGTGGCTAACGCTGTGTTCCGGGGAGTACAGGTGTATCTTCGAGTCACCGCTTTCATTTCTTTGGGGTGTACACCCGCGGGTAGGGGTGACCCGCACCTTTTGCACATCCTTCCTGGCTTTGGGGAACTCCCCTCCTACGAGCCCTGCCTCCCCAAAAGAGAAGCGACTCGTTTTCGCCAGCTCCTTGGGAACGAGGACCCAGGCACGTGACCGAGTCTCAGCTACTAGGACCTTCGCTTGAAGACTTAAATTTGAAAGAGAATAATGTGGGGGGCGCCTGGGTGGCTCGGTCGGTTAAGTGTCTGACTCTTGGTTTCAGCTCAGGTCGTGATCTCATGACCTCATGAGATCGAGCCCCCCATCAGTCAGGCTCTGCACTGGAATCTGTCTCTCCCTCTCTCTCTCTGCCCCTCCCCCACTAGCACTCTCTCTCTCTTTCTCTCTGAAAATAAATAGATGACCATGAAAAAAAGAAAGAGAATAATGCGAAGAAGGAGGCGTCGTGCACACAGAATGGGTTCTGAGGGTCACAGAGGCACGTCGGGCCTCAGGCCGCAGCAGGGGCAAGCGTCTCAACAGGGCCCAGTTGTCGCTGGCTCAGGCTGCGGCTCCCGGGCCAGAAGCCTCTGCAACAAAGCACCGGCATTATCGTTGGGGGATTGTTCCCCTACACAGCCCCAACCCCGATTGCTGTTCCTCCTAAAAATTCTCCAAGCCACTTAGTGAATTCCTTTCCTGTTTAAACCAGCAAATATATTATTTGCAGCCGCAATGGCAGGGAAGGAGCACTGGATTTAGAGTCTCTGGACCCGAGGTCAAATTTCAGCCCGGCTCCGGCCCTTCGGCAGGACTTCGCACAAGTCAGCCTGACCGGAACTCAGTTTCTTGTCTACAGAATGGGTGTAATCGTCTCTACTTCCTCAAGCAGCAGTGGGAAATCCATGCCGCCTTGCGAAGAGATCCCTTGGGAAGGGAAGAGCAACTTTAAATGGGAAGTCAGTGGGGATCCCAGCTGCCCTTGCTGGGAAATGCCAAGAGATTAGGGAAACCACATTAAGCAGACAACTTCAGGGCAAAATCTGAATGCACCTGCACCCGGGAGTCTGAATTAACTCACCTAAGTGCCCTCTTGGAAACTGGTGTAACAAGTTAGTAAAGGCAGGGAGAGGAGAGATTTTTATGAGGGAGCACCTGATGATCCGAATGGGCGAATGCAGAGCGATAACGCCGATGACGATGATGAGAGTGA
The DNA here is from genome assembly GCA_030068075.1 of Paguma larvata. Lineage (NCBI taxonomy): Eukaryota > Metazoa > Chordata > Mammalia > Carnivora > Viverridae > Paguma > Paguma larvata. The sequence continues at coordinate 86,791,272 of CM057831.1, forward strand.
CGTTTCTGGGTCAGCAGTTTTGTGCCATGCACTTCCGCTGTCATTTGCATTGGCTCATCTAATCGTCTGAATCGGGTTGCTCGCTGTAACTCACAGGCCACGTCTGGCCCGCCATTTGTTTTGTAAATAAAGTTTTATTGGAACACAGCTATGCCCATTTGTGTACTGTTCCTACGGCAGAGTGGAGTAGGTGCAACAGAGTTCATTTGGCCCAAAAGCCTTACGATATTCGCCATCTGGCTCTTCATGGAAAAACGTGCTGATCCTTGCTCTAAATGAAGACCGAGAGATGGGTATCATTATTCCACCCACTTTCCAGATTGGGAAACCGAGGACCAGAGACTTAAAGAGCTTGCTCTAAAATCCTCAACCCAGTAAGTCCTCAATTTCAGGTTTGAGTTCAAAGGCCAGGCTGCAACCGCTAAGATTTAACCTTCCGGTCATTTTATGGCTGTGATGTCTCCTTTCCGTCCCCCATTCCCTCTTGGGGAAACTGGTGCCCGACAGTCACTGCCCGCCTCCTTCAAATGACGGCGTCAGGCCTGGATTGAAACGTCCGCTCTCTGCCTCCAGGCTCTCAGGTCAGAACCAGATGTTACTTCCCCAGGGATCGCTTCGCTGCATGACTGCTTTCAAAACCAATCCCTTCCCCACAGGCACTGTTCTGCTCAATGGTAGGAAGTCTGTCCGGAAGCTGAATCCAAGAACCCGGAGAAGCCCGGCTTTGCCAGGCACGGCTGGCTTTGTGGAGAGTCTTCGTTCCAGAACGCGCATGTTCGAGGTCTCGGCATGTGTCACTTTGGTGTCCCTGCAGCACATCCTGCACGTCAGGGAACCCCGAGAGCCAGAGTCTGTTTTGGCCTTTTGCTCTCATTCTCGCCAGAGTGCACAGCTTACTTGGAAGGGATCAGCCTCTGGCCTCAAACTGGTGATGGCCACCACGATGCCCTGGAGGGGGGCTCTCCGGGCCGGGCACCTGCCCGCTGCCTGTCGGCGCAGAACTGAACAAGGAGGCAGCCGGCGGGCAGCCGCGTCCGGGGGTGAGCAGTGCCCAGCAGGGACCTACTCAGTTCGGTGGCTTCCTCACCTCTGTGCTTTTCCGTCGACTTTGTCATCTCCGTTCTGGTGTCTCTGTGACTCACGAAACCTTTCAGGGGGAGACAGGTGCTGGGCAGCCGTGTGGAAGCCCTGGCAGATGGGTCTGCCCAGAAGGGGTTGCCCCCCCCCCCCATGAAGCCTGGGAGAGTGGGCCTGTGGCTGCGCTCTGCCCAGAAGCCTCTGGCAGGCAAACGAATGCTGATGGAATGATGCGGGTTTCCAAATGACATTCCCGCGGCCCCCGCTACCGCTCAGAATTGGCTCCCTTGTCATCTCGGGGTGTGCCAGAGAGATACTTGATCGTGCACGACAATTCCCAAAGACAGACAAGCTCCGTGTGGGCGCTGGCCTCCGTGTCCCCGGGGCGGTTTCCATGTATGAGACCCTCCTCTACGCCTCAGCGACCCCGTCTATAAAATGGGAAGGCAGCTGGCCACTGGGGAGAAGCCTCGTTCCAGGGAGCCTGGGTCCCGGGAGACACACGTGGGCTGTGGCGGCACCGGCAGCAGGAATCTTCTGCCTCCGAAAGGGAGGGCAGGACATTCTGCAGAGTTTCCCAACGGGCCTTACATCTTGAATAAATTGCATGTTGGAATTTAATTTGGAATCCCTGCTGTTTCCTTGATGAACGCAAACCACACGGCAATTAGGGTGATGAAGCAGGCCGCTGCCCCTCGTGATGGGATCGTCTGTCGGAGCAAGGAGGGAGGGGACGGCGGTCGGCAGGTCGCCAGTGGACCTGTGCCAGGTGTGTTCTGTGCACGTCCTCCCCTGCCCCCACCGCCCCGAGAGAAAGGTCCCCGGGACAAGGGTTGTCTACTCGAACTCAGCTCCAGGGACAAGGTAGAGGGAGGGTTCGGGGGAACGTTCTTGGTTTGCATCTCACGGCTCACGACCCCACTGTGGCCCCCTGCTAACACGGGTACAGCAGACTCCCCTCCTAACCCGAGTCTGAGAATCTCCCCTCCTCAGCCATCCCGGGGTGGCAGGAGACAAACATTGAGCCAGCACTTGCTGTGTTCCGGGCCCTGGGCTAAGCGCTCCAAAGGCATGATCTCATTTAATCCACTCGGCACCTACCTGCCATAGGCTCCCTCATCATCTTTATGTCACAGATGAGAGTCCCGTGATGCAGAAAGATTAAATATTGCACACAGGGTCGCACGGCTCACGAGTGATGGTGGTAGGTAGATAGGATTTGAACCTGATGGTCTCGGTCCAAGTTCACTTTCCACCTGACCCATGCATTCCCAAGGCTTCGGTCTTCCGGAGACTGACCTGGTGTCTCCCTGATCGATTGCTACCGCCTCCTGAATCCCCGCACCCCCGTGTTGGCCCATCGAAAGAGGAATCCACTCTCTCCCCACCCCCTTCGCTGGTTCTTCCCCACAGGAGGGGGACTGCCTTCCCTGATGGGTGAATTCAGGAGACCCGGCCATCCAGGGAACCACGTGTGACAGGTGCAGGGAGCATGCCCTGCCTTCCCCGTCTTCAGGTGGAAAGCAGACAGTGCAAGTTCTAGAAGTCCGAGCCAGGCGTTTGCTCCCCTGCCCCAGCTCCTTCACCTGGGACTGGATGGAATATTTTGCCGAGGGATAGCAGGTAGAAGTGCTAGAAAGTCTCATTTTGGCCTCGGGTCCAGGCTGCACACTCTCAAAGCTGATTTTTGAGCCCCATTGTGTTCAGGTCTTTGTATAGAGGCCAGAATTCAGGAAGGGAAGAGAGGGAGTGTCACCCTGAACCTAACCCCTAACTCACAGGCACCAGAGCTAAATATCCAGCTCCTAGCCTGGGGGTGCTACAGTAGGGGAACCTAGCCCAGAAACTGTCCCATGGGACCCAAGTAAAGCATATTAACCTGCTGAGTTCCCAGCATGCTCTGCTCCCTGGTACTGCAAGCCCAAACCATCAGAGGGAGGTGCAAGAAGACCGAGGGAGCTCCCAGAGCTGGAAGCAGGGGGAGGACCGAAGAGATTCCACTGGAAAGGCCACATGTCGGCGATGGGTCCAGAGCAGGAGACAAGTCGGTGGACCCCAGTTCAAATCCCGCCTCAACCCCTAGCTTGCCATGTGGCCTTTCTGAACTTGACTACCTGATGGGGAAAGTGAGAAGGTCAAGTAAGTACCCCTGATGACGTTAGAGTTCTGTGACCACGACTCATGGACCAGTGAAAGCCCAAAGCAATAGGCGAAGGGATCCTGAAACAAATGGCAAATATGTCTTGAGCTCAAATCAGTCATTCATTCCCCAAACACACAGTAGAGGCCGGCAGTGTGCCACGGTGCCAGGAGGCGCGTGGTTTTACGGAACAAGGAAACTCCTATTCCCATGGGACCACCGTCGCAGGGAGGAGACGGACAGGACACCGCACAGCCCACCAGGCGTCACCCAAGATGGGGAGGCACCACAAGAGCGTAAGCGTGCATGGCTGGCTACGTGCAAATGCCAACCCTCTTGATTTTGCTGAGGTGATGAGGGTAGAGGCTTGACTGCTTGACCGAGACCAAAATGACACTGACTCGAACAAGATGGGTGTTTATTTCTCACTGTGGGACAGTCCAAACAGAAGGCATCCGGGGCTGTTACGATGACTCCATTGTATCGGGGACTAGGTGTTTTCCGCCTCGTGGCTCTGCCATCCCTGTGTGTTGGCCTCATCCACGCGGCTGAAGATGATTCACCACCGTATCCACTCCCCAGCCAGCAGGAAACAGGAAGAGGAGGGAAGGAGGGTATGACCCAGAAGACGCATCACTTCTGTTCACATGCTCTTGACCAGAGCTTAATCGTAGGGACACGCCCAGCTGTAAAAGAGTTTGGGGAGGGTAGTCTTCTGGGCAGCCATGTGCAGAACTCAGCTGAAGGCCTGGGATTCTACTGCTATGTAGGGGAGAATGAAAAATGGAGAACAACAGGACACGGCTGCCGTACTTGCTTTCCCTTCTTTTAAACCATGACCGAAACCACACGGAGGTGACGAAGCCCAGCACGGGGCCAGGTGCGGCCATCACAGTCCCAGAAGACAGGGTCCACACCCTTAGAGCCTGTAGGCTGATTGGAAACCAGAGAACATAGGACTGTCTGCAGTGCCTCTGTAGAAGGTGGGAAGTTAGCCACTCTGGGGATTTCAAACAAAGGGCAGTTAGTGCAGGGAACTGGTTATACGGGTGATGGTAGAGCTGAGAAGCCAAACAACCCAGAGATTAGCAACTACTAGGAAGTCATTTCGCTCCCAGGCTAGAAATGAACAAGGGAGGGACCCAGCATCAAGAACCAACGGGCAGGAGACAAAGTCTTGGTGGATGATGCCCAGTGGGACCTGGAACCACAGAAGGAAGGAATTTCCATCAAGAACTGGGCCCAAGAGGAGTCGCGGCCACAGCTGGAGATGCCCCCTGGGGCAGAGTGAGAAAGGGAACTATGGCTTTTGCCCTTTTCCCACCTGTCAGTGCTGCCCACTGGCCAAAACCAGCTGGAAGACATTGGCAAGGAGGTTCTTGAAAATGTAGTTCTCTGCAGTGTGGAGCCGAGCAAGGGACGGGCGGTGGGCAGATTGGAGCACGAACTGGTTCATACAGGCTAGCTCAGGGCCAGAAACACCCGTGGGACAGGCCTTACAGTGTATTATTGGAAAACCGTATTTTCTCCAGGCTAGAACTAATGAATATAGCAAAGTGGGTTTTGATTTTCGTGGAATAAAATACAAGCTGAAGTCCTGATTTCAGGAAGGGATGAAGTGAAAGTACTGGTTTCGTGCTGCTGACGGGCTTAGCGGCTTATTACCCTACAGTTCTGGAGATCAGAGGCTTAGTCTTACTGAAGTGGTCTTACTAGGCTGAAGTCAAGTTGTTGAGAGGACTGCACTTCTGCTCATGGCTCCAGAGGACAATCTATTCCTGGCTTTTTCTAGCTTCTAGACGTTACCACGTTGTTTGTCTCATGGCTGCCTTGCTCTGACCTCTGCTTCCATTGTCTTTGGAAAGGCTCATGACCTCTCTGTCCATCCTTGGTGAAACCAGGGGCCTGACAGGTCAGGGTTGGACAGGGGGAGCTCCCTAGCGACCCGAAGCATGGATGGAATGATTCATGAAGGCGGTGGTCGTGATAAAGCTAGTTATACGGGGTGAGTTCTATTATTATTCCCATCTTACAGAGGAGGAACTGGGACTCAGTAAATATGGCCTCTCTCAAAGCGATACCTCTACTAAGAGCCCGTTTGGTCATGACGCCTTCCCACCTCCTGGAGTTCACTTTCCAAGACAAGAACAGCAAAGAGCAGCATACCTCCAAGGACTACAGAAGCCAGAGGAGGAATGTTCGAGATCATCGGTCCAAGTGATGCCTCCAGTGTCCATAACCTGCTATACGTACAGGCTCCGTGGAGTTAGAATGAGCTCAGGAGAGTCAACAGGCACACCACACACTTAGCTTCGTCTCAGAGTTCATTAATCACCCCCAATTCAAAAGCGTTTATCATTATTAGATCCAGCCCTGCCCTGTGGTAAGGGATTTTTTAAAAATAATACAAATAGGGGCACCTGGGTGGCTCAGTCGATTAAGCAAGCGTCCGACTTCAGCTCAGGTTATGATCTTGCAGTTGGTGAGTTCAACCCCCGCATCAGGCTCTGTGCTGACAGCTCGGAGCCTGGATGGAGCCTGCTTCAGATTCTGTGTCTCCTTCTCTCTGCCCCTCCTCTGCCTATGCTCTGTCTCTATCTCTCTCTCTCTCTCGTAAATAAACATTAAAACAAAATACAAATAGAAAACTACATCTTCCCTGGGGCTTCGACAGGTCAAAATCTGGAGGTCAGGGCCATGCGTTCATTTAACAGATATTTGTTGTGCACCTGTTGTGTATCAGGTACAATTCTAGCTGCTGGAAATCCAGTGGGGATAAAAAAAAATCCTTGCTCTCATGAGCTGTGTATCGATGGGAAACAAGACGTCACAATTCTAAAGAAAAACAGGACCTGTGCAATAAATGGTTGTGAACATTAGCGGCCTTTAAGAGATGCACTGAGGGGGCGCCTGGGCGGCTCAGCCGTTGAGCGTCAGACTTCAGCTCAGGTCGTGATCTTGCGGTCCGTGAGTTCGAGCCTCGCATCAGGCTCTGTGCTAACGGTTCAGAGCCTGGAGCCTGCTTCGGATTCTGTGTCTCCCTTCTCTCTCTGCTCCTCTCCCACTCCTGCTGTGTCTCTCTCTGTCTCAAAAATAAACAAACATTAAAAAAAATTTTTAAAACGCTTCGAGAAGACTGGAGAATGTGGTGAATGCAGAGCCCCTGTTGGCCAGCCCAGGCCCAAGTTCAAGTGCACCATGCTGGTTTCCTCAGTCTAGTGCAGTGGCTAGACATAGAGATGTGGGGATCCACACGTCTGGTCTGAGTCCTGTCTTTGCTACGTACCTACTCTGAGAGCTCAGATCCATTACTTCACCCCCAAACCTCATTTTCCTCTCGTGCGAAACAGGGATAACGCCGTCTCCACCACAGGACTGGTGTAATGCAGGACACCTGGCCCAGAGGAAGCTCAGCCACAGCGGTTGTCACTGTGGAACCTTTTTATTTTAATGTTTATTTATTTTTGAGAGGCGGGGCGGGGGTCGGGCAGAGAGACAGGGAGACACAGAATCCGAAACAGGCTCCAGGCTCCAAGCCGTCAGCACAGAGCCCGATGTGGGGCTTGAACTCGCGAACGGTGAGATCATGAGCTGAGCCGAAGTCGGCTGCTTAGCTGACGGAGCCACCCAGGCGCCTCTGGCATCATTGAACACACATCAGAATCAACGGGAAAAACTCCCCCAGCTGGCCTGGGACTAAGCATGCTGGCATTTCGCGGCTGCCGGCGCGCGGCCTTCGCGAGGCCTTCGCGAGGCCTTCGAGAGCCCTCCAGCTGCGTTCGTCTGCCCGGCTTTCTTGTTGATCAAAGACACAGCTGGCCCGGGAGCTGCCTTTCCCGCTGAGTCGGCTTCCATCTGGATATCACAGGGAGCACAGAGAAGGGGCCGTTTGCCAAGGCAGGAACAGCTGGGGCGGAGGCCGGGAGAGTCCCGGGCTGCAATCTGTTTGCTGCACCCTCGCTCTCCCGGGCTGCAATCTGTTCGAGATGCGTGGCTTTTGGCCGGGAAACAAAATAGCATCTCAGGATACAGCCAGCCGCTCTCTGTCCTCCTCCATGGCGCACCGGGAGTGTGGAGCATGGGTTTGACCAGCGAGCGGATCTGATGGCTGAGTTTGACCAGTGAGCGGATCTGATGGCTGAGTTGTCCAGTCGAGGAGAACTCGGAGTGCAGGGGCGCCAACAGGACACAGGAGGGCGTTTCCCTTTGCAGTGCGTGGTTTCCTTCTGGTGCTTCTGGCCCCAGATGCGGGAAGGCGGACTGCGAACAGGAGTTGAGTGGGTGACGGCGTTCGTTGGTTCATTTAGTCCGCGGCGGGCCCTCCCCTGGGCACCGGAACCAACTGCAGAAGAGGGAAGCCGTGTACGAGCCCAGCGCTGCCTTCTCCAACATCAGAGCAGCTCAGAACCACCTGGAGAGTTCTCATTCCGTAGGTCTGAGTGGGGCCGAGAAGTGGTGCTTCTAACACATTCCCAGGTGCCGCTGCCGCTGGCCCGGGTACTGCAGGCCGCTGAGAACCACTGACGCTGGTGGATGAGGGCCCTGGCGTCGCGCTGCCTGGGTTTGAGCTGAAACCAACTTATCTGCTTAGCAGCCGTGAGACCTCTGACAGCTCGGTCTCTCTGGGAATCAATTCCCTCCTCTGCAGGGACTTACGGGATGGTGACGACAGTAGCCACCGCGCAGGGTTCAGGCGAGGGATAAACAAGTCACGGCACGAAGCACTCGGAGCGGAGCCTGCCACGTACGAAGCAATGAACACACGTTAGCTTTTATGATCTGTAATGTTTAAACAGCTTTTACACGGAACTCTCACACGTGCGCTTTCGTAAGCGAAGGGAAGGTGAGTTGGGGAGGGTCCCTATGCGTCTTTGCATACACAGGTTCGCATATGATTTCGAGGGGCTTGCAGCCCCAGAAAGCTCATCCTCCTCAATGCCCCTGGTGGAACAGAGGATAAGAGCCACCAGCTTTGGAATCTCACGATGCTGTAGGAAGTGTGGCAGGTAATTTACGTTCTAAATTACGTCATTTGGTCCCCCAGTCACTTTGTAAGGCAGCCGTCATTCCTGTTTTCCAGGGGAAATAACCGAGGCTTAGAAATGTGCCCGGGGTCATTGGAGACGGAACTCACCCCCACCTATCGCGCCCTCTGTCACGCTGCCACTCTTCACTTCCTTAGAGCCGTTGTCGCACCGGTTTCTCTACAAGAATATATTTAGTAACAGCCAGTAGGGTAGAAATTTAAGGTTGCTCTTGACCTCAGAGGAATCTGAGGATTGAAGAACATACCAGTATGCAAAATAGCACGCAACGAGAGGCTGAACGAGGGATGTAGCAGAGGGTGTATGTGGTTCAGCAGACCCTTCACGTTCCCCAGCCTCCCCTACGGTTCCGGCCAATGAATGTGGGCGTGGGGCACGATAGAAGTTACTTCCGGGCTTGACCCTTCTAAACATGTCACGTGATCGTCCTTTTCTCTTGTCTTGCAGCAGCGATTTCGGCAGCCACGTAGCTCAAGATGGAGGAGGACCACTCGACCGGTATCGGATGGAGATGGGAGGGAGAAATGAGCCCCTGTGGGTTAAGCCGCTGAAATTTCTGGTCACTGCTGTATAAGCTAGTGTCCCCTAACTAGCCGAATGGGGGAACCGTCGCTGAATGCTGAAGAGTTCTGGGAATATTTGTGAGTCCTGAAATATTCGGGGGTTAAATCGGATGAAGGTCTCATTCTAGACCTAGTGAGCCAGATATTTAGGGAAAGGTCTTAGGAGTCTTTCTTTTTAATAAGGTGACACTGAAGATTGGCCAATTTGGGGAACCTGGCCCTGTGGTCTGCTCGACATCCCTGGGTTATTCCCCCCACAACAGATGCATCATCAGGTGACCATCCAGAAGGCAAGTTTTGGGGGGAGAAGGACGTGCCTGGGAAAACTCCTGCCTCCACCGCCTTCTGGCTATATCACTTTGGGTGATTGAAGTATCTACTTCATAGAGTTCTTGTGATGATTAAATGACTATTGGTTATCTATTACTGCATAACAAATTACCCCAAAACTTAGTGGTGTGAAGCAACCATTTATTATCTCTCTCAGTTTCCACGAGTCAGGAATTCAGGGGTGTTCCCCTGGGCGATTCCGGCTCAAGATCTCTCCTGAGGGTACGGTCAGATGTTGGCTCACACTGCAAAATCTGGAGACTCGCGTGGGGCCGGAGGATCTGTTTCCAAGATGGCGCACTCCCGGAGCTGCTTTCCACATCGTGATCCAGGACACCAAAGAGGAAGCTCCAAGTCCTTCACACGTTGTCCCTTCCATCATATGACCTCCTGGTCACACAGGTCAGCCCTGATTCAGTGCAGGAGGGGACTAACCAACGGTAAGGCTATCAGGAGATGAGGCCCAGTGGGGCCATGTGTAAGACTGAACAGCAAAAGCATTTCAATTACGACCCATCATGCCCCGAATGACGCCTTCCGTGTGAGTAGCAGGCAATAAGCATGAGCCATTTTGCATTACTAACAAAACGGTCGGTAACCTGTAACTCGCAGCCCCAGCTCCTCTACCATCTTCTCGTCTTTCACTCCTTCCTCAGCAGCCCTCCCGAGTGGACCCCAACCGCACACCCGTCCGTGTGTCTGTCATGCCGGGCTAAGTGAAGAGTACTGGGTTCCCAGAGGGCTGGACTCCCCTCTGGGTCCCTTGGTATCCCGGGGGTGGAAGTCCTGTCCTGGAGACATGGAGAGACGCTGGAAGCCGGGAGAGAAGAGGTCGCTTACTAATGAATTATTAAGTGGGCTTGTCACCCCATTTAACCAGGCTTCACGATGATCACCTTGCTGGAGGGCCACGCGGTGGGGCGGTGCCGTGCGCGGCCAGGGGTGAGACGGCCTGGAGTGAGCTCCCGTTCTCATTTGTGTTAGCTGTGTACTCAATTTCCTTGCATCTCTGTTTCCTCATCTGTCACAAAGGAGAATGATACTAGTTCTTCCTTCACGCGGTCGTTGTGTGATTCAACATCCTCAGCACGTAAAGAGTTCAGAATAGTGTCTGGCTGACAGTAGGTGCTCAGAAATATGAGATATTCTCTTCCTTCTCAAGTCACCCAGAGGTGGAGGTCAAGGACGAGACAAAGAGACAAGAGAGTCAAGAGACTTGTGACCCGCTCAGAATCCCCCGTCCCTGATTCTTCAACGAGTCCAAGGCAAAGCTGGTGTCCAAATGCCGCTTTTTGTTGCGGGACTCTCCCCGAGACCCTCCAGCTCGGCTGAGAGGGCCGGCCACGTGGGCAAGATTGCCTGAGCACGTGTCCGTGATGCCGTGAGCCACCAGGCCAGGGCCGGGCACCCTCGGAGACGCCTGGCACCGTCTTGGCTGACTTCTCCTGTGGCTGGGCCCCCGGTAGTGCCGTTACCCCTCCCACCACGTCCTCTGCCTTTGTCTCTCTTCCCTAGTTCCTTTTGTTCATTTCCGACAAGCTCAGGGGTCTCCAGTGGATCTTGCCTTCCTTTGATGGGGAGCGGCCAGCAGACGGGCCAGGGCTCGGGGCGGGCCGCATGGGCGGAAGGAGTGAGGCAGGCAGGCAGGCAGGTGGACGGGAATCAAAGGGCCCCACATCAAAGGAGAGAGGGGGCCGATCGGCTGGAGGATTCTCCATCCTCCCAGACCAGATCTGCGCTCTAATTTGTGAATTTTAGTTAAGTTTCAGGACTGAAACGAAGGGGCTGCTGGACCTCCCGCCTAATGAAGGTGTTTGTTGAAAGGCTCTAGGGACGTGACCAAGATACGGCTTCTGTGGAGCTCTACAGAGAGGGAGTGCAAGTTCTAGAAGGTGGGGACACCACTGTGAACTTGACACAGGAGGTTCCTCCTGTCCCAGAGCACGCGCTCTGCGGGGAGGAGACAGACGGCACTTGCCAGAATCTTCAGCGAGCTGCCGCAGGCCGAGGAAGCCGGGCCGGGCTGTGGGGGAGGCCTCTGTGAGCCGCTGGGTTGGGCTAAGCTCCGTGAGCAGCTCGTGCGGGGCTGAGGGAGAGCATTCCGGAGAGGGACGAGCTGGTGCAAAGGGCCTTATGGGGACAAGTTCGGCGTGGTTTAGGGTGATGCAGAGGCCAGCCTGGCCGGAGCGGATGGAGGGAAGGACAAGGGCCCACAGAGACGGGGACAGGCTGGAGGCTGGGCCGAGGCGTTGCTGGGCGAGCCCGAGGCTGGTCTAAGTGCAAAAGTGCTGGCCCCTGATGGGTTTAAAGGGATCACGTGGCTACCAGGAAAGGCACGGCTTCAGGGGGCAGCGGCAGAAGCGGGGAGGCCCGTCAGGGGAACTTCAGGGTCCAAATGAGAGATGCTCCCATCCCGACAGGACAGCGGACTGAGGAAGTGGGCGGGTGGACCCGAGGCCTTGCTGGGCCCCGCATGAGGCAGGTGAGGACAAGGACAGGTCGGTTAGACTTTGAGGCTTGGGGCTTGAGTCCAGGGGGCTGTCCATCCGCACAGGGCCTGCCTCTGGGTCCTCCTCCGCCTGCGAGCTAGGCCAGCAGTTGGAGCCCCAGAAGGACAGACACAAGAATGTCTGCTTAGAGCTCCGGGGGACAGGCCGCTGAGGCCCCTCTCACCCGATGATGGCACAGAGTGGGGCTCTGAGGGAAGGGCGCTGGTGGCAGCCCGTCCTGCACTGTCCAGAACAGAAGAGGCTTTGCAGAGGGTCCCCGCTTCCAGCCCCTTCCCCAACACGAGCGATCTCCTCCATCCCAGGTCTCCGCAGTCGGCAGGTTTGGGCGGCTGGTGGCTGGCCTTTCTGGGCGCACTTCTCTCATTAGAGCAGAGCCTGGAAGTGAGAAGCTTTGTGAGGATGGGGAAAAGGGGCATGGGGTCAAGGGGAACTGGGGTTCCGTGCCGTTGTCGCCTCTGGGCCCTGGCAGCCCCAGCCCTGGGAAGGTTATCCATGCGGCTTCAGCTCCCCGTCTGGATGGAGCGTCGAGAAGCCTTGAAGGGTCTGTTCACCTGCAGCAAAGTCCAGAGGGGACAGCTACCTGGAGGCGGCCCGCAGGAAGCTCGAGGGACCTGCGGATCGCCCTCCTCGAAGTCTTGCTTCCTGCAGAGGGAGCAGCAGGGAGGCCGCCCAAGACCACAGGTGCTGTGGAGGCAGGAGTCACTGTGCTGGTGGGGAGGGCGAGGAAGGAAGGGGATGGGGCTGCATGTCTGACACCAAGACCACCGGTCCTCCTCGGGCGGCTGTCTCCAGACTGAACTCTCCCCTCCCAGATACCCACTCACTCACTCAACAGTATTCGAGATGACAGCAATGTGGCCAGGAGGAACAACGAGGAAAGAAGGAGGAAAAGCAGGGAGAGCGGGAAGAGGGTGCGTAAAGGAACAGGGCACGGGCTATGGACTGAATGTTTTGTTTCCCCCAAATTCATACGTTGAGAATGAATGACCAAGTTGAGGGCATGAGGACGAGGGGGGGGGGGCTCTGGGAGAGGCTCAGCTCATGAAGGTGGAGCCCCCATGGACGGGGGCAGGGCCCTCCTACCAGAGAGCCCCCCCTCGTCCCTTCCACCGCAGGAGGACACCTAGAGAAGAGGGTCACCTGGGAACCAGGAAGTGGACCCGCACCGACACCGAATCGGCAGGTGTCTTGATCTTGGCCGCAGCCTGCAGAGCTGTGGGAAATAAATCTCCATGGTTATAAGCCACCCCGGCCGCGGGGCGGTGACAGCAGCCCCCAGCAGGTCTGTGACAGCAGAAGGCTGGAACGACCCAGCTGTCCGTCCAGACAGCAGGATTCCACGCGCCCTGGGACACGAATGTAGCAGCTCTGACTGATACTGATAGAGGTCTATCAGTAATCTATCCTGGATTATTGAGTGAATAAAAGAGGGTATATAGGGTATGCCATCTTTTGATTAAATTTTGACCAAACTTTCTGTCAAGGGCTAGACGGTAAATATTTTCGGCTTGGCAAACCACAGGCCACCTCTGTCGCATAATCTTCTTTGGTTTTGGTTTTCTTATAGTCCTTTAAAAATGTAAAAGCCAGGGGCGCCTGGGTGGCTCGGTCTGAGAGCGTTTGAAAAGCCGTTTGCTTGTTGTAAGCAAGGGGGAGGCATTGGATTTCTGTTTAGAAAGCGCCTGCTGCAAGGAGGAGGAAAGATGGGGAGGTCAGGAGAGAAGTGCCAGCGCCAGAGGCGGGGAAGGCAGGTAGGGGCCCTTTGGAATAATCGGGTAAGAGAGGACGGGGCTCCTGGCCGCCCCCAGCCCTCACCGCCGACCCCCTCACTCCTGGAGGAGAAGTGGGGAGCCTACCCCCTGTGGAAGGGTCCCCCCCACTGCGGAGGAATATGGGTGTTTGAAGTTTCCCCAACATCTGGGGCACTGCTTCCGCTTCTCGGACGCCTTCGTGTATAATTAATCCCCTCCAAGCCCTGCTGTCAGGAGAAATCACGCTCAACATTTCTTTCCTAGAGACGAAGAAACCGAGACTTGGCTTCAAGTGCACCTGAACCTGAGCCCTCGCTCGGCCACCTGCCCGAGGAGTACAGTTAGAAAGCCACACGACATGCGGCCCCGCGGGCTGAGCACTGCACCTGTGGGCGTGTCTCTGACAAAACCAGGGCGTCGTACCTGACAGGCCTCCGTGTGTGTGTGTGGGGGGGGGGGGAGTCTGGCGTCCACCAGCCTGTGGTAGAAGCCAGGAAGAGATAGTGTGTGCTTCTGAAGCTGGTGGCTTGAATGGGCCTGGCCCCCTGGGTGGGTCTGTCCTGCCCCACGTTCCTTCTCTCCCTTGTCGCCCGAGGCCTGAGAGGGACAGTTCTGTAGAAGGGGCCTGGGCCTGGGGGCTTCCTTGGCAGGAAGTCTCGCCCCTCGCCAGGGTTCTGGGAGAGGCCTGCCGGCTCTCCCACCTCGCCCACTCTCTCCTGGTCTTTGTTCGCGATGTCAGGCCAGGGAGGGACGATACGGAGAGAAATGGCACCATCTGCTGGGCATCCTGGGCAAGCTCCAGCCACGCCCAGGTGAGCGGCAGGTGGAAGCTGGCCTTGGCCAGGGCGATTGGCGGAGGCGGAGTCTTGCGTCACCAAAGTGGGCATGACAAGGGACGAGTGACCTCTTCTATAGGAGTAACGCTGGGGACAGAACCCCACTTCGGCAGGGGCAGGAAGCTCTCAGTGCCAACAGGGGCTGCCTATGACCTGTGCACTCAGGGGATGGGGACACAGCGAACAGGGTGTGTGGGGTCGGGGGGAACGGGGGGGAATACAAAGACAATTACAGTTGTCTTAATTACAATGCAGTCTAGTAAGAGGAATGATGGGGAAACACAGGCGAAGAAGAGGGGCCGGTTAACTGACTTCCTAGGCCCCTACTAGGGGTTGTCCCTGAATCCAGATGGATGAATAGGAGTGAAACCGGGGTTAAGGGAAGACATTCCAGAGAGAGGACAGAGCCAGACCCGGGAGTTTGTGCTGCCATCGGTGTTCAGGCCCGGGGCCGGCTGCTCCCCTGTGGGTCCCTCTGGTGCTGGGAGAGAACTCCGCACCCTCTCTCTGCTGTCCCTTAGAAACGCAGGTCCCTGAACGCAGCGGCAGGAGCTCCGAGGGCCGGTGTCTGCTCCTCACTGTATCACCTCCACCCTCTCCCCAGGGCTCCTCTCCGTTCCTCCAAACCTAGTGTGCTCGGGAGACTGCCCTGGTGGGCCCCCCCAAGCCCACAGACCTGAAGCCAGGCAAGGCTGGAGAGCACAGTGCAAGATGGGAGAATGGCCCTCGTTGGTGAATTAGGGGCCCCCCCCCGCCAAAAGTCCCTCTGCAGGTGTTTGAATGAGCTGATCTGGGGATCAGGGGGCACTGCTGGGGTAGATTTAGGAAGAGCCACTCAAGTCGGTGTTAATTCATCAGCCTACATTCTAATCGATTCGATGTAATTCAGCCATCATTCACTAGTCCAGGTCGAATCCTCTGTCGGTTTGGAAGAAGGTGGGACCTGAACGAGCGTTTATCGGGCGGTCTGCTATGTGCTGGGTGGGCGCTGCGCTAGCCACTGGGGATGCCAAGGCAAGGAGACACAGTCTTCATGCTCGAGAAGCACCCCCACGACCACCATCGCCATAAACACCCAGAGACCCTTTTGTTCTCTTCTCTTCCTCCACGAAACCTGCTGCCGGGAAAGCAGCTGGTCGATTGGGCCTCGCTGAGCAGCCAAGCAGGTGTTTATAACTGGGCCTTCAGTCGTCTCTCGCCATCCTCTCTCTTCTTATTTCAGTAATGAGCACCCCCCTCCTTCCGCCACCCCCAGTTTTCGCTAGACACGTGACTACCCAGCCAGAAACCGTACTTCTCAACCTACCCTGAAGCTAAGTATAGACCCTGGGATTGTGACCAATGACATATGAGTGGAAATATGTGGTAACTTTTGGGGTACACCCTCCGTTTCCCCTTTCCCTGTTCCTGTGGGCTGGGAGGCAAGCATGGAGTGTAGCGGGGAGCAGGCTTTGCACCCAGGGTGAGGGCCAACCCCTGGCGATTGGGGAAGCCACAAGATGGAGGGGACCCACGTCTACAGAGTGGAACTCTGCCACCTCCTCGAGCGCCTACCAGCCCAGACTTTTACATGCAAGAGAGAAACTAAATTCTTTCACCTGAGCTTTCGTTGAAGCAGTCTCAAGTCCACTTCCTACTACAGCGACTCCCCCTCCCGGACGTTGAATAAACCCAAGGAATGCCTTGAGCAGGAGCATTCTCCGAGTTCTGAAATCCTGAGCAGAGGCCGTCTCCTGATCCGGTGTGTTTATAACAGTGGTCCCAGAGCCCTCTGATATCCCAGGGCGTCTCTCGGTTCATTTGTCATCCACTTGTTGGGACAGTGTCATATATCATTGTGTGGCATACGTCTAAGGTCATGTGGCTAGTGCAACATTGATGCCAATGGCCAAGGAGGTCCCATTCTTCAGTCGATGGGACACCTTCCTAGTTTACTATGAATCCATGAGCCGTGTGACCTAAGGAGTGTCTCATCTCCGCTTACAGAAGAGGCACAAATGCCTATCAGACGAGAGCCCAGGGTTGATAGAAACCCCGATTCTCAGACGTTCCTCTAAGGGCTCTTGACATTTCCTCAAATTAAGAATGGTTTTCTCTCCTTGGAGATTAGGGTCCTTCGGCACAAGCCAGGGAACACTATTAAGAAATCTTTTTTCCCCTTTCTTAAAGTAGTTGTGAAAAGGACAATGAAGCCACAGAAATGCAAGCACCGGAGAACACGGGAAGGTGGACGAACGGCTCATGCGGGTCGGGGGATATTTAGTAATCATTAGCATTTGGAAGTCAGTGGTTATGCGTTCAAAATAGTTCTTGTAAATGTTCAACCACTGGAAAGCCTTCAAAATGCCAGGTAGCCGACGGTTTCTAGATGAAAGTATTTTTCAAAAGTAATAAAAACTCTCTCTCAATTCTGATAGCATCTCTCGGTTTACTGAGCGAAATAATGAAGAGCCTTTTACACCACACTGGACTCACTTCCTAGAAATTCGTAAATACCAGGCCCCAGAGCGTGACAAGTAACTACTGGACAAGATGACCACTCCGCGTGTTTAGAGCACTGGCTCGTGTGGGAAAGACCCAAATGTCTGGTCCTCCTGTCGATGTCTCTGGACCTAAAAATCACCAGAAATGGAGGCAGAGGAGGCCCCAGGTGGAAGTGGAAGGCAGGACCGGAGAGCCAGAGAGCAGAAAAGTGGCCCGATTAAGGGGGAGCTTCAGCTATCTGTGAAGAATCCAGGCGTTCTTTTCCCAAAATCAAAGCAGAGATGGAGAAACTACGGCCTTTAAGTTGAAAGGCCCAAGGGTGCCTGGGTGGCTCAGTTGGCTGAGCGTCCAACTTCGGCTCAGGTCATGATCTCGCAGCTCGTGAGTTCGAGCCCCGCAGTCAGGCTCTGTGCTGACAGCTCAGAGCCTGGAGCCTGCTTCCAATTCTGTGTCTCCCTCTCTCTCTGCCCCTCCCCTGCTCACACTGTGTCTCTCTCTCAGAATAAATAAACATCCAAAAAAATTAAAAAAAAAAAAAAAAAGGTTGAAAGACCCAGATTTGAGTTCTAACTTGGCCGCGGACCTTGCAAGCTGACTTCTGGGTAGAAGCAGATCTCGGCTTCTAGAGAAGCCTCCAGAGGTTAATGCGAAGAGGCAATAAGCTATTTGGAAAACGTGTCGAGCGCCTCACATTACTCACTACTCTGTTGTTTGTGAGTGCAAATCAGCGTAGGCGCGCGCGCATGCGCGCGCACACACACACACACACACACACACACAGGCATCTTCTTGTGGTTCAGGTGATGGTGGGCAGGAGCTCTCAGAGCTGGTCGCCAACAGCCCGTTCCCCTTCCGTCCTGGCATACGGTAGGACTGAAGCCCTCTGCCCTCTTTAGTTAGGCGTCACCGTGGGATTTGCTTGTCACTTCTGGGCAGAAGCTTCGAGCGTGTGCAGTCGGCCATCTCCCTTCCACGGTGATTGTGTTGGGACAAATTTTCCACTGTCCTTAGTGACTATGGTGAGGAGAGCACTTACTCCCTGCTAATCTTCACCGGCTCGGTAGCAAAAACAAACTCCGGTTAAAAATAAAATAAAAGCCACTGCGACCTTGTGTTTGTTACCGCTGCAGAACCTCACGCTAACTACATTTTATTTTCTGTATCCTTGATGCTCTGGCGTCTGGGGCCTCGATCCTGGAGACTCTCCTTCCTTCTGCCGATTCCTACCTCCCCTGAGAACAAGACTTTGATACAAAAATCAGCCAATCCACAGCCACTCCGCGATGTCTTTTACCAACCTCTCACACACTAAGCAATAGTCCTCCTGGCCCGAGTCACCCCGGGACCAGGTACCACACAACTAGGGACGCTCCTGTAGGCCAGAGCCCGCCAACATTGTTCAAACTAGCCAATCCTGAACTTACTCGATGGACCTATTCTGCCTGTCCATTCCTCCCTGTGAAAATCCCAGTAAAGGTTCGGGCCATCCTGTCCCCTTTGCGTCCCTGCCCCTTGACCATGTCTGGTCTTTCCCCATGTGGCCCTGTGTGATGTCCCACGCCTCCTGTGTATGAACTTCTTCCTTCCTGACAATCATTTCCAATCTCACCATTCCTGATAAAAAGAAATCTCGGGTACATTTTAACACCAGGATAGAGGAGGAGGAGGAAGACTGGGACTGGCATCAGGCCACTGGATTTGCCGATCCTCTTCCCAGCCTCCGGGTTCTGCTTTGCTCTGGGCTCGTCTCTCCCCTTGCAGCTGGGCTTCCTCCGTGTGGCAGGAAGAAGGACCCGAGCAGCCTGGCTTCACTACCAGTGCCCAGAGGCAGGAGATGGTTTTTGCTGCGGATTCTAGCAGAAAAAGTCATAGGGAAAGACTCAGATTGGCCCAATTTATGTACAATCATGACACCGTCTGTGGGCCAAGCACACTGACTAGGATTGGGCCGCACGCTCCCCACCGTGGCCTGGTGGGTGGGAAGTGCTGGGGGCACAGGCAGGGTGATGGTTCTAGCACTGCCCTTTTGTGGGTGGAGTCTGGACATCCACACCTTGCCATGGCCGAAGGAAAGGACAGTTTACAGGCTGCTACTCATCACACAAAGTACGACTGGGAAATCAGACAAGCACTGAAGGAGGGAGCTTCCTTTGAGAGCCACAGAAGCTAGGAGGTGTTTCTGAGATAGGATCAGACCAACTAGAAATGCGGTATCCACAAACAACCCATCCTCCCGATCACTGGAAAACAAACCCCTTAAGTGAGCACATGAGGTGAAGGGTAGCAAACATTCACTGAATTTTCTGGTTGCTTATTGCATGCCCTCCATATGGAATGCGCCCAGATGGTTCTGTTCAGGTCAACTTGACTAAAGGAACGTCCAACTGCCCAGACACACATGCTGCTTCCAGTTATTTTCCTACGGACGCCCATGGAGGCCCAGAGAGCAGGGACTGGGGAGTCTCTGACTGTGGCTCACGGGGACTAAAAGAGAAGCCGAGGGCTGAACTCAGGATCTGGAAACAGTGGGCTGGCTCCCGGGGTCCATGCAGTCCTGTCGCTGAATGTAAAACACGGAAGATTCGTTTCCTACAGAAAGGGTCCACAGCTTTCATAGACGGTCAGTGGATACTGGCCGCCAGGAAGTTAAGAGCTGCCATTTTAACAGAAGGTTGCTCAGCTTCCAGCAAATGGCAAAGAGGAGCTGGGTTTTTTTTTTCCTTGAAATTTCTCAGGAGTAAGTTTTCTCATCTCTCCTTCAGTTCCAGTACTTTCCAAATGGAGCCAAAGTCATGGACCTCCACGTCCCCTGCAGAGTCCCGTGTGGAAGAGAGAAGGCGAGACGGATCTGGGCCCAGGTCCTAATGAGGCCATTTCCCAGCAGGCGCTGGACCTCACCGAGCGGACGTCCCGTCTGGGGAGGAGAGATTGTGACGCTTGCTGGCCATCAGCTCTGCCACGGCAGGGGAAGCAATGACAGCAGACAGCCGTCCACTTTCCTTTCCTTTAATAATCAGCGCTGACATGACCGAGGCTTTCTTCACAAAAGCGCTGCAGAGCAGAGCGGATACTTCAGTATCCCCACTGAATTTTCAAAATTGGGAGGGAGCGGACTGAGACCTGAGGTCAAACACATCGCCACTGAGGCAGAGCTGGCCTCTGACCCTGGCCGCCCGACGGGGTCCATCGTCTCTCCCCAGGATTCTACTACACCCCCCCGCCCTCCCACATTCACGCATACTGCCCAGAAGCCGTCGAAACGGGCACTCGGCAGGCAGGCGCTGCTGCCGTGGGGTGATGTGGCTAACGAGGGGGCGGCCTCACACGGGAGCCCCTGGATGTGGCAGGCACGTGCCAGGGATGGCTCAGCTCTAAGGGGCACTTCCATGCTAGCTCTTAACAAGACAGACTGTCAACCTCGCTTTCCTCTCCTCTACGTGACAGACAAACGGGGAACGTGGTTTCAGGTCACACCGTGCCCGCGGCTTAGCAGGGAATTACGAAGTTGGGATTATCTTTACGAACGTGAGGTGGCACTGGCCTAAGGCAACAACTCGGGCTCAGGACAGAAGCTTCAAGAAACACGACTAGAGTCATGAGGTTTTTAGAACTGTTATTTCCAATCATTCCCACTTCTTTAGCCTGGAAGAGCGGCATGATACCAAGGAAGGGCCCTCTGGCTTCATGAAGGAGGAGATTAGCCCCCCCGTCAGACTCCCTACACTGGCAGGAGGGCCGGCAGGGTTGAGGGGGCTCGGGAGGCTCTGTAGGGGGTGGACCACACTGAGGTGGCCCCGCTCTGGGGACCCGGCCAGCTTTCCCGACAGAGAAGCGGGACTGCCGGTCCCCTCCCTGTGTTCCAGGGCTGCCACCGCACGAGTCACACCTGCCGCTGGGAGGGAACTTGTTGGATGAGCTCCACAGCGTGGGCCTGGATTTTCCCATCAGCCACACAGGGGCGGCCGCTGAAGCAGAACCCCCTTGCACGGCCACAGTGGTGAGTAAGTCTTCCAGCGACGGAGGCCTCTGCTTCTGAACCAGCTTCAGTACGAGGAAAAGACGATGAGCAAGAACGGCGTGGGGGCCCGGCTGCTTCCTCCCAATCCAGCCGCGCCCTCTGGATGGCAGCCCCCTCCCCGTCCCCACCAGCCAGCCTGCTGTCGGCCGCGGCTGCTGCTACAGGGACGGCGGGGAGGCGCTCCGCCGCTGGCCGGCAGCTGGGACCCGGCAGCGGGGGCGACGGCTGGCTGGGGTCATTTGTTGGCCACGGCGGAAAGCTGGTCCCGGATGCGGCCCAGGCCATCTAGCATAGTGTCCAGCGTCTCCTTACTCAGCTCCACGGTGACAGCTGAGACGGAGGGCTCGTCTCCACACAGACTGGGATCTTCCTGGATCTGAAAAGAGAACATGGCCCTAAAGTCAGAGGCGCCCCTCCTCCCATCGCCCTGGACGCGGGAGCCCTACCCCGTTCTCGTGAACCTCAGGACAGGCTCTTTGCTCAGAGCTACATGGAGTCCTAGCCCCGGAGTCGTTTAGCAAATGAGATTCCCAGAGGCCTGGGAAACTTTCTGTCCATAAGGAGTGCTCAGGGAGGGTATCGGAGAAGCCGAGGCTCACTCACCCCTCGGGCCCCGACTCTGGGCCGTCGAGTGAGAAGGCGCTGCATGGGCCCACGTGCTGCTCTACGCGGGGGGCGCGAGGGGTACGTGGGACTCCGCCAGGATGCAGAATAAATATTACAGCTTCCAGTTAGGTTTGTCTGTTTCTTTACGAACGAAGGTAGACGCTACTAATGTTTAAAGACTTAGTTGTTAGAGGCACCCTGACCTTTTCATTTTCTTACAGGTCTGGTTTCCTGGGTGTGTGGTTAAATAAACATAGCCCTAAAATGGACATGCGGCCTAAAAAGATTCCTGAAAGAACTGTAAAGTGAAGGTAACGCTGAGGAGGCAAGAGTGCGCGAACAAGAAAACGAAGGACCGACAGCTGTCTAACTGCTAACAGGAGCTCCCGCCCGGCCACGCGACAAACAGTGGCGGCCCCAACAACTGGACAGTTGCCTCAGGTGAGCCACAACTCTCGAGAGGGCAATCTGAACTCTGACGGCATGCCCCCCTCGTGAAAGCTAAACTTTCCCGTCAGTGTGTAAGGTCAGCTTCGGGGATCAGCAAACCGGTTTTAAAACTTGTGTTTTGTGTTTGTCTTACCATTTTAAAATGTCTACTTTCAGTATACGTTTTATTACGTGTGTGATATGTTAATGCAGTAGTATTATGTATACTTGACAAATGAAGACCCCGTCTGGGAGTGCTAAATTTTTTTCTACGGGGTTAGAGGTCCCAGAGCTTTGGAGGCTGGCATTTTGGGTGGCACACAGGGGTGCCGAGTCACTGCCGCCCCTCCGTTCCTTCTCGCGAGCACGACCGCGGACGCACCTTCATCTGGAGCAGGCAGGTGGGGACGGCCATGCGGCTGATGCTGTCAGAGCAGGTTTTGATGTCCACTCTCCAGTCCAGGTCGACCAGGCGTGGCAGAGAGACTGTGAAGGAGACGGCCCGGCTCAGAGCTCACGCCTCTCACTCTCCGAGGCCCTGACTCTGACAGACAGCCCCGATGGCGGGGTCATGCTCCCGAGCCACAGAGCCAGTCTCTGAGGGAGGCAGAAGATGGGGTTCGAGACCTCCCCGGAAGTCAGGGCCTTCTCACCACCGCTCTGTGCCACCCGCACTTCGCACTGATACACGGCGGGCGCCCGTCCAGGCTCCTGCCCGCACACACGGCGCCCCAGATGTCGGCCCAGAACGAGAGACGACACAAGGCAGAGTCTTAGGAAATGTGTCGCTTCGCCAACGGTGGAGAGAGCTCTGGTTTGAGGGAGAGTCGGCCTGAGATGGGTTCTACCACTTCCCTAACCTGTGAGCCTGTTTCCTCCTCCGTAAAGTGGGGATGACCTCACCTAGCTGCCGGGGGTGGGGTGGGGAAGGGGGACCAAACAAGTTATTCCAGAGTCTGTCGACACTGTGAGCTAGTAAGTTTAGTGACCATTGATAACATACCCGCTTCTATTCAATCCTTCAAACCCATTCAGTTTTCATACTGTGTTTTCCTAGTGGATATACAGTAGTTTTAGGTACTTCACTTTCTGCTTTGCATATTTCCTTTTTTCACATAAAGAATATACGCTAATTATATTAAGTTTACAATCAGAAAAAAATGAAAGGGTGATTATTAAAAAGAAGAGCACAACGCACGCCGTTCATGGGGATTAGGTTAACGCACGCGAGTTCGGGTTACAGACTCCGGCCGCCCGGCAGAGGTGCAGCCGGGGCCGGGAAGGAAGGGCAGGAGGAAGGCGGGTTTCTTGGTACTCACTCTGATTTGCTTGGGCCTCGCTTCGCCACGTGGAGCTGTTTGAGAGGAAAAGATAATGGAGGAGGGATGAGAAGCGGTAATGAGCGGGGCCCCTGGACCCGGACCTCTACCCCTTCTGGGGTCCTCACGCCCGTCCTCACTGCCTGACGGGAAAGGACCACAGACATGTCTGCCCCCAGAAGCAGCTTTTTGTTTCTTTTACACAACGCAGCGATGGTAAGGCCATCAGTGCTGTTAGGTTTCATAGCTCAGAAGGGCGCCTGGGCGGCTCAGCTGGTTAAACATATGACTTTGACTCAGGTCGTGATCTTGTGGTTCAAGAGTTCGAGCCCCACGTCAGGCTCTGTGCTGACAGCTTGGAGCCTGGAGCCTGCTTCACATTCTGTGTCTCCCTCTCTGTCTGCCCCTCCCCTGCTCTCTCTCTCTCTTTCTCTCTCAAAAATAAATAAACATTAAGAAAGAATTTAAAAAACATATGAAAAAGACATTTGACATCACGAGTATCAAAGATGTCTAAGCTGAATGAGGTGCATCTGCCGTCTGGGAACCGGGGAAAACGGAAAGCGAGTTCCCTCCGTGCTGCCGAAGGTGTGGGGAGGGGGCGCGCCCGCCCGGCCGGCGGAAGCAGAGCTGGCGCAGTCTTTCTCATGGCCGACTTGAGGTCATGAAGCAAAGCCTCCCTATGGCCTTTAACCGATAAGGAAACGATTAAGCATGTGAGCAAAACTGCCACAGTAAATTTTTCACTGCAGTGAAAACTGCCATTAGCCTAAATATTCGACACTAGGGAATTTCTTAACTAAATTATACACAATTGCCCCACATAAAGAATACATTTAGCCATTAAAAATGACATTGAAGGTAAATATTTATTGGCCCGAAATATCATTATAAAAGCATTATGAGGAACTCTCAAGAAACGAGCACTTACACATGTTCTAGGATGATTTTCGTCAGCAGGTTCTTGAGGTTTTGGTGGAAATTTTCAGGAAAGAGAGCCAGAATCGCCTCGGCAGAGGACAGGTCACGGAACACGGCCAGCCTGGTGAGGCGGTGCAGAGCCTGGAGCAGCTGCAGGATGGAGCGTGTGGTGACAGTCGGGTGGGGTGGGGGCGGGACCCTGTACTCCCAGAGGGGGTACCGCTGCCACAGTCACCCAAACAGTCCCATGGGCCCTGATGCCCACGTGCCTCGGCCCCCCTCTGTGTCCACTTGCTGCTCTAGAAGACGGGTGTAGCTCTCTGACCTAGGAACCTGTCAACATGCCAGAAACTTCTGCTTGGGAACAAAGGGTTAATAAGTCCGCTTTCCTTGTGCACAGAATCTGACCTTCAGTTCACTTTCCAGCCTGCTCCCTGGTAACATGAGAGGGGTGAAAAGTTAGCTGGGTTGCTAGGCGACACTGCCTCAGGTCACTGCCTGGGGTCACTGCCTCAGACCTAGAGGTCCACAGGAACTCCCGGAGCTCCGCTTCCGGCTGCACGCCACCTGCCCCAACCTGAAGCTGGGCGTCCTGAACTGTTGCCAGAGGTACTGGCCCCCGAGTCAGGGGTCTGGCCTTTTAATCCAGAGTGTCCTTGTCCCTAGGCTATCACCTAGGAGGGCACAGAGAACAAGCTGATCGGGTGGGCTGCGCTGACTGCCCTGGGGAAGACGAGAGCCCGGCGCGGCCCTGCTGGACTGCCTCGCCCACCCTCCGTCCTTCCAGTCTGCAGCCCGGCGCGGCCCTGCTAGACTGCCGCGTCCACCCTCCGTCCTTCCAGTCTGCAGCCCGGCGCGGCCCTGCTAGACTGCCTCGCCCACCCTCCGTCCTTCCAGTCTGCAGCCCGGCGCTGCCCTGCTAGACTGCCGCGTCCACCCTCCGTCCTTCCAGTCTGCAGCCCGGCGCGGCCCTGCTGGACTGCCGCGTCCACCCTCCGTCCTTCCAGTCTGCAGCCCGGCGCGGCCCTGCTAGACTGCCTCGCCCACCCTCCGTCCTTCCAGTCTGCAGCCCGGCGCGGCCCTGCTGGACTGCCTCGCCCACCCTCCGTCCTTCCAGTCTGCAGCCCGGCGCTGCCCTGCTAGACTGCCGTCCACCCTCCGTCCTTCCAGTCTGCAGCCCGGCGCTGCCCTGCTGGACTGCCGCGTCCACCCTCCGTCCTTCCAGTCTGCAGCCCGGCGCGGCCCTGCTAGACTGCCTCGCCCACCCTCCGTCCTTCCAGTCTGCAGCCCGGCGCGGCCCTGCTAGACTGCCTCGTCCACCCTCCGTCCTTCCAGTCTGCAGCCCGGCGCGGCCTGCGGTCGTCTCGGGACATGACAGCGCTTAGCTGACACCAAGAAGACTCTCTGGAGGGAACTGTTCTCGGGCTTTCTTGGATGCCCAGAGGATGCTCAGCCACAGAGGCTGTTAGCCCTCCACTGATGAGGGGTGCAAGTTAGCGGATCAAAGCCCTCCGGGGTGACAATTCTGGGCTGTGTTCCCTGGGGTTTCTTACAGGATACCCCGACAGAGCCTGTGGCCCACAGCAGTACCCAGTCACCAACACCTCCTTTCCGGGCTTTCTCCTCTTCCCTGCTGGATTGTCCCCACTCCCTCCTTTGTGTTTGAGACTCGCCTCCCGGGGGAATTACTTGCAGCCAACTCTTTGCCTCAGGGTCTACTTCTGGGGAACCCAAACTAAGTCCAACTCACTTCCGTAATCTGGCTTCTGCCTTTTACTGTTCCAGAGCTGACTTCGATGAACAGAGCTCTGGGTTAAAAATAGTACTAATAATAACGTAGGTCTGTCGGGATGAACTCCTGTTTTAGAAATGTATCCGCCCTAAAACAAGAAGGCTGTGAGTACTGCATAAACTCACTCTTCCTCTCGGCCACCCGCTGAGGTCAGGTGGGGGTCCAGGAGCATGTTCCCCTCCCCCGCCCCCATACCGACTCATCCTCAGGCCTCGGAGCCTCTGCCCAGTGACCCCTAAGAAGTCTGCCTATGCTCTCTGGCTGACAATCTAATGGCAGAGGCAAGTTACAGGGAAAGAACAATCACAGAAAGGCTGGCTTTTGTCCACACTGTCTAGGGAACAGGTCTAAGAAGGAAATGGCCAGGACTTCTGATTCTCGGTATAATTCTCCCATCCAGGCCTCAATTATCATAGGAAATGAAGGTTCAAAGACAATAGCTTTCAAGTTCACTAGCATTAAAAAAAAATCTATTTTAAGTTTGTTATAATGTCAACAGACACTTCAGGGGAAAAATTGCCTGGGATGCAGCAATGACTGGGAAGTTAAGAAAGAGACTAATGAGCTGAGAAGCCAGTGACCAAAGGTCATTTCCGACCATACTTACTTGCTCTGCTTCCTCCTGGGTCACAGACAAGCTGGAGCATGTAATATCCAAGAGTTTTGTTGAGCCAACGGCTGAACTGGAAAAGCTCTCCTGGCACAGCTGTCTGACAACATCTTTTGAGGAGGCCTATGAATTAATTCACAGATGGGGGAAGAAACCAATTCAGACTCTGAAAATACATGTTTTAGAGCATAATACTGTCTCAGTCACGGTGATACCTTTGAGACTCAAGATTTAAAGGTGCACAGGACATTTCCATTTCTGGAAAGATGAAACTGATGTGCTTTTCCTTGTTTTTCCATCTAAGCACAACTAAAACCACTGGGCACAATTAAAACCACATACAGAAAACAAACTAGGATAACTCTGAAAGGGGGAGGGAAGAGAGGGACCTGTATGGACCTCATGACCAAGAAATGACATGGTGGTGAGTTTCCGGGATTTTCTCTTTGTTTGTAAATCGCAGACTTTGAGCTGAAGAACAGGGCAACCTAGAATGCCGACAGATACACAAAAACAAAACCAAAAACTCCAACAAATACTTGCTCTCTCTAGCCGACAGACCAAAACAGCTTAGCAAGACAGAAAACTTTTAAGTGATAACTGCTCTGCTGAAGCTGAACACCACAGAGCCTATGTCCCCAAAGGCTGAGTGGCAAATGCAGACTTCCACCCCTTTGAGGCTGCAGTGCGGTGTCCCAGTGCCCCCACCAGGGAGGTGTCAGAGAAGGCCAAGCAGGGAGCTGGACCTTCATCCCCACTGACTGGCAACAAATCCCACCACCCCATGGTATTAATAGTAACCACACGGGGCCAGAACTTCCACCCTTGCCCAGTGGTCACAAGGAACCCCCACTTTTGGGTGTCAATAGAAGCCAAGTGCAGAACCTGGAATTTTCTCTCCATCTGGTAGTAATGAGGCAGAAATCCTTTCCCCCTACCCAAGCGGTGTTAGAAAAAGCCAGCTAAAACAGAAGATTTAAATAAGATCCAGAATCGTGGAGTGTAATACAAGAACGTCCAGGTTCCAACTGAAAGCCATTCTTCATACCAAGAGCCAGAAAGATCTCAAACTGAACGTAAAAAGATAATCATTAAATTGTCCACATCAAGATAAGAGATGTTAAAATTATCTGACAAAGATTTTAAAACAGCCATGATAAAAATGCTTCCCCAAGTACTTATGAATACACTTGAAACAAATGAAAAAACCAGAAAGTCCCACCAAAGAGATAGAAGATACAAAGAAGAACAAAATGGAAATTTCAGAACTGAAGAAATACGATAACCAAAATTAAAAGTTTGATGGATGGGCTCAGCACCAGAATGAAAGGGACAGAGGAAAGAATCAGTAAACTGGAAGACAGAACCACTCGACATTACTCAATCTGCACACAGAAAACAGACTGAAAACAATAACAGAGCCTCAAGGGTCTATGGGACTATACCAAAAAATCTAACATTTAAGTCACTGGAGTCTTAGAAGGGGAGGATAAAAGAGGGCAAGGCTGAAAAAGTACTTAAAGAAATAATGACTTAAAGCTTTCCAAGTTTAGCTACAGACATAACTATATACATTCAAGAACCTAAGCAAATTCTCAAGAGGATAAATCCAAAGAAACTATACCAAGATTTACCATAAAGAAACTTCAGAAAACTAAAGGAAAAGAAAAAATCTTGAAACCGGTGAAAAAGATACAATATTTTATCTATGTGGGGTAATGAGAATAACAGCAGATTTCAAATCAGAAATCATGGAAGCAAGAAGGCAGTGGCACACTATTTTTCACAATACTTAAAGATACTGGAAGAAAAACTGTCGACCTGGAGCCCTACACCAACAAAAAATATCCCTCAAAAATGAAAAGGAATCAAGACATTCTCAGATAAAGGAGAACTAAGAAAATTTGTCACAAGACAAAAGAAGTTCTCTTAACAGAAAGGAAACAATGAAAGAAACTTGGAGCATCAGGAAGAATGACAGAACACAACAAGAAAAATTAAGGGTAAATACAATAGACTTTCCTTCTCTTGAACTTCTAAATTCTGTTCGAAGGATGAAGCAAAAATTATACCACTGTCCGATGTGGCTCTAAACGCATGCAGAGGAAATATTTAAGACAATATATTATAAGCGAGGGAAGGGATATAAAGGAAGATAAGGTTACCATACTTCATCTCTAACCGGTAAAACGATGACGCTGATAGATTGTGATGTATATAAATGTAGTAACCAGAGAAACCACTAAAGATTTTAAAAAGAAATATATTTTAAAATGTTACAGGTAAGAGGGAATTCCGAAAATATGTTCAAGTAGCCACAGGAAGGCAAGAAAAAGTAACAAGAAACCAAAAACCATAAAAGAGCAGATAAAGAAACAAAAAAATTAAATGGCAGATTTAAATTCTAACATTCAATAATTACATTAGCTGTAAATGATAAATATGAGTTGCAAATATGACTCAATTACATGCTGTCTTTTAGAAATGCTCTTCAAGTATGATACAGATTAAAATGACGGAAAAAGAGATATCATGCAAATATTAATGAAATAAAATCAAGACTGGCTACATTCATATCAGACAAAGTAGACTTCACAGCAAAGAAAATTACCAGAGACAGACATTATATAATGATAAAAGGTTCCATCTCCTAAGAAAACATCCTAAATATGTATGTACCCAGGAAGAGAGCTAGAAAACACAAGAAGTAAAAACAGACAGAACTGACAGGAGAGGTAGACAAATCCACAATTATCATTGGACACTTCAACAACTGATAGAACCAGACAGATATTCAACAAGGACACAGAACATTTCAACAACACCATCAGCCGATCTAATCAACATTTAAGGAACACTACCCAGCAGCAACAGAATATACATTCTTTTCAAGTGCCCACTGAGCCTATACCAAGGTAGATCATATTCTGAGCCATAAAACAGACCTCGACAAATCTGAAAGAACTGAAATCATATAGAGTGTGTTCTTGGTGACCACAATGGAATCAAACTAGAAATCACTAACAAAAAGATGTCAGGAAAATATCCAAACAGTTGGACACTTAAACCATCTACAGATCAAAGAGGAGCTCAAGGGAAATCTTAAAAATTATACTAAATGTTCAAAAACGAAAAACAAAACCAAAATTTGGGGGACACAGCCATGACGGTGTTAACAGGAAAATTTACAGCATCGAATGCATATATTAGGAAAGAGGAAAGTTCTCAAATCAATAATCTACATTCCCACCTCAAGAACAAAGAAAAAGAAAAGCACAATAGCCCCAAAGAAAGAAAGAAGGAAACAAGAAAGAGGGGAAACCAATGAAATTGAAAACACGCACAAAAATGAGAAATCAATGAAACAAAGAAATAGTTCTTTGAAAGTATCAATAAAATTGGCAAACTTAGCAAGTCTGATGGAATTAAACAGAGAGGAGACATGAATTACCAATTTCAGGAATGAAGCAGGGCACAGCACTACAGATTCTAAAGGTTTCAAAAGGAAAATAAAAGAATGACTGCCAACAACCCTATATGTATAAATTTGGCAGCTTAGGTAAAGTGGATAAATTCCTCAAAAAACACAAACTACCACAATTTGCCCAATATGAAACCGATTATTTGAATAGACCTATAATAATTAAGAAAATTGAATCCATAATTTAAACTCCCCAAGAAGAAATCTTCAGGCCCAGATGGTTTCGATGGAGGATTCTTTTTTTTTTAAATATTTTTTTAATGTTTATTTTATTTTTGAGAGAGAGAGAGAGACAGAGACAGAGAGAGCAGGGGAGGTGCAGAGAGAGGAAGACAGAATCCCAAGCAGGCTCTGTGCTGACAGCAGAGAGCCCAATGTGGGGCCCGAACCCATGAACCGTGAGATCATGACCTGAGCCGAAGTCAGATGCTTAACTGACTGAGCCACACAGGCACCGCTTGCTGGAGAATTCTAACAAATCTTTAAAGAAAGAATTAACTAATTCTACACAATTTTTTCTAGGAAACAAAAAAGGATACCATATTAACCAGCTCAAGAAGAAAATCTCATGATATCAATCAATGCAGAAAAAGTAGTCGACAAAATTCAACATCCATTCTTTTTTTTTTTTTTTTAAGTTTTATTTTATTTATTTTGAGAGAGACAGGCATCAGCAGGGTAGGAGCAGGGAGAGAGGGAAAGAGAGAAAATTCCAAGCAGGCTCCGTGCTCTGTGCAGAGCCTGAGGTGGGGCTTGGACCCACGAACCGGGAGATCATGACCTGAGCTGAGACCAAGAGTCGGTTGCTTAACTGACTGAGACACTCAGGTGCCCTCAACATCCGTTCTGGATGCAAACTCTCATAATATTAGAAATAGATAGGACTTTCTATAACTTGATATACGGCATCTACACAAAACCTAGAGACAGCATTATACTTAATGGTGAAAATCTGAAGTCAGGAACAAGCCCAGGATGTCTGCTGTCACCACTCTTTTTCAACACAGTGCTGAAAATTCTAGCCACTGAAATAACTTAAGAAAAAATAAAAGACCAGAAACATAGAAACAAAGCTGTCCCTATTTGCAGGTAACATGACTGTCTACACAGAAAATCCCAAGGAATGTACAAAAAACCTACTAGAATAAGTGAGTTCAGCATGTTTGCAGATACGAGATACACATAAACAATCAGCTGTGTTTCTATATGCTAGCAATGAACATGTGAAACACTGGAATTAAAAATACGATATCAGGAGCGCCTGGCCGGCTCTGTCAGAAAAGCATGCAACTCTTTATCGTGGGGATTATGAGTTCAGGCCCCACACTGGGTGCAGAGATTACTAAAAAAAAATAATCATAATAAATAAACTTTAGAAAAAAAATAAAAATAAAAATACAATATCATTTGCAATTGCTCAGAAAAAGAAAAATACTTGGTATAAATCTAGCAAAACATATACAGGACTGGGATGCTACAAATCACCCAACACAGATTAAAGAAATTAAAGCTCTAAATGAATGGGGAGCTATATCATGGGTTGGAAGATTCAACACACTAAAGATCAATTCTCCCCTAACTGATAAACAGGTTTAACACAATTCCTATAAAAATCTCAGCAGGTTTTTAAAAATATAGACAAAATCATTCTAAAATTGATATAGGAGGGCAAAGAAACTAGAATAGCTAAACTAATTTTGATAAAAAATGAAGTAGGAGAAATCAGCCAATCTGAAGTTGAGACTTCTTACATAGCCACAGCACTCAAGACTAGAGGAATAAACAAATAGATAAATGAAACAAAACAGAGACTCCTGAAATAGACCTTACACAAATTTACCCAACTGATACTTTTTTTTTCTTAGTTTAGTTTTATTTCGAGAGAGATAGACAGTAAGCAGGGGAGGGACAGAGAGACAGGGAGACAGAATCCCAAGTAGGCTCTGCACTGTCAGTGCAGAACCCAACACAGGGCTCGAACTCACGAAAGATGAGATCATGACTTGAGCCGAAATCAAGAATCAGACGCTCAACCAACTGAACCAACCAGGCACCCCAAAACTGATTGCTGACAAAGTTGCAAAAACAAGCAAATATAGGAAGGACAGCATTTTCGACAAATGGTACTAGAACAACTGGCCATTCACAGGCAAAACATCGATAAATAAATCTCAAACTGTCTTACACATGCTATACGAAATGAACTCAAAATGGATCCTGTACATAAATGTAAAATGCAAAACTATAAAAGTTCTAGAAAAAAGAGGAGAAAATTTGGAGACCTGTGGCTTGGCAGAGTTCTTAGACATGACACCAAAAGCACAATTTATAAAAGGAAAAATATTTGATAAATTGTACTTCATTAAAATTAAAACTTTTGCTCTGTGGGCTGAATGCTGTCTCCGTAAATTCATGTCAAAGTCCCAATTCCAGTACCTCAAAATGGGATCTCACTTAGAAACAGAATTGTCGCAGACGTAATTAGTTAAGATGAAGTCATAGAGTGGACCCTGCCTCCACAGCACCTGTGTCCTTGTTTTAAAAAGGGTAATGAAGCCACAGAGATGCGGAAAGGAAGAACACTGTATGAAGATGAGTGCAGAGATGTACAAGCTAAGGTATAGTAAGTGTTGCCAGAAACTAGGACCCAGGCATGAAACAAATTGCTCCCTACAAGCCCTCAGAAGTAGCCAATCCGGCCAACACCCTGATCTCAGACTTCTGGCCTCCGGAACTGTGAGACGATAAATTCCTGTCATTTAACCACTAAATCTGTGGCACTTTGTTACGGCAGACCTGGCCGTAGCACACCCCTATGAAGAGGATGAAAAGACAGCTACAGACCAGGACAAAAGATGTGCAAACCACGTAGCTGATAAGGAACCGGTACCTAGAATGCATCATCTCAAAACTCAAAAGTAAAAAAGCAAACAACGCAATGAGGATACGGGCAAAAGACATAAAGAGATATATCTCTGGAGAAGATAGACGGATGGTAAATAAGCATGTGAAAAGATGTCCAGTATCGTTAATCATTAGAAACGTGCAAATTAAAACCACAAATGACAGGGGCGCCTGGGTGGCTCAGTCGGTTAAGCGACTGACTCTTGATTTCGGTTCACGTCATGATCTCATGATCATGAGATTGAGCCCCACACTGGGCTCAGCGTGTGTGGCCGGCTTGGGATTCTCTCTCTCCCTCTCTCCCTGCCTCTCTCCTGCTGGTGTACATGCACCTGTGTGCTCTCCCTCTCAAAATAAACATTAAAAAAGAAAAAAACCACAAGGAGATACAAATACACACCCATCACAATGGCTCGAATAACATACAGTGATGACCAGGAATGCTGCAAGGATGGGGGGAAACAGGGTCCCTGACCCGCTGCTGGTGAGAACGCAAAGTGGCGCGGCCACTCTGGAAAACAGTTTGGCAGTTTCTTAAAAAATAAAAAAACAAAAAAACCCAACAAGCCATTCAGCTACCAAATGATCCAGCAATTGTATTCCTGGGCATCTAGTTCAGATACATAAAGACTTGTGTTCATGTAAAAACCCTTACACAGATGTTTATAGCAGCTTTATTCATAGTACCAGAAAATTGGAAACAATCTAAACGTCGTATCATGGAATACCACTCCACAGTAAAAAGAAAATAACTATTGATACAACAATGGGTGAATCTCTAGAGACATGGGCTAGTGAAAAAGCCAACTGCAAAATGTTACGCACTGTATGATTCCATTTATATAACATGCAGGAAATGACAAAACTGTAGAAATGGAGAACAGGTCAGTGAATGCCAGAGGGCAAGGAGAGGGCGGGGCAGAGGGGGAGTGGACACGACTACAGAAGGGCAGCACAAAGGATCCTGGGATGATGGCAATGTTCTTGACCGCATCAAAGTCAGTATCTTGGTTGTGATATCACACTATAGTTTTGCAAGATGTTACTGACAGGGGACACTGGGTAAAGGGTAAATGCGATCCTTCTGGGATTGCCTTTTACAACTGCATGTAAATCTGTAATTATCTCAAAATAAAAATTTAAAGTGAGTTTTTAAAAAAGAAAATACATAGAATAATAGGAATAAAAATGAATCAACTATTTCTACATAAGGGCAAGAAAAAAACAGCCAGGAACAACAACAAAAAAATATGCTGTATTATTCCTTGTATGTGAAGCTTAAACATGGGCAATATTAAATTGATTTTAAAAATAAGGACAGTGGTAAGACTGGGTTGGTGAGGGTAGCAATTATGGAACAACAGAGAGATTTCTGCAGTACTGGCAATGTTTTATTTTTGATCAAAGTGACAGTTACACGGGTGTGTGATAAATCACTGAGCTGTGCACTTTTCTGTGTGTTACACATTAATGATAATGTCTTAAAGTTTATTAAAGAAAAAGAAGTCCATACGGATGAATACGTAAGGGGGGGGGGAGTAAGGGTGGTCGGACAGCCACGATGAGGGTTGAAAGGCCCAGGGCGGGAGCTGAGAGCCCTAGGTTTCCAATCCCAGCTCTGTTACTTCATTCATTAATTCACAGAACAGCTATGTACCTATTGAGCACATGCCGTGTACCAGGAACTGGGGATACTTGCTGGGGATACATTTGTGAATAACGTAGAGCAGATGCTTTTAGGATAGGAGAATATAAGCGAACACTGATGAGACCGGGAAGACAAAAGAGGGACCACTGCATGACCAATCAATGATGCTGCTGCGCCATGAACTGCTTAGTGTTACAAACTCAGCCTTCTTCATCCGGAGTTATATATATCAAAAAAAAAGTCCCGATTGGATCTTATATCATGCAAGAAAGGCAGAAAAGTGTCAAGTGTCTACAAGGGAAAACAAAGCCGCCCTTTCTGCCACAGGCGAAGTCACAGCTAAACAAGTAATTCCAATCCATCATTTCATTTGGTTTTAAGAAGCCTCACAATCTTTCAAATAATTCTCAGGAGAGTGTACTGGCCCTTACCCAGGTCAAAGCAACTACAGAAAACCCGGGCCTCCGGGGAACAGAACGCACACTTCACTCAGGGGGCTGTGCGGACGCAGAGGAGAGAGATTTCCCAACCACGGAGCGAAGAAGGGCTGCGGGATGAAATGCGGAACTCGCAAGGCGCATCTAGCACTTTCCACCTCATCACACCAATCCCTAAAGCCAGCCCCAGAGACTTTTAGTAGCGAGCACTTGTACAGCGCCTGCACGTCCGTTATCTTATTTGTCCCCCCACCATCCAGTCAGGGCGGTATTAATTTCGTGCTCACTTTCCAAAAAGCTCGGAAAGGCGCAATGTCGGGGTCACGCAAAGAGGTAACGGCAGAGTCACGGCTCCAAATCAGGGCCCATTTAGTCTTCCCTTTCCTTCCCAAAGCCCGGGGACAAAGACACGCCTCATACTGTCCCCACCCCTCCAGTTTACCTTCAGCAGGTTCTGGAGCGCGGCGAAGTTCTCCACTGTCAACGCGGCCATCTTCCCCGAGTCACGTGACGGCGACACGCGGAGAAACTCGTCACGTGGCGCCGAGGCCGCCGCAGAGCATGCCGGGGGCTGTAGTCCTTCAGGTGGGGGCGGCTGCGCCGGTTGTGGCGCTGCGGGACGGGGAGGGGCCAATAAGGTGCGACCACTGGATGGCTCAGTCTGGGGACTCTAGGACAGTGGAATTTGGAGGGCGCAGGCGTGGGATGAATTCCCTCGTGGACATTTGCTTGGCTTGCCTACTTACCAGGTGAGGGAAAACTGACTTTCCTTGACCCGCGTGGGTGGGCCGGCTGATTTGGGGGCTGCACTTGCAGGTGGTATTCACACCCATATGTAGTCCCCTCCCACTGTACCAGGATTGGTCTGTGTGGCCAATATCAGGTGGCAGAAGTGTGGTGTGTCGCTTCTAAGATTATATATAAAAGACTGCAGCTTTTGGGTACTCAGTTTTGTCTACTCCTTTTTCTTGACTCCTGCTCTGGGGAAAGTAAGCTGTCATGTTGGGAGCGGTCCTCTGGAGAGGTCCATGTGGCAAAGAAGTGAAGCCTCTGGCCAATAGCCAGCAAGAAACTAAAGCCTGCCAACAACTTCGTTAGTAGGCTTAGAAGCAGCCTCAGTAGCCTCAGTAAAGCTTTAAGATGACAGTAGCCTTGGCCAACAATTTGACTACAACCTCATGAGAGATTCAGAACCAGAACTACCCAGCTAAGCTTTACCTGGATTCCTGGCTTCAAGAACTGTCTGATTACACATGTTTGTTGTTTTAAGCCACTAAGTTTGGTAATCTGTTACACAGCAGTGATAACTAACGCATGGAGGCAATGAAGCATAGTGGCTTTAGAATTCCATCTAAGTTTGGATCCCAACTCTGCAGGTTATTAACTGTACCTTGAGAAAATTCTGAAACTTCTCTCAGCCTCGGTTTCCACATCTGTTAAATGATGTAGATCGCACCTACCACAGAGAGCAGAGCTGACTGATGGGTGCTGCCCATGGAGGCTTTCCCGCTCTCCTTGCCCTCATGGGCAGGTATGATGTGAGGGGGTCCCATGCGCTCCAGTAAGTGAAAGGCGGGGCTTACAACCCTGGACCATGTCATCCCATTTTGGTAGGGCTGCCCAGACTGCCCCTGCCATGATGAATTTAAAGCTTTGTCTACGGTCTGGAGAGCTTCTGGCAATTCCTAAACCACAAATGTTTTCATGGAAAGGAACAGAATAGAATGTCAAGCATTTATTTCCATAATTTGGTCCCACTGCTTGGTATTTTCCTCATTTTACATATGAGGAAACTAAGGTACAGAGAAGTTAAGTACTTTGTCCAAGGTCACACAGCTAAGGAGTGGCAGAACGCAGATTCAAACTTGAGCCGTTGGACTCCAGAGTCTGTGCTGTTAACTCCAAAGCTGTACCTGCCTCATTGTCTTCTCGTAGCTGAAAACTCATGTTTCTTCTGTCCGGATGTCTGGCTACCTTCCCAAGGGGGCAAGGGCAACCTCAGGCTGTTCCTGGACAAGCAGCCCAGTGGTGTGACGAGAGACAAGGTGATGAGTGGAAGGGGGACCTTTGGAAAAAGACTCAGGTTCAATTCCTGGCTCCTGTGTGCTTCTGGCAAGTTACTTCATCTCTCTGAACCTCAGTTTCCCCATCTGTAAAATTGGAACAGCAATTAAAATGCCTTTTGACGACTACAGGTAACTCAAGGATGACTTCTACTCCAAAAGGGAAGGATTATTTATTTGGAGACTCCCTTTTAGCCACTGGCAACTCTAAAGGGCAGAGCATTCCTGTGCTATGAGAAAGGGTTGCCAGTAGTGATCAGCCACCTCGGTTTATCAAGAACGAGGAGGGATTTCCTGGGCCACGACACTCACCATGTAACACTGGGACAGTCCTAGGCAAACCAAGCTAGACGATCACCCTCCTGTGAGCCCTGAGCCTTTGAGGAAAATCATCCCTTTAGAACACGTGTCCTGCCTTCTCCAGGGGGCTGACATGCAGAGAGCAGGATGGATGCCGAAGTTTTTAATAGAAGGTGATTAGGGGTAATAATCTTAGGTTGAGAGTTCCTTTTTTTTTTTTTTTTTTGCTAGTAGCTTTATTGAGATATAAATCACATATGCAATTTACCCGCTTAAAGTGTACAATTCAGAGACTTTGGGTATATTCACAGGGTTGTGAAACCATCATCACAGTGCAAGAACATACTTACCACCGAAAAGAGAAAACACGCCCTTTAGCTAGCATCCCCCCTTCTCTCTCCACTACAGCCCATCCCCAGGTAACCACTAATCTTTCTCTCCTCTCGATTTGCCTGTTCTGGACATTTCATATGAAACAGAATCATACATGATCGTTTTTATCAATTTCTTCCACGGAGCCTGATGTCTCTAAGGGTCGTCCGTGTTGTAGAGCAGGTATCAGGACTTCCTCCTTTGGATTGCTGGGTAATTTCCATCCTGCGGCCAGACCACGTTTGTTTACTCATTCACCGAGCCATGGATAGTTAGCCCCTTTCCGCCTTTTGGCTGCCGTGAGTGATGCTGCCGCGACACTCTTGAGCAAGCTTTTGTGTGGATTCACATTTTCCTTTCCCTCGGGTCATGTACCCGGGAGTGAAATCCCTGGGTCGCAGGGTAACTCTGGGTTTAGCTTTCTTTTTTTTTTCTTAATGTTTATTTTTAAGAGAGAGAGAGAGAGAGAGAAAGAGAGAGAGAGAGAGAGAGAGAGGGAGAGCGCCGAGTTGGAAGGGACAGAGAGAGGGAGACACAGAATCCGAAGCAGGCTCCAGGCTCTGAGCTGCCAACGCAGAGCCCAATGTGGGGCTCGAATTCACAAGCCGTGAGATCATGACCTGAGCTGGAGTCAGTGCTTAACCGACTGAGCCACCCAGGCGCCCCTGCGTTTAGCTTTCTGAGGAATTGCCAGACCGTTTCCCAGAGCGGTGGCACCATTTATGTTCTCATCGGCAACATCTGAGGGTTCCAATTTCCCCAGGTCCTCACCGACACCTGTTATTATCCGTCTGTCTGGTGATAGCCGTCCGGTGGGTGGGAATGGTGTCTCACTGTGAGCAAGCTTGCTGCCAGTTGAAATGTACGTGGCAAGCACATGTGCCATTCCGGCTGCCCACGGTCATTTGAGGTGACTCATGGAGATGACGGAGGCTGCGAAGCCCAGTCTACCCTGTGGTCCTGCCACGGAGTCCAGGCTGCCTTCATCATCAGAGGAACACCTGCAGGAGGCAGATTAGGCCGAGGGGCCTGTGGTCCTTTAGGGAGAGCCCCTCGTTTCCCTGGTTTCCCTTTTCTTCACCCCCATTTCATGGACCGAGATGAGGGTGGGTGTCCATGGAAAGAAGGGGCTCAGGGGTGGCTTCGCCTCTTTGGTCTTATGTCCCCTGCTCTAAGTCAAAGACCGGTTTTGAAGTGCCCTGATCGGCTCACTGCGAGACTGCAAGCAAACTGGGGACAGAAGACCTAAAATGACAGGTGCATACTGGCGTGGACGTGCTGTCTATGTTCCAATCAGGCAACACAAGCTGCACGATCTGGGGCTCACTTTGCACTAACAGTGTCTTAGTTGAGGCAGTATTTCAAAATTGGAAAACGTGACATAAAAATCCAGATTTCTGGCTTTTCTCTAAAACTCGACAGGCCAGCCACGCTGCTCCCAGCTGGCCACGTTGCGGCAGCTGGCTGGAGCTGAGCCCCGGCTGCCCCCCAAAGACGGGCACGGGCTCTCTCTGCATCCCT
The DNA here is from genome assembly GCA_030068075.1 of Paguma larvata. NCBI lineage: Eukaryota > Metazoa > Chordata > Mammalia > Carnivora > Viverridae > Paguma > Paguma larvata. Next base: position 86,830,429 of record CM057831.1, read on the forward strand.
GCTGTCCCCGCTGCTCCCTGTAATGTCACACTTGGCCCTCCACGCATGTTGCCACCTGCCTCATCCCTGCCGGAGAGTATTCGTTAGTGCCCAGCTTCCCTCGGGACCTAATAGGGTAAAGTTGGGCCACAGTCGATGGCCAGGCTGGGTCTGTGTTGGAGATCCTGGGGTTCCCGCTCTCTGCGTCCTCATCGTGAGTCCAAGCAAGCTGCAGGTGTGGGCATCCGATTTCCCATTCACACTTCTCAAGCGATTTGTATAGGCCAGGCACTGTTCTAAGGGCTTCGCGTAAACTCGTTCAGTCCTCACAGTGACCCAAGAATAATCCCAGCTTACAAGCGAGAAAACCAACGGTCAGAGAACAAACTCACAATCCGTGGGGAATTAGTGGAAGACCAAGGAGTTGAAGGCAGGGGCAAAGGAGGTCATTTGGTGAGCTCGCCCGCAGTACAGTGCCTGGTCTGTTAGGCGGGCTCCGTGGGGGCTGCCACATGATGAGTCACCTGGCCTTGCCACTGCTGTCCGCTGCCCCGGCTGGGCAGCCCTGGCCCGGTGCCCCTCAGAGAAGCCGGGAGTTGGAGTAGATGACATGTGTGTTTGGAGAGATGATGTCTGTGATTCCCTTCAGCTCTGACTTGTGGTGAGTCTCTGAAAGCTCACAAGAGAGGAGAGGAGGGAGACGGGAGGGGCATTTGGCAATCCGTGATGCCCGGAAGACTAGCATGTACCCAGTCAGTCACTCCCGAGAGGGTGTCCCCTGTCCTCCCCCTTGAGAACGCCGTGAGCTGGGAGTCCAAAGTGCTCCTCCCGGCTCTGACGAGCCTGGTGGGTATGATTAGCGAAGCCCAGAGCGCGCATCAGGCTGGGAGGGCACTGTGGCCTCGTTTCTCACCCTCGGTCCCCAGGAGCAACACAGAAGTGGCTGGTAACACAGGGCATTGTCCTCACACACAGCGCCTCTTTGTTTCCCCGGTACACAGAAAGGAGGCTGTAACAATGGCCTTGAATGGCACTTTGCTCTCCTTTCTCCAGTGTTATACTTGTTTTTTTGTTTGTTTGTTTTCTTTTCTTTTTTTTCAGTTCTGGAATCAGCTAGACAATTATTTCCTGCGGGAGGTATCAGCTTTTCATCTTTTCCGTCTGCTTCTCTGTCAGTCCTCAGGCCCCAGCTTGGTGGGAACTGGGCGGAGAGCTAGACCCAGAGAGAGCGGGGCCCATCAAAACGCCTCCTTTGCAGGAGGCCGGAAGGCGGTGGCACCTCACCTCTCCCCTGCCAAGTGGGACCGGCCCTAGAGGAAGGAGCCAGACCAGGTAACACGGGAGACGGGCTGAAAGCTGCTGATGGGGAGCAGGGCCTGGAGGCAATGGCTGAGAGGGATGGGTTTCTGTTTTTAAGACACCCTGTTTTCCAGAGAGCCAGTGTCTGCTGGTAAACAAATAAAGAAGCAAAAGCAACGGGGGTCAAGTTAACAGCCTCCCAATTAGGGAGACACTCTGCCTGTCTGACCCTTCTTCAATGCCTCCAATGTCTTCAGGGTGACAAGAAACGCTAGGGTCTGTATAGACCTATTGAAATGACAGTTCCCTTGATAATAGCTGCCATTATTAAGCTCTTACTATATGTACTATATTTGCATATATATTACTATATGTATCTTACCATATTGATAGCAATTCTAGCAAACACTCAAACAATGAGTGTTCCATTCTTGCTTGATTCGGGCCCACCACTCTGGTCTAGGGTCTGTGTTTCCCATCACATGCTTCTATATAATGTTCTTTACACCAAATCAAGGTTATTCCAAAGTTTCACTTTGAGAGGCAGTGACGTGTTCCAAGTGTTTTGCCTCTGAGTCCTCATTTATTCCACACAGTAACCCTGTCAGATGGATACTTTTATTACCTCCATTTTATTGATGAGGCAATTGAAGTACAGAGAAGTCAAGTAACTCTCCCAGGGTCACACAGCAGTCAAGTGGCAGAGCCTGGATTTGAACTCAGTTCTCTCTGGAGTGTTATGTGGATCTAAAGCCTGCCCATCCTGTGGCTGGTTTGGGGTTAGTGCCCTCCTCCAGCTCATGAGGTATAGAGGGTGGTGGCCTTTTGTCCCTGGCTTTGTACACTATCTGTACTTATGTTATTGGCTTATGGAGCACAGAAGATCCTAAATGGCTTGTCTGTTGTGGTTAGCTTTTGCCTTGCTTGACAAAGATGGAATTGCCCAATGGTGGCAGGGAAGGAGCAATGGTGGCAGGGAAGGAATTTGGAGTGACAATTGCTCAACAAATGCCATCTCCCACTTTGCCAGAGACTGGGCTCGGTTGCCGTATATGGAGGAGGATGTATGTTAAATAAAAGGGGCTCACGGGGTACAGTCGGGAAGCCAACTTTATTTTTGCCTGTTCCTGCCCCTCAATTTTTTCTGTGGTGTCCCACTCTTTCCTGGCCCCAGGATGAAAATTAGGGCAGGCCCATGACTCTTCCGGCTACCTTTCTCGTTCCCACACTGACTCGGTTCGGTAATGGACGCGTTCAGGGGTGTGGGATGAGCCAGACCTTCAAACTTTGTTCCAGGTGGAGACTCGCTACCTCCTCCAGCTGGGGCCTGGAGCAGGGAACGGGAGTCCATGGCGGGTTTCCTGCTTCCCACCGATGCTTCTGTCTGTCTGGCTGAGGATTCTGACCCCTGCCGGGACCGGAGGGGAGGAGAGGCGGAGGAAGAGGAGCAGGGAGCTGTTACTTGGTTAATCCTGCGGTTATCTGGCCGGGCCTGGTGGGCGTTTACACCTGATTCGTAACCTCTCGGCACAATTTTGTAGATACTTCTGAGACAGCCTCCTTCCTCGTCTTTGGGGCTTTCTAAACTGCTGATCCCTTGAAGCTGGCTGCCGGAGACTCTTCTCCTGTCCCCTAGTGGCTGAGCAGTGCTTATTAGTTTGGTGGGGCAGCCAAAACAGATACCACAGACCGGGTGTCTTCAACAACAGAAACTAGTTTTCTTATAGTTCTGGCCGCGGGAAGTCTGAGATCCAGCTGTTGGCAGGCTTGGTTTCTTCCGAGGCCTCTCTCATTGACTTGGAGATGACCGTCTTCCCCCGTTCTTCTCACGGTCTCCCCTTTGTGTACGTGCACCCCAGGTATCTCTCCGCGCGTCCAAATCTCTTCTTATGAAGACGCCAGTCCGTTTGGATTAGGGTCCACGCTAAAGGCCTCATTTTAACTCAGTCACCTCTTTTAAAGCCTGGTCTCCAAATACGCTTACATTCTGAGGTACTGGGAGTTCGGGGGGCACACAACCCAGCCACAACAGGTGCTGTCAGGCTCTGTCTGTGGCCGACCTTGCACTCTTGCTGGTGGCCCTCTCAGAGAGGACCTGCGCGCCCCGCGAGGCCGCCTGTTGCACACCTCCGGCTTATCGGAAGCACTCGCCTCCTCCCCCCCTCCAGCTGGCTGCCCCATCTCTCTTCGCTCTGGGCTTCCAAAGCCCGATGCAGACGTTAGTCCTCAGGGGCGCCCAAGCTCCAGGCACACGACGCCTTCGAGATCCCTCTTGGGCGGGAAGCGTGGGTGGTTGGGCCTTGGAGCACACCTACCGCGCTCTCCAAGCTCCGCCTCCGCGCTCCCACTGTTTCCGCCTCCAGCCCTCCTTGGCAGGCTGGGCACGGTCCATTAAGGGGGAGACTGGTTTCTTTCTTAAGTCCTGCACGATGGGTCCCAGCGCACTTGGAGTCTGTCATGTAACATCTTGTGTCTCCAGCACATACTGAGACTAAAACGGTCTTCCCACTCTGCTACCCCGACGACGTGTCAATTGGTTTTCATGAAGAACCGACGAGAAAGAGAACAGTGTCCACGTCTAGCGGGAGGCGGAGAATCTGGAGCTGAGAGCACTGCAGGCACTCCTCCAGGCGAGGCTGGGGCGGGAAGCGGAGGTCCCCTTTGACCCACTTTACCGTCCCTTTCTTAGCCCTTCACCGCCAGGCTCTTAGCGCTTTTGACTGCTGGGCTTTGTTCTGTGCCGGGAGGAATTTCCTTCTTAGCAGAACGTTACAAAGGTAAAAAAAGGGAAATCCCTGCATGTTCTCCAGTTTGAAGGCAGGGGCTGGTGCCAGGGACAGCAGGTCCCGTGTGAGATGGGCTCTGTGTACCAAAGGGATCTGCTTGACCCCTCCACCCCGCCCCCAGCCGAACTTGACCCCGGAGTAATGACACAGCACCGGCATATCTCGCTCGGCCCACCAAAGCAAAATGGCATTCCGAAAATCTTCTTTGAGGCAGAAGGGGCCATTTCATCTCACTCCTGTGTCTCCTAGGAGGTACTTTACCTAAAGAAGACTTCACACCAGAAAGATATTTATTTTTAAGCTAACTGTTTTTGATTCAGTTTTAAATTATTTTCTTTAAATATAAAAAGTCCGGGCCTGCCTTTGCCCGTGCTTGCACAATGTCCTAGGGAAGCAAGAATGACGAGCGGGTCTGGCAGCTGTTTGGAAGCCGTGTGCTGAGGCTGTGCCCACCGTCCATCTGGAGGCAGTGCTGGGCTGGGCTGTGGTAGAGTCTGGGCCCCCCCCCCCCGGACTGGACGGGCCTGCCCCAGGGCCGCAGCCGACTTAGACCAGGAAATAAAGAGAGAACAGTGTTTTTTTGACCCACTCAGTAATCATTGAGTGAACACCTATCACGCTGAATTTTTTTGTGGGTTCTCTGCCAGGAAGGGACGGGTCGTTGAATGGGCCCTGGGAAAAGTGAGGTCTGAGATTCTGTTTGGGTTCTCGGGGGAAGGGGAGGCACTGGAAGGAGAATGTTTCAGGTTGAGGGAAGGGAGGCATGGAAAAGCATGAGGTGATCGGAGACCGCACGTGGTTTTGAATGTCAGAGATCAAGGGTAGGGGTGCAGAAGTCAGCGCGGGGAGAGGGAGGAAGGTGGGAGCTGCCAGATTAGTACCTGAGGCTGGACAGGGAAGCTGGGGGGGGGGGGGACACAGCAGGGCTTTAAGCAGAGAGGGGGACTTGAAAGGGGTTGCCTTTTAGCGAGAGGGCTCTGATGGGGGCGGGATGGGGGCACACTGGAGCATCAGAGACGTCAAGGTTCCGGAAGCTGGGCAAGGGAGGATGAAGGGCTGGACCAAAGCCCTGGCATCTGGAATTTCTTCTGGTTTCTGACTTGGCCCACTTGCCATTCGTTACTAAGGGGTGTGTGTGTGTGTGTGTGTGTGTGTGTGTGTGTGTGTGTGAAGAGGGCTGCTGGGCTGGGATTGGAGCTGGCTGAAGATGCTTTTTAGGGGCGCCTGGGTGGCTCAGTCAGTTGGGTGTCCGACTTCGGCTCAGGTCATGATCTCGCAGTCTGTGAGTTCGAGCCCCGCGTCGGGCTCTGTGCTGACAGCTCAGAGCCTGGAGCCTGCTTCACATTCTGTGTCTCCCTCTCTCTCTGACCCCCCCCCCCCACTCATGCTTTGTCTCTCCTACTCTCAAAAATAAATAAAAACATAAAAAAAATAAAATGAAGATGCTTTTTAGCAGGAGGAAGTAGGGCATGGAAGCTATTCTTTCGTTCTGCAAATAAGTACTCAGGGCTGTGAGCTGAGAGCCAGGGGGAGAGAAGCAGAGGGGACACATTCCACCCCTCTCAGAGCTCACAGCCCAAGTGAGAGAACAGTCCGCATGTAATGGAGCAGAAAGACTGTAAAAGGGAATTGGGGAAGGGCCGGGGAAACCTGGGTGCTGGCCAAGCCTTTGGCGGCATCAGAGAATGATTCATTTCTAAAAGTGTGACTATGGCATTGTATTTTAGGTGGGAGAATACTCCTCAGCTTTTTTTCCTTTTTTGGAGGTGCAAGTTGAATTGTTTAGGGGTGAAAGGTTGTGATGTCCATAATTCAATTGGAAATAAAATAAATACACAAAGAGAGAGAAAATATGGTAAAATGATACCAGTTGTTGGGAGTGCATGAGAGTTCATGGGACCGTTACACAGGATTGTTTTTTCTGGCTTTTGTTTTTTTTTGTGTGAAAGCTTTCAAAATAAAAATTTAAAAATACAAAGTAGCAAGTGTATCGACGGGAAGTAAGAGTGCTATGGGAACACAAAAGAGGGCCCCTGATTGGAATTGGGTGGGTGAGAGAAGCTTCCCAAAGAAAGTAGCATCTAAGAGTGGAGAGAAGAACGGTTGATGGACCGGGGGATAGGGAAGCACTTTGGGGAGAATGTAGGAGGCAGCATGTGTGAATGCTCGGTAGCCTGTTTTGCTAGCGGAACAGGAAAAGACATTTAATGTGACTGTAGAATGTGAGTCAAGGAGTGACCAGGGGGTGAGAAAGGGAAGGTGTCGTGAGGTGTGTGAGTAAGTTTGGACTTTGTCCTGACATTAGTATAAGCAGGGGGTGTATTTCAGAGAGGCGAGGCTGCTGCGTATTGAGCCGTTGGGGCTGGCAGCCATTGTTGGGAGCACGTCACCCGTCTCAGTTCACTTAATCCTCACTGGCTTCCAGGCACCTAGAAATCAGCACCTGTATTTTCCAGATTAAGCCAACTGAGGCCCAGAAGAGCTAAGTAGTTGCTGAAGCTCCCAAATATGGAAGATCCAGGAGGGGACCCCAGGCAGCCTGGCTCCAGAGCATGCTTTTAACCCACTCGGCCACCCCGCCTCTCAGGGCCAGCCTGTCCTCTGCAGAGAAGGAGGTGGAGGAAAGCAGGACTCGAGGCAGGAAGACCACTTAGGAGGCAGTTGTGCAAGCCCGGACGAGTGGCGAAGGTGCCTTGAGCTGATAGAGTGACCGTGGAGAGGAGAAAAACGGACAGGACAGAGTTACTCTGGAGTGGAATCGACAGGACTTGGTGGTCAAACGGTGTGTGCAGGGGGAGTCAAAGATGGCGCCCAGTCCTCACCCCACTGAGAACCTGCCCCACTTTGGCGTGACACGGGGACCTGGTCAGAGGGTCCACAGCACACGGAGAGGGTATTAGTAGATCCTGAGGACCACTTCCATCTGTGAGGAGCAGCCTACTGTCCGTGCGATTCACACTGCCCTTGTCCTCTGCTGATTTTGTCACCTGCAGCTGTCATAATCTGTATGTCATTCCTCGACCCTACGTTTCCTGGCACGGTGAGGCCACAGCCCCTGGTCGCTTTCCTAATTGTCTCCCAGCCCACCCATCACACCGTTAGCCGTGAATGACACAAGATAGGCACCTGTGCCGTTTCCCCAGGAGTCCTTGATCCTTATGCCCCCTCCACAGGCCTCAGCCGGGACGACAAATTAAACAGATATTGAAAAACAGTAAAAAGAAAAACACTTGGCCGTGTCCTTCTCATGCTTATTGATTTTTAAGATCTTCTCAGCCATGAAAACAAGATTCACTGCTGTCCTCTTGCCATTGGATTCCTGTTAGCTGGAAGAGTGGCGTATCGATCAGGGTGGGGGTACCCAGTATGGGCCTGTCCCCTGCCCAGGTCATGGAGCTCAGCTGGGAGGGAATGGTACCCACTCCAGGTGAAGGGCCTTGTGGCCTGGGGGGGGCCTCGTGGCATCTGGGAAGCTGCCGAGGCCACTTTTAGCTTCATGCCAATCTCTGGGGGCTTGTTTATTTTCCTTGCAAAAGGCCCCAAGAATTCAAGGTTATTTTATATGTGTGTGTGTCAGAAATGATGCGACTACTATGTGAATTCATGCACAGAGGACGTGGGTCTGCAGAGTGAAACACGAGCTCTTCTGTATAGACTGCCCTCCATCTCTCTCTCCAGGGGAATTGCTCCTTTAACAGTAAATATTTACTTGGTGCCCTACGTGTACATCCAGTTCTAGGTGTTGGCAATACAGCGGTGCACAAAATGAAAAACTCCCTGCCCTCTGGGAGCTTACCTTCCAGGGAACGCCGTGCAGCCTTCTGACCTTTATCCGCGTCATCTGTGTCGAGGCCTGCGTCTATAGGTTCGTGTTTTGCACGCGATTCTGGGAGTGGCTCCTTCGCCAACAGTGTGTCTGGAGCCCACTCGTGTTAGCCTAAATGGACCTGCCTCATCTTTGATGGCTGTGTGACTGTCTTCTGCAGGACAGTCCCTCGAAGCTCGGCATACAGGGTTGCTCTAATATTTTTCACCAACAGGGCTGCAGCAAACTTTCTCCTGCACGTGAGAGTCTGCACGACTGAGTAACCACGGGTAAGTTAATAAAGCTCTCTGTGCCCCGGTTTCTTCAGGTATAAACCGAAGGTAATAATAGTACCTCCCTCTGTTCATTAAGGAAATGCAAACGAACCGCAAAGAGGTGCCATTTCACTCCCGCTAGGGTGTCTGTAATGAAGAAGACAGATAATAGTAACGAGTGTTGGCTGGAGAAGATAAGGAGAAATTGGAGCCTTTGTGTACTGCGGGTGGGAATGTAAAAACGGCGCAGCCACTTTGGGCAGCAGTTTGGCAGCCCCTGAGAAGGTAAAGCAGAGAAGCACACGGCCTGGCCCAGCAATTCCGCTTCGGGGGAGAGACCCACGCGGCCGCCCAAATGTCCACTAACTGATGAATGGATACACAGGATGTCGTGTATCTGTGCATCGAATATTATTTGGCATTAAAAAGACATGAAATGCCACATGAGTGAGTCTTGAAAACATTATGCTAACGGAAAGAGGCCAGTCGCAAAGGAGCACATATTGTATATGTCACTGATACGTAATGTCCAGAAGAGGCAGGTCTACAGAGACAGAAAGTAGTAGATTGATGGTTGCCAGGGGGTTGAGGGGCTGCGGTAATGGAGGATGACTCCTAACAGGTACGGGGTTTCTTTTTGGAGTGATGCAAATGTTCTAAAATTATAATAATGGTCACACAACTCTGTGAATATACTAAAAAGTATTGAGCTACATTTTATTTTATTTTATTAATGTTTATTTATTTTTGAGAGAGAGAGACAGAGCATGAGTGGGGCAGGGGCAGAGAGCGAGGGAGACATTGAATCTGAAGCAGGCTCCAGGCTCCGAGCTGTCGGCACAGTGCCTGATAGGGGACTCGAACTCGGGAACAGTGAGATCAGGACCTGAGCTGAAGTCGGATGCTTAACCAACTGAGCCACTCAGATGCCCTTGAACTGTACATTTTAAAAGGGTAAATTGTATGGCGTGTGAATCGTATCTCAAGAGAGCTCTTATTTAAAAATAATGATAATAATAATACTTCCCTCATAGGTTGTAAGGATGAACTGAGACGGCATTAAAATGCATAGAACAGTACTTGACATCAAGAAGCTCTAAGTGTCTGTTGTAGCTTCTGGAGAATGGATTCCTAGAAGCAAAATTGTTGAGCATTTTTTAAATTTTAATTTTTTAATTTTCAAAGACTTCAAAGTTGTCCCCCAAAGCTGTCTCCACCAGTCCACTCTCAGAAGTAGTGTACCGAATGACGGTTTTTCTCTTCTCTTCTTCTTTGCAAAGAAGCCACCACCAAAAAACAAAACAAAAGGCTGGAAGAGCACATATCAGTGTTAGCTCTGATTTTCTTCAGGTGATGGGATCATGCGTGGATCTTCTTTCTTTTCCCAGATTGCTTGTCTGAAATTTTCATATTCTCGTATTTTCAAAAACAGAACGTGCAAATGGCATGATTTCCTTCTTTTCGTGGCTGAGTAATATTCTATTGATTTATTTCCCACATCTTCTTTATCCACGCGTCTATGGACGGACACAGGGGTTACTCCCACACCTTGACTGTTGTAAATAATGCCGCAATGAACATAGGGGTGCGTAAATTTTTTCGAGCTAGTGTTTTTGTTTTCTTTGGGTAAATACCCAGTAGTGGAATTACTGAGTCATATGTTAATTCTATTTTTAAGTTTTTGAGGAATCTCCATACCGTCTCACCCAGTGGCTGCACCAGTTTGCATTCTCACCGAAAGGGTACAAGTGTTTCTTTTTCTCCATATCCTCACCAACACTGTTATTTCTTGTGTTTTTAATTTTAGCCATTCTGAGAGGTGTTAAGTGAGATCTCATTGTGGGTTTAATTTGAAGTTACCTGATGATTCGTGATATTTTCATGGATGGACCTAAAAGGGTATATAATGCTAAGTGAAATAAGTCAATCAGAAAAAGACAAATAGCATATGATTTCACTCATGTGTGGAATTTAAGAAAGAAAACGAATGAACGAATACATTTAAAAAAGAGGCAAAAAAATCAGACTCTTAAATACAGAGGACAAATCGGTGGTTGCCAGAAGGGCAGTGGATAGGGGGATGTGTGAAGTAGATAAAGGGGATTGAGAGTAACTTACCATGATGCGCACTCAGAAATGTATAGAACTGTGGAATCGTTACAGTGTACACCTGTGAAATATAACGCTGTATATTAGTTATACATGAATAAAATATTTTTATTAAGATTTTTTATTTTTAAGTAATCTCTACACTCAGTGTGGGGCTCGAACCCACAACCCCAAGATCAAGAGTTGCATGGTCTACCAACTAAGCCAGCCAGGAGCCCACCCCCAAATTTTTTTAATTTAATATATATTTTTTTATTTTAGAGAGACAGAGTGCGAGTGGCAGAGAGAGGCAAAGGGGGAGAGAGAGAATCTTAAGCAGGCTTCATGCTCAGTCCGTGCTCAGCGCAGAACCCGATGCAGGGCTCAGACCCAAGAACCATGAGATCATGACCTGAGCCAAAATCAGGAGTTGGACGCTTAACTGACTCCCCAAAAATATTTTTTAATTTAAAAATCCAGAACAGGTAATAATTATAAAATATTTTTAAAGTAAAAGTATGCTCTATCTCCCTTTCACGATGGGTCATTTACCCTTTGCAGGCTTTAGTGGTTAAGACGGAAGACCTTATACTCATCCACCCTAAAATGACACAGCTCCTTCCCATCGTGAAGGTTTTATCGCAACAGCCAGAGGACAGCAGCGTAGGGAAGTACAGAAATTGCAGTGATTAGTCCAGGCCTGCGCTTTGTTGGTCAATGGTACCAAAAAAATCATACCTGTGGGTCATTTGCACCCTTACCAGACACCAGACACCACAAGTTTGCAAATACCTCACATGCCTTGTCATTGAACCCTCGCAAAGATTCTATGACATTGGGACTGTTGCAAAAAAGGAGGTAGAGAAATTAAGCGATTGCCCAAATGCACTGCTAGGAAATGGCTGAGGTAGATATGGGTAAAGATGCCTTTAGTAGAGAGTCCAGAGTCACACACCGGGATCTTTTATTACCTCGTTTAAAAATAAGGATGCAGGGGTGCCTGGGTGGCTCAGTCAGTTAAGCGTCCGACTTCGGCTCAGGTCATGATCTCACGGTCTGTGAGTTCGAGCCCTGCGTCGGGCTCTGTGCTGACGGCTCAGAGCCTGGAGCCTGCTTCAGATGCTGTATCTCCCTCTCTCTGTGCCCTTCCCCTGCTCATACTCTGTCTCTATGTCTCTCAAAAATAAATGAACATTAAAAAAATAAATAAATAAGGATGCAGTTAAGGCAACTTTAAGGGGAGGTGGATTCAGTAGTCTGGTGATGTCCTTAGGACACCTGTCCTTTTCAACTCTATCCTCCACCATCTTCCTGTTGAAGAAATAGGGCACTAGCAGGAATATCTAGACGGAGCACGGTTCAGAGAAAAAGAGAGTCGGTTTCTTTCTGGGGCTTTCTCCTCAGAGTGGAGTAACTTTTTCCAGAAGTCCATCCCCACTCCTTCCGGCAAACTTTTCCCACAGGAACAATCTGTCTCATAAGCTGACTCTAGGTCACTTGTCTATCCCTGAGCCAAGAATGGCCAAAGGGACTGGAATTACCTCCTGACCGATTTGGCCTATCCACTGGAGTTTGCGTTGGGTGGGTCATTGTTTCTTGAGGGAAGGGGGTCCCTGAGCAAAATTAGGAGTGTATTTGGAAGGGAAAAGGGTAAGTGGATGTTGAGGAGTTCGGTGGAGGAACCAATATTATCCAACATCAGGAGAGACGTCGTCGAAGTCGAGAGTGTCTCTTTCTAGTTACTGTGCTCTTCTGCCTCGTGGCCAAGACTTTCATGGCTAGAAATTGATTTCTTAAAGGTGAAACTTATAAACCACACACATCTGCCCCTTCTCCCTGCCTGCAGGTCCCATCCTCTGTGAAGGGAGGCTTGGAAGCTTGATTTAGGGCAGGTCACCAGGAGTGAAGTGGTGGGTTTTTAAAATATCCCAGAGGCAACCGGGTAATTTCCATCTTGGGGACCTCTAGTCTGGGACACTGCCATTTCACATTCCCGTTGGGGCTCTCAGGAAAGGTCTCCTCTTGTCGGCGTACAGAACTGACTTCATTAATAGGACAGTATCAGTTTGTAGATTTAGAGGGTTTCGGAAAGAGGCACTTGGCCTCCCTTCATGGGAATCATGTTTTTAGCTAATGTGATAGATTGGAGTATTATTCGGCAATTTTTCATTCACTTCCCTTGCAGCAGAGGACAGAGTATATTTCTTACCCCACTGACTTTGGGCTTGGCCGTTGACATGCTTTAGCCAATCGAGAATGAATAGATGTGACTCTAGCAGAGGCTTTAAATAGCGCGTGAAGTGCTTGGCTTCCCTTGTGTAACCACCATGAGAAGAGCACACTTTGGATAGCCGCTTCCCCTTCTCTCTGGCCTCCAAGGAGGAGCCGCATGGAGCAGACTCAAACTCAAACTGGAGCCGAGTCGCGCAGGCCAACCTGCAGACCTGTGTGCTAGGAAAATAAAGGCTCGTTTTCATCAGTCACACATCTTTATTCTGCAGCAGTGTTGGAGCGGAACTGACTGCTACAGGGGATATTTCTGAGTGCTGCCCAAAGGGGCTGGAGGGTGTGGCAGACACGTAGGACAAGCTGGGAGAACATGTCCCATCAAAATATCTCCTGGAATAGCATGTGTTGAATATAGCTCAGAGAGAGATGAACTGGAGATATTTGTAAGCTTCTTGGAACAGCCCAAATTCTAAGAACTTTTTAAACTGTTCCCTGGCCCCTTCTCAACAAAATAACTTCGTGGCGTAGAAATTGCTAAACCACGTGTTTCATCATCAGTGCTCAAATATAGTAGAATGTAGAGGAGAGAGCGCTGGGCGTGGTGTGGTCCTGTGCCACAGTTCAGCTCATGTGTAGTCCATGACTTGGGGTAAGTCATTGAATCCATGACTTGGGGTAAGTCACTTTTCCCACCTGCAGGCTGGGGGTGGTTACAAGAATGAAATGATCACGCACATCTGTTTTTCAAATTGTACTTCTAGTGGGTGAATTTTTTCTAACAAAATCAATATATAAAACTAATAACTGTTTTTAAATATTTACTATTTGGCACCAATTCTTTCATTGTTGGCAGAACCTTCTGGGTTCTCAGATCCCTTAGGATTCCCCACAATCCAGTTTGAAACAACTTATATTACTCTGCAAATGTCCACGGCAGTGGTAGTGGTGATGATGGTGGTGGTGGCCTATGATTCCAGTCTCCCAAAAGGTTTCCCCTGCCTTCTCTTCCTCCCAGATTTCTCTCACTGACTGTAATCTGAAAGCCAAAATGAAAGGTGTGTGTGTGTGTGTGTGTGTGTGTGTGTGTGTGTGTGTGTGTGTGTGTGTGTGTTTTGACACATTCTGAAGCCTGAAGAGATGAAGAGACTCAACCACACTCAACAAGTCAACCATAATTACAACCTAGTCACTGCTGTGGTGACTCAGTGTCTCTGCAATCATCTGTGGTTATCCCTCTAGTCACATGGCTGCTTTTCAACCCCATGTCACTATTTGAGCAAGGTAATCTACCACCTGACCTGGAAATCTGTTGCATCCTCTCAAAGGAACACACGTTCATTCTGTGGCTCCATATAATGCTGGGCTTCTTTATTCTTACATGCTGCAAATTGTACCCCATGTTACTCTGTACCCGAGGACATTCTCAGCTGACAAGCCTGTCTGACAGTGTAATAAGTACAATCAGTTGTTACAAAAATAGATTTTTCCCTTAGATCATAATTTGTCAACACACCTATACAGGGCTTCTGTGTGTCCAGCCTACTGCTTCAGAATCACTGCCTTAAGGATATTTCTTCTTTTAAACTCATTTCCCTGAGCCCTATCAGTCATTCACACTTTAATACGAATTAGTTCTCAGATTCTTTCTCAGGAGTATTACATGAGTATGGAGTAAAGTGTCTTAATTTGGGTTCTCCCAGAAGCAAACCCTGAGATAAGGATTCACATGCAAGCAGTTTACTTGCAAGGTGAGGGAAGCACTATTACAAGAGAAGGGAGGTGAAGTGAGCAAGGGAAAGTAACCAATAATAGGTATGTTGTCATTCAAACTACCGTGTGGGTGACTGAAGACAAATCCCACTAGGAAACCCATGGAATACGCATCTTACAGTCATTCCACCCAAGGGGAAAGGGAACTGGGGTATTTATACCCCAGCTTCCTTGGTCACTAGGTAAGAATTGCTGCCAGGGCAATAATTTCCTGACTCTTCAGCAATGTGCATGAGCAGAGTGTACCCTGCAGAGTGTAGCCAAAAAATGTCCGTAGGTAAAGAGACGCATCTAAATGGTAAGGCTTGAACACCAGAGTGATGGCTACAGTCCACCCCTTGTGCTATCCAGATCTACCCCTGCCATCTTTCAAGTTCTTTCTGTTCCGTCACTGATGCCTCAAGATGCTGGGCAATCATACTTCCTTTAAAGTAAACTAAAAGGCTCAAAACAGAAAATTTGTGGGGTAAATTCCCATGCTAAGGGAACTGAGGTCCTCACTACTACAGTTGGTCCTGCGGCCATAAGTGATCATCATCCTTCTACCCTATTCTCATTCCCCTCACCCCCACTGGCATCTCTGTTGCTCAAAGTTGCTTATACATTGAGGCAATCCAGACCTCCCTCCTCGAAGGATCTGACCTTGGATTATTGTGCCTTTGGCAAGCTGTGGTTACTGCAGTTGCCCATTCACAGTTATCACTGCGCATGGAAGCACCACAGGTGCCTCCATTCTCTGAGTTCTGGACACACTTCTCCCCGCCTTCACTAGGTTCCTTATAATAATCAAGATTGACAGCTTTGCTAGATACTAACTGCTTTCTTTGCACACTGGTTTACTAGCAATTAGGTACCTCAAATGGTCAGGCATCAGCTATAGTTTGGGTTTAGTGTGCCTCTTACTGTGTCCCTGGTAGAAGCATTCTCTTCCCCTTGCACCAGGACCTAGCATATCCTGAAGTTGGGAGAGTGAGAAGTACAAATTCTCTAGGTGGGTCAAGATGGCAAGAGGAGCTACTCCTAGTTAAACTTCTTGGTTTCCTAACCCATGTAGTCCAAGCTACCAAGTGGTGACCAAAGGTTAAAAGTATACTCTACATCTTACAGCACCTCACTCCACAAAGTGTCATCTCCACGTTGCATCTTACATGCATTTTTATGAAGTCGTTCTAATCGTACATTAGGCAAACAGCTTCTGGGGGATGTGGTAGGAAGTGGGACCAGTAGATCCTGTGGTTATTATGATACATTCTTTGTTATAAAATGAGTCTTTTGGCAAGGCAACGTCCCGCAGATCCCATGACAGTAAATCAGGCATTCTGTGAGCCCTCGGACAGTAGAGCTAGCTGAGACACCGCAGCCAGGAAAGGCAAATCCGTACCTGGAATACATTGTCAATCCCAGCACCCCTGCCCTATCAGGACCTTCACTTGAGCGTAGGAGACTTGCTGGGGCTATGAGTTCAACATGCTTTGCAACTTTGCTGTTCACACAGTCAGGTCCTGTGCTTGATTTTAAGCGCATCTGCTGTCTGGCTCCAGGAGAGCTCTGTCTAAGGGCTTTAATAAGGGCTTTCTGGCTTTTACACCGCAACTTGGGCTTATAGTTGGATGAATTCAGCCTGTCATTCTTTTTCAGTGTTCCTGCTGCACTTAACTTCTAACCAACCAACCAGCCCCACAATCCTTATAATTACCACCACTCTCCTTTGTGTAAAAAAAAAACAAAAAAACAAAAAAAAAAAGGCTTCATGCCCAATGTGGAGCCCAATACAGGGCTCAAACTCATGACCCTGAGATCAAGACCTGAGCTGAGATCAAGAGTTGGATGCTCAACCAGCTGAGCCACCCAGAGGTCCCAGTAATTACCCTTAATTCTGTATATCTCCAATCTCACTGAATTCTTCTTCACCTGTTTTCCAACCCCTTTCTAGGACTACTCATAGTCTTAGTTCTTGGGATGCTAACAGGGATTAGCAACACCTCACTTGCCACCAGCAGCTGGTTGCCATCTGTGATGCAATTTCCAGAGACACTGCTTCTTAGGAGAACTTCTGGTACCAAGAAGACCTTGAAACAAGGATTTCAGTGCCCATAGTTCATTTGGAAAATGAAGGAAGCACCAGCAGGGAGTAAGGAAGTGAGACAAGCAAGGGAAGGTCGGTAAATGTCACATCAAGCAAGTTACCGCAATGAGCTTAATCCTGCTGGGGGACACTGGAAAACAGTACAGAATGCATTCCTTAGACTTATCCCACCTCAGTGGCAAGGGAGCTGGGTGACTTATTTATACCAGCTTTGATCAGTCGTTGGTTGAGGGCTACCCGGGCAGTCGTGGTGGTGGCATTAATTACTGAGCCCTTCCATTCCACCTTGTGCATGTACGAAATGGACTCTGGTAGCCAGAGAAAGCCCTTAGGTAAAAGATGCAGATGCTGGTCATTGAAAATAAGACCAGCATGCCCTGAAATGTTACCACCCAAGAGAATGTGGGTAAGACACCAACATATCAATTATAGGCCTGGAAGGGGGCAGGCATGGAAGACAGCTTGAGAATGTGGGGAGTCAACGATGTTAGGACAAGTCAAAGAGCACCCAGATTGTCCCAGTTCTCATTTCTTAGTGCTAGTCTCATTCTAAGGGGTGGCTGCTTGGCACAGCTGTTTTTAGCAAAAACCCTAAAGGAACAGAAGAAACACATACCATTCCTTGGTGACAAATCTAGCACTGACATGACATTTTCACAGCTGCAGACATGCATCTCTGACTCGGATGGGGGAGGGCTGAGGAAGCGAATGTGGGGAGGACAATGGCTTAGCCCCTAATGGGCCCTGTCAGAGAGGTAAAGGCCTCCTTACCTGCCCTTCTCTTGAACTGGTAGGCTAGGCATGGTTGAATTTTATATTATCTTGATGATCCCCTAGAAATTATAGGTTTAAAAAATACTCGATGTATAGATCACCTAGTTCAAGATGTCACTTTTTCTCCGGGCTAAAGAGAAATGGAGTATTTGGGAAAAGATAGACATGGCAGTCTCTCCTGGCATAGAAAGCTCTTCGTACAGTGGGGCTTTTGCTTCTTTGCTCTGATAGATTGCAGTGGTGGATACTGTTGGAATTTGGGGATGCCGCCAACCTCCCTCCTCACTGAGTTCTAACCAGTTGAGATATAGAAATAAGGAATCAAAGCGCCTACTTATGAATAGCAAAAGGCTGGCAACAATCTGGATCTTCATTAATAGGTGAAAGGGTAAACAAACATGGTGGAACCATAAAATGGAATACTATGCAGCCAAAAAAAGGAATGAAGATGCTCTGAGGATTCACATGGAAGAGCTCGAAAAAATGGGAAGGAATGAGGGAGGGTAACAGCAGTGTGCAGTGTCCTATGTATACATAAAGTTTGGACGGAATCACAAGAAAATCCTAGTAGATGGAGCGTGGGGGATGGGCACAGGGCAGGTAGGGGCCTGGGTGAGAAGGGAACTTTTTGCTGAATATCACTTTGGGGAAACAGATACTGTATTATCTGTATATAGTTAGAGACCTAGAAAATGACTCAGAATGGGAGGACATAGATGGAATGGATTAAAATAGTTGTTTTGCCCTTCCTCGTAAGTCACCTGGCTGTCTCTTGTCATGACTTTGGGAAAGGAAGGAGTGCGTGGTGAGTGGGAACATATGAGAAGGCACAGGAGAAGAACGGAGGAAGGGGGGGGGTACTTTTCATGAAGGTGGAGAGTACCATCTGCCCCTGCTGACTGTGCCAGTGGTGTGCTCCCCTCATCTCAGTTCACTGGGTGTGCCTTACACTGAGTAGGTGCTCAGAAATACAACTGCTAGGGTCTGAGCTCGCCAGGACCCTGAATAATCTGTTGGCACAGCACTTTGTTGCCACCCACTTGGGAAGCAGTAGAGGGTGAGGGTGAAGAGCATGGGATCCAGCATCCAAATAAAACTATGTTCTTGGCTCTGCCACTGAGTAGATGTGCGGGTGTGTATCTACACACCCTTCCTCACTCATAAAGCAAGAAAAAACTCACACCCACCTCCTTGTTACGAAGAGTCACACACAGAGTGCATGGGACAGCACCTGGCCCATTATCGGTGCTCAAGAGCTTCTGGTATTTACTTTTGCCAGTTAGCCATTTAATTTTGCAGTCAGAAGCACAGATCCCGACTCTGCATGTAAGACTGAACAAAGTCTACACTTTCTTGGTGGGCGACCGCCCCTCCCCGACATCGCTGGCTGATGCTTCCGGACAAGCAGCCACTTGTCCTTTCCAGCGACGAAGGGCCTGGTGTGGGGCCTTCCGGAAGAGCTACTCCGCTGGCAGATGTGTGCTCCAGGATTCCAGAGGTAACGCCAGATGTTGGCATGCAGCTGTGCTCACAGAGCACCCTATCAGTGTTTATTCCCTGCATAATCGCCAAGTAAATGGCTTCACGTTATTGTGGAGATGACTCTAAAAGTTAATGGCTCCCCTGATAGGAGAAGCGTCTTCCCTCCTCCCATCTCCCAACCGTGCCGCATCCTAAGTTCTCAGCCTTTTTTTCTGTCTCATGGAAAGGAGCAATGGACAGGACTAGATCCTAGGTGAGAAATGTAGTTGGAGCTCTGTTTGTGATGATTCGATCCTAGCCAGGGCGAGAAGAGGATGTTAGGCATGCTATTGGAGAGCTCCCTCGATTAATTTTGTTATGTTTTTACCCCGCCTTGTGAAAGAACTTTTAAGCCACAGCAATGTCCAGGGTTCAAAGAGTTAAGTGCGTTTCAGGTTTTAAAAATGTTTAATACATCACAGCTAGTTTTGTCCTGGTCCCCACATTCTGGTCAGAGACAAGCTTTGCTTCGTTGCGTTGCCCGATACAGTCTCTTTTCGAAGCAGTAGGTGAGCGGATGACAGACAAGCCTGCCCCTTGGACGTGATCAGGCAGAGAAGGCTGTGCTCAGAGCAGAGCAGGGCCTGGGGACTGGACATCTGTCTTGTCAGTTTCACCTCATCCCCTGCGCCTTTCCCATATGAAGAATCCAAACATGTCAAAATAGGGGCCCGGCAGCACCCAAGCACCATTGACCTTACTTACAAGGCCAATTAAACGTACCTTGAGGAAGAATACTAGATAGAGTATGGACACTTTGGCCACCTCAGCCACTAGAGATTGGGGGTTAGGACCCCGCAATTCCTGCGATTCCTGCCATTCTCCTCTGTGCACTACACTCCAGGCTGCGCGTGCTGGGGGGTTTCGTGCAGTGGTCCAGATCATGGGCTCTGAAACTGGTCTGCCTACTTCAAGTCCCAGCTGTGCTGCCTACTAACAGCTGACTGGTTTTGACCCAGTCACTTAACTTCTCTGCCTCAATTTCTCTTTCGTAAAATGGCAATCATAATAGCAGCTACTCCGTAGGGTTGCAGTGAGGGTAAATGACTTAGCATGGGTAAAGTGCCTGTTTCATAGTAAGTGATAGAGAAGTTTGGTCTCAAACACTCTTGATGAGTCTGTTTTTCTTTTCCTGTTTAGTACCTGGCACTAAAGACTACTTAATTCGGGTGAATCATGTGGTTGGCAAGAGGAATGGAAATAAACTCCCTGCAAATGACTTATGGACGGATCCCCCTGGGCTCCTCGGGCTTGGGCTTTTGCGTCCATGGGAGCGGTCTCTGTTTTGGCCTTGTAACAGTCCTGATCTTGGCACCTCACTGAGTTACTCTGGAAGAACCTCCTTATACATCGCTGAGCAAGGCGGACTTTACCGACAGTATTCTGGTGCGGTCTGAGGAGGGACTGACGGGAGGGCTATCACAGTGCACACACACGCAAACACTTGCACGCACACACCAGCGCAAACAACTTTCACGTCTCCGTCAGGATTTCTTCCCTCTAAAGTCCCCGCTTGGCTACCCTTTGGTGATTTCTCTTAGTGCCCCTTTCCCCACACTGCCCTCCAATGTTGTTCTCCTCTCTCTGCCTCTGGAGAACTGTAAATTCCTTACTCTTTGTTGTAAGCAGAGCTGGTTGGCCCTGCCCTAGCTCCAGCACGCTCTCACCCTATCAAATACACGATGACCCAACATCCCCAACTGGATTCATTCGGTGTATCAGGATAGTGCATCGAAGCACTTTGCACATATCCCAATGCCCAGATGCATGTCGAGTTCCCACTGCTCTGTTATTCACTGCCTCTGGGATGGTGGGCAAGTTATCGACCTCTCTGAGGCCCAGGTGACTCATCTGCAAAATGAAGGTAATGATAGGCCTTCGGGGGCTGTTGTGAACAAAGTGAAATCATGCCTGCAAAACATAGAACAGTGCCTGGTGTTTCATCGTAGTGCAATCTATGCTTTTCTATGCTCGTCTCTCACAAGCCATAGTGGGATTTTTTCCAGCAGGAGATGGGCATCCATGACTTTTTATGAGATGTGTAGAAGGCCCGATGGGACATAAAAGAATAAATACATAGGTCTATCTAGATGACGCTGGGAACTTTTGCAGGATGCTTCATCACTCTGTATATTAGTTTCCTCCGTAGTAAAATGGGGATGATAATAGTACCTATTTATATAGCTGTTGGGAAGATTAACTGAGATAATGCATGTAAAAATGGAAACTAGTCCAATTTAAAAGTTTAGAAAACTGTAATCATTATTATTAAAAGCTTATGCCTTGAATGGAACTACTAGGATGGAAGATATATTTGCCTCCTTCCCTGGCATAAAATTCAAATTTGCAAAGTTCAGATGTATTTAGGAAATCCCAGTGCTATTTAACCGAATGCTTTAGTCGAGACGGAAATTGATTAATTTAAGCTGATAGCTTTGGCTTTGGAAATTTTAAATCACTACACAATTCATAAACTTACTAATGGTTTTCTCTTGATATTTCATTTTGGAAATCTTAACTTCTTTCTGGGCTGTTAGCTTTGTAGCAGTTTCCTTTCATCAGCTACACATTAAGAATTAATTCGGGGTACGAGCTAATCGCTCAGCAGTTCTGGCCGGTGTTCCCTTTGATTTTGTGTAAACTGTGAGCAATTGGCCATATTCCACAAGCAACTAGTTATGAAGATGGAATATGCATGAGCAGAGTTTAGTGTTGGGATCAAGTAAGACTTGCAACAAACTTAATGCGATGTTGTAAAGGATATGCAAAATCAGTATCGTGCTGTGGGGTAATCAGACATACACGCAGTTCCCACGCTGACTGTCGTTACCTTGCCCCAGACAAGTCCTTCCAGGATCAGCTACCAGAGGGAGAGGGTGGGCTTGGAGCAGAAATCAACTTTGGGACCCCTCGGAATTCTTCTGAACCCAGAGCATCCAGATGACTGTCCTTTGGAATAGGCCCTGGGTGACCAGGAAGCTTGCTGTTAAGAACTAGGACATGATGAATGCAACCTCATCGTGGTCCTCATAGGGATTTGGCTGCAAGGAAAGTTTATTAGGCTAGGCCAGGGGTCAGCAAACTTTTTCTGTAAAGAGCCAGATAATAAATACTGTAGGCACTGAGGGTCATATGAGCTGTGTTGCAATGACTCAACTCTGCCATTGTAGAGCAAAAGCAGCCACAGTGTATTCATAGACCAAAGGATCTGGTTATGTTTCAATAAAACTTTATTTGTTTGTTTATTTTTAATGTTTATTTATTTTTTGAGAAAGAGAGAGACAGAGCATGAGCAGGGGAGGGGGAAAAAAGAGGGAGACACAGAATCTGAAACAGGCTCCATGGAGGCTCTGAGCTGTCAGCACAGACCTCCAACATGGGGCTCGATCTCATGAATGTGAGGTCATGATCTGAGCCGAAGTCAGATGCTTAATCCCACTGAGCCACCCAGATGCCCCTCAAAAAAACTTTATTTAAAGAAACAGGTGATGGGCTGGATTCAGCCCATTGGCTATAGTTCATGGAGTTCTGGTCCAGGCTAAGGCTCTGATTGGGAGACTGGAGAAGAGTATCCAAACCACCTCTTCCTTGAGGCAGGCTAGCATCTGGGTCGATGGATGAAATAGGGGTGTGGGAAGTTGGGGCAGGGGTAAACTTCAAAACCTGATTTCTCTTCCCTTCCTTTATAGAGCTTGCCTATCCTAATGTAGGTGATTGGCTAGAAAGGTGACAGAGAATGGGTAAGAGTGTGGGGCTTACTGGATCAGGTTTAAACCCTGTCCTGATTTAGCTGTGTGACCCCGGGCTGTTTTACCCCTCAGAGCCCATCTACAAAACCGGGGTGATAGAACCTGTCTCACAGAGTTATGAGGATTAAATGAACTGTGTTTCGTAAAGTGCTTGGCACACTAAATTGCTGAATACTGTATTTTATGTGCAATTTAAGGAAGCCTCAAGAGTAATTTTGCCTTTGGGGAATTTTTTCCACCTCTCATACAGACTTTATTTTTTTCAACTTTATCTATCTATTTTGAGAGAGAGCGAGTAAGCAGGGGAGGAGCAGAGATAGAGGGAGAGAGAAAATCCCAAGCAGACTCCATGCTGTCAGCACAGAACCCTACTCGGGGCTCGATCTCATGAACCATGAGATCATGACCTGAACCAAAACCAAGAGCCGATGCTTAACCGACTGAGTCCCCCAGGTCCTCCTCTCATACAAACTTTAGAATACAACTCCCCATAAGTTGGGTCTGTGTTCAGCGTTATTTAATGAGTTCCCCGATATACCTAGGAGTGGAAATGCTGGTTCATAGGTTGCACGTGCTCAGCTTGGGTAGATATGAAATTGCTTAGTAGATGTTAAGTAGTTTTCCAAAACGGCTATACCTATTCACAGTTCCCTGAGCCTTGTTATAAGAGCTCCAATTGTTTCTCATTCTGGTTTCTGACAGTTTTCACTGGTGTCTTCCAAGAAAGTCATTAGTTTGTGCACTTGGCATCAGCTTATTAGTCATATGAATATCCTCTTCTCTGAAGTGCCTGTTTGAGTGCCAAGTTTTGTTACTGATGTGTAGGAGTTCCTCCTATAGTTTTCTGACAAACAGAGCCTCTGCTTTTAATATAGTGGTATTTATCAGTCATTGTTTTACTGTCTTAAGTTCAAGGACTTAAGTAAATTACTTGGTACTAGTTTTTTTAAATTTTTTAATGTTTATTTATTTTTGAGAAAGAGAGACATGGCGTGAGTGGGGAGGGGCAGAGCGAGAGGGAGACACAGAATCTGAAGCAGGCTCCAGGCTCTGAGCTGTCGGCACAGAGTCCAACATGGAGCCCCAATTCATGAACTGCGAGATCATGACCTGAGCCGAAGTCGGACACTCAACCGACTGAGCCACCCAGGTGTCCTTGGGTACTATTTACACGCCATTGCTTGTAATCCTTCATGCAGCTGATCAATACACACCAGTTAGAACCCCTGGATTAACTCGCTAATTTCTTTTAATCCTGAGATTTGATGAATCCATGAAATCCTACCAGTTGGTATTCATTTGGGTTCATTTTCAACACACCTGAACAGGATGGATATGGATGCTTGGAACTATGAATCATTATGTACACTGAGGGTGGGAAGTCTGTGCTGGGCAGGATTTCAGGGGTGAGGTGAAGCTCTATAGTGAAATGGAAGTTTGAGCAACCATGCAGTGTAGCATGTCCGGGATATCTGGAAAAGTGAAAAGGAATTAAGATGGGATGAGTTACAGGATAGAAGAGAGAGAAGAGAGATGAAAGGGAAAGATAAAAATTTGGTAGCAAATGTCAGAGACTCAAATATAACAAAAGAAGATGTTCATGGGAGATTAGGCCTTGAGAATTGATTTTCTTAAATTTTCCCATTTTTTTTTTTTACTAGAAGGTTCTAATAGTCCAAATCATGTAGCAATGATTTTTTCTTTCTTTCTTTCTTTCTCTCTCTCTCTTTCTTTCTTTCTTTCTTCTTTCTTTCTTTCTTTCTTTCTTTCTTTCTTTCTTTCTTTCTTTCTTTCTTTCTTTCTTTCCTCCTTCCTTCCTTCCTTCCTTCCTTCCTTCCTTCCTTCCTTCCTTCCTTCCTTTCTTTCTCTCTCTCTCTCTTTCTTTCTTTCCTTTTTCCCTCTTCCTCTCTCTCTCCCTCTCTTCCCTCTCCTGCCTCTCCTCCCTCTCCCTCTTCCTCCCTCCCTTCCTTTCTTATAATAGAGGCACTTTATACCCATCACTTTTTTTTTCTTTCCCGATGGGAAATAAAATGGATTATTAACTTTTAAGTAGGTGCTGTGTAAAGTAAGTTATAAAGAAAATTTAGAAGTGGAAGCCAGCACTGTGAAGAATATATATCCCATGCCAAAATTATAGAACTAGTCCAGCCTAAATTTTTCCTTTTCTTTGAGGGTTCTATATAAATCGTATTGGGAGGTGCATTCTATCAGAAAGAACTCTTGTTTGCAAGTGACTGAAAACCCAACTTGAAGGCTTCGGTGATAAAAGGAAACTTTTGACTCTCATAACTGAAAAGTCTAGAACACATGCTGGCCTCAGTTGAGGCTTTTTCCAGCAGCTTAGATGATGTCACTAAAGATCAGGATTTTCTCCATTACTTGGCTCTGTGTTCAGTACTGCTGACTTCATCCTTTGCTTATATGCATGGTCACTCCCACCCCCCAGGGTAGCTTCCCATTCCCTCCTCCTAAGAGAAAAATAACTAAAGCAATCGTTGCCCTCCTCCTTCGCGGGACACAGAACTACAAGGAACCTCTTCTAATGTCGCCACTGAAGCCTTGGGTTTTTCATTGGCCCGCAACGGGATCACGTGCCCTTGCCTCACCCAATCACTGGCCAAGAGACAAAGGCAAGCTATCCTTATTAGACAGGATCCAACCTGGAGTAGGGTGTGGTCTTGGTCCCGCCCAAACTGCGAGGCTGAGAAGGCGGAGCAAGTGAATTCTCTAATAACAGGAAGGCCGCTGTTGCAGGGGAGGTATCAAACAAGGGCCATCACACCTAGCAAGGGATCTTGGAGCATTGGGGAAGCTCCAAACAAAGAACAGCTGTGTGATTTAGGAGCCAAAAAGCAACAAAGGGCAGCTTCCTGAGCTAACTGCCCGAGTCAGGAGACCTTGCTTGCATTTTGACTCCAATGCTTAATAATTAAGTTTCTGAGTCTCAGATTCCTTATCTGTCTGGTGTGAAAAGGATTCCAGTCCTTTTGTTGTTGAAATAGAGGCCTGGAATACATGAAAGACTATTTTCAGGCAGACTTTGAACCATATGAAAAAATACCCGGGTATGAATATACAGTATTTACTACTGAAGATCCTAGCAGGAACAAACAAATCCCAAATGCAGTGTTTCCATTGAAAGTTGTACTTCTGAAGCTAATATTCGTGCAAAGTAAAATTTTGGTTGGGCCATCAGTAATAATGACTCAGATCATAGTGTTACTTATAATAAAAATACTAATCACTAGCAGGTATCCAGGGCTTCCTATGTGCCAGGCACTGTTCTGGGCATTTTTCATATATTCTTTCACTTCCTCTTCAAACAACCTTATAACTTAAGAACCGTTATTATTCCCATTTTACAGATGAGGAAACTGAGCTGCAGAGAGATTAAACAACTTGCCCAGTATCCCCAGCTAGCAGTGGTAGAGCTGGCATTCAGATCCACGTCCCCAGAATCTGAACTCTGAACCACTATATTATCCAGAGCTAAGGGTATTAAAACCTACCACTCTGCAAGTTAAGTGGAGCCAAATTAACCAACACCGTTCTGTGCACCAGCGTACCTCGTTCATACAAAATAACCTTAAATAGACTCATTAGCCTGTGAAAATAAAACCTAAATAGAAGCATTTGTTGTGTTGGTATTTTTTCTCCTGGTGACTTGGTTCTTAAGCTTTGACCTGTGGCTGTGTGGATGCATCCCAAGGCAAAAGCATGTAATTTGTGGGATTATGGCTTGTTAGAGTAGAAAGAGTTTAGAGTTAAAAGACTAAAATAATAGGGACAGCTCAGTTCCCAACTATAACCACTTCGAATATCTTATTTTCTTATTTATAAAGTGGAGATGGTATCTGCTCCAGAGAGCGAACATGGGGCCCAAATGTTCAAATCCTTTGAAAAGCTGTCAAGTACTGTATTTAATACATTTATTACTTCTCTTATTAAAAATGCTTTCAGAGACCACTTGAGCTATCAATGAATTATGTTCCATGGGAACAGCATTTATTACTTCCCTGTATTTCCATGGTATTGTGCTTTTCCATTTCCTTGGAGTCTGGCCCTCCTAAGTGGTCTGATTTCTTTCTATGGAACTGTCTGAATCAGCCCTCAGTATGACATAATGGGTTACTTTACCCACTCCTGGGGCTCACCAGAAGTCAGCCTAAGTTGCTGCTTTATGGAGGTCCTTGAGGGATAACGGACGGCCTGTATAAGCACACAGAGCTCTAGCCTCTGAGGGCCCAACTTCTGCTTAGCACCCTTGTTGGATTCGCCTGCTGATACATTTTGTTTCCTTAAAGCCACATGCTATTTCCTGCCTTCCCTGGTTTATCAGTTACTGTTCTGTGGCGAATACTTGAGTGGGGTTTTATTTGTTTGTTTCTATTTATTTTTAAAGATTAAAATAATTTTTAATGTTATTTATTTTTTTGAGAGAGAGCGAGACAGAGTGCGAGCCGAGACAGAGAATCTGAAGCAGGCTCCGGGCTCTGAGCTGTTAGCACAGAGCCCGATGCGGGGCTCAAACTCAAAAGCAGTGAGATCATGACCTGAGTCATAGTTGGAAGTTTAACTGACTAAGCCACCCAGGCACCCCAATTGTCTATTTATTGTTATTCTGGTAAAGAAGCCCTCTTAATGGTTTGGATGAGTTTAACCCAGTGCTGTGCTAGAACTGGCAAAAAAGAGCCGACTGTTGAGTATAAACCAGTTGTCAAACACAGCCATTATTAAAAATTAAATTATAAAAATGTGCAATTAAATAGCATACTAAAAGCAAAAGTAATAAATGCTCAAAGTTTATCACTTCCTAATCATTTTGCTACATTTTGTTATTACCTATGCCCTCGAGAACATGTGTTTATCGTGTCTATGGTGGAAATACTAGACTACGATGGGCTACTAGGCATCTCTTCCCAGCTTTGTGTTCAGTGGCTCAAAGTCAGCCATGATAGGAGTACTTACATTAGGGAAGTCAGCAAATGTAGCCAATCAGGGCATTCTCCCCCAGAATCTCGGTTTACCCCACTCTCAGCTCCAGGGGATGGATCCTAATTGACTTAAACCAATCAGGTCTCTCTGAGCACAGTGAAAGGCTGATGTGCGCTGATGAGTGGCTGACCTAAGACTTTTATTTGCCTGTGGAGGGGATGAAGCTGTTGTTCCTGCTTGGGCCGTAACCACAAGGGGAAACTCAGTCTGAGAAACCTGCTCACTTGGGGAGAAAAGTGCCAGGAGTTGAGATGGAAAGCCTGAGTTTTGAAAATGTCATTGAGGAGCGTCTGGATGACTCGGTCAGTTGAGCGTCTGACTTCAGCTCAGGTCATGATCTCATGGTTGTGCTCTCTGCTGTCATCATAGAGCCTGCTTCAGATCCTCTGTTCCTCTCGCTCTCTTTCTCTGCCCCTCCCCGGCTTGTGCACACGCGCTCTCTCAAAAATAAAATAAACAGTAAAAAAAGAAAGGAAGAAAATGTCATTAAGCCCCTGGATCAAAGTCCGGGATTGGCAGACTTTTCCTGTAAGGGGATGGACAGTAAAGGTTTGGGACTTTGTTTCTGCCACAGCTACTCATCACTGGTATTGCAGCACAAAAGCTGTAGACGATAACAAACCAGCGGGCATAGCTGTGTTCCAGTTAAACCATTACGAAGGCAGGCGGTAGGCAGAATTAGGCCTCAGAATGATAGTTTGCAGATCCTTCATCTAAGGCACTAAATTTCCTTTTTATGCCTCAGTATATCTGACTTGGGTTTCCTAATACATGTAACTGAAAAAGCCTTAACCAATCCAGGTTCTTGGGTTGTGGATAATAGAAACCGACTCTGAATTCCTTCAGAAAAAACAGAGATTTATTATCAAATAAAGGATAACCAAAATTCAAATTGCCAAGAGAGAGATTCCCATTGTTCAGTTAGGGCCTCGTGTCCAGTGGAGGGAGTCCTTCCAAGGCCACGTGAAGCCGGGAAGGTGTTTCTGTAGAGAAATTAGGGGGCTATTATCAGAAGAACCAGCCCTGGGGGTTGGATCTACTCCATTAAGACAGGAGAAGATTCCAAAATCAAGCGTATTCAGCAAGCATCCTATCCATGAAGCTCATCAAAGGCAGTTTTGTGTGTTAGAAAAAAAAGCTTTCCTTGACAGAAGACCTGGGTCCTAGTTGTGTTTTGGCCACTAACACACTGTGTTGCCCGGAGCAAGATATGAAAATTCTCTGGGCTGAAATCTTCAAGTATAAAGATAAAAAAAAAAAGGTGATGAAATAGGGATCTTTAGGGACCATCGGGTCCCAAGTTATGATGGCACCTTCCATGTATCAATTACTTAGCCTGTTGGTCTCTAAGATTTAACATTCCTTGCCTTGTGGTTCACTCTTTGCATACGCACCAGCTCTGGGAGCTCCTTGTGTTCCTGAACTTATGTGAGTATGAATGTTCTCATCTGTTACTGGCTCTCCCTGGAAGGAGTGTGAGGATTAGAATTATGGATGATGCATGCTTAGGGAGGGTGCGTGCATGCATGTGTGTGTGTGTGTGTGTGTGTGTGTGTGTGTGCTGTTTCAGAGTGGAGGCTTCGGAGTTAGATGAGGAGGACTCGATCCTTGTTTGGTCTTTTTCTTGCTGTAACGTGGAGCAGATTATTTAAACCTTTAGAAGCTTTGTTTTGTCATTGGTAAAATGGAGATAGTAATAGGACCCTCTTCTTGGGATTGTTGTGTAGATTAGATGAGATATTGCACACAGCATGCTTAGTTCATAGTAGATAATCTGGAAATGGTAATTTCTTACTGTAATTGCTTATAATGATTTTATTCGGTTTTTAGAAATAGGTTCCTCCTAGCAAGTTCCTTCTGTTTTTTACTGTTCGTATTACGCAATTTTTCAAAAGCAATTCTTTGAATTTCAGTGCTGTGGCCTGCTTTTAGTTATTTCTCTAAAATTACAAAGGTAAAACACGCCTGTTTTTAAAAACACATTTGATTTTCTAACCGTTAGAGTAGGATGCTTTCGGTTAAAATAACAGATTTATATAAGAAAGGGCATTTATTGTCCCTTGTCATTGTAAAGTCCTCTGAACCTTAATACAGCACTCAAAAATGTCCTCAAAGATAATTTTCTTCCTGTCTCTACATTCTGCCTTCTTCGGGGACCATGAAATGGTAAAACAACATAAGGTCATGGCCATAGATGGGGGCCGATAGGTCCAGGGACTTCCTGCTTCCTCCTCTACATTTTATAGAAGGAAAAAAGTCTCTCCAAGTGGCTCTTTCAGAAAAGCAAGAAAGTTACTTTCCCATAAACCTTTAACAGAAGTCCTTTCAAAGCCTCATTTGCCCAGAATGGTTCATGAACTCATTCTTGAAAGATATTGTGCCGTTGAGGTTGGGCATCACTAACGTGCTTAACGCAATCCAGACATACCTGTGGAGCTGCCTGAGTGCCCACACGGCACACCCGTGAACACGGGAGGGGTGTGTGCCCCAAGGAACCTGCACCGTGACCAAGTGGTAAGACTAGAGCACTCACTCCAGTCCACAGCCTGCTTTAATCCTCCGTGTTGTTTGTAAGTCCCTGTATTAGTCCACTAGGGCTGTTGTAACGAAATGCCACAGACTGGGTGGCTCAAACAATAGAAATTAATCTCCTCACAGTTCTGGAAGCAAAAATTATGAGATGAAGGTATTGGTGGGTTTGGTTTCTTCTAAGGCCTCCCTCTCTGGTTTGAAGATGGCTGCCTTCTTGCTATTTCTTCTTCCATCTGTGTGTATTTGCCCAAATCTCCTCTTCTTATAAGGACACCAGTCATATTGGATTAGGGCCCATCCTGGAAACCTCATTTACCTTAATTACCTTTTAAAGGCTCTATCTCCAAATTTAGTCACATTCTGAGGTACCGGGGTTAGGACCTCAGCATGTGAGTTTTGGGGAACACAATTCAGCCCATAACAGTTCTTAACCCCCAAGACTACTCCTCAGAATAACTTTCTTAATGGTCTGGTACATATCTATACTTTATAATTGTTCCCAAAACATTCTCTGAAATCAACCTGCACTGAGATTGCCTCAGAAATTCAGGCAACCGTTTTATCCATGAGAGTCTGTCAACAGTCAAGAAATCTTTCACATGCCTGACAATTTCACCTTAGATAAGTTTTAAGGCAGGTGTGACCAGTAATTTAAGTACCTATTTTTAAAAACTATCTCTGGGGCGCCTGGGTGGCTTAGTTGGTTAAGCATCCGACTTGGGCTCAGGTCACGATCTCATGGCTCATGAGTTCAAGTCCCCATGTTGGGCTCTGTGTTGACAGCACAGAGCCTGGAGCCTGCTTCAGATTCTGTGTCTCCCTCTCTCTCTCTGTCCCTCCCCCACTCATGCTCTCTTTCTCTCTCTCTCTCTCTCAAAAATAAATAAACATTTAAAAAGATTTGAAAAAATAAAAACATGCAAAATTTGGGGAGTACTGTGAACCCCCACATCCCTGTTGCCCAGCCTCACTAGCCATCATTTCACTGTTCTTATTTAATCTCGTGTGCTCTTCCTCACCCATCTTAATCCCAACAGACCCTTCTTTATAATCCTTCTGCTTTGGAAGTGAAGTTCCAAAACATAGGAAGCATCACTTCTTACAAGCTGTGTGACCTTGGGCAGGTTTCTTAATCTCTCTGAGTCACAGTTTCCCTTATCTGTAAAATGCAGAAAAAACCCAGGATTATTATAAGAATGAAATAAAAATTATCTTCCCAAAGCTTTTAGTTTAGTTTTTGGCTTCAAGTGGGATTGTATTTATTTGAATCCTCTGAGTTTTTGCTATCCTGGAATTGGAGTTAAAAGAGGAGATACCCACAGAAATCAATATTAATAACAATAATTGTATAAGTATTAACAAAAATAGTACCAATATGACTGAAAATCTTCATGAATGCCAACATGAGCAAGCATTTTTGCATCCTCCTCCCTTCTCCTGTCCAAAACATTCTTCTCTGCACCAAAACAAAGACACAGCTCAACCACCAAAACCAGGGATTTGCCACAGTGGAAGCTGGAGCAGTTGCTGGCTCTCCTCCTTATGACCTTGACATCTAGTGGGCAAAGAGAGTGGTGGTTGGGAGTACCCTCTGGCATTAAATGAGCCTGGACCTGAGACCCGATTCCTCTGCTGTGTAACCCCAGTGATTTTCTTAACCCTCCATACCTAATCCATACCTAATTTTCTTTTAAGTTTATTTATTTATTTTGAGAGAGACAGAGAGCGTGAGTGGGAGAAGGGCAGAGAGACAGAGAGAGAGAGAGAGAGAGAATTCCAAGAAGGCTCCACACTGCCAGCGAAGAGTCTGATGTGAGGCTCGAACCTGCCAAGCCGTGAGATCATGACCTGAGCCAAAATCAAGAGTTGGATGCTTAACCAACTGAGCCACCCAGGAGCCCCTCCATACCTAATTTTCTGATCCTAAATCCATCATTTCCTAATTACCTCCTGAATCCATCCATTTCTCTCCACCCCCCCTGGCCTCCCCTACTTGGGTCCACCACCATATCTTATCTACACCACAAGGAGTCTCCTAACTGGTTTTCCTCCTTCCATACTTGCTTTCTATCTTCCAGAGCAGTAGCTTTGGCTTGGAGTGACAGAAAATCCAAAATAATATGGCTTAAACACAACTAACATGGTGATTGTTTTTCTCACGTAAAAATCGAGGTAGCCCACTGCACCCCCGTTAGAATATCTAAACTTTTAACTGACCTTCCCATCCACTGCTCATGGGAGTGCAAAACACTCTACCCACTTTGAAAAATTGTCTGTTTCTCACATTGCTAAACAGACACCTACCATACGATGCAGCCATTCCACTCCTAGCTATTTGCCCAGAGAAATGAATCATATGTCTGCACAAAGATTTAAACATAGATGTCCGTACCAGCTCTGTTCACAATAGCCCCAAACAGTAAACAACCCAAATGTCCATCGACTGGTCAATGGATTAAACAAACCGTTACATCCATTTAATAGAATACTACTCAGCAGTAAAAAGGAAGGAATTGGACGAATCTCAAAATAATTATGCTGAATGAAAGAAGTCAGGCAAAAAAGTATATACTCTATGATTTCATTATATAAAGTTCTAGAAAATGAAAACTAGTCTGTAGTGACAGAAAGCAGATCGGTCAGTGATTGTCTCATACTGGGAGCACAGGGAGGAGTGAATTGCAAAGGCGCATGGACAAATCTTTTGGGGATGATAGAAATATTCTCAATCTTAGTCATTACATGAATGTATACAAGTGTCAGATAAACCAAACTGTATGCTTCAAATGGATGGAGGGTTTTTTTGTATACAGAAACTGTATGTAAGTTATACCGCAATAAATTGAAAAGTCAAAGGAGTGGTCTGAGGCTGGTAAGCTCTCCACAGTGTCAGGAACCTGGGCTCCTTTATCTCATTGCTCCTCCATGCACGGCTTCTTCCTCATGTCCGAGATGGCAGCATCTGGTTTCCAGGCTGCAGGAAGGAGGAACGGACAAAGAGGAGGACAAGGACCACATGCAGTTTGCCTCTTAAAAGAGGGTCTTAGAAGCTCCTCCCACCTGACAACTCTGCTCATATGCCATTGGTCATAATTTAGTCACATGGACATACCTAGTTACCAAGGAGGCTGGGGAATGTAGTCTTTATCTCAGATGGTCACATGCACATAGAGGAAGGGAAAAATAGAAATAGAGGGACAGTTAGCGGACTTGATATTTTACACAGCTGCTTCTATCTTGTCTTCAAAGTGTGCATCTGATCATAGTACCCTCTCTGCTTAAAGCTCTGCAGTGACTTTCCGCTGGTCTCAGAATAAAGGCCAGACTCCTTGCATGGCCTCCTATACCATGGTCCCTGCCAACTTTCTACCTTACTCTCCTTGGTTGAGGAGGTCCATCCTCTACTGCCGTTAGCCCCTCTAGCACATCAGCGGGGCTTCATTTACTGTCTCCCTCTGCCTGGAACACGTTACCTTCACTCTTTGCCTAGTGAACCACCATATCCTTCAGCTCTCGGTTCATCCCGACTCCCCCGCTTAGGGCAAATTCCTTGTTTGTTTACACTTACCTTTCCTAGATGGTGGTCCTCACAGTTTGTAATTTTATATTTGTGTGACAATATGATCACTATCTTTCTCACGCACCAGACTGGGAGCTCCTTTCTGTTCACCTCCGTGTGTGAGTACCTAACAAGGCAGAGCGAGCTAAATATACTTTTACTGAGTGTGCAAATGAATGAATGAATGCGCTTTAGCCAGTGCTGTTGACCAAAGTGAAGTTACTAAGGAGAAGTTTTGTAGCGTCACTGAGCCCTGATTACCTTTGTTAGGTGTCCATTTTAAAAGGCTTAATAGTATTTTCTTTGGTCAGTTGCTCTGTACCTCCACCCTACATGGTCATTTGAGTCACCATCGACGTGTTGAGGGAAGATCTTTCCATAAATGTTATCTGCTTGGGGGGCAGGGTGTATGTGTATGGGGAAGGTGATGTAAAATTAGTAGAGTTCATAGAAATAAAAGTTACTGTATAGTTCATTACCTTCCATCTCCTGGGATGGGGGCGGGAGCTCGGGGGAATTGGAATTACTGAGGGCAGGAACGGGAATGGTGTGCAGAGGGTTTGGTGGAGGGCAGCCACCTGATGTCACATACGTATGTTGCTCTTCAACTGGGGAGGTGAGGCTCAGTTGATTTACTTGAGGGACAAATTATTCTCAAGTACATGATATTTATTTAGAATGCAGATACAGTATGGTCTGCTTCAGTGGGAGCTTTGACAGCATAATTACAGGATATTAATAGATTCAGAAAAATAGGTTCTTTGTAGTGCAACTGCGGTTAGCCAACTATATAATAAGCAAAAGTGAAAATCACTTTCCTTATAAATATTTTCTTGTTCAAACTCTCCCTGATTTACAAAGTTTTCCCACAGTTAATCCAATGAGTGAGTTTTGAAGTGAAAACGCTCTGACTTCATCTTGCTTACACCCCAAAACATAGTCAAAGAATAAACAGAAGACTTGAGATGTAAACAGGGGATGCGCAGAGAGCTGGGAGTTGGGGATGTGGCCATGAGCTTCTTGGTGCAAGCGCCAGTCTAGAAACTCCCTCCAGCGGGTGCCGTGGGAGCTACCTGGAACCCAGTGCTTCCCAGGCGTGTCTCATTGTGTACCCCCGTGACCATTTTGCCAGCCGTCCAGCCAGGCATTGTGTACTTAATAAGATGGATTCTATTTTCCACACTTAAATTTGCCTAGAAAGAACAGCTGAATTAATTGTTAACAAACTATATAATGTCAGCTCCAGCAGGTCGGGGGTTTTTCTGTTTTGCTCTTTGCTGTATCCCCTCGTTGGCTAATACAGTGCCTGGTAGGTTCTCGAAGGATGTTTGTTAAATGAACAAATGTCATGCTCAATAGAAAAACAAGTATTTCTCTAAGATATGTTATCGGTATTTGGCTATAATGACAACTAAAAATGTTCATTTGCTTCCCACATAAAACCTCTTGCACGTCACTAGCGGTATACACTGTGCGTCATACCTTTCTCAGCCGCGTAGCAATGATCCCTGCAGGAATGATCTTGTTTCATTTACTTACTGCCTTACTCACTAGCTAGACAACCCCATTCTTCTTAAAGGGATTGTCCGCCTCTGTGTGCCCAGCCCCTGGCACAGTGTGAGGCACGTAGCAGGTATAGTAAATCAAACGTCTGTGAATGAATGAGTGATTTCTCTCATTTAATGTGCGCCTCTAGGATTGTCATACAGAGGATGAAGAAGTCAAGGCACTGAGGTGTTAAGTATCTTTATTTTAAAGGTTTTTTTTTAATGCTTATTTATTTTTGAGAGAGAGAGACAGGGTGCAAGTGGGGGAGGGGCAGACAGAGAGAGAGAGAGAGAGAGACAGAAACAGAATCCGAAGCAGGCTCCAGGCTCTGAGCTGTCAGCAGGGAGCCCTACACGGGGTTCAAACCCATGAACCCTGAGATCATGACCTGAGCCAAAGTTGGATGCTCAACCGACTGAGCCACCCAGGCGCCCCTGAGGTGTTCAGTATCTTGCCCAAGGTTGCAGAACTGGTAACTGATGGAGCACGGATCTGACCTTAGGCAGTCTAACTCAGGAACCCTTCTTTTTAAATATTCTACTAGGTTATTGGATATTCTCTGGTCCAGCCTGAGCCACCAAACCCTGTCAATTTTAGTTAGACCAATCAAGAAGGATGTGTATTTTTAACTTTTTTAAAGTTTATTTATTTATTTTGAGAGAGAGAGCCCGAGAAGGTGAGGGTCAGAGGTAGAATCTTAAGCAGGCTCCACGCCGTCAACACAGAGCTGGACACAGGCCTCGAACTCACAAGCTGTGAGATCATGACCTGAGTCGAAATCAAGAGTTAGACGCTCAACCGACTGAGCCCCCTAGGCACCCTTATTTTTAACTTGTTTATCATCCAGTTCTTACGATGATTTTCCCTCTAAACAGTTTCCGGCGCGTGCTCACTTGCGGTGGTTGATGATTTTGTGCATCGACTTGACTGGGCCCCCAGGTCCCTGGATATTCGATCAAACGTTACGTGTGTGTCCGGGAGGGTGGTTGTTGGATGAGGTTAACATCCGAATTAGTAGACTGACTGAAGCAGACTGCTTTCCTGAATGTGGGCGGGCCTCATCCAATCTGTCAAAGGCCTGAACAGAACAGAAAAGGGCTGAGGAAGAGAGAATTCACTCCCTCTGCGTGACCGTCTTTGAGCCAGGACATCCATCTTCTCTTCACACTGGAACCGTTGGCTTTCTGGGTTTCCAGCTTGTTGATTAGAAATACTGGGATTTCTCAACCTCCATAACTGCACAAGCCAATATATCATATATATATGATACTTACATATTCATTTTGTTACTTACCGGCTCATAAACTTCCAATATTTGCCTGATATCCCAGGATAAAGTATGAAGTCTTTGGCTTGTGTGTCCATGAGAATTAGGTCTGCCTGCATATTAAAATAGACCCCAATAACAGTGGCTTAAGTAGTACAGTTTATTTCTCTCTTATGTATGAAACTGGTAGAGTCGTTCAGGGACCTTGGCTCCTTCCTCCCTCTTCCATCAGCCTTAGCATCCGGCCTCAGATCTAAGTTGTGTGCTAAAGCTCCAGCCAGTGTGTCCACATTCCTTAAGTCCCTTAAGTTCCCTCAGTCTCAACTAAATCAGAACTTAGTCACGTGTTTCCACCCAGTTACCGGTAAGGCTAAGGAGTATTGTGTATCCTGAGCAAAGAAATTCGATGCTTTATTACGAAGGAAGAAGGGAGGAGATCCAGTCATCTCTACCTTCACTTGGCATTGACAGGCTTCTTCAATCAAGTATCAACCCAGTTTTCCAGATTTCCTTCCCCTACCATCTGTTCGGAACATTCTGTCCCCATCATTCTTTTGCTCACTGTCTGTGAAACACACCTAGTACTGTGTCGCCCCGTCTCTGTTTACTCAGCCCTCTTGGAATGCCTTTTGCTTCATATCCAAGCCGCACCTCTGTTGCCATGAGACTTCCCCCTTTCTGCTTGAACCTGAGATGGTTTCTCTTGAAGCCGAGCTGTTCCAGCAACGACTGCGTATTTCAGATCTTCCACTTCAGACTGATCTTCTTGTGATGACTTGAACAGCATAAGTATTTCCTTGTTAATTTTTTACACATTTAGGTCTTGTCTCCTGCCCACATCCCTCCTTCTAGATCCCTTGAGGACGGGAGCCCCTTACGCAATGAGCGTTCATCGGCATCCTACCTCGCCTTCAGCGTCGCGCTGGGCGTTGGGGAGTTAGGAGTGAATAAGACATGGGGCTTCTCTGCCAAGTCCTAACACGTCCCTGGAGTCTTATTTAAAAACTCACAAATGTAGGGGCGCCTGGTTGGCTCAGTCGGAGGAACATGTGACTCTTGATTTCCGGGTTGTGAGTTCAAGACCCGCCTTGGGTGTAGAGATTACTAAAAAAAATTAAAAATAAACTTAAAAAAAAAATAAAAACTTGCACCTGTTAAGTACTTCACAAATTTCTGTTGCATTGTTGAGTGATAAGAGCTGACATTTATTTAAAAGATTATTACTTATATTCGAAAAAGTATTATTGAGTAATTATGATTACTCAATAAAAGGCATGATGCTAGCCTTTCACATGTATTCATTTCATTTCTTTATTATAACAGCGATGAGATAGACACTACTAATTTTTATAAGTAAAAATGAAGCACAGAGAGGTGACATCACTTATTCAAAAGTGAAGCACAAAGAGGGAAGTGGTGGCTCTAGGATTTAATTCTGGCTGCTTAATTCCCAAGCCCAGGCTCTTAGTCAACTCTGTTAAGAAGATAGCTACAAAGTAAGGGTTACCTCATGATGTTGTGGCATTATTTTACATACCTATCCACAATTTGGGTATTTATCTGTCGCCTTGTCCCAACCAGAAACTTCCCTAGGCTGAATGCCCTTTCCCTGAGGAGTGGCCCCCAGGCTGGGCACTGTAACCTACCACTCCCCTTTGGAGTCTCAGCTGTCCACCCGAGGTCCCCTCTTTTCCCTTTTGATTATCAAATCCTATGTTGCACACAATAAAAACGATTCATCACTTTTATATTTCGTGGTCCCTAAGTTGCTTTGCTCTCACCCGTTCTGCCTCGACAGGATATAAGTGAGCAGAGGCTGTAGTCGGGAAGCCTCTGGCTGGATCAGGCCCACTGACTCGTTTTGTTTTGTGCAGCCTAGTGTTTAATAATGCTTTTTACATTCATCATCGGCATTTACAAATTAGGAGAGGTTATGCAAATCTCTGTATTTTTGGCTTCTTTGGAAAAACTGGAAGATTTCGGACACACAGGGTCTGTATGCCCACGGGCCCGAGCTGCCAGGTGCTATGAAGGCTGTCCCTTGTAAGCTGGCACAGTGTCCTCCTCCCTGTTACCTGGACACCTACAACCACATTCACGTTTCTTACCAGTCTGCAGCGAACAATGCTAACCGCATGAACGCGCCCGTATATACACTCCCCGTCAGACACCGTGCTAGGTCTTTCCATCGCCTCTGTCACCTTGGGAAGAGGTACTGCCTCTGTGCCCATTTTATAGAGGAGGACATTAAGGCCCACACTAATAGCAGGGGAAGGGCTGGGTCTCACCCAGACATTCCGGCTCCAGTCACTGCCTTGAAGCCCTCCACCGCCACCCCTCCACCTAGCATTGGGATTCGTGGCCCTGAGACAGGAAAGGGGAGAGGAAAGCAGGAGGGGACCAGTCCCTGTCCCTCGTTCGTGCTGCCTAATGCTGATGCACTGGAAACACAAACCCACAGAGCCGATGTCCTCTACGAATAACAGGCAAGCAGAGGAAGGCTCTGAACAAAGTCGAGCCTGCACCAGAGGAAATGAAGGAAGTGGAAGGAAGCCAGGGAAGTACCTGGAGTGTCTTCGAGGCCGTCTCAGAGCCGTGTGTGGAGGACGGCTCTCCTTCCCTCCAATTCCGTCCCTCTGGGAAAAGAGAATTAATTGATTCTATGAAGCCTCCATCCAGCTATCACTTGACCCGTTTGCCCATAAACAAGTGTCATCCCTCTGAGTCCCGCCGCTCCCAGGGAGCGGCCTATGCGAGCATCTTGGCCTTCACACTGGTGTCCTCCGTGGTGTCCCAGCCTGCCTGAGCCCCCCGGGCTGCGCAGACAGGGACTACTGGCGTCAGGTTACCCGCCTGTCGGCATCTGGAAACGCAGCCCTTTTCAAGCTCTCAGAGGCAGAGGCAGAGGCAGGTGGAGTGTGGCTGGTGGAGGTGGGTGACTCGCTGTTCCAGGGACAAGCGTCTCTGAAGCTGTTCAGTGAGCACTTCTGTGTGCCGGTGCCATGGATGCAGAGATGGATAAGCCTACGGCATAGTTAGAGCAACCAGAAGATTCCAGACGAGAGCGCTCCGGCAGGTGAAGAACACAGGCTTAGAGGGCCTCGTGGGACTAACTGGGACGCGGCCACGGCGAACAGAGCCTTGAAGACCACTCATGGCTCTGGAGGACTGATGTGGGCAAGTTCACCTCTGAGCCTGTTTCTTGCTGTGTGTATGAGGATGCTAAGAGTCCTGAGTTCTTCCCTCTCTAGAATGTTGTGAGGATTATACCAGCTAATGGGGCTGAGATGGTCTCCACCCCCACACACACACACAAGAGAAGGGCTTAAGGCCCAGTACTTGGGCTCCGGGGACTGAGGTGGGCTTGTTAGCTGCGATGCCAGCGGGGGTTTGCAAGGTGAGCGCTAGTGCTCGATGGCTCTGGAAAATCGAGGGAATCACAGAGGCTGAGGGTGGGGAAGAGCAAGAGGAGAAATAAAGAGGTAACTGGAAGAGGAAAGAAATTTGGGGGTGGGAATGGGGGTGGGAGGAGAAAGTGAATGGAAAATCGTCTAAGTTGCTACTGGCAGTGGGCACGGCGATTCCGAGTCTGCGTGCTCCTCTCTGCCTGAAGTCTTCAGTGCAAGGCTCATAAATCCTCGATGGGGCAGCTCTTGGGGAGGAGGCCACATGCCCGAGGTGGGCGGGCGGCGAGAGCTGAGACCACCCCCTCGTGAAGGCCCGCTCCGGCAAAGTTCGCCAAGTCCAAGTTCTCAGCCTTGTGTGGACCACAGGGAAGGCACCATGAAGGCTAGCGCCTGCTCTTATTACTGAGATGGTTCTCATGCAGGCCAGGCTCAGTCTATCAACACCAACCTGGAAATACAAAACTGAAAAGCGGCGGGGGAGTTGCACAGGAGGAAAAAAACGGTCCCATGCGGACAAAGGGGAGTTGTGTTATAACACACCACTCCTGGAAAAGCCTAGCAGGCCGCAGAACCGACCTCAGGACATCCAGGCCCGCGGCCAGCTTCGTGCAGCTCCAAGACTGCCCGGGTCCTACTCAGTAAGACTGGAGTGGCACTCTTACTCCCAGATGGGTTGTTTGCAGAATGAGAAGAATGTTAATTAATCCTGTTATCTGAGCTGAATGCTTTCTGGTTTAATTTCTCTGATAAAACCACCCTGAATGGAGAGCTCTCAGAATACCAGAGGCCGCCTTTTTATGAGATTCCTGAGGTGCAGTGAGATCCGGAAGGGGTGGGGGTGGGGTGGGGATAAACTTTCTCCCTGGGAACCATGGCTTCGGCATTGACTCTTTCGGTATCCGGACTGGAGACCCTGACCGTAGAGCCTACCTCCCCATTAAACACAGCCGGGCGCACTTCCGAAAGGAATGGGGAAACATGAATTCATTAGAAGAAAAGAAAGAAAGAAAGAGAGGAAGGGAGGAAAGAAGAAAAGAAAGAAAGAAAGAAAGAAAGAAAGAAAGAGAGAGAGAGAGAAAGAGAGAAAGAGAAAGAGAGGGATGGAGGAAGGGAGGAAGGAAGGGAGGGAGGGAGGAAAGAAAGAAAGAAAGAAAGAAAGAAAGAAAGAAAGAAAGAAAGAAAGAAAGAAAGAAAGAAAGAAAGAAAGAAAGAAAGAGGAAGAAAGAAAGAAAAAGGAAGAAAGAAAGAAGGAAGGGAAGATGAAATTACCTCATTCAAAAGGGTACCTGTAGAGAATGCAAAATTCAGAATATGGTGTTACCTAGAATTTTTGCACCAGATTTAAGAGTCACTAGTTGTTGTGCGCTTACACGTGTCGGAGACTATCAGTATTGCTTTATGTCTGTGATTTATTCTGCATCACTTCAGCATAGACCGTGTGATATTTATGTATATTATCTGAAGTGACAGCCCAGGGCAGGTACCACTCTGATCAGGCATCCCCATTCCACGAGTGGTCAGCTAGCATTATGCGAGAAAAGTCTAATTCCCAAAGGGGCCATTTTAAGTACTTCAGCTCTCTTTACCTCTGAGAAACATCGAATGTTTTGCCAATTAGCAAGCTAAGTGTTGGAAGTGGGTTTTCATTGGTGAAAATAGCAACATGTATAATGGATATTAGAAAGGGGCCCTCAGTTATTATCAGTGAGTGTCACTCGAGATCTGTAGACTGGCTAAAACATTTTATTATTGATACCCCCACCTTTGTGTGAAAAGGAGATAAGAATTCAGGTCTTGACCCCTACATGATCCTCTATCTGTTTCAAGAATTTCTTGGTTGGTTGGGTGGACTATAAGAGTTCCACAGTCCTGCCTGTGAAATATGAAAGCCCTTCAAATATTAAAAACAAGACAGTGGACCCAGAATGGAGTTCCTTATGTCAACCCCCTTCCCATCACCAAACCAAGACTTAACTTATTACAGTTGCAGCTCTACCCAGAAATGAAATCCTAAACCAGTCAATCAGGAATCTTCTGGTCAGTGCTAGTGCTCTGCCTGACAGACCTCTCTGTAATCTCCTAAAGGGAAGTAACCTTGCAGTAGCCAATCCGCTTTTTTTTTTTTTTTTTTTGCCTAGTGTAATTTCCTTATTCCTGCTTCCTCCTGCCTATAAAAGATTTCATTTCATATAGCTCCTTGGAATAATAGGCCCCACTTTATCTTTTAATGCATGCAAGGTGGTGGTTGGTCTGAACAGCCAAAAGAGACAACAAGGAGAGACTTCAACCGGGCACATGGCACAGGTTGTAGGAACTGCATTATTCCCGCCGCTACCAAGAGTTTAGCAAATGTGGGTGGTGTAGGGGAGGACAACATTTTCCTCTACCTTATGAAGGTTAGTATCTATCTGGGGACTGAGAATTAAACTGACGAAAGACACATTAACAGGAAAAAAAGGTTTATTTTGTATGCACAGGGGTGTGAGGACTCGGAAAAGAATGAAAATCCCAAAAAGTGATTAAGTGTAGGAGCTTAATACGCTTTTTTTTTTTTTTAAGAGAAAGAGAGGGCGAGCGGGAGAGAGGGGTAAAGGGAGAGAAAGAGAATATTAAGGAGACTTCACGAGTGATTCCACACTCCTGGGATCATGACCTGAGCCGAAATCAAGAGTCAGATGCTCAACCAACCAAACCAGGGACCAGGGGTCCCTTTACATACCATCTGTAAAAAGGGTGATAAGCTATGGGGAGATGATAAGACAAAGGAAAGAGGGTTTGAGCTTCTAGAGGTGGCAAATTGTGCAAAGGCAAATATATAGGTGGCACAAATGGAAGACAATGATCGTTTGGGAAGGTTTGCAATGCACATTCAAGTTTTAAAATAATTCTGTGACGCCAGCACTCTCATGACCTCCGCTTGCTGTTGAGGAAACAGGTCTACAGAGATTGAGTCACTCGTCCAAGGACACAGAGTCAGATATAAATCAGGGTCATTTGATTCAAACGCCTGTGTGCTTTCTACCGTGCAAAAATAAGATTTATGATTTTTTCTCGATTTTTCAAATCTCACATGCTCCCAGGAAAATTGGGCAGCATATGAATGTATAAGAGCCTGCTTGCACTACTTATGCACATGTAGCTGAGATCGTACAGTGCTCATGGTTTTGTGTCCTGCTTACTTAACATGTTCTATTCTTCATATCATTAACAATTATTCATTCGCAGTATTTTTAAGGCAAACACAATATTCCATCCTATGACTGTGTCACACCACCCGTTGTCAGACATTTAACTTTGTTCTGATTGTTTACACCATCAAGATCAAGATGGCCATCTTTGCAGATAATCTCTTGATTGCATTTCTTACTACGTCTTGGGGTGGGGGCGGGGGAAAGATTCCTGGGAAGGAAATTACTGAGTTAAAGGGCAAGAACGTTGGATGGACATTATGAGGCATTAAAATAGCGCACTCTGCCTTTGTAAATAAGGAAGGTCAGCATGACTTTCTAAGGCTCAGTTTAAAAATCAAGATAAAACGGTGAGCGTTTTGGCCAAGAACGACTAACCGACCATCAGGTTTATTTAGTGCTACTTTTCTAACCAGTAGGGGGCAGCACAAACAAATACCAGCGGAAAGCCTCCTTGGCGATGAATTTGACATTTTTTGTGGGATTTGTCGCCAAACTTCCTTTGTTAAATTTAGGAACGACAAAGCCACCAAATTTACAGGCAAAAGCCAGAAAGTAAAATCTAGTTTACTTGAAAGATTTACAGTTTTCGAGAATGTTCCAGAAGACTGATCCAGATGGCGAAGGGCTGGAGGGAGAAGGCTCTTTCTGAGACGCAGGCTTGCATGGGAGTCTAGGAAAGCAGGTCAGGGTGGGCGCAGCAGCGTGAAGAATGTTCTTGTCAGCGGAGCTGGTCAGTGGGCATTTCGTGCCAGGCGAGAGGTGCCCGAGGGCTGGGAAGCGAGTTTATCTTGCCCAACAGGATGGCCAGAGGAAGAAGGAGGCACGTGACAGCCAGCCTTTGGAACGGCAGGCACAAGGTCAGTGATGCAAGGAAGGAAGAGTTAATGAATCACAGAGAAATGTGCTGTGTCAAACTGATGACAAGGCGTAGGCAAGCGGCAGTAAGAAACGGA
Source organism: Paguma larvata (assembly GCA_030068075.1). Lineage (NCBI taxonomy): Eukaryota > Metazoa > Chordata > Mammalia > Carnivora > Viverridae > Paguma > Paguma larvata. Next base: position 86,874,242 of record CM057831.1, read on the forward strand.
TTGCAGTGTGCCTGGGGCAGGGGTTGTTCACCTAGGCGTTGTGTGCCGTGGACAGCATCTTCAGGAATTCTGCACACACTCTGAACTTATGTCGAATTTATACAGAAAACCCACAGGCTTTTCCAGCAGCGGGGAGGGGATGAATCTATAGCTTGCAGGAGTCTACAACCCCCCGCCCCCAAAATTAGGAACAAGTCATCTGCGTGTATTCCCTCCATTTCTAGGATCAAAGGCGACTCTCTCCCCAGAGTCGAACTCCTTCTGCCCTGGTCCGAAGAGACATCTCGCCCTGCAAGCGGCAGAATAGCCTGCCTGGATGGAGGGGTGGGGTGCCCCAGGCTGACACGCGGGTTGAGATGGAGGGCTTAGCAGGCGGCTGGCCGCGTCCGGGGATGGAGACCAATGCTCCAGAGAGGCCCTATGGCACAGCAGAAAGCAGGGAGCATCCAGGTGAATCTGTCAGGGCGTTAGTTCCGTTTAGAGACTTTCTCTCTTCTAAAAGTTCAGTTCCTCCCCAGGGAGACTGGCAATACCCAGGGCTGTTTACAACCGTTGCTTGAAGGCTTATTGGCACGGTAGGAGTTTGACGCTGGCGCCTGCGATTTCTTTGTTATATCCAGATTCTTCCGAAGGATTAAAAAAATAGGTGCTAGTTACGGCATTGTCCAGTGGCGGAAATCTGAACAGGACTTCAGGGCCCATCAGTGGTGCTATGGCTGTGATCTGTTTTCCACCCACATTTTACTTCTGACCAATGTGTGGCCCAGTCCCAAAAGACTGCCCTCCTCACTTCAGATGCCAATCACAAATACCCACACTTCTGTCTGACCTGGGTACAGCTTGGGGGTTCCCATGAAGAAAGCCCTCTTCAGGTTTGATGATTTCCGAAAGGACTCACAGAATCGGGGAAACACATTAATGTGACTATCAGTTTTTTGTAAATGCTATTGTAAAGGATACAAAATGAACAGCCAGATTAAGAAGTACATAGCGCAAGGTCTGGAGCGATCCTGAGCACGGGAGTCTCTGTTCCTGTGGGGTGTGGGGTGCGTGGGGTGCTCACCAACCCAAATAGTCTCCAAACTCCTTGCTGTAGGAGGTTCCCATACGCAGGCACGATTGTTGGAATCTTCTGGCAGTGATTAATTCAGTCCCCAGCTTCCCTCCCCTCCCTGGAGGTGGACTTGGGGGTGGGACCAGGGTTGAGAGTTTCAAGCTTCCAATCACGTGGTTGGTTCCTCTGGCAACCAGCCCCCACCTTCCTGAAATTATCTAGGGGCCCACTAGATAATTTATTAGCATCAATTCATTAGCATCAACTCAGGGAAGGTTGAAAAACACTTTGCAGGGGCGCCTGGGTGGCTGGGCCGTTGAGCATCTGACTCGATTTCAGCTCCAGTCATGATCCCAGGGTTGTGGAATCCAGCCCCACGTCGGTTTCCTCACGGAGCATGAGCCTGCTTGGGATTCTCTCTCTCTCCCTCTACCCCTCTCCCTCAGCTCGTGCCCACTCTCTCTCTCTCTCTCTCTCTCTCTCTCTCTCTCAAATAAAAGGAAAAAGGCTTTGAAATGAATAATGAAAATGCTCCTCTCAGCCCATTACTCAGGAAATTCCAAGGGTTCTATTTATTTATTTAAAAAATTTTTATAATGTCTATTCATTTTTGAGAGAGACAGAGAGAGAGAGAGACAGAGTGGCATTGGGGGAGAGGAGCAGAGAGAGCAGGAGACACAGAATCTGAAGCAGGCTCCAGACTCTGAGATGTCAGCATAGAGCCCGATGCCAGGCTCAAACTCATGACCCTGAGATCATGATCTGAGCTGAAGTCGGACGCTTAACTGAGTGAGCCACCCAGGCGCTCCCCAAGGGTTTTGGAAGCTCTGGGCCAGGAACCAGGGAGAAAGACAAAATATATATTTTTTATTATATCACAAGATCACAAAATAGCGATGTTATAGAATAAATTCATCTGTATTATGAAATATTAGATAGCTTTTTAAAAAATTGTAAGATCTATGTGCTGTGACCTAAGAAGTGTTCATGATATTTTTTAAAAAATTTTTTTATTTTTGAGAGACATAGAGACCGAGCGTGAGCAAAGGAAGGTCAGAGAGAGAGGGAGATACAGAATCCAAAGCAGGCTCCAGGCTCTGAGCTGTCAGCACAGAGCCCTATGTGGGGCTCCAACTCACAGACTGTGAGATCATGACCTGAGCCGAAGTCAGCTACTCAACCGACTGAGCCACCCAGGCGCCCCTCATGATATTTTTTTAAGCGAAACGTTGGAGTGTAGTGCGTAGGGCAGAGATGGGCAAACATTTTCCATAAAGGGCCAAATAGCAAATATTTTAGGCTCGGCAATTGCAGTGCAAAAGCAGCTATAGACAATATATAAGCAAACAGGCTTGGCTGTGTTTCAATAAAACTTTATTTACAAAAGCAGGCGGTGGGTCAGATTAGTGTGTTCGCCACGGTTTGCTGACACTCGACACAGGGTCTTTGAAAAGAACCCTTGTATGTTATGTATGTTTTGTACAGATAGGGTCCAGACTGTTAACACTGGTTACCTTGAAGAGAAAGGGGGTGAAAGGGGGGAGCAGGAAGAGTATTCATTTTTTATTCAGTTCTCTTTTGTCTGACTTGAAATGGAACACATATATTGCTTTTGAAATTTCTTAAAATGACATAACGAACCATTCAGCTGTACAGGAGTGCCTCTGCCCATAGCGTTTCGGAACAGTTTAGATTCGATTCTAAGAGGTTTTAGTTGACCGCAAGCTCCAGACAAATCTGCAATTTCTTAAAATCTGGCGCAGTTTGAAAAGTGATATGAAAATGTGATTTCATGGCAAACAAAGGAGACAGTCTCAATGTTCTTTGCACCGGTCAGTTCACACGCAGGGCTGTGTTTTGAGTTTGGGAAGCTGGGTTGTAAGGCGGGTATGGACACGCTAGATTACTGCATGGAGACAGAGCCTGGAAACGTGACGGGTGTGGAGGTTCTGTGAAGAGGAGCGTGGTTAGCCTGGGGAAGAGAGGGCGGGCGGGAGGAGGCGATAATCCTCACCTAGAGAGTGGAAAGGACCGGGAGGAGGCGATAATCCTCACCTAGAGAGTGGAAAGGACCGGGAGGAGGCGATAATCCTCACCTAGAGAGTGGAAAGGACCGGCTCACCAAGCTCCGGAGTCTGCGCCTGAACCACTGTGACCCATCGCCTCCCGGCACACGGAGGATGGTCCGGCCACCAGGGGTGCTGAATGGCAGCGGGCTAGGTGCGCCTTACGTGGCCCCTTCCTGACACCCTTCGGAACACGCCGGCCCCTGCAGGATGGAGGGCCCGCTGCCACCTGCTTCAGTGCGTGAGCTCTGGGGTAGACAGACCAGGGCTGGTGGGTGGCCTTGCCGGTGGAGGGCCGGCAACCTCGGGGAGGGTTTCTGCACCTCTCTAGGCCTCCGCTTTTCTTCTGTAAAGGAGATAAGCTAATAATAATAATGATAATGATAATAATACCGCATATTTCATATTGTCACCATGAGAACCAAAGGAGCCAATACGCTCGGTTTTCCATGATGCCTGGCACAACAGATAAGTGCTTAGTAACTGGTAAGAGTTTGTTGTCCTGGTGATTGTTGCCCAGGTTGTTACTATGACAACTGCCAGATTACTTTTAGTTTCCTCTGAAGTTATGTTTGACAGGCCTGCCCCCTTGACCCTGTAACTCTTTACCCCATACCCCACGGTCCTGGCAAAATCAAGCTGATTAGGGCTTGGCTGCAGGGCTTTGTCTGGATCTCAGTTTTCTCATCTATAAAAGAGATTTCCTCGTACTGTTGTACCTCCCCAGTAAGGCAGGTGATGCGTGAAAGATGCCGGGATGTGTTCCAGGAGAGCGCAGAGAAGGCAACAGGACTCTCCCAGAGAGGGTGACGGGACGCCGGGAGAGCGCAGAGAGCGTGACGGGACACCCAGAGCCTGGAGCTCCGCACCTCACCTTTCTGCACACCCCGGTCCTGCTCCTCTGAGCACGTAGGTTCCTCCCTTCACGGAACATTCGGGCACTTCTGTCCGTGTGCCCACCTGGGCTGGTGATGTTCTGACATACTGCCTTGCGCCATTAAAGCGTCATTTCCCGTGTATGCGTCACAGTCACAGCTGAACGCAAGATCTTGGAGAGCTGGGCTCTGTCCTATGTATTCTCAAGTGATAACTATTAACAAGAGATGAATTAAAAACTGGTAGTAGATGCCGAACGCGAGGAGATTGCTGTGTGTCTGGTATGGGCCTAGATGCCTTCACGTGCAATGAAAATTTAATACCACAGCAGCCCTGCAAGGCAGCTACCGCTGTCCCCAATTCATTGATGAAAAACGGGGTTCGGGCAAGTAATTAAGCAGCTTCAGTGATTAAGTAGCATCCAAGCACATTAAAAGGCCGACTCGTTCCTTCTCTTTCAGTGCTCGGCAGAGTGTCAGTACACAGTAGGTGCAGGGCAAACAGGAGGGAAAGAGTGCCCCTCTCTGATGAATCGGAGATTTTAAACATTGTTCTTTCTTCTTTAAAAAATTTTTAAAGTTTATTTATTTATTTTGAGAGACAGAGAGTGAGCAAGGGAGGGGCAGAGAGAGAGAGGGATAGAGCGAATCCCAAGCAGGCTGCACACCATCAGCATGGAGCCTCGTGCAGGGCTCAAACTCCAACTGCGAGATCATGAGCTGAGCTGAAACCAAGAGTCGGAGGCTTAACCGACTGAGCCACCCAGGGGCCACTAAAAATTGTTATTTCTAAAAGCATCTGAGTTAAAGTTAACACACACACATACACACACACACACACAGTATGAGTGTGCACTTGGCCCTTTCTGGCATCTGTTTCCCAAATAGGCAGAGAGCTGACCCGGAACTGAGCAGGGGGCAGCGAGAGAGGGGGGAGGGGAAGCAGGAGGCCCTGTTAGCGCCCGGGTTTCCTGCGGGGAAATCCAGGGGCTGAGTGTCCGGCTTCCTTCTGGTCAATTGTTCGTGGGAAGAAAGGCAAGGGGCCTCCTGTTCTTACTCCAGAATCCCGTGATGCCCACTCTTTAAGCAAGCAAGAATAATGCCCCCCCAGCCCCCCCAGAGCTCTCCACATCTTCCCCTCCTTAAGGGGCTGTGGCGATGGGGTGCAGCTCCCTTCAGTTCCTCCCTAATAGCAAGGACATGAAGGTTTAGCTTATCATTTTCTTAACTCATTTTCTGAACCCTATACTACCTAAAGCATCTTGGGGTGGTCCAGGTGTAACTGGGCTCATTCTTTCCTCCAATAACCATCAAAAAAAAAATACTCCGAGATCTGCCCATCTGCACAGAGGACTCAGCAAAGAAGAGAGACCAACGCCATCTCGGATCGCCTCCCCTCCACGTCTTCCCCAACACCCCTAGCCCCGGCCTCACTGATGCTGGGGGCTACTTTCAGCCCCATGCACCACCTGGCCCCCAGGGTAAAGAGAGTTCATTTAGTTCTCGCTCAATTTTACTTCCCGTATTTTTCTGGGCTAACAGAATTATATCACAGAGTGAGCACACTCACCCGAATTATTAATAAAGTAGTTAAAAGCATAGATCTTCAAGTCGGACTGCCCAGGTCTGCACCCCAGTCGTGCCTCCTACCAGCTGTGTGGTGTTGAGGAAGTCACTTAACTTCTCTGTGTCTCAGTGTCCTCATTTGTAAAATGGAGATAGTAAATAATACCAGTGGGATTGTTGTGGAGATTAAACGAGCCGGTGCTTGTAGGGGCTCAGAACCATGCCTGGTACATAGTTAGCTTGAGATAATCAGTTACGAAATAATTGCCGTAGCGTCTAGAATGTCTCTGACTTTGACCGGGTCACTTTCTGGGTTGCTGGGGCCTCTGCCCTGCCCTGACCCTGGGGAGCAACTGCTTTTCTTTTCTTCCCTTATAGGATTCCCGGGCCTGTCCGATATGGGTATGGCTCGAGTTGCAAGGGGAAAACAGAGAATTCTTGCTACTTAATTATGGAGAACACTTTCCGCTTCCTTTATTTCTGCTTCCTCGTTGTGGTCTGAGCTCTTTTATATTTTTCCATCACCATATTTTTCTAAACAAAAGATCAGTCCACTCCTCCCCTCTCCCACCCCTGGCACAATAGCGAACATCCCTAAATGTGCACACAATGCAGAAACAGCTGTGGCCAGTAGTTTAATAATTCTTTTGCCTTGGGACACCTGGGTGGCTCAGTCGGTTAAGCATCCGACTCCTGGTCTCAGCTCAGCTCATGATCTCACAGTTTGTGGGATTGAGTCCCGTGTCCGGCTCTAAACTGACCCCCCCTCCACCTGCTTGGAATTCTCTCTCTCCCTCTATCTCTCTGTCCCTCCTCAAAATAAATAAATACACATTTAAAGTAATAATAATAATAATAATAATAATAATAATAATAATAATACTTTTGCCTTTGTAGGGGAAGGGAAACTTTTCCTCTACTGTCTCAGGTTCTAAGACTCAGGACTGTGAACTAAGCTGACAAATGACAGAATAACAGGAGAAAAACACACATATTTTATTCGATGTTAATATTTTTATGTAGCACGGGGAGCCTCATAGAAAAGAAATGAAAATCTCGAAGAAGCAGTGCGATTAGGGGGCTTAGTTGCCACTTTAACATTTAAGGGCGATAAATCTCGGAAAAGAGGTTAGACGAGGGAAAGGGCTTTGGGCCCCTGGGGGGGGGCGCACTGTTGGACAATGACTAGGAAATAAATGGGGGAAACTGATGCAAGACAAGGGCTATTTATCGCGCTGGCTCATCTCAGCGTCAGCTCCCCATCTGGGGCAATAAGGATGTTCTTTCCTTCCTGGTACCAGGAGGGCATCTTTCGCAGGGGAAATTTATGCCCTGCTCTTAGGCAGAGAGAGGGGTGCTGGAGTGTGAGCAAAGAAGAGGCATTTCTGCTGACTTTGGGGAAATTTCCACGAGGAAGGATTCTGCAGCATCCGCCGGAGAGCAAGAAGGGGAGAGAGAACGTGACTTAGGTCCCATATCAGGGGCTGCTGGAGTCCTGGTCAAGTTCCCGAATCTCCCGAGGGTTTACCCTGGAGAAAAGGGAGTCAGTTAGGCGCGGCGTCCTGTAATCTGGGCGGAGACGGTGAGGGCCCGGTGGAGGAAGTGTGTGTCTGTGGAGAGGAGACAGCAAGAGGGTCTTAAAAGTGAACAGAAACCTATAAAGCTTGACACGGGATTGGCTGTGAACCAGGGAATAAGTTTAAAGAGAAGGTTTTGGAATTTGTTAAAACGAGAGGTATTTCAGAGCTAGAAAGGCTCCCCTCACACACGCACACACTTTGCAGATGAAAAGCTGGATCCAACAGCTTGCCTGCGGCAGTAAATCGTCTTAATTCTAGGTCTCGGGGCCAGAAGTTAGAGGTCTGGATCTTCAAGCTGGATCCCTAATTTCCCCTGTTCCTTCCATGCAACGCCAGCCCTGGGTTTCAGTACTTGGTACTCGGTACTTGGTACTCGGATGATCGCCAGGGCTGCTACATCGCTGGTGCATCTCGACCACCAGGACGCTAGCTTTGGGAAGACAAACACGTCAGGTTTCTCAGCCTTGGCATTTATCGACAATTTGGGCCAGATGGCTCTCCGTGTGGGTCGTAGGACCTTGCCATTAGATGTCGTTGGCAACCTCACCCTTTCCCCCCACCCCCAGTTGTGAGAGTTAAAAATGCTTCTAAGGGGCGCCTGGGTGGCTCAGTCGGTTAAGCTTCCCACTCTTGATTTTGACTCAGGTCATGATCTCACGGTTCGTGGGTTCGAGGCCCACGTCCGACCCCGCACTGCCAGCACAGAGCCTGCTTGGGAGTCTCTGTCTCCTTCTCTCTCTGCTGCACACCACCTCCCGCCCCCCGCTCATGCTCTCTCTCTCTCTCTCAAAATAAATAAAATAAACATTAAAAAAAATGTTTCTAGACACTGCCGAATGTCCCTGGCAGGGTGGAGGTGGGGGGACAGAATTGTTCCCGGCTGAGAGCCAGGGCCTGATATCCACGTGCTTGCAGCAGGCTTCAGCCTCGCATGGGCCAAAAACCATAAAATCTTAAAAGGTGAACCTCTTAGATCATTCACTGAGGATGAAATGATTCCTATTTTCTTTTTTTTTTTTTTTAATTTTTTTTAATGTTTATTTACTTTGAGAGAGAGAAAGTATGAGCTGGGGAAGGGCAGAGACAGAGAGAGAGAGAGAGGGAGGAGGGAGACAGAATCCAAAGCAGGCTCCAGGATCTGAGCTGTCAGCACAGAGCCCGATGGGGGGCTTGAACTCACAGACCGTGAGATCATGACCTGAGCCGAAGTTGGACACCTAACCAACTGAGCCACCCAGGCGCCCCTGATTCCTATTTTCCAAATAACCTTTAGAAAGGTGATTTGTTCATTCATTCGACAATATGTGTCGCGTATGTGCTGTGTGCCTGGCTCCGTGGAAGTCTTCAGAGAGATGGGAGGGAACGCGATGGCTTTGAAGAGTTTACAGGCGAGAGCGGTGATGGGATGAGAACACATGCTCACCTCTGGGACCGACAGAGGCCCGCGGGGAGTGAGAGAAGCGGAGAAGCCGGGAAAGACGTGGGCAGTCCGATGTGGATGGGAAGCCGGGAGAACACACTGCTGCAGA